>CM053622.1:767526568-767544428 GCA_028646595.1 Phalanger gymnotis
TCAGGACAATCACCCCATCCTTCCCCACCTGGCACACAGAACAGGCCCTGGCTGGTCTTCATCGTCTGCCCTGCCATCCCAGCAGCACAGCACAGGGGCTTTACTCACAGGACAATCACCCCATCCTTCCCCGCCTGGTACACAGAATCGGCCCGGGTCATACTCACGTCTTCGTTGGTTGTCAGGTTCGAGGCGACGAGGTAAGTGTGAAACCCTGAGAGGCCCAAGATGGACCAGATGGAGAAGAAGCAAATCACCAGCTCCAGCACAGTGAGAGTAGAGGTCAAAGAAATCACATGTTTCAGGGGGAGCAGAGAGGAAGAAGGGCTGGGGGACAGCCAGGCAGGTATAGACGTTCACCTCTGAAAAGCGGCACAGGTGATGAGAGCAGTGTGAGAGCCAGGGTCACAAGACACAGGTTTACTGCCCAGGTTTGCCACCGAGGAGCTGGGTGACCTCTGTGGATCAGTTTCCTTATCTGTAACATGGGGATAAACAGCACGTCCTGACTTCGTTCCCCAGGCAGACGGTGAAGCTCTCCTGACAAGAGGCTTGGCCTATGGTGACCCTCAAGGGGTTGGGGTCTGATGCTGTGAGAAGGGGCTATTCTAGTACGGCCATTTCTGAGCCCCTAGGCAGAACAATAACTAGCCTGGCCCAGGATACCCAGGGGGCACCCTTCTTCCCCTGGGTTCTGACAGGCTGTGCTTCCTTTCTGGACAGCTGTGCCAGGTAGCACAGGGCTGAGGACCTTGGGAAAAAAGGACTTTCGTTGGTAAGGCCGTCTGCCATCTTGCTTCAGGATGCGCCCCCAACCAACCAAGGGTCCTGTTGAAATAATGCCTCTTCTGAGGCCTGCCTCTCCCCACTACCGCACATCTGGGGACCAAAGCTGCAAAGGCTGCCCAGAGGGAATATCAACTGTGAACCCCACTGGTATTCATTCATTCCTTCAAGCAATAGTTGTTAATACATCCCTGGATTTCTGCTTCTATCTCATCCCCCCAAATAGAATCTACTTCACTTGCTGAAATTCTCACTTACAGCTCTGAGACTCAGACCTTCCCACCCTCCAACCTTCTCCCACCCACCCCACCCTCTATTTTATTAGTTTCTCTATCAGGCAAAGCAATGTCACCCAGATCCTCCCTGTGCCATCTCTCCCTTTTCTGTAGCGAGTGACACCAGACTGAGGCCAGGAAGGGGGACACCTGGAGGATTCTGGGCTCCCTAAGATTTCAAATGGGGAGAACTCTGAGTACAGAGTGTCCTAAGGCACTGGGTATTCCCTCTTTGTGAGCCATCTCCCCTGGGTCCTGGCTCTCTGCCCCTTCCCCTGCCAGCAAATGCACACCCCCTGAGCAGCAGGAAGAGGTCTGACACTTCACAGGATGTAGGCCATCCAGCATTGGGGAGCAACATCATCACAGGCACAGTTAGAGTGGTACCAGTAACACCCCAAAGCTCGTGAAGTGTTTCATCTCGCTGGGTCCTCACCACAACCCTGGGAGGAGGCACGGTTATTTTTCTCATTTTACAGATAAGGAAACTGAGGCAGACAGCTTCATTGTTTGTTTTCGGTGACTTGCACAGTCACTCAGTCTGAGGTGGGATTTGAACTTGGGTCTTCCTGACTCTGCCCACTGGGCCATCTCCCAGATCCTATAGCAAAGCGGCAGACAAACACCAGACAGACGGCATGCAGGTGGGCGCACCCGTCTCACCCACAGGGAGAGGACAGAATGAGGGACCAGGCCTGGGGCAAAAATAGGTTCTAACAGTTTGTCCCCAAAGGATATCTTGCTGGTGTCTCCTTCAGAGTGTCAAGGAAGGTGCCTCCCTGAGAACCTATGGGGAGAAGAAGGCAGACGGCGATGAATGCAGAGGGGCAGTAGCCAGAGGGCCCTAGTCCCATTTGGCCCCTTCCCCGCCTCCCCCAATACTTACGCAGAGTCAGGTGGGTGATGACACAGGCAAAGATGAAGGAGGTCAGGAAGGACAGGGACAGGATGAAGGCATAGAAGAAGCGGTAGTTCCGTTTCCCCACACAGTTGCCCACCCAAGGGCAGTGGTGGTCGAACCGCTCTGCAAAGAGGAGTTGAGAAGGGAAGGGGTTATTGCCTGTCTCCTGCCAGGCTGATGGGTCTCCCTGTTCTAGCATATTCCATTGGTCTCTAGGCTAGGAACCCCTTCGGTAGAACCAGAAGGGACCCAGATGTCACCCGGACCAAACTGCCCTGGAGCAGGAATGTCAGCATTCCCCTGAAGGCCTCCAGCGGCAGGGGGCTTCCCACCACCTAAAGCAGCCATTCCATTTCTGGACAGTTTTCATCCTTTGAAGTTGTTCCTGACTTTGAACCAAAATTTGCCTTTCTGCCCCTTGCACCCAAAGCTCCCAGTTCTGTTCTCTGGATACAGACAGAGCGAGTGGAATCTCTCTTTCTCTGGCAGGTCTCCAGACGGTGCCTGGCCCACGATAAGTGCATAATAGATGCTTATTGATCCCCGACTGACTGCCATCCACCCAGGGCTTCTCCAGGTTCTCCCAGAGCTGAGCCACCGGAGCCCAGAGAGGCCGGCCCGGAACCGTTAGAATGACAGTTGCCAAACAATAGTCCAAGAAGGACGCCACAGGCTGGGTCCGGGAAAGAGCTGAGGTCACCCAGGGAGTGTCACACCCAATCTGGTGTGGAAAGTTCCCAGTGGAATGACAGATCAAGGCCCAGGGCAGGCCTTGCCCCAGAGACTGCAGTCTGTGGGGAAGGGTGGGGCAGGCCTGATTCACAGACATGAATGACACCTACTGATTCACCCACAGAGAGGGTGACTAGTCACAGGGGGGTGTTCTCAACAGGCTCCCTCTCTGAGCCCCAAACTAAGCTGACGATGCTTAGCCAGCACAATGCGCTCATGGCTCAGGTTCCCTGCACAGTCATCAGGACTCAGCTCACCTAGATCTCCTCAGCCAGCCCTTCCCTGCTCCTCGGTGCCATCCACATGGGATGACCCCATAGCCACAGATGCTAAACTCTGCACATGGAGCTGCCACGGCTGGCAAGCAGGGAGGAAGCACCCATTTCCAGCAGCTCTCATACCCATAAGAAAGAAACTGCAGTCCTGCCCCCACAATTCCAATTATACTTGTTGAATCTGCATCATGGGGCTAAATTCTCTCTTTCTAGATTCTGTAAAATAAACCTCCCACTAGTCTCCTCTGCCCTGGGGAGGACATTTACAACCAGAGCAGGGCCTTCACTGCAAGGCCGCGATGTCTAGATCAGACAAAGTGTGTCTCTCTGGTCTACTCCCTCCCTCAGCCTGGGAGTCAGGGACCAGCCCTTCTGTATTCCAGGGCTGAGACAACAGGACAAGCCTTCACTTTCCCTCCTCTGAGCCACCACCTACATCTTCTTCTGGGGTGCTCACTTTCCTCAAACCCATCTGGCCCCCAAGCCAGAGTGCAATCCAAACCTACTTTGGGGTAATGCAAAGAGGAAGAGATTCTGTACGGGAATCCCAGCTGTGCTACATTCTATGGAGTGGCCTTGTGGGCCCCAATTTCCCTCTCTGTACAGGGTGTCTCAAAAGTTTAAAAATTTTGCTAAATCTTTTGGGACACCTTATATAGTGAGGGGAATGAAAGGATGGCATTCATAGTCCCTCCTAGCTCTAAATTCTGATGCTTGTAGAATGTGGCCATTTCTCCAGCTCTACTTTCCAAATGGAGATCTGGAGCCAGAGTTTGAAGAAGTCAAGGGAGACTTAGCAATTATAATTTCACTTCTAGATTCTGTGGCAGGGAACACGAGAGAAGTGGAAGAATGATTTGAGCTGATGGAGGAGTTGTGAAGGTGGTCTGGGGGGCTCTGTAACAGGACAGAAGGCCAACAATCAGATCTGGAGAGAAGAAATTTAGGCAGGGGGAGGAGGAGGAGGAGGAGGATGGAATGACCTAGTGAAAAGGAGCCTTTGGGGAAGTCAAGGGCCCACAGGAGGACTGGAGAGGAGGGTCGCGAACAAGCCAAGTGGTGGAGAGCCTGGTGAAAGAAGTGAAAGATGCTGGCTGTGGAAGCCATGGTCCTGGCGAGAGGAGGGGACAACCTTAGCGGGTTTGTGACAGCGGTCTCAAGCTGTAGCGACTCGAGAGAGCTATCAGGGCTGGGGATCTCACTTCCACCAAGGCTGGAAGGCAGGGAAAAGCCTGAAGTGACCTGCACAAAGCGTGCGGTGTTTGTATTCTTGTTAAAATTAAGTGACTGTTGCTCATGGTCAAAGTACCGATTGTTTCCTCTCCTAGCAGAGAAGGTAAAAGAGGTTTAGGAATGCCTGTCCTCTCCTGAGTTTATTAAGGAAAATTAAGCATTCCTTTTAAAAAAAAAAACAGTAGAAGGGCTTGAATGTGATAACAGACAGGAAAGAGGACCTGACAGAGCAGAGGGGACTCCTGACTTGTGCCAGGAGACCAGGGAGGGAGGTAGAAGAGGACAGGAAGAAGGCCCAGTGACCAGAAACAATGTGAGGCTCTTCCTGGTAAGGAATGATGACGTGAGGCCCTTGGAGCTGCAGGCGGAAGGCTAAGGAGGAGAAGAGGACAGGTGGAGGGCTGTTCCCTGTCAGGCTGACCACCACAAGATGCATGCTGCCTTTCCCAGAGGAGGCAGAGAGGATGCCCACTACCCATTTGGTTTGGTTCCTGCAGGCGCCGTAGATGCAGCCAGAAGTTTGCTCCAAGAAGCAGAGGGCCCTGAGTGGTGTTCTCCTCCCTGAGGCTGATCCAAGCTTCACAAGAGAGTACCAGACTTGGGATGTGAATGGCCATTCAGGAAAAGGATTCAGATTTTTTAACCATGGCTTAAAATTCAGCAATGACAGGCCCTCGACCATGGATGGAGAGCCCCTCCCAGAGCCTGGGCATCTGGAATTGCAGGCAGTCTTCCAGATGCCGATAGAGAATTTGCAACTGAAGAGGAGGAAGGGGTCAGGGTAGACAGAAACCTCCCCCTCTATGACCACCAAGCTAGATGCACAGAGTGTAGCTATGAGCGGCAGAAGCAGAAGAAGTACCCAGGAGTTCACAGGGGACAAGATTCAAGAAAGAAAGCAGCAAGAAAACCTGTTGCCTCAGAGAGCTGGGTAACAAAATGAACTGGAGATTCTGACTCCTGCCTCGACTCAGTGGAGTCTGAAGCTGGGATTTGGCTCAGGAAGGACGCACCTGATTCCAGATAAACAGGGGAGGCAAAAAGAATGCGGAAGAAATAGCCCTCTATCTTAAGATATACTTGTGTGAGGCAATCCAGGAACCACAAGGGAAAGCCTTCGGGTGAAGATCAAAGAAAGCAGAGAAAAGCAAGACTGCAATTCGAGTACAGCCGCCAGACGTCCCGGGCAGAGGAAAGAGACGAGAAGGGGAGAAGACACCTCGCCGCCTGGCCAGAGGCGTGACACACAAGCCACTGAGGGCTCCAACCAGCCACACATCTGCAGCACTTCCTGTCAAAGGCAGAGCGGCTCAACTTTTCTTGGCTTGCTTTAATGATGATTCCAGGCCTCAAACGGTTGAGAAAACGGCCAGGGAAAATTCTATTCTGGATCTGCTTCCTTTGGTATGACTGACGAACCCTTTGCAGCAAGACTGAGGTGCTACTAACAATAATGGTGGGGGGACTATTAATTAGTATTAATTAGTAGTGAGGATCGAACGGGATTGTTCACCCAGCACTCTGTGCAGTGCTTGGCACACAGTAGGTGCTATGTCAGGACTGGCTGGCAGCAGGATTACAGCCATCTGCTGATGGCAAGATGCGACATCTCTCGTTTTAAGGTTTGCAAAGCACTCGACACGTTAACACATCCGATCCTCACAGCAACGTTGGGATGTTGGTGATGTTTTATTCCTGTTTTACAGTTGGGAAACCGAGGCAGACAGTGGTGAGGTGCCTTGCTCGGGGTTACCCAGGCCTCGCTTACTCAGCCCTGCACCTGCTGCTCCCACTACAAAGCTGCCAGCGCTGTCCCCCACCCCCACTGCTTCTCCCTGTCCTCTTGGGCTAGCCCAACATCGCTTCTCTTCCCTTTTTCTTCAAGGCCCGAGTGGGACAAAGAATCTGAAGTATGAAGAAGAGAGTGTTTTTGTGGTTTTCTCTGCTCCGCACTCAGCTCAGCATTGGATATCAAGTCTACTCACACCCACGCTGGATTCCATTCCCTTCCTGATGAGACACGTCCCACTGAGGCAGCCTGGTGGTGCAGTGGGTAGAGACCTGAGTTCAACTCTGCCCACACCTCTGCGGGCCTCAGCTTCCTCAGGTGTAAAATGGGGCACCTGTTTCAAGGGTTGTTGTGAGGATCCAATGAGAAAATCTTGGTAAAAAGCGCTTCTAACGCAGTGCCCGCACACAGTAGGTGCTACATTGTAGCTTATTCCCTTCCCCAGATGGTCAGAGAGAACAATGCTAGCACAGAGTGCTCTGGCTTCAGATCGTGGTATTTAGGCGAGAGATGAGATGGGATATTCTCTTGGCCTGGGTGGGTTTTCAGTGGCTGATGCTCACTGGGCAGTAGTGACCTGGGTCTGCCATGGCCACAACATCATTTGTTAGGACTGATGGTAAGAATGAAGGTAGGAGGTGCTCAAAGACTCCTCCATTAAGAGTAAAGCTCATGCTGGTTGGGAGCCCAGGGCTTCCATTTCCTAGATAATTTCATATGCAATTTTAAAAGGTCACGTGGAAAGAAGACTGAGTTATGAGACCCAAGCTGCAGACCTGCCTGTGTCAGCGGCTACTTGTGTGATCTCAAGCAAAATACTTCTCTTTCCTGTGCTCAAGTCTCCCCACATGCAAAATTAAGGAGCTGGAGGACGGGATTTAGAGTCAGAGGTCCGAGGTTCAAATCCTAGCTCTTCCACGGGCTTCCCATGAGACCCTGGGCAGGTCAGTCCCCCTCTGGGCCCAGGTTTCCTCATGTTTAAAACGGGGATGTGAGCTGGATCAGATGACCTGAGGCCCCTTCCAGCTTCAAATCTACTAACTAGCTTCTGGAGTGGAAATAATGGGAACCTTGTGAGAAAGTGACTTCTCTGCCTAGGAGCTTTAGAGCAATGGACAAACAGCCTACATTTTGGAAGAGCAGATTTCAGAAGGTTCAAGAAGATGGGTGGTCTCCTATGGTTTGGGGCTCTGGAGGGGGAGTTAGGAGTCCAGAAGGTACAGGAACCTCTCAAGAATGAAAGTCTGAAGACCCAAAGAGAAACAACTCTAACTAGGAGGAAAAAGGGGAGATGTTATAGCAGATTGCACACAAATACACGCTGACCTAGATGTTAACAAAGCAGGTAAGTGTAGAAGGCTGAGTACTAATGCGTGAGATGAACAGAGCCTGGCAAGGAAAGCAAAGGCCAACAAAAAGGGTATTTTTAGGTCTGCTGGAGAAAAATAGAGGACTGAAGAAATGAAAAGCTGGGGGTCTGGGACACCTGAGATGGCAACTTTTAACTCTGGTTTTGCTTCTGTTTTCTCTGCCAAGGAGAATGACATTTGGCCTGAAAATAACAGAACACAGATGGTTAAGAGGAAATTGATAGGAATAGGTAATGCAATTGGACCTGATAAATCCACATAGGGAACTCCTAGAAGAGGAAACGCCCTTTACAATGCAGGTTGGCATCTTTTCTGCAGTTAAGTCATAAAAGTGTGGTCCTGAGTAGTGAGAGTTTGGGTGATCTGGCCAGTACAGAAGAGAGAGCAGGACCTGATGCTAGGTCTTCCTAGTCTGGAGGCACTCTCTCTACTGTGCTTGCCAAGCTGCCTCTCCTAGGGAGCTGGTATTCAAGGTAGAGGAGAGAGTGGTAAGAGAGCAGCAGCTGTCTTTGATGCACTCAAGCGAACTGGCCCCAGAAGAACTGTCAGGTGTGACTACTGAGGCAGCATCAGTGATCTTCAAAAGCCCATGGAAGGAAAATGAGAGAAATAGCACAGGATTGGAGAAGGCCAATGCTGTCCCGGTTTCCCCCCAAAAGGAAAGAAAGTGGAGTTGGCAAATCACAAGCCAGTGAGCTTAACTCAGATTCCTGATGACATTCTAGAAGATATTATCAAAGGTATGGTTAGAAGAATCTAGAAAAGGAAGCAGTGATCACAAAGTGTCTACATGACTTCAACAGGTCACGTCAGACTAACATTTTCCCATTTTTGACAGTTAAAGAAGCAGTATGGCCTAGTGCATATCAGCCTGAACTGGTCAGGCAGACATGGGCATGTTCAAACCCTGACTCTGACATTAGCCAAGGGCCCAGGGACAAATGTCTTAATCTGTATGAGCCTCAGCTACCTCTCTAAGACTTTAAATTCTAGAAAGGTTGCAATCTGTACCGCTAAAGGAAATTACCAAAATGGTAGCTTGTGCACTCAGGAAATAGCAGGGCCCCGTCATAATGATTAGAATGGTAGCTCAGCACAATGCCATAGGGATCGTTTACTAAAGTTTTAATGGAGTACTTGCCAGTCCTTCATGCTTTGCTCGAGAAAAAGACGGAATGAGGTAGTGAGTGAATGAAGGACTGGTTAAGGGACTTGTCCACAGAGGAGTCATTAATGAATTGATGTTCACCTGGAAGAAGGTCTCCAGTGGAGTGCCCTAGGCATCTGCATTAGCCCTGCATTATCTAACATTTTTATCAATGATTTAGACTAAGGCGCTGATGGCATTTTTATCAAATATGCAGATGATACAAAGTTAGAGGAGCACAGTTACCACCAGATAGCAGAATCAAGATTTTAAAACATCCGGACAGCCTTGAGATGGGGCCAGAGCTCGTGAGATGAGATTTAATAGGGATAAATGCAAATGCTTATATCCAGGTGCAAGAAGTTAAACCCCCAGGTATAGGAGGCAGAGCTAGCCAACAGTCTATTGGAAAGAACATTCAGGGGTTTTAGCACGTTGGAAAACTCAATGTGAGTCATCAGAAGGAGCGAGATGGTAGGGAGCTCTCATGGAGCACGTACTCTAAGGCTGGCAAAGTGCTCTGTATATGCTGTATTCCATCTGAGAGCAATGGAATCTTAGCGTGCTCTGAAGACAGCGAGAGAGACAGAGGGAGTGAGCACCAGAGCACGTGGTGCCGGGTTCAGCTCCACAGAGGGCCGGCCCTGCTCCGCTCATCCTCTGGATGCCGCGTTTTAAGAAGTCCATCGCTACGCTGAAGAAGAGCGAGGCAGCACCTCTGACAAGTCCATGTCACGTGGGCCTAGGATGAAGAAGCTGGAGGTGTTCAGCTGGAGAAGAGAAGACTTAGGGCTGGGGCCCTGAGCCTTGTCTGTGTTACAGACCCCTCCTTGGGCAGTCTGGAGAAACCTATGGACACCTTCTCAGAATAAAGGTTTTATATGCATCAGATGAAACATACGAGATTACAACAGAAGTCCATGATATTGAAATAGAGGGATCAAAATATTAAAAACAACAACAACGTTCATGGAGCCCAAGTTAAGAAGCCCTGACTTAGTGGGATGTGCTAGCTTCGTGTATCTAAAGGGCCGCCATGGAGAAAATGGATTAGACTGGTTCTCTTGGCCCCAGGAAGCAGAATTCAGAACAATGGGGAGAAGCTGAAAATAGGCAAATCTAGGCTTGACATAAAGGGAAAACTTCCCCCCAGAGGCAGGCGGCATGCTCCCCTTCACTGGGCTTGTCAGGCAGGTTGTAGAAAGGATTCCTGTCCAGGACAGGGCTAGAAGAGATGGTAATTGAGGGCGCTCCTGACTCCCAGCCCAGCCATTATTTAGACCAACCCTTTAATCTCTCTCTAAGCTTAGACTTTCGCATAACCTGGTGACCCCACCCTCCTGGGGGCTCACTGTACTGATACCAAACTTAATACAGATGCCAACTGCAGCTCAGAAGATCTGCCAGCCTCAGCCTCATCACTGGGATTGTAGGGATGCGCCACCAGGTCTGACTCAATCCCTTCATTTTTACAGAGAGAGGATGTCATATAGTTCATTAGTGACATGACCTAGAGAGGCTGCTGGCCCCCTCTAGCCCCTTCTCTGTGTGGTCCAGTGGCAAGAGTTCTGCATTCCCACTCTGCTCCTGCTGTGAGTCTGCTCCACAGCATGGTGGTATTTACCTAGGTCGCTTGGAGAAAGAGGGTACTGGTAACAATGAGGACAGGAAGGTGCCGCATCTGATGGTGAGCACAGAAGATCTAAACTATGCCTGGAGGAAGTCCCTGGCTGAGCTCGTGGCTCCCCAGGCCGGGCAGAAGCCTTGTGATTCCAGGCTGGTGCCTCTGCCATGTGGCAGAAGGGGAGAAGGGGCTAGTACACAGAGGACACGAGGCTTGGAGGCAGGAGACTCCAAGGGTGTGAAATCCCACTCTGTGGGGCTGGAGGGGCTTGGTCAGGTTCCATTACCTCTCCCGGCCTTCACATTATCTTATGTAAAATGGTTTTGCCACCATCTGTCCCCTAGTAGTGGTAAGAGGAAAGTACTTTGTGCACCTGAAATAAGTGAAGTTAATACAAAGTAACAGTAACAATCACCTTACTTGGCGATGGGGACTCAAGGGTGATGTCAGAGCCCTCCCAGCCTACTCACCCACGCAGTTGTCACACACACTGCAGTGCGAGGTCCGGGGGGGCCGAAACATCTTACAGGTGAAGCAGTATTTTAATTTCACCATCTGTCCATTGATCATCACCTCCTTGGTCCTTGGGGGAGGCCTATAGGTGGAATTGCCAGTGCTGTCTGCAGAGGAAAGAGAAAGATGGAGACCAGAGGTCAAACCAAGCCAGCAGCAGGATCCCAGGGCCTACTGGGAAGGGGAGGAATCCATGGAACCTAGGTCCCACTGACCAATAGCCAGGGCAAAATGCTACAGCCTGGGAAATACAAAGGTCACATAGGAGATCAGTGATGCCATCTATTAGGCACCTACTGTATGCAGAGCATAATGAATGCTGCAGAAAGATGGAAAGTTAGCCATGGTCTATTCCCTGCTCTCATGGGGCTCAGACTAGTAGAGGAAAAAGACCCAGACCCAGACCACAGTGCACAACGTCACAAAGGCAGGAAAGCACTGGTATGATGGGGAGACAGTCATGAGTACAGCTGGAGCAAGGCAGCATTGAGGAAAGTGATCTGAGACAAGCCTGGAAAGGCTGGATGGTCCCAGACAGGAGGGACTTGAAGGCCCGGCCAAGGGACTTGAAGGCCCGGCCAAGGAGCTTGAAGTCTCCTTCACAGGTCCCAGATGCGTTCTAAGGAAAGGAGAGACGTCACCAGGTCTGGGCATAAGGAAGATTAGTTTGGCAGCAATTTAAAGAGCAGAATAGACTAGGGAGAGCATGGAGGTGCGAAGAATAATTAGGGGCTAGTGCAACAGATCAGGCAGAGGAGAGGTGGGCAATGGGGGGAAGGGAAGGACGTGAGAGAAGCTGTAGAGGAGCAATCAGGGGGAGGAGGGGAAGGAGAAGAGATGATAACAAAGCCCGGGAACCTTAGAGAGAAAAGTCAGAGGCTGCTAGGGGCCAAAGAGCAACCCTTGTAGACACGAATAACCATGTGTGAGAATGAGGCAATCCCTGCTCAGGGAGAGGCTGAGCTGGACAACTTCTCCCCCAGCTCTGAGACTGCACGATCCTATCACTCCCAAATCCAAATGCAGGAAGTTAGGTGGTGTAGTAAGCAGCATGCTAGGCTTGAGTTCAAATCCAGCCTCAGACATCTACTGTGTGACCTGGGGCAAGTCGCTTAACTTCTGTCTGCTTCAATTTCCTTCTCCTTAAATGGGGATAATAATAGCCCTGACTTCACAAGGTTATTTTAAGTCTTCGACAATATATGTAATGTGTATTGCAAACCTTAAAGCATTACAAAATGTGAACTATTATGACCACCACTATAATCCCCATCCCTCCTCTCATCGTCACCATCGACATTTCTAGGCCTGGCTGCCAGCCCCACAGAGCCAACTTCTTAATGGGCACGTCTGCTCATGTGCTTCAGGTTCACCCTCTGCTCAGAATCCTCCTCACACTCATCCTTCTCCTGACCACTGCCAGCATCACCATCCTCGGAGACACTTGGGCCTGAGACGGTGGAGTCTTAGAGCAAAACCTCAAAATTGGAAAAGGTTTCTGGCACCATCCACTCCATCCCCAGTGTGAGGAAGGCTTGAACCTCTCCCAAATCAGTGTGAAGGCCTGCAGTGAGGGAGAAGCCACCGGGCCCTACGATAGCATGTTCCGTCTGAGGACAGCTCAAGTTGTTCTTCCACATCTTCTGACTGGCTAGTTTTCGTCTCTGGGGCCAAGGGGCCTAATTACGTCTAATTATTGCCACAACAGGCCCTCAAATACTTGAAGATGGCATTATGCCTGCCTGAGACTTTTCTTCTCTCCACAATGACCATCCCCAGTTCCTTCAGCCAACGTATGGCATGAGCCTAACGCCCAGTTGTCTTCCTCTAGACATGTTCGAGCTTATCGACGGCCTTAAAATGAGGACAAGAATTCTGCTGTGGGTTGAGCAGGGCAGGAGGCGGGAGGGCCTATCCCCTCCCGCCTCCTGCCTTTTTGGATTATGTCTCTCTCCATGCCATCTGAGATCACCAGAGTTTTTATAGCTGCCACATCACTACTGAGCCATCCTGAGGTTAGAGTCTACTGAGGCCTCCACATCTTTTTCAGACAAGCTGTTGCCTAAACATTAGACAATGTTTAATTTGAAGGTATGAAGTTGATGGGTTTTTTTAGGGGGTTGGGTGAGTCAGGACAATAGGGGTTAAATGACTTGCCCAGGGTCACACAGCTAGTACATGTGTCAAGTGTCTGAGGCCGGATTTGAACTCAGGTCCTCCTGACTCCGGGGCCAGTGCTCTGCTTACTGCACCACCTAGCTGCCCATGAAGGTTTTTTTTAATCTCTATTAAATTCCATTTTAGCCTTGGCCAAATGTTCTAGACTGTGAAGATCTTTTTGAAACCATACTAGCCATCTTTATCAACTCTGGGTCACCTCAAATCTGACTGTAATAACAGCTCAGGCTTATGTAAATGTTTTAATGTTTGCCAAGGTATTATCCTGTCTGAGCCTCATATCAACCCTGAGAAGTAGATGCTATTCAGATTTTATAGATGGGGAAACTGAGGCTGAGAGGTTAAGTAACTTCTCCAGGGTCACAAAGCTAATAAGTACGTAAGGTGGGTTTTGAACACTTAGGTAGCCAAGTGACAAAGTAGAAAGAACACTGGACTTGTAGGCAGGACGACCTGAGTTCAAATTCTGCCTCAGACACCTATTGGACACCTACTTGGCTCTATGATCCTAGACAAAGTTATTCAACGTCTTTCAGCCTCAGTTTCCTCATCTGTAAATGAGGGTCACAGCAGCACTTTCCTCTCAGGGTTGTTGTGAGGATCCAGTGAGACAGAATCCCAGAGAAGGAAAGGCTCTCAGAAGTCTGTCACCTGGTTCTATCATTTTAGAGACGAGTAAGCTAAAGCCCCCAGAAGTGAGTGACCTCCTGTCCTGCCCAGCGTCTGTCCTTCCCACCGTGCCCAGAGGGGCCACCTCCTCCTTGTTCTCTTGCCTTGTTTGTACTAACAAATGGAGATGCCCTTTCCACTGACTGGCCAGAGAAGCTTCAGGAGGGCACAGGCTGCTACTCGTGGCTAGCAAGGGCCTGGCCCAGAGCAGGAGCAGGTACCAAGTTTTATCAATTCCTCAGGTCCATGTTGATGGTGCAGTGGACAAAGCACTGGGCCAGGAGTCAGGAAGACTTGAGTTCAAATCCAGCCTCGCTTACTAGCTGTATGATCCTGGCCACATCACTCAACCTCTGCCTCAATTTCCTCAACTGTAAAATGAGGCCAGTGCTGCTGTGAGGATCAAGTAAGACAGTATTTCTTTTTTCAAAAAAAGTGCTCATCCCAGTGCGTGGCACACAGAAGGAGCTCTATAAATGCTTATGCCCTTCCCTCTCCCCATCCCCGATTCTTCACATTGCCACCACTGTAATGGCCTGGTCTATCCTAACCCTAGACTAATCTTCCTTATGCAGAAATCTGGCCATGTTCCTTCCCTGCTGCCTGGTAACTCCACACCTTCCCCAGCTGGGGGTCAGCAGTCGGGGGTCGGCAGCCGGGGGTCACCGAAGCTCTCCGGCCGCATCCCTCCACACACCCAGCCCAGCCAAAGGGGCCTGGCTCCACTGGCCCCAGGACTCGGCCGCTCTCGAGTTCAGGGACACTGGCCTCCTGGCTCATCCTCCCCCAGGACGCTGCGGCTCTAAACTCTGAGCACTCTCTGGCTGTCCAGCCTGCCTGCATCACTCTGCATTCTCTGCCCCAACTACTCTTCCTTTATGTTCCGTCTCTGACAGGAAGCCTTCCCCACCCCGTCCTAATTCTAGAGCCTTCCTTCTTTTAATGACCTCCTACTTATCCTCTCAGCTGTTTCCCCATTAAACAGTGAGCTCCTGGAGGGCAGGGATTGATTTTTTGCCTCTCTCTGTATCCCCAGGGCTTAGCACAATGCCAGTATACTGTAAGTGCTTAATAAGTGCTTAACTGCTTGATTAGAAGTGCTATGGAAGAGTATGTTGAGAACAGGTACCGAGGAACCAGTGAGGGGCCCATGCCCTGGGGCAGACTGATCAGGTAGCAGGGCCTAGTGGATGAAAGGCAGCTGGTGGCACAGTAAATATAGTGGCAGGCCTGGAGACTGGAAGAGCTGAGTTCAAATGCAGCCTCAGACTCTGGGCAAGTCACTTGACCTCCACCTCAATGTCCTCATCTGGAGAACAAGGGAGCAGGACCCCATGGTTTTTAAGGTCTCTATCATCTCTCAATCTAAGATCCCATGAGCCAGGAAGTCAGACCAAGGTTCCAGTCTAGCCTCTGGCACATCCTGGCTCTGTGGCCCTGGGCAAGCCATTTAAGGAAAGGAACTAGTCGGCATCCATAAAGGACTTTCTCTCCTGGGAGCTCCCTATATCAATGAAATGACAGCTTGGGTTGCAAAAGACTAAAATGTATTCTAAGGGCAGTCCCTGACTTATACTTGACCCCATCTCTCCAAGGCTGGCCTACATTCACTGTGACAAAGTAGAAAGCTCACTAGCTTTGGAGTCAGAAGCCCTGGGTCCAAATCCCACCCTAAGCAGGTCACCACTTCTCTAGGGCCCAGGTTCCTCTTCCTCTGTTGAATGAGGGCGCCGAACTCACTGACCTCTAAAATACCTAAAGGTATGATGCTATGACCCTGTTAGTGAAGTCTGGGGAGCCCCAGTTACACTGTGGGAGGTCACTATGAAGGAGGGAGCAATCTGCCTCCTGCCCCTGCTCCCAAAGCCGCCCAGGGCACCTCAGGCATTGCCAGGAAGAACGTGAATGCCCCTTCCTCCAGAAACCCCTTTCTAGAAGATGATCGGGTTCTGCTGTCCTCCCATTTACCTCGATCATGGGTTAAATGGGCTATTGGGAGCTGGCTCTAGGAATTTCACCTCCTTTGAGAACAGAGCAAATGCCTTCTATGTTCCAAACACCCATATGCAAGCCAGGAACTGCTATTCTCCTTTGTGTCTCTCCCAGTGCCTAGCACAGTGCTCTGAACATGAGTGGGCACAGAACAGTTGCGGAATGAATGAACTTCTGCTGGCCTTCCCACGCGTCTTCCCCCAGCAGAGAGGAGCCAGCTTGGGCCTTCCTCCCTGAGGCACTGGGTAGGTGGGCAGAGAGAGGGAGGAGGAAGAGACTCGACATGGCCTAATCCAACCGAAACCCAACTGCAGAACTTTCTGACAGCCAGATTTTCTACTTGATCAAACTTACCCCTCCAAAAAAGGAAGTGAATCTTTTCACACCCAACTTCCCCAGGCTCCTAAGCACTGGGGAAGGATGAAAGAGGAGATTTCACGTAAGAACTGTGGGTGTTACTGAGGTCAATGAGGCAGAAAAGTCAGAAGTCGCATGGCTCCTGTAGTAACAGGGTAATGGGGCAGTGGAGGGAGCATGGGAGGCATCCCTGTTCTGTGTTCATTAGAGGCAGCAAGGTCTAAGACAGGGGTGGGGAACCTGCAGCCTGCCTTCTAGGTACTTGGGTGCAGCCTTTGCTTTACAGAACAAATCCTTTTATTAAGGGGATTTATTCTGGATTTGGATTTAGTCAAAGCACTGAACTTGAGGACCTAGAGGGACTCATGTGGCCTCGAGGCCACAGGTTTTCCACAACCTGGTCTAAGACAAAGAGCATTGACCCTGAAAGCATGAGATTCACATTCAAGTCTTGGAAGTACTGCTTCCAGCCATGGGACCTAGGGTCACTCATAGAATCTCAGACAGGACTTCAAGAGTTCTTTAGTCCAACCTGTACATAAACTAACCTCTAATGAAAAGGAGATCGCAACCTCCTAAAGCAACTTCATTCCACCTAGGGTCAGATTTAGAACTAGAAGCAACCTTGGAGACCAGCAAAGCATTTGACATATGAGGAAACCAAGGCACAAAGAGGCTAACTGACTTGCCTAAGATCACACAGCTAATAAGTGTCTGAACCCAGTCATCCGGAGTCCCAGGCCACTGATACCTCGCCATTTTTGGATGGCTCGGATTGTTGGGAGGGTTCTTCCTTTTACTAAACCAAATTCTGTCTCTCCATTCACTGCTCGTGATTCTGCCCTCTAGGGCCAAGCAAGATGAGGAAAGCCTCCTTCTACATGTTGCTATCATGTAGGTCTCTCTGTTCCCTCTGAGCCTCAGTATCCTCAATTGTGAAATGAGGGGGCTGGGAAGAAAATGATAAGGAGCTATCCTTCTGTGGCAATACCCTGCGAATTTTGCCGTGATCCCTCTGCTTCATATGGCTTCCCTGCTTCCTTTCAAAGAACCACTACCCTGTAAGAATCCTAAGCAGAAAGGAAAACACTTCCCTTTATGAATGGCTGAAGAAAATAAACTTCACCATATTAATTCGGAAAATCATTTCATTTGACTTTCCAATCAAAGCCACCATAAGGCTTTGAGCCTCAATCACATTTCTTGTGAAGAAGAGTACCACAGGGATGCTGGGGTCGGGGCAGCTGACTCTGGGCACCCTCAAGTGAACCGTCGGGGAGCCACTTTCATCACCAGCTGAACGCTCAAGGCTGAGACTCAAAGATGGAAGTGAACGAACCCAATGATGCTATACAGTGCCGAGTCACTTCAGGCCCTGACTTTCTGCCAGGCCCCGGGATGTCCTCGGCCCTGCTTGCTGACCTTCTTACACATGGAAGCTGTGGCATTGTTTCCACATTCAGTGGCTGACATGGGATCAAACAGGAGCCAGAATGCAGAGGTCACAAGGACTTGGTGTCTGCACCCAATTCACCTCTTGCTGCAAAAGCCAGAGCAGCCACACCTGGATCCAATCGTAGACTCATAGAACTCTTGGAATTCTAAGGGCTGGGAGGGAGCTCAGAACAGAGAGGGGAGGGAACCAAGAACACAGACAGGCAGAGTGAGGAGAGAGCTCAGAACAGAGTCGGGGCAGAGCAGTGAGGGAGCTCAGAACAGAGATGGGGCAGAGTGGGGAGGGAGCTAAGAACACAGACAGGCAGAGAGTGGGGAAGGAGCTCAGAACAGAGAGGGGGCAGAGTGGGGAGAGAGCTAAGAACACAGACAGGCAGAGTAGGGAGAGAGCTCAGAACAGAGGGGACAGAGCAGAGAGGGAGCTCAGAACAGAGATGGGGCAGAGCAGGGAGGGAGCTCAGAACAGAGAGGGGGCAGAGTGGGGAGGGAGCTAAGAACACAGACAGGCAGAGTGGGGAGAGAGCTCGGAACAGAGGGGACAGAGCAGGGAGGGAGCTCAGAACA
>CM053622.1:767544528-767728923 GCA_028646595.1 Phalanger gymnotis
AAGTAACCTCGGAACACAGAACATCAGAGAGTGAAGGGACCTCAACACAGAACATCAGAGTGGGGTGAGATCATCAAAATCACTCCTTCACCAGGAATTTATTCTCACTTACAGGCAAGTCCTACAAGGATGTAGAAGATGCTATGCATACAAAGCAAAAAGGAGAATCCATGCCCTCAGGGACTTGAGAGTCCTTAGGTTAGACTTCCTGGGGGCCCTGAGTCTCTGGACATCTGAAGGAAGCTAGAGGGATTCTGAGTGGGTGAGGGGGTGAGGAAGGAGAGCATTCCAGGCATGGAGGACAGCAGAGAAATAAAAGGTAGGATGCTGTGTACAGGTAATAGCGAGTAGAGCTAGTCTAGGAGGACAGCTAGGATAGAGCACCAGGCCTGGAGCCGGGAAGACCAGAGTTCAAATCTGAACTCAGACAATTACTATGTGACTTTGGGCAAGTCACTTAACCCTGTATGCCTTAATCCACTGAAGAAGAAAATGGCAAATCACTCCAGTATCTTTACCAAAATACCTCCACAAACAGCATGCTATGGTCCACGGGGTCACAGAGAGCTGGACACAACTGAACAACATAGGCCACTCTGACCCCTTCACCTGGGAGCAGAGGCAGCTGCAATCTGGTATAACAGATGTAATATGCTCAAAGTGGAGTCAGGAGAGCCGAGTTCAAAACCTACTTCAGACATTTACTTACTGTGTCTGGTGACAGGTCATTTAAATTTCTCTGACGTGGTTTTCTCATCAGTAAAGGCTGCTATGAGGGAATTACTTTGCAAACCTCAAATTGCCATATAAAGGTCAGCTCTTATGATGAGGAGACTGAGGCTGAGGGCAGGTCAGTAGCACGCTCAGGCCCAGCAGTGCTTTCCTCTCTAACCTCCCAGTTATTGTGTAAACACGCTGTATATCCCTAGTTACTGACGGGCTGTCTCCCTCAATGGAATGTATGAGCTCTGAGGCTAAAGACTGTCACTGCCTTTCTCTGTATCTTTGGGATTTAGCGCAGTGGTTGGCAAACAGTAAACATCTGATAAATGCTTCTTGACTGAGTGATCTCAGGTTCAGTGCTCTATTACTTCAACAACTTTCCCATCCCAAGACTCTGGCTTTCAGTTCTCTCTCCTCTACATCTCAGTTTCTATGTTTGTTATACAAAGGTATTTGTTGCCCTTCATCTGACTGGAATCACGGCATCTCCGCATGAGAAGGAACCTGAGACCATCTAGTCTCACTGTTACGGGAGGCAGCAATCCCAGTGGGCCAAAGGGTCAGGTGGCCTCTGCTTCAGGACCCCCAGGAATGCAGTACCCACTGTCTTCACACAGCTCATGCCACTTCTGGACAGCTCTCTCTCATTAGGAGGCTTGTTTTTTTCTCATAATGAGCCCAAATTGACCTCTCAGAAAGTTCTATCCACTGCTGCTCTCTGTCCTCTGCCCCATAACAACTCTTCAGATATCTGGAGCCAGCTTTCATGCCCTCCTCCCCAAGTCTTTTCTTCTGGAAGTTAAACATCTCTATTCCTTCAATTGAAAGTCAATGACATGGGCCACAGTCCCTAACTAACCCAGTCACCCTTGGCTACAGACACTTCAGCTTGTCAGGGTCCCCTCTAACATGCAGTGCCCAGAACTGACACCTGAATTCACGTGTGCCTAGATCTATGCAGAAGACAGCAGAATAATGGCCTCCCTCCAACTAGAGGCTGGGCTTTGCTCCTTCCAGCAGTACCCAGAAGGTCTGGACCTGAGGCTGCTACCTCCTAGACTGCAGGGATGCCAGGTCCTGCTCTAAGGGTGCCAGGGGGGAAGGTTGCCTCAGGTTCGTCCCCAGCCAGGATGTGATGGCCAAAATTGCATGATCCACCCTCAGGCAAAGCATGATCCCTTACATCCTGTCACACACTGACATCTGAAGGTGAGGCCTTTTCTCCATCTGGTATCCTCTTTCTAAAAATTGCCTTATATGTCTCATATACTGCCCCCTAGAAAGCAAGCTCCAAGCAGGGCTGTTTATTCTCTTGGCCTAAGGTCATATGCGTTTTTTAAGCCATCACATATACCAAAGTTCCCTATAGGCAAGGACCCTGCCTCTCTTAGCCCATCCTTGTGTCCATCTTAGCCCGCATTACCTTGGAGGAGGCCTTTCTCCCAGTGGGTGCTCTGGCTGTGGCACCCACCACCATCATGGTTGGAACAGCAGCCTGTCTACAGAAGCTGGGCCCCTGGCTCCCGTCTTCTTCTCATTGGCTTTAAGAGCCACAGATTCTTCTTTCTTGACAGCCCCCAGGGAATACTTCCCCTGACCTCTCCAAAAGAGTTCTGGATGCTTTATGCAGGGTCAGACTTTAAGGCCACATCCTACACTTCTGTCTCCTCTTTAGTCTGAATGACCCAGAAGCTTAGAAGGACTTTGGCTGCTATTAAAACATTTCAGGTCTTGATCTCCAGAGGAGTTACCTCTCCACCCCTCACACTAAGGCAGCCCAGAGACACCCAGAAGGCAATTCAAAAGAGGGCTGAGCCCTCACCCCCAACAGCTCATATAACCTGGGGCTTATCTCAGGGCTCACAGAAAGCTAAAGGATTCTGGGTCTCCCCCTCAAATTGATCACTGACAATCTTTTGGGTGATTATCTTTGCTGAGGGTGGGGCAACCTACACAGACTACATTTTCTCAGCAAGCCCTGAAAGGAAAGGATCTTCGTGCTAATGAACAAAGCCCAGCAAAGGTCTGAGTGGTAGGGCCTGGTAGAGGTGGGGGAGCCACCGCAGTCCATCAGGGGAGGAAGGAGGCCAAAGGCAACAGAGCAGACAATGATAACAAGAGGGAGGGGCGGGGATGGACCTGGACAGCCAGAGGTACAGAGGAGGAGGGGGAGGAGAAAGAAAGGAAGGAAGGAAGGAAGAGCACATTACGTTAGTTCTCCCCTTTCCTCCACCTAGCTCTGCAGTTACCACTGATGAGTCAAATGGTTTCCTGAGATGAGAAGTTGTGTGTGGTGCTCTACCATTCCCAGGCCACCAGGGCTCCCCAGAGGCAGCTGGGAGCCCACGAGTCCACTTCAAAGCCCCTGTGATGGAGGAAGGAACCAACCACCTCCAGGAAGGCCCAGGGGTAACAAACACTCCACAGCAGCAGCTCAGCAGGAAGGAACCAGAGGAGGCTGAGACAGAGCTAGTGGAGTTTAAAAGGCCAGCAATGTCTTCTGACAGCCCAGGGAAACTGCACAACGGCCTGAGTGGAAAGGAGGCATCCAGAGTACAAAATATGTGCAAGGAGAGCCAGGGAGACTGGCCCTCGGGGTTTCCCATTCCCTACCTGTATCATTAACATTAACTGCTGCAGGAGTCACTACCATCCATATAACACTTTAAGGTTGTTTGTAGTGGACTTTAAGCTTGGGGAGTGGGATCTTCCACTTCTTCCTCTAGAATGATGCCAACCAGCTGCCTCAGATCAGGGACTAGGTCCATCCCTATCCCCCTACCACCTGGCCTCAGACATCTGGTTCGGAATGAAGCAGCTCAGGCTGGGACTCAAAGGAACGCAGGCCTCACCGATCTGTTTCTCCAGGGCAGCTGCCTCGTTGGGAGTAGCTCGGGGCAGGATCCCAGGATCAGTGAAACTTGTCTGCAGCAGGCAACTCATGACGAAGAAGAAGAGCATGCTCCCGATGATGGGGATGGCCAGGGTCAGGTGGCGGGCCAGAAAAGGACAGCTACAACAAAGAGAGAGATTGGTCAGATGGCCCCACCACCACCTAGAGGGCTAGGGGCATGATCCTGACCTCAAAAGAGACTGGCCCTCTAGTGAGTGACTTCACAGCCCAAGCCAAGAGGCTTTAAAATGGGTCGCCTAAAGACTCAGAGACTCAGAGAGGGAAGAGATCTCAGAGGTCATCTAATCCCAATCTTGCTACCTCTCAATGAAGAGGCCCATTTAGCACTGGAGTTTCCAAAGAAGCCCAGTTATCGCCATCGTCTAGTTGAGGCCTGGGGCCTGAACTCCAGCCAAGAGTATCCCAGATTCAAAGCTAATCACACTGGCATAGAGAGCTAGGACTATTTAGCAACCTCCTGCCCCTAAGTCCTCTCTTCCACCCTTTATCCTGCTTCTAGAATAATCTTTCTTACACAGAGATCTGGACTTTTGACACTTGTGCTACAAATTCTTTAGTGGCTCTCTACTGCCTATGGAACTGCCTATGCTGGGTGAACTGCTGGGCCTGGAGTCAGGAAGCCCCAAGTTCAAATCCTGCCTCAAACACCTACTTAGCTGTATGACCCTGAACAAGTCACATAACCTCTCTCAGCCACAGTTTCCTCATCTGCAAAATGGGGAGAGCAATAGCCCCTCCCTCCCAGGGGTCTGGCTCTCAAGGCCCTACCTTTCCAGCTCAGTCTCTATTGCTTCCTTCCATGGATTCTTACCCTCCAGCCATACTGGACAAGCCTCTGCCCTTCCTCCAGTCTTTCACTTCTCTGCCTCTGTGGCTTTGCTCTCCCTGGTCCCTGTCCCTCTGCCTGAAACATCTTCCCTCCTCCTCTTCAACAGTTCACTTGCTACCCAGCTCAAAGGCCACCTCCTCCAGGGAGCTTTCTCAGCTCTACAAGATGGCTTTTCTCCTTTGGCTTCATATTGCACTGGTTTCTATGACTTCCTAGCACACTGCAGGGATGTAATACTGTGCAAAGTACCCTGTATTTGTGCCCTGATCCTGTACAAGCCTGTTAGCTCCATGAGGACAGGGGCTTCATCAAAGCTAAGCTTTGCTTTTCTTCCACAGCTGAGAACATGGAAGGCTTTGCCCAGAGAAAGACACATGTGTACGAGTGACCCTCAGTAAAATGCAAGTTCCTTTGTTGGGGGAGCCATTCTGGACAGCAGTCTGGAACTAGGCCTCAAAGTCATTAAACTGTGCAGATCCTTTAACCCAGCAATACGGCTTCTGGGTTATACCCCAAGGAGATCAAAAGAAAAGGAAAAGGACCCACATAACCAAAAACATTTACAGCAGCTCTTTTTTTGTGGTGGCAAAGAATTGAAAACTGAGGGGATGCTCTTCCAATTGGGAATGTCTGAACAAGTTGTGTTCTAAGAAATGACGAGCAGGATAGTTTCAGAAAAACCTGGGAAGGCAAATGAACTGATGCTGAGTGAAGTGAGCACAAGCAGGAGAACACTGTACACAGTAACAGCAACATTGTGACAATAATTGTAACAATAAAACTGCAAAAAGCTTAGCTACTCTGATCAATATAATGATCTGCAACAATTCCAAAGAACTCATGATATAAAATGTTATTCACCCCCAAAGAAAGAACTAATGAACTCTGAGTACAAAGTGAAGTACGTTGTTTTTCACTTTCTTTTTCTAGCTTTTCTTTATTATGGTTGTTTGCAATATGGCAAATACTGGAAATATGTTTTGCATAACTTCATATAATATTTCTTGTCTTCTCAATGGGTGAAGGAGAGGGTAAAGGGAGAGAGAAAATTTGGGACTAAAAATAAAAACCTAAAAATAAATAAATATGCCCTAAAAGGTGGGAGAGACTCAAAATAAACAAACAAACAAATAAATGTAACATCACAGTGGCAAGAAGCAGGCAGCTCACTCTCTGGGCGTATCCCCTAAGGTACCTACAATCATGATGGCATTGCTTGCCCTGCAGGCCTAGTTTCCATAGACAAGTCACCTGAGCAATCGGGTTGTGTTCTGAGCTTCACTGGGACCTGTTTTCAATGAGAGAAGTACAATCCTAGAGCCGTACGGCACTGGTGTCACTTGAAAGAAGCAGGGATGACTTAAACCTTCTTCTCCAGGGAGTCAATTTATATACAACCAGATATCTTGGGGGACCAATGAAGTTTTGAAACTGAGAAGAATCATCTATTCATAGGACTAGAGGATTACAGCTAGAAGTGACCTCAGGGGTCATAAAATCCAAGGAGCTCATTTTTTTTCTTTATTTTTTCTTTCTTCTTTTTTTTTTTTTTTTACAAATGAGGCAACAGAGGCCTAGAGAGAAGAAATGGCTTGGCCAAGATCACACAGGTAGTAAATGGCAGAATTAGGATCTGAACCCAGGTCCTCCAATTCCCTAATACAGTCATCCAACCCTCCTCATTTTACAGATGAGCACACTGGGGCTCAGAGAAGAAAAGTATTTTGCCTAAGGTCCCCCAAATGGGTCTCCCAATTCTGAGTCGCTGGGAAATCATCCACTAGTGGGGTATCATACGCTGTTGACAACAACTATATGCTCACAACTGCCTTCAATGATCATGACAGGATGATTCTTTGAGTGTACCCTTGTTCTCACTCAGGAGCTCATAGATTGGACCTTGCCCTCCTAACACAGAGTGAATGTAAATACCAAATAGTAACTATCTCTCTTTTGGCCAGGAACCCTCAAGATCTTCCCTTCACAGTTTGAACTTTTTTTCCTGAGTTTTGATTAAAGGGGCCATCTCTTGACTCACTCCTTAAAGAGGCCTATTCACTGAATGAGTGTTACCTCACTCACAGTGAGCACCTGGAAAGACCTTAGCCTGAAAGGGCCACGGTCTCCCAGTGCATCCTAGGCTATCTCCAGTCATCCTGGTCAATATCAGGCCACTGGTCCCAGATGGCTCTGGAGGAGAAAGTGAGGCTGGTGACCTTGCACAGCCCTCCCTCACTCAAATCAAAGTCAAGTGTAAGTCATGTCATCATCTCCCTAGTGTCATGGTCCTCTTCAAGAATTAAGGAGAAACACAACATAACAGCAACACGCAACCCTCATTCTCACTATTGGTACAAATTACCAACCACCCCTGCTGCCCCACCAAGTCTTGGCACAGTCCTCAAACTCCCAAACCAAATTTTCCCCTCTCACTCAGAAAATAAAGAAAACAAAAACCTACCAGTTCATACCCAAAGTTCTTGGTCTCATTCTTGTCTGAGGCAAAGTAGGCCTCAAATAATGACGTTCACTAGCCCAAGGGAATCCCCTGTCTAAATTGCCTGACCTAAATTCTTTATTCCAGAGCCATAGGATTCTGCCATACCCAGAACCTCTGACGACAGCCCATGCTCCAGAGATGTCTCAAAGAGATCTGAGAGAGTGCTTGGTCTCCCTCTTCCCCTTTATCAGGGTATAAATGGGGTAGGTGGTCCTACCTGAAGGCACCCCTAAACTAAGTTCCCGACATGCTTCAAAAGAAGCCGAAAAAGAATCAGCCTGGTCTCCCACCTCCCCTTCTGTGCCACTATAAGGGTGCATGTTGGGGGAAAAATCTGAAATTGTTATGAAATAGATCTGAGGATCCCACTTAGAGCAAACTGGGCTCCTGTCACATTCTCTTCTCACAATACTAACCCCTGAAGCCTTTATCTCGTTCTGGCCTAGCAGGGAACAGGAATGGGATAAACACGGAAAGGAAACTAGTTCATGTTAGTGGGTAAGGAAGAAGGTAACATCTCTTTCACCTTTGCCCCAATTGATAACTGGAGCTAGCTAATAAAAGGTGCTGGAGGACATGATGGAAAGTAAAAGAAGAATGTTATGCCATGAGTAGAGACAATGATGTAGTAACTGATGAGGTCTTCCTGAGTCTTGGAAAAGATATCAAAGGGAGGGGAGGAAGAAGGGAAAGGGAGAGAAGGGCAGAAAAGGTTAGGGCTGGTCCAGGTAGGAGGCTATACAGAAAAATGTTCCCTGTGTCATAGAATGATTTTACCCTTAGTTTTCCTATCTGCAAAATGGAAAGACTGTATTAATACCCAGGTCAGCCCTATCCCCACAAGGACATGGAGAGGTAAAAAAAAATATCAGGACCAACACGAGCAGCCACATAAAAGTACTATGGATTCTTCCCCAAGAAGATAATGAGAACTTGTCATTATTACTAAATCAGGATAATCTAGGGAGATGCTTACATGAGACAGGAGAATTAGGGCTGGGGAAATCAGAGAGCAGGTAAAAGAACAGAGTAGGGACACTGGGGAAGACTGTGGGCACCAAGGGAAAGGATGATCATGGTTCAGGAGAAGACAAGAGGAGAGATGGCCAAGGAAGCCCAAGGGGACTGAAGGAAGGAGGAGGAATAAGGGAAGTCTAAGAAGGATTAGAGGAGAGACACAGAAATGACAAAGGAATGAGAGTGGGGAAAGAAAGTGTATGAATCCTGAGGGAAGGAAAAGATGGAAGCTAATGGAGGTAGAAATGACTGAAAGAAAAGTTTAATCAAAGGTTGGAGAGAATTGAAGGGGCCAGAGGAATTAGAAAGGGCATGACTAAAGTAGGAGAGGGAAGTGAAGTGGATGGAGATGACTGAAGGGGCCAGAGGAGCCTGGGCTGGAAATGACCAAGAGAGCTGGAGGAGATAGGGTTAAAAACCACAAAAACTAAGAGGTGGATGTCATTTTGGAGGGCATCTAAACCCTATCTAGACCTATATAGGAATCCCATTTACAGCCTCCCCAAGAAGTACTCATTGAGACTTCTCTTGATGCCTCCTTCGAGGGGCAGGAACCCGCTGTCTCCTGAGGTGCCTCACTGCTTTACTAGACAACACCAATCATTAGGAGATGGCTGAAGGGGAGGCCAGCAGGAAGACAATGGGAACTGAGATTTCCAAAGGAACCAGAGGAGACTGGGGGAAGGGGAGGAGGAAGAAAGATGATTCAAAGGTGCCTGGGAGGGGGCGGGGGCTGTACAGAAATGAGGACCCCAAGAGGGTGCAAAGGAGATTGGACCAAGGAGAGATGATCCCAGAGGGTCAGATAGGAGAAGATGACTCATTCTGGACCGAAGGCCCAGGGATGGGAGGAGATGGCCCAAGGGGGCCTGATAGAGTTGGGATGGAAGATGACCCAAGGGAGTCAGAGGATTTAAGAGTTAAAAGGATATAAACCAAGGGAGCCAGGGGGAATAGGGATAAGTGGAGATGCCACAAGAAGACCAGAGGAGACAGAAATAAAAGATGACCCACGGGAGCCATAAGGAGCAAGAATGGGAGGTGACCCAAAGGGGCCAGGAAGCAGAGATGGAAGGAGATGATTCAAAGGTGACTATGAGCACAGGGATGGATAGAAATGATCCTGTGGGGCTGGAGATGAGGTAGGAATGAAAAGAGATGACCCAAGGAGGACAGAGGGGTAGGGGTGGAAGGAGATGACCCAAGGGGAGCAGAGGGGTAGGGATGGGCAGAGCTAACCCAAGAAACGACCCAAAGGGAGGCAGAAGGATAGGGATGAAAGGAGACGATCCAAGGTGGGCAGAGGAGTAGGGATGGGCAGAGATGACCCAAGGAGACAGGGAGCAAGGATGGAGGAGCTGATCAAGGACAGACGACATGCGGGATGGCGGTGACCACGGGGACGGATGGCGGGGAGGGAGGGGGATGACGGCACTGGCCACAAGACGCCAGAGGGCGGCGGCGCCCCTTCGCGCGCGGGGTGGGGGGGGTGCTGCGCCCACTACTCACTCACTCGAAGACGAAGAAGAGCGTGGTGGTGGTGACGATGAGTACGACAGTGAGTGCGAAGACGCTGCCGTGCCCGGCCAGCATGAGGCGGCCGCCGCAGTAGAAGCGGTTGCGGCCCGGGAACACCTCCCATTTGCGGCACGGCGGGACGGATGCGGCGGATAAGGAGGCGGAGGCGGCGGGGCCCAGGCCCGAGCTCAGCCTGCGGGGCGTCTGGGGCGGCCCGGAGCGGGGGGCGCTGGGCGGCGGCGGCGGGGCGGCCCCGGGGCGGATCTGCTGGTACTCGCACTCCTTCATGCGTCCCGGCCTGGGCTTCGCCTCCGCCCCCCGGCGCCCTGCGGGCCGAGCCGGGCGGGCGAGCGGACGGACAGGACGGCCGGGCCGTGACCAGCTGCGACGGTGGCGGTGGCGGCGGCGGCGCACACAGCACTCGCTCCGCGGCTCGGCAGCTTCTCTAGGGCCGCTCCGCCCCCTTGGCTGCCGCTGACACCGCCGCTGCCCGGCCGGCCTCCCACCGCAGCGCCCCCTCAGGCGGGGCCCGGCATGGCGCCCAGCGCCCGCGACGCTGAGGCCCCGCCCCTCCAGCGCCGACCACGCCCCCAGCCTCGGCAGCCGCTCTGCTCCGAGCCCAGAAGCTGCAGTGCAACCCCTCCTCCAACCCGACCCTAACTTCGGCCTCGGTCCTCTCCGGGCGCACACCCCGCCCCCAGCCCAGGCTCAGTTCCGGCCTCCACCCGCCCCTCGCCGGTCCCGCCCCAGGCTGCTCCAACACTAGACCCCTTCTCCAACTCAGCTCCACCTTCAGACCCCACCCCCAATCCGGTCACAGCCTCCACCCTCTCGTAGTGCTGTCTCCGCCCCCAACCCAGACCCAGCTTTAGCTTCCACCCTCCCCAGGAGCTGGTCCCACCTTCCCCCCCAACCCAATCCCAGCTTCAGACCACATCCCTCTACCCAGCCACTGCCTGCACCTGCCCCCAGTACCAAACAACCACCCCAACCCTGATCCTGGACGCCAGACCACTCCCTCGACCATCGCCAGGTCCCGCCCCGCCTCCAACCTAGACCTAGTTTAGTCTCCACCCCCTCCCGACACAGGCCCCGCCCTCAACCCAGATCCAGCTTTTACCCGGGCCGGAGCTTTGCCCGCACCCAACTCCAGACTCCGCCCCCCGGGTTTGGCCCCGCCTCCAGGGCGGCTCGGGCCACCGCCCGGACCTGGCCCCGCCCCAGCATCGGCTCCAGCCCCCCTCTACTTCCACCCCTGCGCCTCCCACCCCACCCCCCACGTTGGTGCGCGCCTGTCCCCAGCCTCACCCTTGTCCAGAGCCAGCCTGGCCCCGCCCCTAGATCCAGCCTTTGCTCAACTAACCTGGTCCCATGCTAACCTGTAGCCTTCTTCCTACTGCCCAGGCCCGTCTCTGCCCGGGGGTTCCAAGCCCACCCCCACTCTTGTCCCAAAGTTCAGCCCCACTGCTCGGCCGCACTTCTGATACCTCCCTCAAGTCCCCATCCCACCTCCCTGAACCAACCAAAAGCTCAGTTTCTAGCCCAAGGCCCCCAGTCTCTTAACTGACACCGTTTTCTGGATCGTCACATGCCCCTGGGCTCCTTTTCTTTGCTCAGCCTCTTCAACCCTCTTGCTGATACCAGCTTTAACTGCCTGACCCCCTCAGTCCTCCCGCAGAGGCTCCTTCGACCTCCCTACACCCTCCAAAGTTTATTCCTTTAGACTGCCCACTTCAATCTCCAATGCCTCCTCCATGCTGCTCTTTGAGCCTACATGTCCACATGTCCCTCTCCTCCGCCTTTGCGAGCCCCCGGTGGCCCCTTTCAACTCTCCCCCTCCTTTCCACTGAGGGTGGAAATCTGCTGACCCTTCGACTTCATTCCCCACCATGTTCACCTCGGCTTTCTCTAAAGTACCACTCTTCCTTTATGAAGGTTTCCATGGTGCTCTCCCTACTCAATTTACCTTATATTACGCATATTTCTGTGTAGTTCCCCACCCATTCATCTAGCCCCATAGCAGTAGAATGAGGGCTTTTTGTTTTTGCAGACCCAGTAGGTAGCATAGTGCTTGCTCTTGACCTGAGGTCTCATCTCATACCCATCAGATTGGCAAAGATTACGAAAGATTAAAATGGTAAATACTGGAGGTGCTATGAAAAAAACAAGCACCCGCTACTAACGCACTTTTGGTGGGGCTGCAAATTTCTCCAACAATTCTGGAAAACAATATGGAAATATATTGGGAAAGTGGCTAAGCTGGATCTATGCTTTGACCCACTGACACCACGACTTGGCATGTTCTAAGAAGAGCACAAAAGAAAAAAGGGAAAAGGTCATATACACAGGGCTACATTTACAACTGTGGTTTTTGTATTAGGAAAGAATTGGAAAGAAAGTGGGTATCTACTGATTACAGAATGGCTCAGAAAACAAAGCAATTCATTGAGTATTAATAATAACATAATAGTTAACAATTATATGGCACTTCAAAATTTACAAAGAGCTTTCCATATATTATCTCATTTGACCCCCACAATAACTCTAAGAGGGAAGCGCTACTATGATCCTTTTTACCGATGAAGAAACTGAGGAAATTTAAGTTAAGTGAAACCAGGAGAAAAATGTATACAAACACCACAAGGCTGCAGGGGAAAACATCACTGAAAAACTTTGGGATGCTGATCAATGCAGTGGCTGACCTCGTCTTCAGAAGACAGCCTCTTTAAAAGAGAGCTGGCAGGCCTCAGGTTTGGAAAGACTTAGACACTGTCAGATATAACCGGTGTTGATTGATTTGGCTTAATTGTACTTTGTTATAAAGGCAGATTGTGTGTGTGTGTGACAGTGACATAAAAAATATTATCAGTAGAACAAATGTTTGTTTGGATTGTGTCTACAAAGGGTGGCCAGATGACACTTTGTGGAGCAGATTCCTGCTCAGGGAACATGCTCTGTGAGATCCCTTCCAATTCCAAGCCTATGAAATATAATGAGGCCACCAGCTAGCTCTTCCTGGGTCCCGGCGGGAAGCATGACATGACCTTTTACGAGGGCACAGCTCATAGAAGACTAAGCAGAATTCAGCTTGCTAGGTCCCCTGCGGCACTTCTGTCCAGGGAGGGCAGAGTTCTGGGATTCTAACCCCTTTCCCCCACTGCTACAATTCCTTCTCTCTAGCAGGGAAATGAATGCTGGGTTCCAAGTCAGGGGACCTGGATTCAAATACTCTCTCTTGCTGTGTGACCTTTGCAAGTAACTTCCTTCTCTGGACTAGAGCTTCCTCCTTTGTCTTGTGGTAGTGGGTGGATTAGATTATCTCTAAGGCTCTTTTCATTTATTGATCCTGTGAGCCTCCTTCCCCCTTACTTTGTCTGGGGAGTCCGATGGGCACATAAATTCTAAGTTACTGCCCTGCACGAAGGAGTCCTGACTGATTAAAGCAGGTCTAAGAAACAGACAAGGAAGAGATAGGGGTGTGTGTGTGTGTAAAAATTAATAAAAAAGGCTGTATGTACAGAAAGAAATGCTAAGCATCTCGTCCCATAATCCATCCCCCCCCCCCCATAAGGAAACCAAAATAAAAAAGAAATGTCTCCACCTCTGGGTACAAGGAGAGTCTGGATCCTGCTTCAGCAGGGGCCCAGAAGGAAATGACTTTTCTGCAACAGCTGAAGCCCAACCCAGCTGGGGCATTGTTAGGCTTTAGGGTAAACAGGCTGCTTCCTGTCTTGGGGCCCTTCATGAAACTTTCCGAGCCTATTAAAGATGGCCATGGGATGGTAAAAAAAAGGACAGCTGCTGGCCATAAAACCAGCTCATCCTAGGGCCCCTCCAAGGTCAGATACAAATGAGTCCCCCTTCTCAGCCCACCCGAGGGGAGGGGACTGCACTTAGCCAGGGTTATCACTTATCTTCAACTTTTTCTGTCCCAAAGGGAAGACCTAGGGTAGACCCAGCTGTGGGGCTCCTGGTTGAGAAGGCAGGATTTCTCAAGCAGTGAGGTAAGGTAAAGATTGGTGGGCGGGGGAGAAATCAAAATCCTTCTGTTAGCAAGAACAGCCAGAGGCCTCTCTCCTGGGAAGGTGCTCCTCTCATCCTGTGTGGTCCCAGTGAGGGCCCCTGCCACAGTGGGAGGTAAAGAGTGTGTGTAGGGGGGGGGAAGTTGGGGGGTTAAAAGGCTTCCTGAGTAAAGATTTCATCACTCCCATCAGAGCTGAAAAGCCAGGCAGACAGGAGTCCTGGGAGAAACAGCTGTTGGGGAGGAAAGCAAAGGGTCTCTGCCAACTGGGAAGACACTAGGGCAAGGGTGATTGTGTTGTGCCAAGGAGGGCACTCAGGCATCTTGGCAGGAGGCAGAAAGGCTGCCCCCAATCTGTGTGTAGATTTTTCTCAAGCATTTGACTCCAAACCAAATTCTCTCAGTAGGACTAATGTTAGGGAGATGGATGGGAAGTGCTCCCTGGCCAAACTGACCAGAAGCTCTGAGAGAAAGGGTGCTGGGGCTCAGCCAGGAGCTTCCCTGGGCTGACGGGCTCTTAGCTTTCAGCCACGGGCACAGGGAGTGAGTCAAAATTCTCATTCTTAGGGGAATGCTTGGCTGGATCCCAAATGGGGCAAAGCAACCCAGAAAAAAAGAAAAATCAATCTCCATCCTCATGGTTCAATGATGATAGCTCACATTCATGCAGTGCCTCAGGGCTTACAAAGGGTTTAAGAGACAACTGAAAGATGGGTACTGTGAAAATTGGTATCCCCATTTTATAGATGAGGAAACTTTGACTGTCACAGAAAAGGAGTAGCCCAGGGTCACACACAGCTGGGAAGGGTGTGGAGGAATATTAGAGCCTTGTCTTCCTGGCCCTGGGGTCTGGCAGTCCACCACTGCTTCTTGGGAAAGGGTCAGTGGCAAAAGGGATAACTATTTAATTCAACTTCATAGGTAAATACAAAAGATTTACCTGCCAACATTGTTTTGCTCTCCCCCACTCAATTCTCCTACCACACAGGTGGCTCGAGTGAACTACAACCAACTGACTGGGGCGGGGGTGGGGGGGAGTGGTGTGTATCTTTGGTAACTCCAGGCTCCAATATTTATTTAGAGAAAAACAAAAAACCCATGACTACTCATTGGGGGAGGGAAGGCAGGGTATGGGAAGAGTCTTAAAGTTCAAAGGTCTGGGAAGTGCATAATAAGTCACAGGTCCTTTCCCTTAAATTGGGTTTCTTTACCTTGATTGTCTCATGGACTCCCAGTTGGATGAAACTTAGGGCCCCTTATCAGAATAATGTTATTAAAGGAATAAAATAAAATACATAGCATTACAAAAAGCCATCGTGATGGAATAAAGGTCTAATTTTTTTCCTATCCAAGTCCACAGACACCATCACAGACACCCCTGAAATCTATCCACAGACTTTGATGGTTAAGAACCCCTGGCTCAAATGTACAGACTGAGGATGATTCCACAGGTCAAGGCAGACAAGGCAGGCCTTGAACAAAAGATCACAGAGAGGCTTGGGCACTGGAAAGGACCTCAGAGGTCATTCAATCCAACTCTTTCACTTTTCAGATGAGTTAAGTGACTCAGAGATTTAGGTGACTTGTCCAAGGCCACCTACGTTATGTCAGTGGCAGAGCTGAAATCCCAGCCCAGGTCCCTGGGCCCCAAGAGATGGACAGGAGGCAGCTCAAAGGGAGACAGCAGCCTAGCACAAGGGGTAGGACACTGGATTTGGTATTCAGGAGCTGTGGGTTCAAATCCTTCAGATGCTTTCTCAGTTCTGGGACCATCAGTTACTACTTGATCTCTTAACTCATTTGCAAAATATGCATAATACTACTTCCCCAGCTAGCTGGCACAAGGGGTAGGACACTGGATTTGGTATTCAGGAGCCGTGGGTTCAAATCCTTCAGATGCTTTCTCAGCTCTGGGACCATCAGTTACTACTTGATCTCTTAACTCATTTGCAAAATATGCATAATACTACTTCCCCAGCTAGCTGGCACCACAGTACACAGAGCACTGGGCCTGAAGTCAGGAAGACTCATCTTCCCGAGTTTAAATCCAGCCCTAGATACTAGCTGTGTGACCCTGGGCAAGTCACTTAACCTTGCCTGCCTCAATTTCATCTGTAAAATGAGCTGGAGAAGGAAATGGCAAAATACACCTAAATCTTTGCCAAGAAAACCCCGTAAAGTGTCACAGAGGCAGACATGACTGAAAAACAACAAAACAACCACCTGTCTCACAGGGCTTCGGAGAAATGATCTAGGTCATTTCCCAGTTTCCTCATTTTTCTTTCTGCCCTCCATGATAACTAATAATAATAGTAATAATTAGCATTTGTAGAGTTCTATAAAGTTTGCAAAGCACTTTACACATCTGATCTCCTGATCCTCAGGACTAGATTAAGTAGCTTGCCTAGGGTCGTGAAGCTAGTAATCCTAAGGTAAAACCTGAACTCAGGTCTTCATGACTCCTTTAAGTCCACCACTAGTCTCTGCTGAATCTAATTGTTTTAGGGAGAAGGTAGCTAGAGCCTGGGAGGTAGCTAAATTCCACCTCCTGCTTTTGGTATGGCACTTTTCCTATGAGGCCTCTTCTAAAGTAAAGAACTGGTGAATTAAAATGTCCACCAATTTATTTTTATTTCAAAACTTATATTGATGTCCTCCCCTACCCAGCAAGCAGTTCCTTATACCGAATAAAAAAAGATGAGAAAAAAAGTTTAGCAATACTCGATCGACTGAGTTGAATATTATGTATAGTCTTCCACACCTCTATTCCCCTACCTTTATGAAGAAAGGGGGAAGGTATATTTTGTTAACTCTTTTCTGGGAACAAGCTTCAACAAGTATTTATTATTGTGCTAGATATGGTAGGGATACAAAGGCAAAATGAAAAAAAAAGGGTCCCTAACCTCAAGGAGCTTTTGGAGTCTACTGGGGGAGGGGCGTAGCAAGAAGTCAACACAACATATATCCAAAGTAAGTATGACTTCGTCTTTTTTTTTGGCAGGAGTGCTAACCTTGGGGAGAAGGCACTGAATAGGAAGTGATGTCCAAGTGGGCCTGGAATACAATGAGGGACACCAAATAGCAGCTGAGGAGGGATGATGGCATTTAGGTATGGGAGACAGTCTGTACAAAGGTGCCGGGGCCAGTAGGCCGGTAGAGTGTCATGAAGAGTGATGTGAATCAGTTCAGACAAAAGGCTGGAGCCATCCAGAGGATGCCAGAGGAGCCTCGTGTTTGTTGCTCAATACAACAGTCATGGAAGCTCCTTGGGAAGAGGAGTGTGCATCTCAAAGCTTTGTGGAGGACAGGGTGGAGGGAGAATCCTGGGAGGTAGAGAGACCACTGAGGAGGCTACAGGAGAGAGGGTGAGGGCCTGACCTAAACAAGGGCAGAGGCAGTGCCCATTGGGAGAAGGGGAGCAACACAAGATTGTTGTGAAAGATAAAGCTTGGTAAATGACTGGATGAAGACAATGTGGGGGAAAGGGAGATGGCTCCATTGCTGGCAACCTGAGTGACTGGGCAGACGATGATGCCCTTAGCAGAAATGAGCGTTCAGAGAAGGGTGAGACTCCAAGGGACGATCATAAGCTCGGTTTTGGACAGTGCAAGCTACTCAGGAGGTGATGACCAGCAGATGTCGTGATGGGGGATCACCTGTGGCAGCTCAGCATCTGGCTTCTCACTGGTTTCTCCAGCTCTGTAACCATCTCCCTTAAGCCTCTTCTCTGTGAGGTCCCTCTGACCTTCCTCCCCCTCATTTGATGGCTGCTCTCCATTTCCTCCTGGGCTTCACTTTGCTTCAGCTGCTGGGACATCTAATTTTCCACCTAGTCCAGCCTCTCTAGACTGTAGCATTAGGGGCTATTATGGCCCCATGGCATGTACCTTCTCCCCAACTCATGTAAGAATCTGCATATTTCTGGAAATTTTTCCTCAAACATTTCTCTTGATATATTCTCTGTCCATTTCTGCACATTTCAGAGGTTCTCTCCTCAGACAGCTGCTCTTGAACTCCTTCTAAATTTCCATATAGTTTCCAGATCCTACTAGAGCAGCAAAAGGATCTCTTAGTCATATATATATTAAGATAATCAGATTTAAAGCTGGAAGGGGCTTTAGATAGTATTTAGTCCAAATCTCTTATTTTACAAAAAAGGAAACTGAGTCTTGGCAAGGGGAAGTGATTTGGCCAAAATTAAGAAGCAGGGTGGTGACAAACCAGCCTACTTGGTACCACTGAGAGAACGAAGACTCCAATGCTTGCTGTCTTAGGGAGGGGAAAAGGAGGGAGAATAAATTTGGAATTCAAAATCTTATAAAAGTGAATGCTGAAAACTATCTTTACACGTAATTGGAAAAAATACTATTAATGAAAAAAAAAGAATGAAGACTCCATTTTTAATCTGGCTCTCTTCTTTGAAAGTCATGCGGGTGTTCTTACACTGGATTTCCAGCTTCAGTAGGTCAAGGTTAGAGAAGGTGACCTTGGCCAGACAATGCTGCTCCCTGCTACACCATAGATGAGTCCCAGTATTCCTCAGCCAGGGGGTCCTCTGGCAGTGCCTCTCCACTTGGGAAAACCTCCACTGGTTTCCATCCTCCCGGTGAGGTCACACTGCCCTCCCCATCAAAAACAAAGGTGGCCAAGAGAAGACAGATGCTACAAAGATGCGGGGAGGATTTACTCAGTCCTGGATAGGAAAGGACAGAGGGGTTTGAATGGCTAGGAAGGGGTGCTAGTAATCAAGTCACTGGAGGTCTTTAAGTGGAGAACGGATAGTGTGGAGGGGGAGGTGACTTGGGCAAAGTAGGCCTGGCTTCCTTTTCCATTCTGAGATTCTATTAAGTAGCTTCAAGTAGACAGGTGGCAGGTTTAATGAGCTTTCTAAGGCTGAGTTGAGCAGACAGACCCAAGTTCATGTCAGACCTGGAAGAAAACCTTGGCCTAAGTGCCCCTACCACTTGGACTCTCCAAAGGCCAATATTTCCTTGGAAATCGCAACCAATTTGTTTGAAAGCATTGTAGATGAGGACTTCTATTTCAGACAGGTCCAGGACTCAATTTGCTAGTTTCAGGCCCCTTGGGAAAGTCTGTAGCCTAGCCTGGCTGTCCTCTAGGGCTCTGGGTCATGTCCAAGGCAGGAAATTACAGTGTAGGAGCAGTCCCAGGAGCCAGTAAGAGAGGAAATAACTCAGAATGGCCCGTGTGATTCCAGAGCAAGCTCTCCATTTCCACAGAAGTCTCCAAATTGGATTCTTTGGGGTCCCTCGTCCCAACAGGGAGCACACGACAGGGACTTTTTCAGGCACAGCTTCTTGAGTCCACAACAGGGGCTCCCAGTCCTGAAGCAGGTGAGCTGGAAACCAGTACACGATGGGAGTGGAAGAGCCCAAGAACCTGGTGAGAACCTGGAAACCACAGGAAAGAGGGGGACCCACAGTTATATAAGCTGTAACCATCTCTAACCGGCTGTTTCCGCCCAACGTGCCCCACTGTCTCTTGGGGCTGTTGCTGCCCCATGTCATATACTACAGATTTAGTACCCTGGAAAGGAAATTATGGAGTTTGGGGTCTGCTTCATAAAGATGTGTGACATCAGCCAGGCAACCTCAGTGTTAGAAATAAACACAGCTACAGCCAAATCACAATAATGGGTCAATCAATACTAAAAATCCTATAGGGCCCAATTCCTGCTGAGGTTCAGAACATGCAAGTTGGGCTGGGAGTGGGAGGAAGAAAAGAGGGAGAGAGAGGAAGGAGGAGGAGGTAGGGGAGAAGGAGGGAAAGAAGAGGAGAAGGGAGGAAGAAAATGGGGAGGGAGAAGAGGTGGGAGAGGAAGAAGGGAGGGGAGAAAGAGGGAGAGCGAAGGGAAGGAGGTGAGAAGGACAGAGGAGGAGAAAAAGAAGAGGAAGAGGAAGAGGAGGAGGAGGAGGGAATGGGAGTGGGGGAAGTAGGTAGGAGAAATGCTGGCAGTTCATCCTTCTCCCTCTTGGGGGTGAGGAACTGAGTCTCAAATTGGCCAGCTTCCTTTGATATCTCTTCTCTGGCATTCACTCTCCTCACTAATCCACCAACAAACACAAAATGCACTCTGTACTTCCCCAGTCTTTCAGCTGCTGATCTCAAAGACTTTTACAAACAGCCATTGTGAGCTCTGCTCAGACCAAGGCTGGGAGAGGGGTCAACTGCGGGGCAGTGGGACTTTCCTGAGACTGCCTTGAGGTCCAGGCAGGGCCAAGACCTCCCTACACTGCTCCTGAACCCAAGATAGGACCTCAGGAAAAATGCAAGGGGCTCTGCCCTTGCAGTCAGGAAAGACTTGGGTTCAATCCCACTCTGAACACTTACTGGGTAAAAATGGGTAAGTCATCGTGTCTCTGAGACTTAGCTTTCTCCTCTGTAAACTAAGGGGGCTGCGGTGGGTGGCTTCTGAGGTCTGTCTCTAAGTTCCTATGAACTTCTCTGAGACTCAATTTTCTCTTCTCTAAAATGGGAGTGATAATATCTACCTTATAGGCTTGTAGTGAGGCTCAAATGAGATCATGTATGCAAAGTGAGTGTGTGCACACATGCACACACGCGCGTGCACACACACGCCCCCAAACCCAGACCCTTGCTCCCTGGCTGAGAGTAGCACATACGAGCTCTGTTACTTGTGGAGATCACCTAGGCCAGCTCTTCATTTTGAGTGGCTTGCCCAGTGTGGCAGAACTGGAACCCAAGTCCAGATCCTCGGACTCTCCATTTAAGGTCAGCCCAACCCCTTACCTGCACGTGCATACACAGGGCTCCAAAAAGCAGCAGGGCCGTAGAGTGAGTCACATACACAAACACCTGTTGGCTGTGGAATCCAGGGAGAGGCTTCCCTGACTTCTCGTCGTCCCTGCCCTTGTCCCTTAGAAGCCCAAGTGTGAGGCAGTGCTGGAGGTTGGCAGTCACATAGGTCCAGCCTGCCCAGGCCCCCAGCACCGCCACTGGCCCTGCCAGGAGGAAGTTGGGCACCTGCTGGAGCTCAAAGTACCTTAAGAAGCCCACATTCCAGTAGACATCCTGGATATAGCTGTATATGAGGGGAAGGCGCCACGCACACCAGCTGGGCTGGTCACCAGCTGGGACCCGGTAGCCCTTGTCTTTGGCTAGCTGTACAAGGGGCTCTGGGATGAGGCGAGGCAAGTGGGGCTGGCAGAACTGGCTGTAGGCATACAGCTGGATCAGGGCGAAGGGAAGACCAACCACAAGGGCTATCAGCAGCAGAAAGGCCACCAGCCTCAGGAACCTCCACAGGGCCCCACAAAGGCCCCCCAGGAAGGGAGAAGATAAGAAGTCTCGGCACTGAGCATGGAAAAGGAAGCCAGCATTGATGATCCCATTGGAACGCACGCCAGCGGCAAGAGCAAAGAGAAGTGTGCTCCAGCCACTATGGCCCCTCTCCAGCTGGCTCATGGCACTAAAGACCAGGAGGGCAAAGAGGCTCTCAGAGTAGCCTGATGCCAGGAAGACAGTGGCGGGGCTGAGACAGAAGAGCAGAGCGGAGAGGAAGGCCAGGCGGCGGCAGCGCAGCACCAGGCAGCCCAGCTGGTAAAGGGACAAGGCCGCCAGCACCGAGCACAGGCTATTGAGCAGGGCAGCCATCAACAAGAGGCGACTGCGGAGGGTGAGCAGCCCCTGCAGTGGCCACAGCAGCAGCTCAGCCCCAGCACGCAGGACCAGGGGGAAGCCTGGGAAGAAGGCGAAGTTGTGCTCATAGACGTAGCCGTGCTCTGCGATGAAGAGGAAGTGTTCTGCATCCCAGCGGGACAAACCCCCCAGGAGCCATTCCACAAGCTGGTCCCCAAGGCCAGCTGGGGCCAGGCAGGGCGGTGAGAAGGCATCTGCAGCATGATCCGGGATGAGGGCGTTGAATAGAGCCTGTGGAGGGAAGCCAGGGGGCACTGGTGAGGAGCCTCCTCCAGCTGGGAGCTCCAGCCCCCACGGCATCCTCACAGTTATTTTTCCTTAATAAATCTGTAGGGATAACTTTTGTTTTCACATCACCTGCACTTCCCCCTGTGCTCCTCCCCTCATCCTCTCCCAGAGAGCTATCCCAGATGAAAATGAATAGTAATAAAGCTAGCACTTATCCCAGGTGCTTCATATGCATTATCTCACTGTGTGCTCTTATTAGCCCCATTTTACAGATAAGGAAACCAAGCTGAAGGGAGCTAAGTGACTCACTCAGTTGCTTAGCTAAACCAATGTCTGAGGCAGGATTTGAACTCTGATCTTCTGGTGCTCTAACCATTGAGCCTCTGAGCTGCCAAGACATTCCAAACCCACCTTAGACACTCACTGGCTCGGTGACCTAGGTGAGACAACCCTGCTTTACTTTTGTCTGCTCCCTGCGGCAGCCCCTGGAAAGTTACCCTACTCAATGTGGATGGGGCAGTGGGATGAGCCTCAGAATTGGGTTTAAGAGAGACCAGGGATCCAGGCCTGGCTGTGTGAGCTTGAGGTGGTCACTTCATTTGTTTCCTCATCTATAAAGTGAGGATAAGACCTGCCCTGTATCCCTCACAGAGAATGTGAGTCATTATCAGCCCAGAAATGGCTGTGGTCAGGACAGGCCTTCGTGGAGCCCATTGAGTGAGGGCCCAGATGTGAAGGGCTGGAAGAGACACTGACCTGGAGAACCAACGTCCAGGAGCGACAGAGCACTGCAAACCTCAGCACCTCCCTCTGGGACAGCTCTCCAAGCTCCATCCTCTCACAACTGGGCATTCAGGGCATCTGAAACCAGAGAGTACGACGGCTGAGACAGGTGCATGGAAGCCAGAGCTACCCAAGAGTCCAGAACAGGTAATGCAGCATCACAAGCTGGGCTCTGAGGACGTCACTTTACTTGTATGAGGAGCCTCGATATTCTCATCTGTAAAATGGAGATAAGCCTTTCACTACCTAGGGTCACAGAGGTTCACAGAACTGGTGCTAGGAGGAATGTCAAGAGGTCATCCAGTCAAAAATCCCTTCATTTTACAGATGAAGAAACTGAGGCCCACAGAGGCCAGAGGCACTTGCTTTAAGTCACCCACAGTAAAAGCACCCAAGTGGGCATGAACCCAGGTTCTTGGACTCCACAAACAATCCTCTTTCCATTGTACAATGCTGATTATGGGGAAAGTGTTTTCTGCTTAAAAAAATGTGAATTATTAGTTCTAGGAGTCATCATCACCAAGATATTACCCGATAGCTAGAACGATATAGCAGAAGTCGGTGAGCTGTTGCAGGCGGCCAGAAGACCAATGCTTATACAACAAATACCTACCCGATGACCTAAATGGAGACGAGAACTTCATCACAGACTGAACCATTACCCACGGTTGCCCAGGCAGTCAATAAGCATTTATGAGGCACTATCAAAACTTAAGAACAACATTTTTCACAGCTGTAACCATTCCAAATATTCAATCTCTAAACTATATAAAACAAAAAGCTTTCAAAATATAGAGACCTAGCCAAGGAGAGAGAACAGGAGGAGGCAGGTTGTCTTCGTTAGCCTGTCTGTTATTGAAGCCCACAGAGAATGCACTTCTATCCTAATTCTGAGTCAATGACCAAAAGCAATTCTTTTACCACCTGTGCAAGAATATATGGAATATTAAATACAAAATAAGAACAGGAGGGAGTGACTTATCCCAGAACCCCACTGAAAAGGATGAGAAGGAGATGAGGCTCATCATCCAGCACACCAACGCCCTAAACAAAGGGAAAGCTTATTCCACGCCTCACAAATGCTATCCAGAAAGGAGTACTCGGAATATGAGGCTGGGCACACCATGGACAGTGCTCTTCCACCCCGCCCACAAAGGTAGTTAGCCAGGAAGCCAGGGCTTCCCACCATCCTGGAGAGTCTAGGGACCCTAATGTACATGTGCTAGACCTGATGTGCTGCGTTCGACCTTTTCACTATCCCCAGATGGACTAGAACCACCCCATCGCAGACTCTGAGAGAGGGAAGGGACTTTCAATTCCATTCGACAAAAGGCCCAAATGCATAAAGTGCTGGTACTGTCAGGGACAATGACAGAATCTCACATTCATAGAGCACTTTTAAGGTTTGCAAAGGGCTTTATGTAAAATAGCTCATTTGATCTTCACAATCACCCTGGGAGGGAGGGGTTATCATTATCCCCATTTTTCAGATGAGGAAACTGAGGGTGATAAAGGTATAGCAGCTGCCCAGGGTCACAGAGTGTGAGTGCATGGGTGCATGCATATTCATGTGTGTATGTATATGTGTGTGTGCATGTGTGTACACGTGTGTGCGTGTACGTGCATGCGTACTGGGATTTGAACCTCGGGTCATTCTTGACTCCAAGTCCAGTGTTCTCTTCGCTGTACCGCGGTGTCTCTCTACCATCAGTCAGCCCATGCTCCGACAAGACCAGAGGATTTCAGAGCCAAATGGACTTCAGAGCTCATCTGTTCCAATTCCTCATTTCCCAAAGTGGGAAGTGACCTTCCACAGCCAGAAAGCTAGTAAGCAGCAGAGCTTACTGATCCTAATCCAGGCCAAAGAGAGAAAGACAATCCATAATTACAATACAAAAAAAGAACGAGGCTGGAGCAAAAGAAAGGTCCAGGGCTGCACTGAAAGAGGAAGAAGCACAGGCTGAAAGGGCAGGGCCTTCAGTGCCCATTCAGGCCCCCTTGACAATTTTTCTGATCAGAGACCAGCTAGCCTCCAGTGAGGGAAGACCAACTAAATCCCAAGGCAGCCCATCTACTTTGTGCTATCCTCAGCTATGAAGAAGCTGTTTTTCCCCCAATATCAAGCCTACATGATCTGTCCAAAACCAGAGAACTAGTAAATGGCAGAGCTAGAACTCAAACCCAGGTCTCCAGCTCAATGCTCCTGTTCTTATGTTACCCCCTGCTTGGCCTCGTTACATGTGGTCTTTTCTCATTCTATGTTGGTATAAGAGAACAGACCTAATTATGGGAGACCAAGCCCAGGCAGGTGAGGAAGGCTTCTGTATTCTGAATCTGGAATTGTGATTTCATGAGTAGGGAACTGGGGAAGGAAACTCTACCAATAAAGGCCAGATGGACTGGAACCGCCCCATCACACACTAAACCGAGAGGTTTATTAAAGTGACTTGCCCAGAGTCCCATAGCTAGTATGTGTACAAGGTGGAATTTGAAACCATGTCTTCCTGGCTTGAAGGCCAGCTCTATCCACTATGGCACACTGCCTGTGACATTGGTGTATGTTCCCTAGTTCTCCACTAAAGTCCTTCTTTGATGCTCCATCATAGCACATAGGCTGCCCTGGGTCCTCGAAGGCCAAGCAATGGCAAGCATTATCAAGCTGTTAAGTTTTGAAGGGACAAATGTAGGCTTGTTGATGTGAGGAAAAACTTACGCCATGAATATCCCAAAGTAGAATGTGCTGCCTCAGGAAGTAGTGCACCCCCCTCATGATATGTCTTCAACAAAGGCTGGACGATCACTCACCGGGTACTTTACAGTGGGGACCCTTCCGCTGGGACTAGTTAGCTGGACTCAGTGGCTGAAGAGGTCTCTTCCACCTCCAACACCCACAGCACTGGACTTAAAGCTGGATGGGTGCCTGTCAGCCATCAGGTCAGACCACTTGATTTTACAGATGAGGACACTGAAGTCCAGAGAGGTGGTGCCCTAAGCACCCAGGGCACAATTTGACTACAGAGTCCCTGTACCAGTCTGCCTCCCTGGGCTTGGGTGACTCCGTAAAGGCTCCATGTACTGGCCTGGTGACAATTTTGTGTCTGCCGTCCACAGACCAGCTTCTATTAGTAGCAGGATCACACAGCCATGGCCTCTCTAGGAGACCATCAGCTAATGAACAAAGAGGCTAAGACTGGCTTAAAGGGAGGAAGTGCCCACTCAGACAACAAAATCCTACATCCCTGAATCGATGTAGCCCTCTCCCTATGAGGGTAATCAGAAACTGACTAGAGATAATCTAAATAAAAAAAACCAGGGCCCCCAGATGAGTCAGGGCTACCTGGCAAGTGGGATTCAGAGTTGGGAGGGCACCCACTGGGCTGGATTCCCAGGATAGCTCTCAATTCTACTCTGGCCCTAGGAACTGCCATAAGAGACAGCTGGTGCTTGTGACTCCCCACAAGCTTCCTGTAAGTTCCTAGAGGACTGAGATGGTTTCATTTTATCTTTGTAGCCCAACGCCTAAGACAGTGCCTGAACACAACAGGTGCTTAATAAATACGTGCTGATTGATTTGTTGGTGTCTAATGGTCAACTCTTCGGGATCTGGAAATTATGGAATAGACTGTGGGTGGGAGAGAGGATATACCCTTCCCCATTTAAGCCCTTAATGGATGGTCTCCATCCAAGACTATTCATCCCATGGGGCTGGGCGATCCAGTGAAAAATGTGGGGGATAGTAAGTAGTACAAATGGCCATGGCAAAAACAGCCTAAAATAGTTTGTTGAGGAAAGACTTTTTAAAGCTACTATCTGGACTAGATGGCTTCTGAGTCTGTGAAATTCAATCATGGTGGGGCTACGAAAAAATAGGTACTCACAATATTGTCGGTGGGTGGAACTACAAACTGATATGAGTTGTTTGGAGAGCAATAATATGGTGATTATGGGTAGCTGGGGGTGCCATAGTGCAAAGCATACTGGGCCTGGAGTCAGGAAGACTCATCTTCCTGAGTTCAAATCTAGCCACTTACTAGCTGTGTGACCCTGGGCGAGTCACTTAACTTTGCTTCAGTTTTCTCATCATAAAATGATGTAGAGAAGGAAATGGCAAACCACTCCAGCATCTCTGCCAAGAAACCCCCAAATGCAGTCATGGAGAGTTGGACACAACTGAAAAATGACAGAACAAGTATGGCAATATCCAATAAAAGTCACAAAACTGATTACACTGCTTGACCCAGTGATCCCACTTCTGGGATTATATTCTTAGCTGTTATATTAAAATATTCATAACAGATTTGTAATATAGCAAGAATCCAAAAACCACTAACATTTTTAAATTTGAGAATGAAAGACTTAATAAATTGCAGGATAGTAATTGGTAAAATGATAACTCCGAAACACCCCACCCCACCAACATGGAAGACATGAAATCATGCATAACAAGGACAGCAGTGTTAGCATAACGCACAGACTATGACCATATAATAACCTGTCAAAAAGAAGAAAACTTTCTTAAGGACAGGCACAGGAAAAAGAGCAGAGGAAACCAGGGTTCTGTCATGGAAGACACTGGACTTGGGAATCTTAGTGGTCACTTCCAGACTGTGCCCCTGCCTCCTCCCACCAGCACGGAATGTGAATTCTCACCATCAGAAAAGGGCCACGGATGCTCCTCCCCCACAGCTGCCAAACTGTCACTGCCCTGCCCCAGAAGCCCCAGCTTCTCTTGCTCCAAAACCAAACTCCCGTTTGATAGCGAAGCCTCTTCATCACCTGTCTCAAGCCCAGCTTTTCCGGCGTTTTGTCCATCGCCATCTCTCAGAGACTCTCTAGTCCAGCAAGACTGATCTTCTGGCGGACATTCCCTCTCCTGTCTCCTCCATTCCCCCAGGAACCAAGGCCCCTCCTCCTTTACTTTGTACAATTCATAAATACTTGTATTTTTTTTTTACCAAAATAGAATGTAAACTTCGGAGGGTGAGAATTGTTTTATTTTTGTCTTTGTACTCTTAGGGCCTAGCATGCCTAGCACATAGGAATCTCTTTATTAAGTGTTTGCTGATTGACACAAAGTTTATGTGATTATTATTTTAATCCAAATGTAAATATCTCATATTTAATGGTTTAATTTAGGGTTTAATTCCATATTTTATTCTAAATAATATTCTACATTATTATTCTATAGAGAAAAAAAATGAACCAAAAAACTGCTTTGCAAAATGTATCTGTATTTGTTGAGGGTTATTAAGATTATGATACGACATTATGAACATTGAATTTGTAATAAAGTTTTTTTTAAGCAAAGAGCCCTGGATTTGCAGTAACAATAACTATGATAATAATAACTACCACTTAAATAGCATGTTTGCAAAATGCTTTTTATATATAATCTCATTTGGTCCTCAAAACAACCTTGTGAGGAAGCAGCTACAATTACCCCTATTTTACAGATGAGAAAACTGAGGCCCATAGGTTAAATGACTTCCCAAGGTTACACAGCTAAGTATCTGACACCAAATCCAACAATCCATCCACTTAATCCGCAGACAGAAGAGCCAAGGGTGAATCCCAGTTCCACCACTTAACTGCTGTGGCACCTTGGGAAAGTCAATTAGTGTCTCTATGCCTTAGTTTCCCTATCTTTAACATGGGGCTAACAATGCCTGCCCTCCCTCTGTCCCAGGGCTTTCCTGAGTTTCAGCTGAGAGAATGTACAAGGAAGCCCTTCATCAAGTACCAAGTGCTTACGCCTCCAGGGAGGTGCCATTGTTGTGACTCTCTGGGAAAGCTCACCAGCACTGCCAGCCCAGGCACTCTGCCCATCCCCGCTTCTCATAACACCCAAATTCCCAAACTCCCCAAATCCTTCCTAGCAAAAGAACAAAATAAATGGCTTGGCAATATGCTATAAATGTGTCTCCATGCCTACATATGTTTCTACATCTGTTTTTAGATTGGGAGCTGGGGAGAGGGAGGGAGAACGACACACTGCGATCCTTGTTGTGTTAAGGGTGCCAAATGCTGAATAGCTGGAGTGCCTCAAAGAGTCCCCAAGCTCACCAGGAGCCTTGCTCTCCCCGGGAACTCCTCATCCCAGCTCCCGGTCCTCCCACTCTGAGGTTCTCCCTTTCAGGAATCTAAGTCAGTGCTCGGAGAGTACTTAGAGATCGTCTAGCCCAGGGCTATCCAACCTTAGATTATCTTAGGGCCACACCCAGAATAAAAAATACAACACACCATAGAAAGGGGAACACCATCATCAATACAACAGGGGAAGATGAGGAAAAGGCAAACATAAAACAACAAAGGGACAACACAACAGTGTAAAGGTAGGTGCATACTGACTAGTCTGCATGGCACAGACAGAACGCATCCCACAGATTGACTGAAAATTCTGTGCGACATGTTCCGTCTGTAATACTTTTTAAAAACACCAAAGAAAATTAACGTCGACAAGATTATTTATTAGTGATGGAATAAAAAATCTAATACGCGTTCCATGCAAATTATAATTTTATTTTCTCGCTTGTGAAAATTAAAACCCACAGGCGGGCCACATAAAGCCCGTGGGCCATATTGTGGACAGCCTTGACCTAGCCTTTAGAGAAGGGATGGTCCCCTTCCCAGAGTCTCTTTTAATACACAAAATAAGATACACAGTAACACCAAAGTGTAGGGCAGATAGGTGGTGTAGTGGATAAAGTGCCGGGCCCTGGAGTCAGGGAGACCTGAGCTCCCATGTGGTCTCAGACACTCACTTGTTGTATGACCCTGAGCAAGTCACTTAACCCTGTTTGCCTCAGCTTCCTCATCTGTAAAATGAGCTAGGGAAGGGAAGGACAGCTAGATGGCTCAGTGGAGAGAGCACTGGGTCTGGAGTTAGGAAGACCTGAGTTTAAATCTGGCTTCAGATACTTACCGGCTGTGTGACCCTGGGCAAGTCACTTACCTTGTTTGCCTTGTTGTTGCTCGTCCTTCATTCTCGAAGAGGACTACGACATCAGGAAGGTGATGCCAAGACTTGCAAGTGAACTGCATTTAAGCAAGGGAGGGCTGTGCAGTCACCAGCCTCATTTTCTCCTTTGGAGTCATCTGGGTCCACTGGCAAGCCCTACTCCACCGGAGAAGAAAATGGCAAACCATTCCAGTATCTTTGCCAAGAAAACCCTATGGCCAGCACTGGTGTGATACCGCCCAAGGGTCACAAAGAGCAGGGCATGATTGAACAGCAATTATCAAAGAATCCAATTACACGGAAATAGTTAGCAAATTTTTTTTTTAAAGTTCACGGACCAACCCCAGGTAAAGAACCTCTGAGCTAGCCCAACCCTCTAATGTTCTGAACGGGAAACTAAGGCCCAGAGGTGGAAGGGATATGCTCAAATTCACAAAGCTTGAGCAAGTGAAAGAACTGAGGCCTGAAATAAAGTATAGTATAGGGGAGAGAATAATGGGTTTGAAGGCAGGGGAGTTCCAGCTCCACCACTTAACAGCCACGTGTCTTTAAGCAAATCATTTCATGTTTCTGAGTCCGTTCCCTCTTCTTTAAAATGGAGAGCATGATCTAAGCACCAGCTCCCCCCAGATGAGACAGTAGGTCTGAAGTGCTTTGCAAGTACAAAAAGCTATTTCAATGTGAGTTATTATTATTATTGCTGTTAGATGTCATATACTTTTCCTCTCACTCAGAATTACCCAAAGTAAACTAAACTAGGTCCGACGTTCTAAGGAATTCTAAGGAATCAGAAACAGACAGGTGCTAGAGAAACATGAAAGCAGTAATGACACAGCTTCTGCCTGGCCATCTGCTGCAGAGTTTGTAAAATTAAAACAGAGGTAGGGGAGGAACTCCACCACTAAGCAGTCCTGGCTAAAGTCAAAGACTTAGCCTGTCTACTGGCCACCAAAAGAAACTGCATTGCCCCATGACAAAGAACAACCTTTGGAGAGCACATTGATAATTTCTCTAGCTAGAAGCAATGGATCCTGGAGAATGGTGGGCACAGCTTGGACAATTGTAACAGGAAACATAAGAGTCTAGGGTAGTCAGCAGTTTGAGGGGTAAAGAAAAGCTGTCCCTCCAAAAAGAATCTTAACAATTTGGAGAAATCACAAGGACATATTAACTATTTGCGTATCTAGTGGTCTGATTTTTCAAAGATACAGAGATTGTCAGAGCTGCAAAGGGACTTAGGGAGGTGCTGGAGCCATCCTGAACCACCCAACTCCTGACTGCTAACTTTTCAGTACAATAGGGACACACTGATTTATTGTTTTATTGATAGTTTAGACTTAACAAAGGTTTGAATAACATAGATTAAACTTAAAAGTGTGTCCATACGTTTTTTCCTCCCCAAGAGTCCAGTTTTATTAAACATGTACCAGGACGCCTCTGTAATACTATGGAAACATCGCTCATACTCAGCAGGAGGGCAGCTGAGCTCAGGGAATGAAGCCATGACCAGACAGGAGGCTGGGTGACTAGAGCATGCATTGTTGTTGCTATTGAATTCTCTTAGCAAAGATACTGGAGTGGTTTGCCATTTCTTTTGCCATTGGATTAAGGAAAACAGATGACTTGCCTAGGGTCACGCAGCTAGGATCTGGGATCACATTTGAACTCAGGTCTTCCTGTTTACAGACCCAGTGCTCTATCTACTGAGCCACCTAGTTGTCTCCTAGTTAAACAAAGATTAAGCATCTTTGCCAATAAAACCCCTTTCCCCTTCCCTCCCCTTACTCCCCAGCACTCAGTGATGTTCTAGCACTTTAAGTAGGACAGGGGAAAGAAACTGTAAATAAGGTTTAATTCCATCATGTGAAAGACGCCAGTGCTCCTTCCTTGGCACAAGGGGGCGCCTGCAGCTTGCTCCATCTCCACGAGGCAGGGAAGGACACAAGGGAGGGACTGAGAATAAGACACTGGTTGGGTTCAGGCAAATCCAGTTGTTCAAATGTGTGTCTGAAACCCCTAGAGAGCAGCAGCAGTTTGGGAATCTGGCTGGGAACACTGTTAACATTTGACTCTAAGGATTGAGACAGGCTAGAGAAAACAGAAGGACCAAACTGAGAAAGCCCCACCTTCCTTTTCTGTGCTCTCCAACAGGCCTTGCTCCCTGGCTCCCTGCTCCTGGCCCAAAGAGGCCTTTAGGGGGGAAAAGAGACACTTTACCCACCTCAGCCTTTTCTTTCCCCTCTACCATGTCCAGATCCAGCCACAGTAGGTGAACAGCACTTGGAGTCTATACCTAATAAGGCCAAAAGAAAAAAGAAAGAAAAAAGCAGGAAAAAAGGAAAGAAAAGAAAAATTACTCCATTGATATGCCCTCATCATACTTGGGGCAAGATCATCTCGTTCAACCTCCTCATTTTACAGATGAGGAAAATGAGACCCTACAAGAGAAGACTTTTATTCAAGGTCACACAGGAAGTAGGGCAGTTGAAACAGAAATTAGGCTCTCAGTCCTCTGTTTCGCTCTGCAAATCTCATCAAACTCTGAGCTGAATCACAACTTTCAAGCTCAGGGAACAACATCCACTTCAAACCCAGTATTTGAGAGGTACAGAAACAGAGGCCTGGGGAGAAGCAGCTTGCCAAGGCCACATCCTTAGGGAGAGCTTTTGAAACCTGGGTGTCTCCTCAGTCCTGGTGTTTCTCCCATTTGTGGATAGAACATAGTAAAGTTTGAATCGCCATTCAAGGGTGAGGAGCCCAATGCAGGAACTGTCGAACTTCTAATCTCATGTCTTCAACACTTTGCTTCCAAAAAGCACCGACCAGATCGGTCCCTACGCTGGAATCTCTGGAGATGGAAGGGTTCTCGGGGATATGCGAGCCAAAATCATGAGTGGGCAGGCAACCCCTATATAAGACCCCAAGGCAGACTGACTCAATACAAATGTATCAAATATCTATGGCCATGTACCAGGCGCTCTTCTAGGGCTAGGAGAAAAGACAAAGCCGAAAACGTTTCCTGGGCACTAGGGAGTTTACAAACTACTATTACGTTCCACGGTGGAACAGCTAGTTTTTAGAATGTTGTTCATTGTTTCTCTTCACAAGAGTGGCCTTTCTGACTGTACCTCACCCTCTGGGGGAGGGGGGGGGCATCGAGGAAACAGCCCTGGATTTGGAGTCTGGAAAATGGGCTTAGAATCCTGGCTCTACTTTGTCTATATCCATATAGAATCCTGTCTGTAGATGGGTAGGCTTCATCTATACCCACATAGAATCCTGCCTATACCGAGATAGAATCCTGTCTACACATGGGTAAGCTTTGTCTATACCCACAAGGAATACTGCCTACTCATGGTTAAGCTTCATCTATACCCACAGAGAATCCTGCCTACACGTGAGTAAGCTTCGTCTATACCCACATAGGATTCTGCCTACACGTGGGTAAGCTTCGTCTACACCCAGATAGAATCCTGTCTACGCATGGCTAAGCTTCGTCACCTCTTCTGAGGTTTCCTCCTCTATAAAACGAGAAGACTGGACGAGACATCCTTGGAGATCCCCTCTAGCTCCAAATCTAGGACGCTAGCACTGGAAGTCGGCTCCAGCTCTGGCCTCCACGCTCTAAGTCATTTTCCGGCCCTCCCGTTCCCTGTTTAGGTGCCTTCCGGTTCCTCTAGCCTCCGTCTTAACGTGCCTTTTGGCTCTCCCAACCCCCTGTTCTAGGGTTCCTTCCGGCCCTTCCATTCCCAGTTAGTTTAAAAGTTCTTCCGGTTCTTCCACCCTCAGTGCTACCGTTCTTTCCGGCTTTTCCAACTCCGCCCCTGTCCCCCCCAACCCCCAACCCGTTCTAAGGTTCCTTCCGGCCCTCCCATTCCCTGTTTAAAGTCCTTCCGGTTCTTCCACTCGCTGCTCTAAGGTTCCATCCTCAGCTCTAAAGTTCCTTCCGGCCCTCCCATTCCCTGTTTAAGAGTCCTTCCGGTTTTTCCACCCCACCCCCACCCCTCGATCTAAAGTTCCATTCCGTGCTCTAAGGTTCCTTCCTGTTCTCCCATCCTGAGTTCTAAGGTTCCTTCTGGCTCTATAATCCAGTAGCCTCTTCTCCCCCGGGATGGAGGCGGGGGCGTCCCAGAATTTTGTCGCTCGCTGGCTCGGAGGGGCGGGGTATGGAGGCAGCCAGCTTTGGGGGGCGGGGGGGGAAGAGGAGGGTAGAGAGAGGAGGCGGAGCTCCTCAGTCCTCTACGCCCTGAGCCCCTTTCCCAGGGCCCTCAATTCGTGAAGGGCTCTCGGCCAGGGCCTCCTACCCCCAACCTCCCACGCGAGAGCAACTCCCCGCCCACTCCCGGCCTTCTCCCACCACTTCCGCTGCGACCTATAGTACCTCCATCCGGGCTCCTGAAGTCGCGCCTGCGCCCTAGGTTTCGTCGACGCCAGCCCCGCCTTCCTCATGCACAGGTCTCAGGGCTGGGTCCCGCCCCTTTCCCCACCCTTACTCCCCTCCCCTGCTAAGCCCGGCGGCCATGTTGGCTCTGCGCGAGCTGGGTGGGAGAGGGCGGGAGCTGCGTGTGAAGGTAGTCATCTGTCCTTGAGTCTCGTTCTGGACCTCCCTGGCTTCGCACCCACAGCCCCAAGAAAGTCCCGTCCCTGCCCAGTCTCGAGGCTCTTCACCCCTACCTCATAAAAGCTGATGTCCAACCCTTCCTGATCTCATTTGGGGTTTTCTTGGCAGAGATACAGGAGTGGTTCGCCATTTCCTTCTCTGGGACATTTTATGGATGAGGAAACTGAGGCAAATAATTAAGTGACTTCCAGCTGGGAAGTGTCTGATGCTGAATTCGAACTCAGGTCATCCTGACTCCAGACCTGGTGCTCTATGACTATGCCACCTAGCTTCCTCAGCCTCTGGGTCCTGTGCCATCTGAGACTCAGTTTACCAATTTGTAGATCATCTTTCAGTCCTCTCATTCTTTTGCCATTTTATTCTCTGAACTCCCCCACCCCCTTGTTATTTAGGGTTCCAAAGGCCCTCCCAGCTCTGATGGCATCTGTTCGAAGCCTGAGCTCTGATATTCTGTTCTTAGGACTCTCGAAACTGACATTTTATGTTCTAAGAGCCCTCCCAGCTCTGGCACTCTGTGTTCTAAGGGCCTTCCCAGCCCTGGCACTCTGTGTTCTAAGGCCTCTCCCAGCCCTGACATCTTGTGTTCTAAGGGCCCTTCCAGCTCTGACATTTGGGTTCTAAAGCCCTTCCCAGCCCTGACATCCCGTGTTCTAAGGGCCCTCCCAGCCCTGGCACTCTGTGTTCTAAGGGCCCTCCCAGCCCTGGCACTCTGTGTTCTAAGGCCTCTCCCAGCCCTGACATCTTGTGTTCTAAGGGCCCTCCCATCTCTGGTACTCTGTGTGTTCTAAGATTCCCCCTAAATACACCCCCTTTCTGACATTCTGCGTTCTAAGGCCCCTTTCATCACAATGGCTCTGCAGTCACAAGGCCTCTTACATTTCCTAACGTGTGACCCTGAACAAGCCACTTAACCTCTCTAGGCCTGTTTCTTTATCTGTAAAATGAGTTGAGTCCCTGAAGCTCTTTCCGCCTCTCAGTCTTTGATTACATGAATTCTGTGTCCTAAGGGACCTTCTACCTCTCCCCTCCCCTTCTGTCCTAAAATCTGGAAAGATTCCTCCCCAGCCTCGCCCCTCAGAGAGGGAGACAATAGTAGCTGACCTCAGCAATACCAGGCTCTTCTGTCTCCAACTTGAAAAGGAGGATTCTAGGACTTCTTTTACTGCAGTCAGCCTGGAGGGGCTATGGGCTTTGTAGGGAACATTAAAGGGTAACCATAGAGCTTTCTTTCCTCAGAGGGAAATAAATAAACAGTCCCTATGAGGGAAAAGAGAGGCAGCTAAATAGTGAAGTGGATAGAGTGCTAGGCCTGGAGTCAGGAAGACCCAAATGCAGATCTGACCTCAGACACTAGCTGTGTGACCCCGGGCAAGTCACTTAATAACCCTTTTTGCCTCAGGCTTCTCAGCTGTAAAAATGAGCTAGAGAAGGAAGTGGCAAACTACTCCAGTATCTTTGCCAAGAAAATCCCAAAAGGGGTCGTGGAAAGTCGGACAGGACTGAACCTACTGAACAACAAAAATGGGGGGAAAGAGAAAGAAGAAAAAAAGTTGAGCTCCAACGAGGAGCCCCTGCCCACCCCTATAACGGAAACCCGTGAAACAACCTTGTATTGTCCTTAAAGGAAATAGATAACAAATCCTTCTGTGTTGGTGGATTTCTTGGGATCCTCAACCCCTCTCTGGTTTCAGTTATCTGCTCTGGAAAAACAACGGGCTTGTGTGGGGGCCCTGTTCCAGGACCAGGCTGAAGGGTTTGTCTTATTCAAGGCTGGGGGCATTTTGGAATGAGAAGAGAAGGGGTCTTGATCCACTGCCTTCCCAAGCTCCGAAAGCGATTCTCTGCAGATCTTTGGGACAACAAGAAGTCAGGACCCTGAACCTCAAGGGCCCGGAGATGTCAGGAAGCTGGAGAAATAATATCTATTCGCATTTCTACAGGGGACTGAGGTTTACAAGACTTTTTGTAAATAGTACAAATATTATTATCCTTTAATACCTGAGGAAATAGACTCAGAGAAAGAGGTTCAGTGATGTGCTCGTGGTCATACAGGTCTTCCGACTCTTTTCACCAAAACGTGTCACTATTAGATATGAGAATGACCATAGGAAGATAAGGATGGGGGTCACTGTCTAGAATCGTAGACTCTCACAGAACCTTTGGGTTGGTCAGGACCTTAGAGATCATTGAGTCCAACCCTCTTATAGGAGAAAAAACCAAGGCCCAGAGAGAGAAGAAGAGGATGCAAACTTTCTCCAGATTATTTAGATCTAGTGACCTGTGTACAAGAGAGCAAAACTGGGGTTATGCTTCTAACTAAATGCTTAGGCTGCGGCTTGATTCATGTTTAATATGAAACCAAATGTGTCATCAAGCTTTTGGCATCATCTCAGAATGCCTGCGCTCACAGCCCAGCTCCAACACTTTGGGCAGATTGTTTAACCTTCCTCAGTCTCCTCTTCTACAAAATGTACCTGATCATGCTTGTATTAACTGTCTCAAGGGATTGTGAGGAAAACATTTTGTAAACCTTAATGAACCATAGTAGTTGTTTAGAACTGTGTTTTATGTAGCATGTGTCCTGATGCTACTTTCCCAATTCCACCTTACAATGAAGTGTCAGATTCCCAGAGCATGCCCACTGTATCCTCCCAGGGATCCAGGGATACCCCTGAGGAGTTGGGGAGCATCTTTTCTAAAGTCATAGTTCATAAGCCCCCATCAGTATGCTTTCTGCCATGATTATGAGTAGAGAATAATTTAGTCAGCCTCGATTTAAGTGGCTTTTAGAAAGGGTATTTACTAAGGCGGTATAGTTGTCACAATCAATCAATCAATAAACCATTTATTAAGTGCCTTCTATAGGCCAGGCACTGTACTAAGTGCTTAGGATACAAAAAGAGGTAAAAGACAATCCCTGCTCTTGACGAGTTTACAATCTAATGAGTGAGACAACATGCTGGCAAATATATACAAAGCAGGCTATATACAAGATAAGTAGAAATAATTAGCAGAGGGATTGTACTAAAATTGAGAGGGATTAGAAAAGGCTTCCCGAAGAAGGTGGAGTTTTAGTAGGGACTTCCAGGAGGTCACTAGTTAGAGCAGAGGAGGGGGAGCATTTCAGGAATGGAGGACAGCCGGAGAGAATGCCCTGAACTAAGAAATGACAGTGTTTTGTTCATGGAACAGCCAGAAGGCCAAGGTCCCTGAACTGAAGAGTACAGTGTAAGGTGTAAGAAGATTGGAATGATAGGATGGGACTAGGTTAATTTGAATGTCAAATAGAGCATTTTATATTTGCTCCTGGAGTCAGTAGGAAGCTACTAACTGGAGTTTATGGAGCAGGGGACCTGAGCTTTAGGAAAAGCACTTTAGTGGCTAAATGGAGGATGAAATGCAGTGGGGAGAGACTTGAGGCAAACAGACCCACCTGAAGGTTATTGCAGTAGTCCAGGTGTGAGGAGATGAGGCCTGCACCAGACTGGTGGCAGTGAGAAGTGGGTGTATTTGAAGCATGGTTTGAGGTATATTAGCGCAGCTTGGTGGAGAAGTGGAAAGAGTGCTGGGCTTGGAATCAGGAAAATTCATCTTCCTGAATTCAAATTCTGCCTGAGATGCTAGCTGTGTGGCAAACCCCAGTTTGCCTGCCTCAGTTTCCTTATCTGTAAAATGAGCTGGAGAAGGAAAGGGCAAAGAACTCCAGTATCCTTGCCAAGAAAACCCCAAATGGGGTCACGAAGAGTTAAATGTAACTGAACCGTAGCAGCAACAAAAATATTAGGATTGCCCAATAGTAGTTGAGGTCATGGAGCATAAATTTCTAGTGGACCCAATTGGAATGGTTGTGCAAATTTCTCCACCTTTGTTTAGCAGCCTGTATGTGGACTGAAGGGTAGTGAAGGGTGGGAATAATACAAGGCTGAAGCTTGACTCGGAGTAATAAGTGATATGATAAGGGGGCTAAGGATTCAAGAGAGGAGGACAGTGGAGAGTTGAATTGGCTCACCAAGGAGTGAGGATGGGGAGAAGAGGACAGAAAGCTACAGCACGGAAGATGGCCTGGGAGAAATTTCGGGGATCAAGGGATTGGAGGTCACAGTGTAGATAAAGACTAGAGCTACGTAAGGGAAGGCAAAGGGAAAAGTGAAAAGCCAATAGATTATGGTGGGATAAGGGGATTGGGAATTCTTGAATGGAGCAGTGTTGCATTTTGTGTGGTGGCCAGACCAATTCCATGACCATCTTTGTGTGTTACAGAGGTAGAGTGGAGGACTCACTCTTGGGACATGAGTAGGTTAAGGAACAGAAGTCTGTGATGTGCTTTCCCACCAGTATATACAGAGTTCAAGGGAAAGTGGACCCAAACTTGGAGAATACATGTGACAAAGTTGAAACTGTGCCCAAAGGCAGTCTCCTTTCATGGTATAGTTTCTTTGCTGGGATATTTGTAAAGATGAGAATCTGGGCCCAGTACATCCTTGGTTCATAATACACACATTGCCACGAGCTGCTGCTCTCCCAGGGGGTGATACCAAGATATCAGTGGGAAGATGGTAATTCCCAGATCCACTGGACCCTTTGAAGCTTGCAAGGTACTTTTCTAGCCAAGATGGGTGGGAGAAACCAAAATCAGACCCAAAGTACTCCCTTCTCTCTCCCTCCCCTTCATCCCCACCAGTCAACTCTCGGGGTTTAACTAGAACACCCTCTGCTTGTTCACTGCTCTCTGGAATCCCAGTCTCTGCCAGAAGCTCTAATAACTCAAGTCCTGAACTTGTCTTTTGGTTTATAGATGACAAATAGGACATTACTAAGTTTCCTCAGCCAATCCAAATGTTCTTCCTGTCAACCTCACACCAGTTCATCCGAGGACATTTCACACTTAAGTGTAGAGAGCACTAAACTTGGAGTGAGGAAGATCTAAGTTCAAATCCTGCCTCAGAGACTTACTTGCTGTGAAAGCCTGAGCAAATCATAACTTCTCTTCATCTCAGTTTCCTCATCTGTAAAGTAGGGATAATAATAGCACCTATCTCACAGGGTAGATGTGAGGATCAAATGAGCTAACATAGATAAAATACTTTGCAAATCTTAAAGTGCTACATATATACTTTGTGGTTGTGCACTCGTTGTTAATTGTGTCCAACTCCTTGTGACTGCGTTTGGGGTTTTCTTGGCAAAACTACCTGAGTAGTTTACCATTTCCTTCCCCACCTCCTTTTACAGATGAGGAAACTGAGGCAGACAGAGTTAAGTGACTTGCCCAGGGTCACACAGCTAGTAAGTATCTCAGGCCAGATTTGAACTCAGGAAGGTATCTTCCCGATTTCGAGCTCAGTGCTCAATCTACTTCACCACCTAGCTGCTGGCATTTAAATCCTAGCTATTGTTATTGTAAAAGCATTTGGTTGGTTGGTTGGTTGAGACTCGTTCTCACTTCATCCTTACTCAAAGCAGGACCAGAGTGACAATTTACTCCGTCAATCTGGTTCTTACACTTGGGTGCAGACTCACAATTCATCTGTTAACTTCAGATCTTGGAGAATGGCTGGAGGCTCGGGGGTAATTATGTGACGTGCCTGGATTTACAAAGCCAGTCCATGTCAAAGACTTCAGCCTAGGTCTTCCAGATTCAAAGACTAGCCTCCAACCATAAGGCCACGTTGTTCTTTAGAAATGTTATTTACTGTTTTTATTAGTTTGCCCAAAGAAAACTCAGGACAATGAATTACCCTTGTTATGTGTGTCCATTGAGAGGAAAAGCTAGTCTTCAGGGGGTTTTCTGGCCATACAAAATTCCCTTAATGATCTGTTTACAAAAGGAACGGGAGTTACTTAGGGGGTACAAAAGCCTGTGATTCTTGTGAAGGTAGCTGGGCTCAGATGCCCCTGGGGTCCCCTCATTATTTCTTCTTCCTTTCCTTTTCTACTACCCACCCCATTAGCCTTCTGCTCTGTTTCCTGCTTCATCTCCTGGCTGTCACATCAGCATCCAGACAAGGAAACGATGCTTGGAGCAGACTAGAAACCTGAGAGTCTGAAGGCTACCGAAAGATGAGGCGGCTCCTTCCACTTTGCCCGTTAAGGTTGGCAGCCTCAATGGAAGTTGCAGGGACCCAGGGATTCTCAAGAGTGATACTGCACAGTGCAGTCACTTGCACTAGGAAGACCGTCTGTGACACTCCGGGCCCCTCCAGGCCAAGACCTACGAGCCGAGCCGCTAGAGTCTTACCCCAATATTTCCCACTTCAGTTCACATCAGTGCAGAAAGTGGTGATTCAATGGTTTCTAGGAACTTTGTGATGCCAGCATTGCTAGGGCCCTTCCAGATCATCCATTCTGACCGCTTCAAGCTCCCACAGCTAGGAAGAAGCAGAGTTGGGTGGAGAATCATAAGCTTTTAGAGCTGGAAGTGACAGGCCAGTTGGATCCTTGGATCCTTTCATTTTGGTGGAAGAAATTGAGGCCCATAGAAAAGAAGGGATTTGGCCAAGGAGGTACGTGATGGAGCAGAGATTCCAAGGCAGTCTGTCTGACTCTCCAAATCTATGCCATGCTGTTCTTAACCCATAGCCAGAAACCCCATAGAGACAGCATCATAGGGTCTCACTCCTCCAGGAAGACTTTCTTTTTTCTTTTTTTAATTTATTTTTTAATTAATTTATTTATTTTTAGTTTTCAGTATTTACTTCCATAAGTTTTATTTTTTCCCTCTCCCTCCTCCTTTGACAAGATGACATGCAATCTGCTATGGGCTCTACACATACATTTTTATTAAACACTTTCATATTAGTCATGTTGCATATAAGAATTATAACTAATGGGAGAAACCATGAGAAAGAAAATAAAACAAAACAAAAAAGAAAATAGTCTGCTTAGCCCTGCATTCCAACTCCATAGTTCTCTTTCTGCATGTGGATGGCACTTTCCATCATGAGTCCTTTGGAATTGTTTTAGGTCCTTGCATTGCTGAGAAGGGCTAACTCTGTCAAAATCAGTCATCACATACTGTGGCTGTAACTGTGTACAATGTTCTCCTGGTTCTGCTCCCCTCACTCAGCATCAGTTCATATAAGTCTTTCCAGGTTTTTCTGAAGTCTACCTGTTCATCATTTCTCATAGCACAATAGTATTCCATTACATTCATATAACACAACTTGTTCAGTCATTCCCCAATGGATGGGCATCCCCTCAATTTCCAGTTCTTGGCCACCACAAAAAGCACTGCTATAAATATTTTTGTACATGTGGGTCCTTTTCCCATTTTTACGATCTCTTTGGGATATGGTCCTAGAAGTGGTATTGCTGGGTCAAAGGGTATGCATATTTTATAGTCCTTTGGGCATAAGCTTTGCTTTATTCTGAAATCTCTATCAGTTTGCATTACCTTTTTCATTCATTCATTCATTCATTCATTCATTCATAGAATGAAAAATGACATCAAAGAAATGCGATATCACCACTTGACTCTTGAATGCTCCTGGAAGCTGCTTCCTCCCTTGGGCTGTTTGTCTCCAATGTATGTGTCCTGTTGGTCCCCTTCGAAACTACATGGCAGATGTTGAGCAGAGGGAGGAGTCAGGGAGGGGAAAGAAATTCCCTCTCATCTCTGCTCCCCCACTACCCCTTGACAGACAGCCTCTGCTTGCAATCTCAGCTGGTTTCAAATTGCTCTGAGCCCCTTAGAGCTCATCCTTTTAAAGCCCCAGAGGTGTGGCTAAATTGTTATCCCAGCTAATGGTATTATTGTCTTCTGGCTTAGTCTGAAAGGTCTTCTATTAGGACAGAGGGCATCTTTTAGAATTATTTAACACCTCGTTAATACTTTGTGATTACGGTCTGGACCTTCTGTGACTACAGGCAGTGGATGGACAGGAAGACCTTGGTTCAAATCTAGCCTCAGAGGCTTACTAGCTGGGTGACCTTGGGCAAGTCACTTTAACCTCTGCCTGCCTCAGTTTCCTCATCTGCAAAATGGGCATAACAATAGCACCCACTTCCCAAAGTTGTTGTGAGGATCAAATAAGGAAACATTTGTTAAAGCGCTTTGCAAACCTTACAATGTTACATTAAATTCTAGCTATTATTGCTTCAACATGAAATGGGCGTAGACATCGCACCACTTCTTCCTTTACACTCTCAACAACAACTTATTAAGTACCTATTGTGTGCAACACACCAGGATAAGAAAGCTACAGAGATCAGTGATCATTGTAAAGAGCTATAAATAAGCATTGTATGTGGCCTGGAGACACTGCTACTTACTTGTCCGAGTCTTACTTTCATTTCATCTTCTGTAAAATGAGATCAAATGAGATAATAGCTAATAGAGCACTTTGTAAACCTCGATGTGCTATTATCCCCTGTATTGTTAATGTATTTTTGGCTTCATGGGAAGATCTTTCCCATCCATTTATAGGCCCGTGTGATGCTTAAGTCACAAGGAAGGCTAAGTCACATGAGCCTGGGTCATGAGGGTTGTAATGCCCTCTGACACTGAAGAAGTGTATATGTACTCAAGAGGTTGGCATTTTGCTTTGGGGCTCACTCATGGGAAGACTGTTCGTGTAACATAGCCAAATGAGACTGGGTACACATTCAGGAACTCCCCCTGGCTTTGAAAACCCAGATGTTGATGCTTTTCTCTCTGATAACTATGTATGTATTGCTATGGTCAGACAGTTAGAAGCCTGTCTGTTGCTTTGTGTTATTTTCTCTGTTATTTTCTCTGAAGTTCAGGGTTTTGACTTTTCCTTTGAACTAAGTGAATGGTATGTATGTGTTTAATTAAAGTAAGATTGTTGACCCCTTTAAAGTTGCTTTCCTTTAGAAAAGCAGATCAAAGAACCTGTGCTAGCAGCCCTCCTATGTGCTGGTGTTATTGGTCTTACACCACCCATAGCAACTGCAAGCAACATTATTGTTACAAAATGGCTTAGTTAGCAGGATCTACAAACTAAAAAGAAAGTATGAGGGCTGGGATAATTGTTTCCCAGTTGTGGTAGCTATGATTCTGTGGAGCCATGGAGCAGGAGTGAGAAGTGCCCTCCAAGAGCACAGAGGAGACCTTCTGAGAGCACAGAGACCTCTAAGAAAGAAGAGAAGCTGTTAAAGTAAACTGAACTGCTGACACAAGGCCTCTGGCCTTTAGGGGTGAATTGGGATGGTGTTACCTTAACCGGGGACCCCCTACTGTATAAATAAGTGATTTGGGGATTGCTACTGAGTGCAATGATCTGTGGGCCACATGATATACTGAGTGACATGAGATGTATGAATGTTAAATGATATACTTTGCTTAAGGATGTTATGAATGTTACGCTTTGGTTTATTCAACAACGTTTAATTCATTGATGAATAGAGAGTTCATTATTCTATGCTATTAGACCCCTGAAATTAGCCACAGCAGCAGTCTTCAGGCGTGCTGCTGTTGGTTGGCTTTACATTCCTTCAAAAGAATATAAGCTCAATGAGGGCAAGGACCGTTTCCTTTTTTGTCTTTTATGAGTAGTGCCTAGGACGGTGTATGGCACGTAGTAGGTGGTTAGTAAATGCTTGTGGATTAATTTATATTTCCAGGCTCTAAGGCTGTGCCTGGCATGTAGTAGTTGCTTAATAAATGTTGACATTTATTTAATAAGACAAAGTCTCTACCCTCCTAGAGTTTACCATTTGTACTTATTGATGCTATTTGTAAGCATTCTTTTAATTTGTACCCCAAAAGACTGTTAGCTCTCTAAAACGCTCTTCTTGTCTCATTTTCTCCCCCTGCCTTACACTCAGGACAGGGCTCAGCATTGAATAGGCGCTCCACAGATGACTGCTGATTATACTAAGGAAGAGACCTGGAGAAAAAATTCCATGTATCTTCTGTGATCATATTCACACAATGATAGTAGCTTTCTCTAGCCCTTTCGATCAGGCAAGGAAATTGAAGTTACCTTCTTTACCTACCTTACCTTCCTCGGTTCAAGGTCTCAGGGTTGGAAGAGCCCCAGAAAATTCCTCAGTCCAACCCCTACCTGAACAAGAAACTCCTCTAAGATGTAACTTGCAAGTCATCCAAAGCTTGCTTGAAGCTTTGATGGGAAGGACCCCACTAAGGCAGCTCATTCCACTTTGGGATGGCCCAAATTAGTCACAAGTCTTTCCTTGCTTCAAACCTAAATCATCTTTGCCATTTCCACCCATCCTTCCTCCATCTGCCCCCTGGGGCCAAAGATAACAAATCTTCAGATACTTGAAGACAGCTACCATGACTCCCCTGTCTTCTCTTTTCTAGTCTCAACGTGAGTTTGAGACCTTTCGTCATTCCTGGTTTCCTTCTTTTGGACACAGCCCAATGTAAGATCATCGTACGGTGTATGCAGTAATGGACTTGGAGTCACAAAAACCTGGCTTCGAATCCTTCTTCCCACGCTTGCTAGCTGTGTGACCCTGGGCAAGGCACTTAATCTCTCCCCCTTCCTTCAAACTATAAAATGGGTACCTCTCTCATAAGGTTGTTGTGAGGACAAAATGAGGTATTGTAGGAAGAAAGCTTTGTGAACTATTATTTTGTATATATATATTTTTGTATATATATATATATATTTGTTTATATATATATTTGTATATATAATTATATTTGTGAACTATTTAAAGAGCTATATAAATGTGAACTCTTGCAATGTGAGCTTCCAAAAATGTGGCGTCTAGAACTAAATACAATACTCTGTAGTGATATAGTGGAATACAGAAGAAACAATTCTCTAGTACTGGACTCCACGCTTTCCAGGGTCCTATTCCATTTTGTTTTTGTTTTGGTATTTTGGGGAAGGCAATCAGAGTTAAGTGACTTGCCCAGGGTCACACAGCCAGTATCTGAGGCCAGATTTGAACTCAGGTCCTACTGACTCCAGACCCAGTGCTCCATCCACTGCACTGCCTACCTGCCTTTTATTCCATTTTTAGGGGGGGGATGTTAGATCACACTATTGACTCATATTACGTCTATTCGATAAAACCCCTACATCTCTTTCAGGGGAGCTCCTCTGTAGCCACGTTTTGCTCAGATTGTATTTGGGAAGTTGATTTTCTAAAAATCTAAGTATAAAACTTCACATTTATTTTCTTATGCCTCATCTTATTATTCATCTGATTTTTTTAAGTCCAAAATCCTAGACCAAGATATTTTATGAATCTTAGTCATGGTACAGTGCAAAGTGTACTTGGAGTCAAAGGCCCTGCGTTCACAGGTTCGTTACGTTTCTACCTGTGTGTTGTTGTCACATAGTTGATCATGTCCAGCTCTGTGACTCTGTGAACCAACTGTCCGTGGGGTTTTCTTGGCAATTTTTGCTATTTCCTTCTCCAGTGGATTAAGGCAAATGGAGGTTAATGGACTTGCCCAAAGTCACACAGTTAGGAAGTGTCTAAGCTAGATTTGAACTCAGGGCTTCCTGACTCCAGGCCACCAGCTGCCTCAACTGGCATAACCTTAGGCAATATCCTTCATCTCTTTGGTCCTCATATTCCTCATCTGTAAAAATGGGGACAGATGGGCCCTAAGGTCCGTCACAGTTGTAGATCTACGACCCCATGAGTTAGCTATGCCTCCTAGCTTTTTGTTATCTGTAAATGTGACAAACATGATACTTGTTCCTTTATCTAAATCAGCAGGTCTCAAATATTTTAGAAACAAGACCCCTTTAAACTCTTACAAATTATCGATGACCCCAAATAAGTTGTGTTTACGTGGGTTTCATCTATTGACGTTTACTATATTGGAAATTACAACTTAATTTTAAAATACTTCTTAATTCACTTAAAACAATCATAGATTCATTGCAAGTTAACATAAATAACATTTTAAAAAGAAAAATAACTATATTAAGTCCACAAGTATTACGTGTTGCACATATTTTTGGACTTTTTAAAATATATCAACTAGGTGTGCTGATTTTTTTTCCTCTCTAAAAATGCCATTTATCATTTGATACGGTTCTGAGGGCTAAGGAGGCATACCTGGGATAACCATGGTGATGTAAGAAACTGAAAATACCAATAAAACTTATTTAAAAAGAGAAAAATAGCTATACTTTCCAAAACGAAAATAGTTAGTGAGAAGAGAAGCACTGTTTTACATACTTTTGCAGATCTCTTTAATGTCTGCCTTAATAGAAGACAGCTGAATTGTTTTCTCTGCTTCTGTATTCAGTCTGTTGCAGTGATATGTTGTTTTGGTTGAAGTATGTGAAGAAAATCATTGGAAAAGGGAGGAATATTTTAATAGGCAAATAACGTCTTAGTATTATATATTCCCCTGAAAGGGTCTCAGGGACTCTCTGGACCACACTTTGAAAACCTATCTAAGACACTGATAAAAAAAAATGCTAAAATAGCCCAGGGCCAAGCATGGATCCCTGGGGCACTATGCTAGAAACCTCCTTTCAAGTTGGTATATAGGATCATGGATTTAGAGATCATCTCATTCAAACCTTTAATTTTAGAAACAAGGAAACTGAGGCCCAGAGAGATTCTGACTCATCCAAGGTCGTCTGGGTAGAATTGGGTAGGTCTAAAGGTAGCACTGGTATTTTAATATAGATCTTTTGCTTCCATGTCAATTGCTCTTTCTCCCACCCAGTAGAATAAAAGCTCTTTGAGGACAGGGGCCTCTCCTTGTATTTCCAGAGCTTAGCACAGTGCCTAGCACATATTAAATACTTGTTGACAGACAAAATGACAAATCTTTGGGTTGTCCCATTTAGCCAGTTCTGAACATAACCTACCTGGAGGTCCATTTAAAGCTGTCTCGCCATCATTTCCACAAGGATGATAAGAGAGACTTTTTCAAACATTTGGCTGAAATTTAGGTAAGGCAGATATGGACGGCCTTCCTCAGCCTAGAAAGTCTATCAAAAAAGGAAGTGGAGTTAGTCTGGTGTGACCTATTCCTGATAAAGCCAGAAAGACTCCCTGTGATCATCGCTTACCTTTTAGAAGATGTTCATCCTTTTAATACCAGGTTCTAGAATTTTGCCAGGAATCAGCCAAACTCACTGAGCTAGTCTACAAGCTGTATACTCCAGTTGCTTCCCTTTTTTTTGAATGTTGGGACATTTACCCTTCTTCAATCTGGCAGTGATCCTCCCTATGCAAGCATGGAAAGTTACTGGAAGTTTAAGGGATCTAGACCTGGAAGGAGAGAACCTCGGGTCATCTAATCCAGTGCTTTTATTTCACAGAGAAATTTGAGGTCCAGGAAATTAAAGTGATTTACCCAAGGTCACATAATAATTAGCAGATTGGAATGAGGTCTTCTAACTCCAGATCTGACACTGTTATCCTCACAATTTCCCTACACTTGCCTGGAGAATGCTGAAGCCTGCTCCCACATTGGCTCTGAAGACTCATCCTTATATTTTCAGTGTAAGCATTCAAATTTCAGCAAAGAGGGTTTGATTGCTTTGTGGGCTGTATAGACTGTATAGTATGACACCAGAGGTGTCAAATAAATGACTAGCGGATTGCAAGCAGAACAAAACCACTCCCAAATACAGCCCAAACCAGATTAAAACGTAATTGGGAAATGTAACAAAACAAACAAAAATACAATAAAACATAGATAATGTTAATATGTGGTTTTCTAAGTCACCTGCAAGGATTAGTGGCCCTGCTTCTATTTGAATTTGATATCACTGGTCTAGATTTAGAAAAATGGTGGAGAAAATGTCAATGTAGATTAAATTTAAAAGTGTGTTGTACATGACTAATATGGAAATATGGTTTCCATAGCTATACATGTATAACCTATATCGAATTGTTTGCTTTCTTAATGGGGAGGGTGGTGAAGGAAGGAGACAATTTGGAACTCAAAGTTTTAAAAATGAATGTTAAAATTGTTTTTACATGTAATTAGAGAAAAATAAAATATTAAATAAATAATTAAAAATATGTTGTATTGTACATCAAGATAAGGTCAAAACAGGTACACGATTTAGACAAAGGGTAATACAATAAGCAAATTAGGAGACCAAGGAATAGTTTACCTGTCAGATCTACGAAAAAGGGAAGAATTTATGACCAAACAAGAGACAGAGAGCCTTATGAAAATGCAGAATGGATAATTTTGATTACATTAAATTAAAAAAGTTTTAGCAGAAACAACACGAAAACAACTAAGATTAGAAGGAAAGCAGAAAGCTAGGAAACAATTTTCACAGAATGTGTTTCTTATAAAGGCTTTATTTCTCAAATATATAGAGAACTGAGTCAAATTTACAAGAATACAAGTCAATCCCAAATTGATAAACGGTCAAAGGATCAGTTTTCAGATGAAGAAATTAAAACTATCTAAAGTCATATGAAAAAATGCTCTAAATCGCTTTTGAGTAGACAAATAGAAATTAAAAACTCTGAAGTACCACTTCATACCTATCAGATTGGCTAATATGACAGTAAAGGAAAATAATAAATGTTGAAGATGTGGGAAAATTGGGACACTAATACATTGTTGGTGGAGTTGTGAACTGATCCAATCATTCTGGAGCATAGTTTGTAACTATGCCCAAAGAGCAATCAAACTGTGCATGCCCCTTGGCCCAGCAATACCACTTCTAGGTCTGTATCCCAAAGGGATCATAAAAAAGGGGAAAGGACCTACATATACAAAAATATTTATAGCCACTCTTTTTGTGGTGGTGAAGAATTGAAAATTGAGGGCATGCCCATCAATTGGGGAATGGCTGAACAAGTTGTGGTATATGAATGTAATGGAATAGTATTGTGCTGTAAGAAATGATAAGCAGGTAGATTTCAGAAAAACCTGTAAAGACTTATATGAACTGATGCTGAGTGAACTGAGTAGAACCGGGAGAATACTATACATAGTTATAGCAACTCTGTGCTATGATCAAATATGATAAACTTAGCTCTTCTTAGCAACACAATGATCCAAAACCAGGGTGGGGAAGTTGTGGCCTTCTGTCCTTTTATTAAGGGGATTCGTTCTGTGAAGTTTGGCTTCAAAAGGCTACACCCGTGGACCTAGAAGGCCACATGTGGCTTTGAGGCCATAGGTTCCCCACCCTTGCCCAAGACAATCCAAAACACTCACGATGAAAAATGCTATCCACATTAAGAGAAAGAACAGATGGAGGCTGAATGCAGATCAAAGCATATTATTTTCAATTTCTTTTTTCCCCCATGATTTTTTTCTTTTGTTGTATTTCTTCTTTTGCAACACAACTAATGTGGAAATATGTTTAACACGATCGCACATGTATAACCCATATCAGATTGCTTGCCATCTTGGAAAGGGGGAAAGAGAAAGGAGGGAGAAAAATTTGGAACTCAAAATCTTATTAAAAATGAATGTTGAAAACTATCTTTACAAGTAATTTGAAAAAATGAAATACTATTTATATAAAAATGAAAAAAACAAAGAGGAATAAAAAATGAATAAAAACGTATTGTGTGTGTGGAGGGTGGGTTGCCATCTCAGAGAGTATTCTAACAGATTGTAGAATCCTTCCCTCCACAGTGGTCTCTATCAGCAGGTAGACCAGTGATTCAGGCACCTGGGATGGGGAAGCTCTAACGCTGTTTAAGAACCAGTGGCAATCTGCCCTGCCTAGGGTCCTGGGAAAAGTCTGGGTTCACCACTGGAAGGTTCTCTTATGACTTCAAATTCCACTTTAAACCATTCAATGGGCTTAGGTGCCTCCAGTCAGAAATGAGACAAAGCCATTCTTGCATTGTTGTTGAATAGCTGAAGAAAACCCAAGAAATTAAGCTGCTATAATGAATTACCCTTTCCCTCATTAGAATATGAACCCAAACCCAAAATAATCACTGGAGGAAAACCTTAAGTCAGTAGCAAGTAGTAAGCACTTCTGAGCATTGAACATCTGCATCAGGGCCTCCAGTCCTTCTTATCTGTCTCCTAGTCTTTTTTTTTCTGGAAAAAATATTACTTGTTGATTCTATTCTATAGAGTGGCACTTTGCAAAGTTCCAAATGTTTTTTCTTGTGGAATCCTAGAATCTCAGAGCTAGAAGACCATTCAGGAGAGGCAATGTAGAATGATGAATCAAAGGACCTGAACTGGTTGGTTGATTGATTGCTGTCCTTTGTGTTTGAAGAGGACCAAAATGACATTACCGTGTTGAGGTTAAGATACAGTATGTCTGACTGTGGCTGATCAGACCAATATGAGCGTGGAAGGGTCTACCACAGGTAGGGCACAAATATAGTCCATAGGAACATTTGGAGTGGAGATATCTCTAAATTTGTGCATCTGACGTTTCTTTTGAGCTATCATTTTACTCAATAAAACAGAAGTTCCTTTTGGTCTCTCCAAAGTTACCAAATTATCAGTTATCTCTTCATTACGAAATCCAATGGCTTTTTCTTAATCCTCATTCTCCTTGAGCTTTCCACAGTCTTTGAAACTGTCAATCACCCTCTCCTTAATACTCTCTTCCCAGGACACCACTCTTTCCTGGTTCTGCTCGTACTTTCTCAGTCTCCTTGGCTGGATTCTCACCCAGATCACACCCTCTAACATAGGTGTCCCTCAGAGTTCTGTCCTGGGCCCTCTTCTCTTCTCCCTCTATACTACTTCACTTGGTGATCTCATCAGTTCCCATGGACTTAATTATTATTTCTAGGCTGCCCAAATCTATCTATCCTGCCCCAGCCTCTCTGCTGACCTCTAATTCGAATCTCCAACTGCCTTTCAGACATCTAGAACTGGATGTCCAATGGACATCTTAAACATGTCCAAAACAGAACTCATTATCTTTCCCATTAAGCCCTCCCTCTTACCTTCCCTATTACTCGACTGAAAAAAAAAAATTAAAAAAATAATTAAATATTTCCCAATTGCATGTAAATTTTTTAAACATTTAAAAAAAATTTGTGTTACAAATTCTCTCCTTTCCTCCCCCACCCCTTGAGAAGGTAAGCAATTTGATATAGATTATACATGGGAAGCCATGCAAAACATTTCCATATTAGCCATGTTACAAAAGAAAATATATACACACAGAAAAATAAAGTGAAAAAAAGGTGCTTCGATGTGCGCTCAAAGTTCATCAGTTCTCTCTATGGAGATAGACAGCATTTTTCATCACGGGTCCTTTGGAATTGGCTTTCCTATTACATTTAAGAGTACCACTATCCTCCCAGTCAATCAGGCTCAGAACCTAGGTGTCATGCTTGACTCCTATCTCTCACCTCGACCCCCGTTTCTGATTGGTTGCCAAGGCCTGTAGATTTCCTTTGCAATATCTCTCAAAAAAGCCTCCTTTCCTCCTCTGACACTGCCATCTTTCTGGTACAGGCCCTCATCACCCCAAACCTAGACTATTTGAAATAGCCTGCTGGTGGGTCTGCCTTCCTCAAGTATCTCCCCACTCCAGTCCATTGCTCATGAATATTCCTAAAATGCAGGTCCGTCTGACCTTGTCACTACCCCCTCCCACTTCCACTCCCCTCAATAAACCCCAGGGACTCCCTATCTCCTCCAAGATCAAATATAGACTCCTCTGTTCGGCATTCAAAGCCCCTCATGACCCCCCTCCCCTTTCCAGTCTCCTTACACCCATAAATTCTACTAACACTGTCCACATTGCAGCTTCTCGGACAAAATACGCCATCTCTGAGCTCTGAGCATTTTCTCTGGCTGTCTCCCATTCCTGGACTGCTCTCCCTCCTCATCTCTACTTCCTGGCTTCCTTCAGGTCCTAACTAAAACCCCATCCTCTCCAGAAAATATTTCCCAATCCCTTTTTTCTGTTGACTATTTCTGCCCTTAAGTTGTCCGTCCACAGGTTTGGATGTTGATGCTCTCATGAGATCGTGAGTGCCTGAACCTTTGGATGGATTCCCAGCACTTACCTGTGGTTAATCAATGCTTATTGACCGAGAGTGGGAATAGTTTCATTCTTTGGATCCCCAGCCCATAGTATGGTGCCTGGCATAGAGGTGCCTAATACTTCTTGAGTGACTCAAATCCCACAGCTGAAGCTCATTACCCATGTAACTTTGGGGGAATAGTTTTCTCCTCTATAAATTGAGGGGGATCCTCATGGGCCTTCCAGCTGTAGAGCCAGCATCTTATGATCTGGGTCTTCCTTTATTCTAATCTGAATGTCTGGACTGGCATCTTCTTTACATCATCTTCCACGGGTGGTCATCTAGCCATCAGTTAGAAGACTCCCAGGGAAGGGAGACCTCCTCTATCCCTTGCAAGGCCATTCTAGTTACCCAGCAGCTTGCCAATGTCCTTTCCAAAATGTGACATCCAGAACTGAACCCAATCCTTCAAATGTGGCCTTAATGAGAAAAGAGGGCGGTGAAATATTAAGTGTTCAGCCTGTCTTACCTTTTTCTTGAGGTGGGTCTGGAAGCCCACACTTGACTTTAATAAATGGATGGTCCAAATCCACTTGACTAGAAAATCCATAGGCCCAGGGAAGAAACCAGAGGCTATTTTGCTTATAAACTGGGGAGCTGGATTAGACCAAGTTAGCTACCTAAGAGGCAAGTACGAAGCTAGAGATTATTCCATCCCTTTGCTCTGCCTCCATAACAAGCCACAAGCCTACTCTTCTAGAAGAAATTGCTAGAAGAGACTAGCAATTTTCCATCAGTCATTCATTCTACTTGAATTTTCTCTGCCTAAAGTCATTTAGAAAGGCAGATACTATTTTTGTTTTATTCAAATCAAAGCCTAGATCCCCATTACTTCTAGGAGCAAATATAAAATCCTCTACTTGGAGAGGTGGTGCTGGGCCTAGAGTCAGAAGGGCTGAGTTCACATCTGACCTCAGAACACTTTCACTTAGCTGGGTGACCCTGGGCAAGTCACTGCTTGCCTCAGTTTCCTCATCTGCAAAATAGGGACAGTAACAGCTCCCTACCTCCCAGAGTTGTTGTGAGGACAGAACTGGATAATTCTAAAGAGCTTAGCACAGGGCCTGGACCATAAAATGAATGGTATTATTATTAAAGCCTTTAGCGTAACCTAGCCCCATCCTACTTTTCTAGTCTTACACCTTACTGCCCCTCTGCTCCCATTCTACACGCCAGCTTTATGATTGTGACAAAGCCTTCTGTTCATACAAGACACTCTGTCTCCAGATTCTATGCATTTAGACTGGCTCTCCCAGCCCATGCCTAGAACTTCAACTCTGGCTCCTGGCTTCCTTCAAGGCTCAGCTAAAATCCCATCTTCTCCAAGCTTTTCCTGGTCTTTAACATTAGTACCTTCTCCAGTTTATCTGGTATATATCTTGTTTGTACATAGTTGTCTGCCTGTCATTTCCATTAGAATGTGATCTTGAGAGCAGGGACTGTTCTGGCATTCTTTGTATCTCTGGCACTTGGTAAAGTGCCTGGAACATAGTAGATGCTTAATAGATCCACAAACTGAACACATCATCAGCGGACATAAAAATCACCAGCCAGTTTCTGTCTTGATATCATTGAAATATCCACTTTAAAGTGATGTCAGAAGATTCTTTGAATGAGCAGACAGGTATAGTTGGGAAGAGTACTAGCCTTGGGTTCCAGTTCTGTTCTTCCCTGATAGCTATGTGAAGCATCGCACTATGTGCAGTACACAGTAGGTGATTAACATGTATTTCTTGACTGACTGAACCCGAGGCTAGTCACATCCTTATCAGTTTCCTAGTGAGTACAATGGATATGTTTCTTGTACTATCTCACCTCAGAGGGTGGTTATACCTTCCACAAGATGGGCTATTAATGTGTGTCCCACTATAACATGCCATAGAAACATAAACCATTACCATACTTGAAAAGGCTATCCTCCTCCTCCTCTTCTCAAATTCTCTTTCCCAGGGTTTAAAAAAAAAAAAAGGCCCATTTCTTTCTCCCTTCCTGTATTTTCCTCCAAGCTCTTTCATCAAATGCCCCTAGATTGCTTGCCATCTCTCCACTTGGGTGCTGCATGCTCCAGCCAGACTGGACTGCTAGCCGGCTGCTCCCTGACGTCCTCCTGTCCTCTCTGTTGCTGCCGGGGGCTGGCTCTGCTAGGTCTTTTCTAATGCCTTGCTTCCTCTTTATGTTTTATTATGTGATATCCTCTACAATTGTGAACCCACGGAGGAGCCAAGGCAGCTTAAGAGCAGAGTTTAGAGTCCTGAAGACCTGAGTTCAAATTCTAGCCTTAGGAAAATCACTGAACCTACTTTCTCATCATTTTTAATAAAGGGGGTTGGACAAATAAATCTTGAAGGTGTTCCTTAGCTCTGGATCCACTGGTGCAGCAGATAACTCCTGAAGAATGGGGAGGGGGCCTTCGTTTTTCATACACGTTGCCCAGTATTCTGATGTTTGTCGATCCTGCTTTGCTCCATACAAGGATAAAGGAACAAGAAAATGCAGGAGCTCAGTTTCCCCATGAAGAAGGTCACTAGCAGAGTGACCATTTTTGTTAGAAAATAAAAAGCCTTACAAACATCTTACCAAGATTTAATGTACATTTATTCTTAACACGTGGAACATATAGTATAAAGATTTCATACTGAATAAATGATATTCATTAAGCCAAAAAAGGAAAAAAAGGAGGAATTTACATCAAGTTTTTAGCTACATTGTTTGAAATACAAATATGCAGAATTTATCACTGAAAAAATCTCAATTGTGTTTCTTCATCAGGAACTTCAACTGAACCTAGAACTTTTTCACACCTCGATTAGAAAGAAAACAAAACAAAAACAAAACAAAAAAAACCAGGAAAAATAAACTATAAGTTGATTGGCTGCTGAGACAGCAATGACTTTTTACACAGAGACCTGTACAGCATCGCCTCCAAGAGGAGAGATGTCTGGCAAGAGATTAAATAATTGTGTCTCGCTTTGGGCAGGTCACCAACTTGTTATAACTCGTCATACTATAAAGGAGAAGGGCAGGGGAGTGGCTAGGGATCAAACTGTGGGGCTCCAGAAGGTATGTGCAATGTACAACGTCATCTATATACACACGCAGCCGCGCAGGGCACTGCGGCTAAAGGTTAAAACCAGTTCTAAGAGGTGATCTCAGGGTTATTCATACAATCAAGGAGGAAGAGAAAGAGGTCAGGGTGTTGTAGGTTCACACATGATACTTTGGGGGAAAAGCCTTTTTTTTTTTCTCCTCAACGTTTAACTAAAAACATTTTTAAAAACTACAGCTTGCTGCTGATCCAGCGTTTTCTCTTTTTTCAATGTGAGACATTATTACAGTATGTTTACAGTATAAGGTGTACAGTACATGAAGGTCCTACACTCTACTGCACAGGCCTCTCCATTGAACAGGGTCTGTTCACAACTGGTAACTTCTTGGCTCCTGCAAGATTGTGAATGTACAACAAGAAACCACACACAGTTCAGCAGTCACCTTTTTTTTGTCCTTCAGAGTTTTTGTTTTTTTTTTCAATTTTTTTTTTTTTACCATTAAAAACAGTTATGAAAGGTGGCGTCCCATCGATGCAAGAACTGGGCGAGCCGTTATTTTATTTGTTTTTCCCCAAACTCACTGTAAACGACAGTAACTTTGGTTAAAATAAAAAAAAGTCTTCTATGTAGGCAGAACTCTGTCTTCTTGAGTAGGGTGGGGTGGGGTGGGGACAAGTGGGAGGAGGAAGAGGAGGGGAGGGGAGGGGGAGGGAGGAGAGAGGCAGGAAAGATTTCCCCCAGGGAGAAGCAGGACAGCTAGGGGTGGGCTGGATTCTGAGGTGGTTTTGCATAAATAAAGGACAACAGTCAGTTTCTAAGTTCTCCACGCACGCACACACACACAGGGGAGGTGTCCATCCCACGGCTGTCATGACTGGCCAATTAAAAACAGTACATCACAAATGACTTGTGAGACCAAAGAGTTCATCAACGGCGACACAGAGATGTCCAGCAGCCGTGACTCGTACAATGTGAACTCCGAGTGGTTCTCGTCCACCTTGGCCAGGGCGAGCAGCGCCCGGGCCGCCCGGCGCATCATGTCCACGCTGGTGGGCTCAAAAGGGGGATTCTGCATGTGCAGAAGGCTGGCCTGGCTCTGCTGGAACTGGGTGGCAGCCAGGCTGTCCTCCAAGAAACCCAGCAGGTTGCCGATGCTGCCCTTCTGTACGGCAATGGCCCGGGCGGCCAGGCTGTCGCCCTGGGCCAGGTTGGCCAGCAGCACCACGGCCATCTCCCGGCACACCGGGTTCTTTCGGTCACTGAGGAAGCGCACCATGGTGCTATAGAGCTTCTCCAGGCGGCTGAAGGGGGGCGTGGCGAGGATCAGGTCCACATTATTGTCTTGGATGCTGAGTTTGCTGAGGGTTTCCAGAACCAGTCTCTGGGGGGAGAGGACAGCGTTGGGGCCCAGGGTGGGGAAGGGGTCCTGGGCTTCGGCCGAAGGGCAGACTGCCCAGTGCAGGAGTCCGTCCAGCACCGGCAGGCAGATGCTCTCGGGGTATGGGGAGAGGTCCAGTTGCCCTGAGATGTTGGCAAGCGTGACCAGGGTGTTCTCCCGGAGCATCTCCAGGCAGTCCCACCACCATTCCACCTTGTTGCAGCTCACCCCTTGGTCCTGCTCCTCCTCCTTCTCGTAGGTCAGTGGTGCCTGCTTGCGCTCCGGGTGCTTATGGTGCAGCAAGATGAGTTTGCCGAGAATGAGCAGCAGCCCAGGGTGTTTGGACATCTCAAAGTCGTTGCCCGGCACAAACGACAAGCTCCGGATGGTGTTGGAGACGCAGACGCAGCGCTTGGCCAGGGAGTCCTGCCAGTCCAGGAGGGTGCACAGTGGGGTCTCGTCCTTGCTATGGGGCTCATCTTCTAAGATCTTGATGTTCCGGTGGCTCTGCACGGGACTGATGCCAAAAGGGAACTTGCCGCTTTCCTTGGCGGTCTCTGCGTTCTTGGCCCCCTCATCGGACAGGGTGCTGGGCCGTGATGACAACATGTCATCCATGGTGGCGGTGATCCGCTTCTCCGAGGGGCCGTCGGGCAGGGGCCCCTCCCTATCTTTTACGCCCGGGGCCCCCTCAGCTGCTGGGATTCGCTTTGGAGGGGCCACGGGCGCGGGCTCCCGGGCCTGGCTCCCAGGCAGCTCCATCTTACTCTCAAAGTGGGTCTGGATGTGCTCAGTAGTGTCACCGCCACCGATCCGCCAGTGCAGTAGGCCACTGTCAAACTCCTGCACTCGCCCCAGTTTGTCCGAGCAGTCTACCACAAAAGGGTCATTCTTCTGCACAATTTTGACAGGCAGCTTGTCAAATTTGCTGACAAGCTTCTCCTCACTGCTCTCTGAGAGCAACTTGTCCTTGCTTGCAAACGCAGCCTCCTCCTCTTCCTCCTCTTCTTCTTCCTCCTCCTCTTCCACCTTGGGGCTCAGAAGCTCCTCCTCTTCCTCCCCCTCAACTGGGGATGGGCTGGAGGCCTTCTTGAATCTCTCCGGGTCTAGCAATGTTCTCTGACCTGGGTCACCCACCTCATACTCCTTCAGAATGCCAAAGATCTCAATCAAGCAACGCCGGAAGTATTCCACGAGGAGCTCCAACAGTCCCGGCAGCTGGAATAGAAAGAAAAGGAGCCGATGAGAGGAAAAAGGGGCCCAAACAAAGAATCCTACGGTGGGAGGGCCCTCTGAGGCCTAGACCTTTTCCCTGCAGTGCTCGGCACAGAGCGGGCCCTACACCAATGCTCATTCCCTGAGCTGCCAGCTCAGAACGCATGTGGACCACAATGCACAGAAGAAGGAGTCTCCCCTGTTCTCAGAGCTCTCCAAAGGAAATCTCAACATCATCTGAGCCACCCATCCCAAGGCCTTTCGGCGTTCAGGAAGTTTCTCTCTATTGTGAAGCTGGTTATCTTTGGAAATAGAACAGCTGGCCAAAAGACTTCTACTTCATCTACTTAAAGGCATGATTACGCTGTCCCATCACTCAGCTTTGCCAACCAACCAAATAATGCTGGCTCCCTCATTCATTTGACCTGCCATACTGGCATTTTCCTTTGCTTTCTCTGGATCCTCTTCATATCCTATTAGACAGCAGGGCCCAGAATTGTACAAGAGGACAGAGGAGTGGGGACAGATGCCCCAGGATCAAGACCACCCGTCCCCCTCCTCCCTTGGTCTCCCAAACGGCATCAGGAGTCTGGTACATCAAGGAGGGTCCTTTGCTCTCCATAGGCCAGGCATTCTGGTGCCTTCACAGAAAAAAAAAATTACTCTGTATTCTGGGCTTTTGTGTCCTCATTTATAGAATTTGGGGGTTAGGAGTGGAGGGACAAATGGACACAGGGACAACAGAAGGCTATAGAGTTCCTTCCAGCTTAAGCATTTTACAGCTCTAAATGTACGCATTAGCAGTCCTACAAGTATGAACACAAACCCATCCCCATTATTGGAAAAGGCCAAAAAGTCCACATCTTCCTGACAGAAGGGCAGGAGTTTCAGCTTTGTAAATAGTACTTAAAAATAAAAAGTTGCTTTAACATTAATTTTGACTTCTCCTCATATTCTCACAGCATAGGTTGAAAGCATTAGGGACATGCAGGGAAGAAACTAACACAGCAAAGAAGTAGGGACTTGACCATTCTAGAACCAAGAAGGGAAGCTAAGAGAAGCCAGGGTCCTTGGAAAGGATTCAAAGCTCTGTGAGGCTGGAGAGGAAACAAATTCACACCTTCTATTTTCACCAACCTTTAATTGAAATTCAGCCTTCCCTTCAATTATGATTGTGGGCAACCAACCCTAGAAGCGTACGAGCAGCACATGTGACTGCTACCAACAGAGATCACGGGCACCAATGTATCACATTCCAGTTGCTGCCGATCCTCAATATACCACTTATGCTCCTGACTGCTCTGAAATCAGTGCAGTTATGAGATCTGCTGCTAGATAACACACGATTACAGACTGTATTTCAAATGTAATTGGTTTCCTTTGCAATCCTATGTATTTTACTTTAGGCATTCAAAAACATTATGCTGAGAGGGGTCCAGGACACAAAAAAGGTGAGAGATGATTTCACATGGGAATATACTTCACTGATGCTAGGAAGAGAATCCGCATCTTCTATCAATATCCAAAAAGCAATTAAAAAAATTATTCCTTAGCATCTGTTCCAACCTCCAAAGTCCCTCCTGTACAGACTAAGTTCAATGGCAAAATGATAAAATTTCCAAGTTCTTTGAGGGAAGAGGCTGTAAGTGATGAGACAGACAGTGTTCTAATGGCCCATTCTGGAGTTAAGCTAGCACTCGGCTCACTGATCCAGTGCAGGTGGTCAGGGGCCATCGCAAACCCCGACACTGCGCCTAACCCAGGCTCTACGACACACATCAAACACAGCGCCCTTCTCTTCCAGCTGTGTCTCGAGGCCCCGCCCCTAGCTGTGGGCACTCACCTGGCCCAAGTTGAAGGTCATGATGCTGTTGTCATCGTACAACAAGATGTTAATGGTGTCTAAGGCCCACGTACTCTCTGCCAACAGCCCCGACTTGAGGGACATCATCACTCGCCATGCCTCTGGAGTTCCTGAAACACAGCACCCACCCCCCACCGGTGTTTGGTGGTCACCCGGGGGGCTCTTCAGGGCCGGCCCCAAAGTTGGGCTGCAGAGGGTCTGAAGAAGACACCTCATTTACCCACCTTAGAGGCTGTTCTAGCCTCATTCCCCTCTTGCCTGCCTTGCCCAGAAGATTTAATAGATACTAAATCCTTTGGCAATTATGTGCCATGGGTTCCTAAGGCCTCAATGAGACTAGAGCTGGTGCTTCTATTAGGCTGAAGGATTCCCCTTCTTCTTTTATGTGGACAGCAGCCAACCCACAGGTGGCGGACTTGAGAGAGGCCATTAAGTTAACTCAGGCTATCAAAATGAACAAAGCTGATGGGATGTCCAAACCCAAGGGAAACATTTTGTCATAGCTCTTTTTTGGGGCTTGGAACAGAAACCAGGAGACGACAATGCGTTCTCCTGAAGCAGCACTAACCAAGAATTCCCTCTGCCAAACGCCCCTCTGTTCTGGATAAGAAAATGACATTTGTGAAGGGCCCACGAGGACCTCTCCTCATCATGCTGACATGAAGGCAGATGGATGATGGACCAGGAAGTGGGTTCTAGTGTTGGCTCTGCCACCAACTCTGTGACTTTTGGCAAGTCCCTGAACTGCCATTTTCTCATGTGTACCTTGGGAAAGTCAGTGAGGACAAAATGAAAACTTGCAGGTCCCTTCCAAAACTGTGTGAGTTCCCCAAGGCTCACCAGAAAGCCCTGAAATCAGCTCAGTAAAAGCACCATCGAGGTTCCAGACAAATGGCCACTCTCAAGGCAGAGGAGGGAGGCTAAAGTTTAGGCCAGTTTTGGGAGTGATTAATCACCCCTGATCTCCTAATGGGAAAGCAAGCTGAAAGCTGGTTCTTCTGGGGAAGTCTCCTTACCAATATCCTTTGTTGTGAGCCGCCTCCTCGGTTTCAACACAGGCTGCGTGGCTTCCACGGAGCCAGGAGGGAAGGTGATGTCCCGTCTGATCAGAGGGGGCTGCACAGGGGCAGGTGCTATGTGTGAGGCAGGCACCGGAGGACCTGCTTTCTGCATCTTCATCCCCGAATGTAGGAATGGAGACTTGCTGGGCGACGTGCGGTTCTCCAGGGGCCGGGGAAGGGGGGCGGGACTGGATACCTGAGGAATGTGATTCTGCATGCTGGGCGGGGGCTGATAGTTAGACTGAGGGGGCCTTGTCATGGGGGGCACAGGGGCTGAGGGACCGTACGGAGGCTGGCGGGTGCCATGGGAAGGCCACGGGCCCTCGTGATTGACCCTCTGATCTGTGTGCAGCATTTCATCTGTTCGGTTCACCCCATGGTAGGCAGGCCCCTGGGGGGCAGAGCCTGTGTTCTGCCGATTGGGGTAGTTGTAGCCCATATCATTGCGCCCCTGCCACATGGCGCCCTGTTGAGGGCCCTCTGTAGTTGGCTGCATGGGACCACCCATCATCTGGGGGGGCATGCTCTGCTGGGCATTTGAGCCAGGGGGTGCCGAGACCCGGTCTCGGCCAAATTGGAATGGGAATTGGTTCTGAGGGCCTCCTGCCGGCCGGCGGTCAGCACCAGCAGTGGGATAAGCATTCCCATATTGGTTGTACACGTCCTGCTGGGGAGATGGCTGGGCTGGCTGCTGTTGGCTGGCTGGCTGGGGCTGAGCTGGGGGCAACTGCTGCTGCGGTGGCTGGCCTTGTCCGCCACTGTACGGCACACTGTACATCTCCCCTTCGTGTCGCTTGGCTGGAGGACCGTAGGTGCCATCCATTGGCCGCTTATAATTCTGGGAAAAGGATAGGGAGAGGGAAAGGTGTGTATAGTGCTCTAGGAGCCAGACACAATGGGAGGGCGCACCCAAGATGAACTCGATGCCAGCAGACACCTTGGGGGGAGGGTCTGTGGACTTAGGGGCAACGAGGGCAGAAGAGCTGCCTTTAAGAATGATGCCTAAAGCAATTCCTGAAAGCGATGTGGGGTTCTTCCTTCTCACTTTCTTCCTTTTAATATTTTTTTAATTGGTATCCTTTATTTTCACATCACCTCCATTTCCCAACACAGATCTCTCTGAACTCTGAAAGCTATCTTATATGACAAAGAATAAAATAACAAGAGAAAAAAGGCGGTTCAGCAAAACAAACCAATTCTTCAACCCAATCCAACATTATGTGCAGGTTCCACACACTGGGCCCCCCTACCAAAAAGGATTCCTCCCTCTATCTCACAGAGCAGCAGAAACAAAGAGTCCTTCTGGTAGACTGACTCCAGGCCTGCCCTGGGGCTTGTGTCCTGGTCCTCAAATAGAGCTCCCAGGCTCAGCAAGATAGACACAGAATACATGTATGCCCAGACATAAGTTTCTACAAAATGACCAAGTGTCACCACTAAACAGCAGAGACAAGTTAAAAACATCTACTGCCTTCCATCAGGCTGGATGAGTTCACCCAGAAGTTTCCAAATGTGAGGTGAAGGATGTTCCTCTGCACCTAATTTCAGGACCCCTTCCTCTCCTCCAGGTCTGCCCCCACACTCACCTGCTGCTGCTGTTGGTACATTGTAGTTTGCTGGCTGGGGAACGGGCTGCTGGAAGGTGTGCCTTGAGTGGAAAACTGATTGCCATAGGAATCGTGTCTGCAAGACAGAAAAAAGTTTGAGGAAGAGAAGAGAGAAGTCTGAGAACATCCAAAAAACTTGGCGACCCGAAGGCCAGGGCAGTGCTCACTGACCGTTGCTGCTGCTGCTGCTGCTGTGGGGGGTAGCGGCTGGGAGAGTACATCCCCGAGTCTGGGTTGGAAGGCATGAGGTTTGGCTGTGGGGCCCCGGTGCCCATGTTTCCCTCGGGCCCTAGTCCGGACTCCGCCCTAAGCCAAAGAGAGAAGCAGAAGGACTCTTATGTTGGGGCTTCCAATGTGAGGATGGATGGTCACAGAGCGGGCAGAGGTCTGGTTCAGTGGAACCCATACCACCCAGTCTTGTACCAAATGGGACCTCGGTTGGATCACAAGCTCTCTGAGCCGGCTCTCCATCTATAAAAGAGGGGAACACCTCTTGCACTATTTACCTCGAAGAGGTGTGAGGAAACAATTTCTAAGCCCCAAAGTGATAGATACAAACTCCTTTTATTTCAATAGCTCTTGAATCTATGCCAAGGAAGGCAGGCACTCACCTCACTCTGTCGTAAGGGCCTCCATACGGGTAATGTTGCCTCTGTCCCATTGCCATATTCCCCAAACCAGGGCCTGTGGCACGGTTGTAGGGGTCCCCCATCCCACTGTTGGGGCCCTGCCCTGAGGACACGAAAGGATCATTTCCTGGAGCTAGAAGTAGAAGATAGGAAGACAGTAAGAAGGGTAGGTAGGTCTACTGGCCTCTCCTCTAAAGACAGGGGAATATGGGGCTCTAGAGACAATGGAGGTGTATCTCAAAGCTTAGCTGCGACTTAGCCTCTGATTGCTCTTATGATGGGCTCAAACACAACAACACAAAAGGCTTAGCTGTGAAAACAAAAGCTGGAGGAGAGATAGGAGAGAGGGTGGTGCTAGAGAAGGTGGCCTCTTTAGCATGCTATGGTGGAGGAGGGGGCAAGGACACGGGCATAGTCACCTTTCCTCATGTTGCCGTAAGGATCCTTATTTGGCTCATAAGACATGCGCCCCATCATGTCAGAGGTATTCATGCTGGGCTGGTACCCAGGGTTCGGAGTCATGGAATTTCGCTTTTGGAACGTGGGGTCGCTTCCATCAGCAAAGGCATCCTGGATCCCCACAGAGTTGCTCCTGCTCAGGAACCAGAAAACAGAACTGAGAAGCAGCATCAGCACCCCACCCCGCCCCAGCTCCTCTCCCGATGACTGCCAGTAAAGGCTGAGGGCGGACATTCCGCTGCTGAGTCCCTTTATTTGGGTTAGATTTAGCTTCTGGGAGAGGGAGGCAATTCCTGTGTGACAACACTGCTGGGGGGCCACTCCCAGGACTGAGCAGATTCCACCCCCACCCCTGCTTCCCACTGTCGCCTGGGCCCCATGCTGGTGCTAGTGTTACCTGATGCCTGGCAAAGGGGGCATCTGACTGTGTGGGGTGGATGCTGGAGTCGGTGGCTTCAAGTCTCCTCCTTCTGCCATGGAACTGCTGGTTGACTGAGGGGTTTGTGGCCCCTGCATGGACCCTGACCCAGCTGCAAACAGAGGCAGGAATAATGAGCAGCTTTGCAGAAGATTCCTAACTTTTGCATGTATTTCCACAGAAAGTCCATAGATGAGCAAAGATGGGAAACACCTGTTATGCACAGGTGACAATTCTTCTCCTAGGGCTATTTCTTTAGTCCGTATGTCTTTTATCCATAAGAAGTACCACGAAAATAAGGGGGAACAGAGTTAATTTTCAGGACTTCTATGGTTCCTAGCCACTCCCCATCCACATGTTGAGAAGGGCGAGAATTGACAAGGAATATTTACAATGATGCCATCAAAATAGGAGCCCTGAAAAACTGGCAGGCAAAAAAAAAAAATTTTTTTTTAAATGGTAACCATCCAAAGGGGAGGGGACGCTCTGGAGAAACCCAAGCAGCTGGTTACCAGGCACACAGGGGCTTCATGTGTCCTTGCACTGGTCTTCTTGACCCCCAAGCCCTGCATCTTCCTCATTCTAAGCATCGGACAAGCTGCCCTCACCCAGCTTCATCCACTCCTATAAGTTGGAAAGCAGTGAACTACTTGTAATTAATGTTTCCACTAGTTACCATTCCCAGCACCCGATATCCCATGGCTTCAGCCGAGCTGGCTGATGAGTCATTTCAGCTATTCATTAAAATCCTCAGAGGTCAGCACCAGGGCATGTTTGTTTACACCCCACCTTCCTGGCACCCTGTCCATTCTCCCCTCCCTGCTGTGGCCACAGCTCTGCGAGGAGGGTGGGCAGAGTCCCTGGCAGCGGGGAGTTTCATTCATAACCCCTCCCCCGCCCTCTGGCCTCCCATTCATTTCCATCTCAGCTCCCCTGGGAATTCCGGGCTCGGTCCGGGCCACATTCTAAGGCGCTGACATCAGTGAGTGGAGGCTCCCAGACATCCCCAGCCTCCCAGCCATTTGTTGTTTCCCCCTACCCCCTCCCCGCCGGCCCTCCCACTCGCTGATTTACAAACATTTGGCCTCTTGCCAGGTGCACACTGAGAATTAAAACCTAACAGTGGCACGCTGCTACCTTCTTGCCCTGCCAGCCTGAAGCTGGTGTTGGGCTCCCCTTTGCAGGCTGGGTCACACTTAGCTTGTGGAGGGCCCTGGTGTGGGAGGACTCAGAGGCCGCACCCCAGGGGGCAAGGCTCCTCCACTCCCCGCAGCAGGCACCCAATGTCAAGGTCATCAGTCTCACCTGGTGATGGCGGCTGGATCTTGGGCTGGGACTTCTTGGAGTCTGCGGCTGCAAAGATATCCGGGGGAGGGTCTTCTCCACGCTCGATCTTGCACTCAAACGCATAGAGACATTGGATGTACTGCTTTTTCAGGGAGCTGGCAGCGCTACTGGAGGTGCCCACATTGAGGTTGGTGGCCAGCTCACGCCACTTCTTGTTTTTATTGACCTGCACAGCCAACCAGGGGGTCAGGATGCAGCCGGATAGGACCAGACTGACCCTTCTTTGCAAGAGGGCCTGATGCTCTAGAGCTCCCAGGACCCTTCTACACTGCCCCCTCCTCAACTAGTAACCCCAGACCTTCTGGGGTCAGAATTCAGTCCGAGAAGGAAGTCAAGTTCTGTCTCGGGTAGGTAGTGGTAGAATTTAGAAGGTAAATAAATACGCTGGAGAAAAATTTTATGTAGGCATTCTTCACTATATGTAATGGATGGGTTCTGAAAAAGTCTTTTTTTAAATTTATTTTTTATTTTTAGTTTACAACACTCAGTTCCACAAGTTTTTGAGTTCCAAACTTTCTCTCCCTCCCTCTCCTCCCCCCTGTCCCCAATGGGTTCTAAGAAGTTCTGCATCAATCCCATCCTATTGTGACAGACTGGCACACACAGCAGGAAGGGTCTCAGACTTGGAGTCAGGGGACACAGGTTCGAGGTCATGGCTCAACGAGTCATGTGACCTTGGTCAAGTCATTTCCATACTGTGAACCTCAGTTTCCTTTTCAGTAAAAAATGGAGATAAATATCCCTGCCCCTAACTGTTTCACAGAAAACTGTACGTACATGTCAGCTATTATGCTATCAAATGCACGAGAAGCACAGGCTATTTAAAGGGACCTTCCAGGGAATCCTTTGGTGAGGTGAATGATCACTCGCCCCAAACCATGTGTCCAGTGGGTGCTTCCTGTGTAAATTCAGTAACCCAGGATGATGGCTGAGGATGATGCCTGAGCCCAATGACCACAGACAGCACTTTGGGGAGTTTCTTTACAGATGATTCTTGGCTGGTCTTATTTTGTTTTTAAATTTTGTCTCTGTTGTTTTATTCATGCAGAACACAAACACTTCTCATGAGCCTATGCAATGCACTATACTGGCCCTGGGGAAGATAGAGTGACAGTCCCTGACCTCACAGGGCTTATAGGTTAGAAGGGAGAGAAAGACAGGGAAAGGAACACAGATCAAGATAAAAGTACCTAAGAAAGGTCCAAACAAAGTGCTATCTGAAATTCCAAGAATGAAAGATCATGTCTGAGGGAGATGCCAAGATTCCAGCAGGTGAAGCTGGAATAGGAAAGGGCGTGGCTGAGGACAGGACAGGCGTCCCAACCAGACTCTGGGATATACATTTTCTCACTTTCCCGCCAGAGGATTGAGAGCTCCTTGAGAACAGAGTGTGTCATTTCTGCTTTTAGACCTTCCCAAAAGCCAGCTCAGAGTTCTGTCCACACTGAGTTGTCAGCAGTCCCTGATGCTGACTGAGGTACCATGCATGATCTCCCACTGCTGCCCAACACACATCCCTCTCTCTGATTATTTCAGGAAGGTCTCCTAATGGTTCTTCACGGATCCTATGCTTTTCCTCCTGTCTTTTTCTCTCTACCAAATGCCCTCTTCTCATCTCTTAAACCTCTAAATGTTATACACCCATTAGGGTTCAGATCAAGTCCCCTTTCACCCAGAAAGCTGCCTACCCATTTATTTCCCATTCAGTCTTTTCTTTGAATTCCTATTGTACTTAGAGTCAGAATTTAGCACTTAATTCATATGTATATGAATGATATATGACCTAAATGATCCTCAAGAAAGAGCAACAAAGTGGAAACTGAGGCTCAGGAATATGCCATAACTTGTCCACAGCACCCATGGCCAAAAGGCAAGTACTATGTCTGTCCCTAGACACTGAAGACCTTGTGCTCTTGCCACCAAGTTAAGCTACTCTATTCCCTGACGTTATCTGGTGTTGACTTGATACATGTTTTACATTTGCTTCAATTGATACATGTCACTTCTCCCCACTCACCCCCCCATGAAATGTAAGGCCCTCAAGGGTCTGAGGTACCGTCTTTTTCTATCTGTAGCTCCAGGATCTAGTATGGGGTCTGGCACATAGTGAGCAATTAATAAATGCTTACTGATTGATATCCCCCTTTGTATAAAGTCTAACATTATAAGTATTTTAGTTTTATATCCTCAAAGTGTAAACTCCTTGAAGACAGGCAGACTATCTTGTAAAACTTTTAAATTCCGAACACAGCCTATCCTAGCACTGTTCTCAAAGCAGATGCTTAGCAAATATTTGCTGAATGACATCCAGTTGAGGAAGGGAAGTGGGTTCACTATGTCCTATAATGCAAATTCAATAAATCAATGCCTTTTCTCCTGAGAGGAAAAATGTGGAAGAGCACAGCACCACGTGCAAAAGGCAGGATTGCTCTCAAGGGGTCTAGCAGCCCCCTCCTTGAAGGAAGAGGCCTAGGAAGACTGCTAGAGAAGAGAATGCTTGGTTTTGTGGGTATTTGTGGGAAAAGGGGACCTGAGAGTCCAGAGGATGGGAAGTCATATTCTACACACAGCTGGATGATGGGTTTTAATGAGACACTTTCTGATAGTGATGCTGTTTTGTCTTGACTGAGGTTTCTAAAAGAAAAAAAAATGCCCTACTTCATTTGGGTCATACACCTTCTCCAAACTCAGCTATAAACTCTGGTCCAGACACTGCTCTAGTGACTTCAGACCACAGGAAGGTGGGTGTTTCCAGAGGCTTATTTGTTGGTGCTCCCCAACTCGGTTTTGTCAGATTAGATTGTAAATAATTGGGAATGAGACCCATAGTTGTCTTTTTAAGATCACGTATAGTCTTTAGCAAGGTACCCTGCAAACAGATTAGGCACTTCACTCATTTGTTAAGCCTACTGTATAAAGTTTAGTATTGGATGTCAATGGGCTGTGAAACAGAACTCAGCTAACTCAGCTATTTGACTGACAATGTCTTCCAAATAGCTTTTGAAGTCTAACCGCATAGAGAGAGGTTTCCTGAGAATCAATGACTTCTGTCTCTGGCCCCACTTGTCCCTGGAACTAAACCTCTACCACTCCATCCCAACGACCCCTTAGGCATTCCTGTCCTTGGAGGCCAAGTTACTTTTCAATATCTTCAACATTAAGCTCCCGAGGACAGGGACTGTATAAGCCTTGGATTAATGTTGCATCAGGCTCCATTAGACTGTCACCTGATAAAATCACATGGGTGAAGGGAAGGAATCTGAGTGTCATGTACTCACCTGAGTCAATCCGCCAATCTCCTTCACAGATACGTAGAGGCGGTAGAGGTCCAAGGGTTTCCTGCCCACAGCAGGCAGGTTGGTCATGCCCATTGCTTTCTCTTCCGTGAAGGCAAGATAGCGGTCCACCCAGATCTTCCTCTCAGGCTCACCCCCTAATTCGTACAACTTGGTGATCTTCTCATTGGTGGTGGTGGAGGAACTGGACTTCTGGAAGGGGAGGGGGCAGGTCAGAGGGTCATGGGAATGAGTCCTAGATCCCAGGCCTGTTCCAAGGCTCTCCCAAGGTTCTCACTTAGGGGTGGAGAAGGGCAAGAATAAAGACAAAGAAGAACACAGGGTTTTCCCACCCTGACATTAACTAAGAATGGGACCCGAATTATTTTTACTCAAGGTTGAAAGATTAAAGAAGAGTCAATGCTTTGGCTAGAGTTTGCTGGAAAGAAAGTTGCCACTGCAGAGCCCTGGACACACATCAGTACATCTCCAGAGTAAGAGCTCCCAAGAGGACTCTAAGGAGAGGGTTGAAGAATGACCCACGTTTAGTTGTAACAGATTAGGTATCTTTTGTTTAGGACACAGAAGGATGAACTAGATAGCCTATGAATAGGGGATTCTGGAGCCCCCTGAGAGTTGACAGATTCTACAACTATAGAGAAAGAACCCTATGAGGTTGGATTTCCAAGCTGCGGTCCTCTCAGACCATGTTTCTTCTAACCTCCATGGGTAACTAAGGACCTAAGCTTCATCTTCCACATTTCTAAAAAATGCACATGGTTAGGCATGGACCATTATGACTGCTCTGAGCACAGCAACTCAGGCTGCCCATCACTGTCTGACAGCAGGAGGCATTGCTCCAGGGGGAGCATCAGTCAGATGGGTTGGAATGAAGAAGTCCTTGATGGGATGGAAGGAAGGAGGGAAGAGCAAAAATACTGCTTAGCTACTGGAAGGGAGCTCAGAGATCACCTGGTTCAATTAGCTCATTGTATACAGGAGGAAACTGAAGGCACAGTGAAAAGAAGAGACTTGTTCAAGGTCACAAAGAATCCACAGCAGAGCCAGGACCACAAGTCAGGTCCTCCTGTTTCTTACTCTAGTGCTCATGCACCACCTCCCACACTCCCACTGCATGGGCAAGAATGCACACATGCATACACATACACACACATTCACGAGCATATGCACTATCTCTCTCACACCTGGCCTTTAAAAAAAAAAGATAGGACCCAATCATTCTCAAAACAAGAACTGCAGACTATTAGCAACCACATGAAAGAAATCATAAAGAAGAGAAAAGTAAACTAAAATAACCCTGAGATTTCCCCTCTTATCTGGCAAAATGGCAAAGATGACAAAAGGCAGGAAGAGTCAATGTTGGAAGGGCTGAGGGAAGACAGGCATAACCACACACTGTTGGTAGAGTTATGAATTGGTTCACCCACAATGGAAACCAATTTGGAATTTTGTTAAGAAATGACTAAAATGTCCAATAGTGTTAACTCAGAGATCCCACTGCTAGGCACATAGTGCCAAGGAAGTTAAAGACAGAAAGGTACAATAGAAAGCAAAACACAGCAGCACTTTTTAAGTTAGGCAAGAAATAGGAAAAAAAAAAAAGAGCTACCAATGGCTAAATAAATGCGGTTACATGAATGTAATGGAATGTCATGGCACCATAAGAAATAATAAACATGAAGAAGCTCAGAGAAGCATGGGAAGACCTATATGAAGTGATGTAGAGTGAGATAAGCAGAACCAGACAAACTACATGCACAATGACTGTAACAATGTAAATTGAAAGGAAAAAAAAATCAATGCTGTGTAATTATAAAAATCAAGCTTGGTCCCAAAGAAGAGATGAGAAAATACACGTTCTGCCCTTTGAGAAGAGGGGGATTATGGATGTAGAATACTGCCCAGCATGTCAGGCTCAACATGATGGTTAGTTTTGTTCAACTGGTTTTTTCTCCTCTTTCTTGGCTTTTCGTTATAAGCAATGGCATGCTGATTGGGGTACATGTGTGGGGAAGAGGGGAGGAACAGATTCAGAAATGAAGATGATGTGAAAATAAAAGACAGCAATTAAAAAATAACAAAATTGGGGGTTGGGTGTAGAGGCAGTCCTGATTGGTGCCGCTTTGGTACACCCTACCCTATAATTCATCCCCATTTTTCTATTCTAGCTGGGGGAGAAGACAGAGCTAAGACAAAGCTTTACCTTGGATTTGGACTCGGGTTTAGGTGTTCCATCTGCCTTGTTGTTCATTTTGGTGGCTGGCGTTAATTTGACTTCCCCGAGACCCATCATCTCTGGGCTAGCTGCCATCCCTAGAGAATGAGAGAATATTTAAGCCTTACAATACCAGCTCTGATCCCATGAACCCTTTGCAGTAAGACGTGACTAACCAGGACTCACCTCCTGAATTGTTGGCTATGTTCCCACCCATGGGATAGGGGGGACCCTGAGGATTGATCATGCCAGCCATACTGTTAAGTCCTTGTCCATAAGGAGGTCCAGTTCCCATCATGCCCCCTTGATTCATATTGGGATAGCCTGGAGGCCTGAAGAGGGAAGGTAGAGACAAGAAAGGTATGAGTAAATTAGGAACTTCAACATGCAGAGTTATTCTTCAACTTGGCAAGAAGGCAGAGCGAAAATCATGTAATACCTAGGTTTGTATGGGGAAAACCTAATGGGTCCCAAGAAAAAAGAATTGTGCAAAGGCTGACCTAGATAGTCTTATCTTCTATCTCCCCACATAGGATGCTTGCAAGAGGGTTTAGAAGCCCTAAACAGGAAACAGTAGCTCCATTTTAAGATGTAAAGGCATCAGAACCAGCCTCATTTAAGGCCAGTGACTCCTGTATGCATTTCACCTCTTTTGCTACAGCTTATCCTGAGTTTTCCTCTCCCCTGCCCTGGCTTCTTTTCCCATTAAAGGCCTTGTCTGGCTGAAGATCTAGCCTTAATGGCTTGAAAATTCAAGTCAGTGTGATGCCAAACGGCCCTGTCTCTGTTTCTTGGGGGCAATATTTCCACCTGCCCCCCACCTGTCATGGAGGCTACATTTCTAGGACTTTGACTGCTCTGGGTATCTTTCTACCAAATCTACTCTTCACAGTCACAACTTATCCTCCCTTGAGGAAAAAATAATCCCCTTTCTCCCACTTCCTCTGTAGTCCATCCAAATCTTGATAGCCTAAGATCCATTTAAAGTCTCAGGTGCCACCAATGATGCTGGGCTAGCTGCCTAAGGGCCAAAGGCCAAAGTCAAGTTATGACCACTGGACTCAGTCCAGTGAAGCCACTGCCATGTTCACCAATGAATGGTCAGAGAAGAAGCCCAAAGAGCTGGACTTTTTAAGTCATTAACCCCAATCGCTCAAGCCTCACAGACAAGAGCCAAGGGATTCAGATACATATTAAATTGTTCACTGGCTCTTCTTCTGCCCTGGCCTCTCTTGGCCACCCGTGAAAGGCTGTGACTGAAGAAAAAATTTAGCGATGAGCAGGACCATACAACTTGTTGAGAGACTGACAGCCACCATTCCTCTTAACGTTCCAGCTGCCTAATTGGCAGTTAAATTCAAGAATAGCAGAAAATAATTCAAATTAACCCAAACTTTATCATCGAACCATCAGTAGAGAACAAAAAATAGACTGAAAACTAATCTCTCAACCCTACCCACTATGAAGGACAGTCTTAAAAATTTGTCAAACAGATGACAGGGCATTTGGAGCAGGGATACCCAATGTATGCCTAAGGACCTAGGTCCATTTTGGTCTGATATTTCCTTTTCCTGAGCACCTGCACTGATCACGAAACCCTAAGCGTCAAGCCTTATTCTAAGAATTAGGGGTAGTATAGAAGAGTGGAGACAGAGCAGGCCTCAGAAGCAGGAAGGCCTGGGTTCAAGTCCTGCATCACACAGATGGCCGTGTGACCCTGGGCAAGTCATGGAACCTCACTGTGCTCTAGCCAATTCTCCGAGATTCCCAGTCACAGAGAATGGGCCACTCTGTACTGGAAGGAGTTTCTTCCTCCCAGAGTCTTTTATCATAATGAAGCCATAGTGCGTGCAGTCCCTTTTTCCTCTCTCAAGGACAGGTGAGAAATCCAAAGAGAAGCTCCATGTCATACCTGTTTTGGATGGAATTGGCAGCAACATGCATGGCAACGGCGGTTTCTTGTGCTTTCCGGTTCATGCCCCCAGGTGGGGGGCACATCCCCGACCCAACCTGAGGCGGCATGTTGGCCATGTTGGGACCATAAGGCCGACTGCCCATGGAGGCGTGACTCATCCTTCCTGGGGGCAGTCCGCTATAGGGTGGCATGCCAGTCTGGCCGTGCATTTGAGCCCCAGCCCCCATGGGGTTCATGCTCCCCGCCATCCCTGCACTTGGATAGTTGGCATTGGGCAGGGTGTTATAGTTTGGCTGCCTGGGGTAGCCTCCTGGGAAGAGTGGAGAAAAGATGCAGTTATTGGAGGAACAGCTCCCAGACCTCAAAACTCTACAGAGCCAAAGGGGAACATGTCCATACTTGGCCAGAGTAGAATCTGGGAGACCTCCAGGTCAAAAAACAGCAAACATACGGCTCCAGGAGAGGACAGAAGTGAACCAATTAATCTCAAATGAAGTCTCTGACCAACAAACCTGGCTTTATTTCCACCCAGGCCTTTCTGATATTGAAGGAATTCTTTCCTGTTTGGGCCCCCAGAAAGCTCACCTCCAGGTTCTCCATAAAGTACATATCTTTAGGAGTGGGGCTGGCTTATTTTCTGATAGATTTTATCCTCCCTCACACACTGTGGGGACTTGGTCACTGTTACTGAATAACCAACTTTCTGATTCAAGGCAAAGAACACTTCCCTCTTTTCCCAGGACTTAAATGTCATCTCTGGTCCTGACGATGAAATGACTTCCCTCAAAATTCCTTGTCACAATTATCCCACCGTCCTACGGCACTCAAACCTATAGAACTGATTTTCATTTTTTTCTGGGTCACGCTTCCCCACTTGGGGGCAAATACCCTATTCAACCTATAAAGTCAAGAAGAAAGACACACTGGAGGGTGGTTCCAGTTGGGAAATGCTCTCACCTTGAGGGCCATATTGACCCCCCTGGGGCCCATAGCTTCCCATGGAGTTCTGATAGGAGCCCATGCCTGCATGCATCTGTCCTGAAGATTGACGTGGAGATAAGGCAGAACCAGGCTGAGGGGAACTGTACTGGGGCATCTGAGGATTTCTCTGCATGTAGCCTGTGTGAAAAAGAGATGGTCATTGATACAATTACTCATTAAAGAAAGAAAACTACAAATGCTGGTGTTTTCCTACCACCCCTGATCACTAGGTACTCATGTCCTCTGGGACTACATCATACGTTCCTCGGCTCAGGCAGCCCAAGGGCCCTAAGTCGCTACTAACAAGGAGAGCAACCCTGAACAACAGAAGAGTACACCTGGAGCCTCTGGTGGAGGGTGGGCAAACAACACAGCCAGCCAGCTTGGCTAGGGGCAGGGACAGACATGCCATCAGCAGGAATCCATGGTGAAGAAGTACATGGGGTCTGGGCAGCACTCTGGTTCAGAGTCATTATTAAAGGTCTAACAAGTGCTATGATCACAGCAAGGGGCTGGGGCTCTCTCTAGGCTCCATGGCTATCAATTGTACAAATCATTCAGTTTCTCCCACTCCTCAAGCTCCAGATGAATTCTACAGGTCAGACTCTTACCTCGATCCTGGGCAATGCTTGACTGGTTCATGGAAGGATGCATGATGCTATCTGATTGGCCACTGGGCGGCCGAGGTGGCATCTGGGTGCCTGCTCCAGGGACAAGAAGAGAAGTTAGCTAAGCCTGGGAACCCCACTAAGACACAAATCCAGGGTCAAAGAGGCCAAGTCAAGCCTGGGGAGAAACACTGACTTGGCCAAAGGGCCAAATATTAAGAGATCAATCCAGGGCACCGTTAGCTCTTTTCCTAAAACCTCTAGGAGGGGCATACTTAGGATACTTCGAAGTGCCTCTGATCTCCCCTCTCCCCACCAGCAAAGGCCCAAGCCAGCACTAAGCCTCCTGCCCATACCTGGCACTGCAGCAGGTGAGAGTGGTCCTGAGCGAGACTGAGCAACACTGGCAGGAGAGCCCACCGGGGAGGGGGAAGGCCCTCGGATCCCAGGCAGATGAGGGGAGGTATGAGGAGAGAAAGGAGACTGAGCTGGGTTACTCTGTTCTCCTTGGCTGCTGGAGATCCCTGAAGTGCTCACACCAGGGCTCAGCGCTCCTTCCGTCCCCATGGGGAGATCATCTATGGAGCCAGACAGATCCTGGAACAAGCACAGACAGAGACTGGTCAGGAAGCAGGAATCCAGGGTTCTCCCACCCTGCCTCCAGGAGGCATCTGCTTCTCCCAGGCCTTGCCTCTGTTCCACAAGGGGTACACATTTCAGCATTTTTGGGAAGAGAGATCCAAAGAAACCATAGACTCTTGGTGACCTTTCTTTCACATGGAAATCAAGACCACCACCTTTAAAATGCTTCCAGTTAAGATCAACAGAAGCACCATCAGGCTTGGCCAGTGCACATTCGATCCTCCAAGTTAATCTTATTTCTGTTGAGGGGTCTCTGTGTATAGGTCACTATATCTGACCGCACAGATGATTTGAAGGATCAAAGATGAGGGGGATTATAATATGGAAAAAAGACCCTTGAAGAGAAGGAGGGCTCTAGATTAGAGACCAGGTGCTTTTGTAGACTGTATGCTTCCCCCTCTAAAAAAGACTCTAGCAGGAGACATAAAGTTAACAAATTCATTCTTCACTGACTCAACACTAACTTTTTAAATGTCCACTACATATTTGGTTTTGGAGGCTACACAAAGCTAAATAAGACATAGGCACTGCCCTCAAGGGATATGAACCAGAGACATTTGATACAGAATTCAGTTTGGGTGAGTCAACCCCAAAGTTGATAAGGAGAGGCTCTAAATCAAGGGTTTTCATCTCGGGCAGCAGTTTGGCTAATTTGTCTTGAGTAAAGAGCGGAGACTCCTTCACTTTTTCCATCCATTCCAAGTCCATCCACCACCCCTTCTCCCCCCTCCCCCCCCAGTACTCCCATCCCCACACACTTCCTGGGCTTCGGTGAGGTGAGGCTAAGAACACTACCTTCAGAAAGGCCTTAAGGGAGGCTTTTTAACAGATAGAGACTAGAAACACGCCCTGGAACTTAAAGAGCTAAACAGTTGAATTCCACAGGACAAAGGGTGGAGGTACAAGAAGTTGTTTCAAATCCTTAAAGCCAGTAGACAAACTGGTCAGTTTCCAAGTTCAGCCCACCTCCATACTACATATAGACATTTGGGAGCTTTGGGAGACCAAGGATCATCTCTCATAAGCACTCCTGGAGCTTGAAGATAGACCAACAGTCACAAAGTCAGGCAGATATTTGGACAAAGGGTGTTACATTCTGAGCAAGCCTCTACTGGGGTCAGAGCAGGGATACTCCCATTGGTCATTATGAAAATCAACTAGTTACAGAATTTTCCATCAGACAAACAATTCCTCAGGGAAAAGGTCATAGAATTCACTATAATGAGATGCATGAATAGAGTATGCAAGACTGGCATATGTTAACCATCACTGACTCAGATCTGGTAAGGCTTCCCCTTTTTCCTATCTTTTCTTGCATGAGGTCTAAGATGAAGGTAATCAAAGGAATTATGGAAAGATTCCTAAATGCAATCAACCCTAGAGCTGCTCATCACCAACTCCCTTCCCCACTAAAGATCCAGTCTCACCCCACCAAGAGATGAATTATATGAGCTAAGTTATAAGAAGCTCCAGCCTTTACAGGGGAGAAGAAAATGAAAGTGAGCCTTCCATCTCACACTGTATCCATTCTATACCGCACATGTCTCCTGCCTAATCTCCATTTGGTAAGAGAAGTCTTTCGCTCAGTGATTAATATACCCTACACATTCCATTGATTCCATATCCTAGTGGGTAATCATCTAAACCCTAGTCCCCACCCCCCACCACCTGATTTCCTTATTCCTATCCCCTTTGACCCTTCTAACTCAAAAGTTAGCCAAATGCTAACCATCCCTTCGACTGTGCCTCTGGAATGCCTGCTCCATAGGCAACAAACTTCCCTTCATCTTAACTCTTTTTCACTCCCATTCCTTCCATTTTCTAGCAGTCACGGAGGCCTGGCTAGGTGCTGCTGACACCATCTCCTTGGCCATCCTTCCCAGTACTGGCAGCACCTTTCCTCATTCTCACTGGCTCACTGGTTGAAGTGGGGGAGTTAGAATACTCCTTGTTCCCCACCATCACTTCTGGATTCTTCACCTCTTTGCCTACCTCCATCACTCAATAATCTCTCCTCCTTTGAGGTCCACTCAATCAAAATCCTAATAGCTGTTGTCTACAGGCCTCCAGGATACACCCCTTCCTTTCTCAATGAGTTCAGTACATGGCTCACAATCTTTCTCTTCTCCCCACCAACTCCTGCCTTCATACTAGGGGACTTTAACAGGTATATTGACTCTTCCTAAATCATTCAGTTCCTTGGCCTACTCACTTTCCATGACCTACCACACCACCCTACCTCAGCCACACACTAAAACGGCCATACCCTTGATCTTGCCATAAGCCACAAATATACCACCTCCATGTTCAAGAATTGTGAAATCCATTTATATATGACTATAATTTATTGGCTTTCCATCTCCCCTTCTGCCTTCTCCGATTTGTCTATTCCATGATCTCCAATTCCTTGACTTTTCAATTCTCTCTTAAGCCATCTCCCCCGCACTGGTTACTCTCTCTTCTTTTCCCCATCTTGACCCCTTAATGAACCAGTTCAACTCTACACTGTCCTCTTCTCTGGAGCTTCAAGCCCCTTTATATTCTTGACTCTACCTGCCAACAAACCTTAGCCTTGGATCACTGCCACTATCTAACAAGTTCACTCTTACATATTGAGTTGAGAAAATCATGCATCCTTTCTGACTGGGTCACTACAAATTTGTTATACAACCTCCACTGGGCCCTCACGGCTACTCTGCAGTCCTTTATCTACTCACTCTCCCACTCTCCTCAGTGGTTCTTCCAAACCTTTTCATCCCTCCTCTAACCTCCCCCAGCTCCCTCAGCTGAGAACTTTCCCTCTTATTTTACAGAAAGAATGGAGACCATCTGCCACGAGCTTCCCCTCTTCCTCTTCTTGTACCACTCTCACGCCACTCTCTCCTCCTTCACCCCAGTCTCATATGAACAGGTGGCCCAGAAAGAGCTGAGGCTGGTAAGCAGCCCTAAGGTTACAAAAAGGTATTTAATTTTTTAAAAGGATCTATTTGGAAAAATAAGAGGCTCCAGAAGAGTCAGGAGCAGGGCTCTCACAGGTTTTCCTCAGTCTCCACCCAGTGCATTCTTTTTAAGCATGTGATGCTGTTGATCACCACCCTCTCTCTCCCTGCCCGGGTCCTGTCTCCTTTCTATATTTTTGGGGCTCAGCTCACTCTCATGCCTGACTGGCCCTTCTCAGACCCTTTATTTGGACTTTACCCAGGCCACAACCAATAGTGGGGCCAAGCCCCCAAAGCTCCAAGCTAGGCCCCTTTTCCCCCTCTAAACTTTTGAACTTGATTGATCCCATGGGTTTAATTATCCTCTCAATGACAATGATTTCCAGATAGAGTCCAGCCCCAGTTGCTCTCCTGAACACCAGTCTTCTGGCTGTTGTTCAGTCATTTCAGTGGTGTCTGACTCTTCATGACCCCATTTGGGGTTTTCTTGGTAAAGATACTAGAGCGATTTGCCATTTCCTTCTCCAGCTCATTTTACAGATGAGGAAACGGAGGCAAACAGGGTGAAGTAACTTGCCCAGGGTCGCACAGCTACTAAGTGTCTGAGGCTGGATTTGAACTCAGCTCCTCCTGACTCCAGGCCCAGCACTCTATCCAGAGCTACCTAGCTGCCCTGAATGCCAGTCTAGCAACATCAAATGACTACTCAACATTTCAGGTACCTCAAATTTAACACGGCCAAAAAGAATTCATCATCTCCTCCTTTCACTTCTCCTCCCTGACCTCCAATTACCTCTGTTCTGAACGTCCCTAACGCTGTTAGGAGCACCATCTTACCAGTTACTCAGGTTCAACAATCTTGGTGTCATCCTCAACCACTCAGTCTCACCACATGCATCTAATCAGCTGACAAAATCTCCTAATTTCTTTCACTGCCACGTTTCTCACATGTCCGCTTCACATAGGCAGCCCCCTAGTTCAGGGATCACTGCTCCTTGCCTAGACTATTGCAATATCTTCTAACTGCTCTCCTGACCTTAGTCTTTCCCCATATGATCTGTCCTCCACACAGCTGCCAAAGAGATTTTTCTAATGCTTTTATGTGAGCTAACCCTGTCCCCCTCCCCACTCTGGCTCCCCATCACCTCTGCTCTCAGCAATCGGGCCTCTTTCTGTCTTTCACACATTCTATGGTGCAACCACAGTTGCATTACTTGCTGCTCATCCCATACAACATTTGTATGCTTGTATTCTCTCCCATGCCTAGAATGCCCCCCACCCCCGCCCAACTCAGCTCAAATCACACCTTCAGCAGACAGCCTTTCTGAATCCCACCCATCTGCTAATGCCTTCCCCTCTAAGACCACCTTCAACCTACTCTCTATTTTCTATACCAATACAAGGACGCATCTCCTTCCTTAGAATGCACACTCCCCAAGAGCAGAGACTTTGGTTGTTTTTTCTCTGTATCCCCAGCACCAGCTGGGTACTTGGCCCATAGTTAGCATTTAATACATCCTAAGCATCTAACTGGCCTTCCTTCTGTTTCTCAGACACAACATCTCTCCCATGCCCACCTTTTGTGGCGTCCACTGGGTCTGGAATGTCCTTCCTCCCTGGGTACTTCTACCTCTTAGGATCCCCATTGTGCTTCCCAGCTTAGCTCTGGTGTCACCTGCTAAATGAAGCCCTTGCTGATCCCCTTACAAGCTAGCCCCTCTCAAATTACTTTGTATTTCTTTTGTATGGAAGACTAATTTGCAGGTCACATGCCAATGTGAAGAAGTTCGTCATTGGGAGGCCCTCAGACTGATAGAATTATAGCTCCAAGGAGTGATGGGGGTGGGAGGCGCTTGGGGGTAGAGGAGCAGGGAGAGAAACCAAACCCAATGATATTTTATAACACACACACAGACACACACAGACATACACACTCTCTCTCTCAACAATAGAATGCAAGCTCCTCAAAGGCAGGGAGCGCTAACTTGTTTCCCCAATACCTAGAATAGTGATTGGCACATAGTAGGTACGCTTAATAAATGCTTTTTAATTGATCTGATTGCTTGAAGTAGCTAGGACACAGAAAGAGGTGATTAATGCTTACTGAGTTTCTATTTTCTCTGTCAAAGAGAAAAGGAAAGAATTTTTTTAAAGCAAATAGAAATTAATAGCCCCTAAAATAAGTAGATGATAAAGAATTATCCTTGGTGAGTTCCAGTCACCTGTTCCAGATGAACTCTACACCCCAGGATCTTGGTGTACTGAAAAGTCTTGGTGGATGTGTTTGGTGAGCTATTCATTAATAGATATGGGAGGATGGGAGAAGTGCTACAAGAGGGAAGAAGGGTATAAATATATATATATACTCCTGATTTTCACAAATGGGAAGAGAATGGAATCTACAAATTAGAGGTCTGTGAGTTTGACTCTAATTCCTGGGAAACTTCTACAACATTATTAAAGAGATCGTTCCAGAGAAGGAAGAAATGATCACAGTATGCTTCAACAATAATGGCCAATATGGCAGTACAGACTGATCACTGAACTAGGACCCAGAAACACTTGGGCTCAAATCCTGTATCTGCCATTTGCTAGCTGTGTGAAACCCTGCGCAAGTCACTTAACCTCTAAGCCTGTTTCTTCATTTGTAAAAATGTGGAGTAATGCCACTTGTAGTGCCTACCACATATGACTGTTGAGGCTCAAATTAGATAATGTATACATAAAGCGTATTTTAGATGTCAGCTATCATTTCCTTTCTTGAACAGGTTACTAAAGAGGTAGAACTGGAAATGCTCTAAGTAGAGCTTCCTTGGATTTTAGCAAATCATTTGGTAAAGCTTCCTCTGATATTTTTTAAAAGGATGCCTTTATATTTTTTTAATTACATGTAAAACAATTTTAAACATTCATTTTTTATGATTTTTGAGTTCTAAATTCCATCCCTCCTTTCTTTCTTGTTCTCCTTGAGAGGGCAAACATTTTGATAGATTGTACATGTGCAGTCAGGCAAAACATTTCCATATTGGCTATGTTGCAGAGGAGAACACAGACCAAAAAAAACAAAACAAACTAAAAACCAAAACACCAAAACAAACAAACAAAAAGCAAAACTAGGAAAAAAAAGTAAAAAAATAAACTTCAATCTGCATTCAGACTCCATTAGTTTTTTTTCTGGAGGTGGATATCATTTTTTCATCTCAAGTGCTTCAGAATTGTCTTGTCAAGAATAGCTAAGTCATTCACAGCTGATCACTGTACAGTCTTGCTATTACTGTGTAGAATGTTCTCCTGGTTCTGCTCACTTCACTTTCCATCATTTCACATAAGTCTTCCCAGGTTTTTCTGAAACCATCCTGCTCATTATTTCTTATGGCACAATAGTACTCCATCACAAACACATACCATTCCTCTGCTAGTCTTATAAAAAAGATGGCAAGATGGGGGCTAGAGGTGAGTACCATACGATCGATTCAGACCCCCACAATAGTTATTAAAGACTGGATGTCAACTTGAGAAACAACAATTCTTCAACATTCTGTCCTTGGGGAGCCCTGCAGAGGAACAATAAATCAGGCATTCCTCTTTTTCTCCTAGACCTAACTAAATGTTCACAAATTGAGTTCCTCTTCAGCATAAATGAGGGTTCTGAGGTACCTGGAGAAAACCACTAGCGCTGTGCTCCCCTCCCCGCCCATGGAGTCTCAGAACCTAGTGAGCATTTATGGCCCCTGGGGTTAAAGTCTCAGAACTTTTAGAACTTAGGCATTTACAGTGGGAAAATGGTCTGCTTTTTCTAAGGAGGTGGAGTACTGTGAAGATGACTATCAGTTTTTGTAAAGTGCCCTGAGCAACTTGGAGGAAAAGTGCTAAATAAATGCAAAAACACTGTCAACTGCAGCCCACACTTGGGCCAGGACATCTGAATGGAGAAGAGCTCAAGTAAGATCGTAGGGTCAATATGCTTGCTCACTACTCCGATTTGGCTGGTTTGAGGCCAAATGCACAGCACAGGTAGTCACCCACTTTTCTAAGATGGTTAAAAAAAAAAAGTCTGGAAGAGACCTTGGAGACCATCTGGTACAATATAAAGGTACTAGACAAAAGGAAGCAAATCATTGACCTTGTAAAGAGTTGTCAGTGACCTTCCGCTTAGTGACCTTCTAGTCCAACCCCATCTATTTCTGGAGGTGGAGAAGGCCCACACTGACTCAGTGTCTTGCCTAACACTAGCAGAGCTAGTATTCCAACCCAGATCTTTCAATTCCAAATCAATCCACTGCTCTATTCACAACACTATGGCGCCTTCTGAGGAGACCTGGATTCTGGTCACTTGACCAGACTCTGGATTCTGTCATTGACCAGCTGTGTGAGAGCTCTGTAAGTTACATCCTCTCTGGATCTCGATTTCTCCAACTGCAAAAAGAAGGAGGTGGACCATCCATATTGGTTGATGTGATGACTGCAGGATCTCCCTTCCTGACATGTCAAGAGCAATGCCAACATATTTTACATATACACATACACATGTGGAATCAGCAACTCTCCCAGGATGGAAGAGCCACCACATCCCAAAAGGGAGCAAGATTCCCCTCTACCAATGTGAGCAGGCATCCTCTTATTCACAGGACACACCTCTGCTATCTACCTGACAAAAAGCCAGTTTTTCAGGTGTGCTGTTGCACAAAAGCCGGATATCTTGATGTTGAGTCAGACCCAAAGGTGCCCAACCAATTCAGTTTTCACAGCCATCTCAGTAGAGCAGACAGACACAGAGAGGGAAGTATCAAGTGGAGTAGAACCCCACTTCCAACTCTTTTCCCAGTCTGGCTACCAATCCCTCATCGAAGGGGGTTCTCCAACAAATCCTTTTGATAGGATCCTCCTAAAAGAAGTGTAGGCAGCCCCTAAGCAGAAAAAAAAAGCAACCCACTAAAACACCCCAGGCAAATGGAGATCTCCTCTTTTATCCTTGGGCAGGCAAATCCTGCTGTGAGGCAGGTGAAGGTCAGCTGGCTGAGCACCCTGCCAGCCCTAAGGAAATGGCAGGGCCAGGAGAATTTCCTCACGTGTTTCCAATGTGTTTTATGCATTTTATTGCTCATCTGCCATGCAGATCAAAAGCACTGGAGCAAGTCCAACTATTTCACACAGAATCTCACACTCCAGGCTGGCTGCAGCCCCAAAGCCTTCGTTTCTTCACTTGAAATACTGCCCAGTGTTATTTTGGGATGTGACCTGATAGAGGAAGCCCACAGGGACTCCGAGACGATAACTGTTCCAGCTGTGATTGGTTGCCTGGCCCCAGTAAATGCCAGCGTGGGTTTGTCAGCCTTTACTGACAAGCGGGGACTACTGAGGAGCTAACACCTTCTCTTAACACCACAACAAAACCATGCCTAAAATCACACGGCCCATACTTCACATGGGGAGGGGCTACAAGTTCTGGCATGAGCTGGATGAATTGGTTTTCAAGACAAGATGATGCAAAAGACTGTTTAGAAGGTAGGGGAAACCTCTCCTTTGCAGACTTGATACAGTAGGGGACATCGACACATCTTTCTGACCCCTTAGGCAATATCAACCAGTAGGCCTAAAGACTAGGCTAAAGGAAAATGCAGGGCTTTTCCCCAAGTCTCTAGAAACAAAGCTTTCATAAGACTCCAACTCCACCACCCCATGGCACTCTCTAATCCTTCAGGTATGAAGTATTTTTGCTTCAATTCATTAACTTCCTGAATTCTCCCATGTGTTGCCACACAAACGACTGCTGGAAGGCGTGAATACTCCACTCATCCTCTGTCTGCAAGTCAAACAAGCTCCCCACCAAAAGCCTAGCACCTGAGAACAAGCAAGAATCTCCAAATACATTCCGACTCAATCACAGGTGTAGAAGAAATCTGCCAAAGTCTCTCATTCCAGTCCAAGAAACTGAGAATCAGGTTAGGCAGTAATTTCTACACTAGTGAACATGGAGAGAGCCCTAAGGGACAAAGCGTGGTCAGGAAATAGGACCCTGAAAAAAGGCTCAGGGAAGAAGGTGAGAGACGTGACTGACATGAAGCAGAAAGGAAGGATGCAGAGACAAGCAGGCTGCCCAGACTAAGGAAACATGAGTCTAAACTGGCTAGGTAAGCTCCATGGGAGAGGAAGACAGCACTTTGCTTCTGTCTTCCTCTGCACATATATCCAAAAGTCCATTATTTTATTGTTACGAGCACTCTACAATGGCTCAGACTGTAAACCACTACACCATCAAAGGGAGCAGTCATGATTTTCTGCGGCCAAAAACTTTATCATCTAAGTGAACCTTCTAGGAGTTGGCCTCTCTAAACTCAGCCAGGCTAGGCCTTGGATAACTAAGTCTACAGCCAGGACCACAGTCAGAGCCTTTCCAGCTTAGTAGGAGCTGTTCATAAATGAGGAAAACAGAAGCCAAGAGAGGCCATGAAAAAGAGGAAAACAGGAGAGAGGAGGAGTAGGAGAGAGGTAATGAACATCTCCTGACTTCCAATTCTGCATTTTCCCCTACTACCGCTGATAGCCGGCACAGCCTTCAAGAATGCAAAGTTATTTCCACATCACTAGCTAGGTGCTTAATAAATGTAGGCTGAAATGAGTTAGACTGCAGTAGTAAATATTTATGTCAACTATAAGGAAACATTTGGCAGATAATGGAGTGGTTCATCGAACCTCCTTCCTGAGCAATGAGCATATACATACCAACGTACACACATGTACATACTGTTTAGTTATGTTGGTCCTATCCAACTCCTGGGGACCCCATTTGGGTTTTTTTGGGCAAACATACTGGAGTGGTTTGCCATTTCCTTTTCCAGCTCATTTTATAGATGAGGAAACTGAGGGAGACAGGGTGAAGTGACTTGCCCAGGGTCACACAGCTAGGAAGTGTCTGAGGCCAGATTTGAACTCAGGTCTTCCTGACTCCGGGCCCAGGGCTCTATCCACTGCGTTACCTAGCTCCCTTACACACATACATATATGAGCACACACATAAATACATACACATACATACATATATTATACATTTTGGGAATCTAGAGAATTCTGCTGACCTAAGCGTGGTCAACAAAGATGAAAACTAACTGGGTGCTGGATCCGAAATGCCACCTACAAATACTTACATGCTGGTTGTATGACATCTCCCTCTGCACCATGCCCCCCCCCCCACCAAAGTCACTTACCTTCTCTGGGCCTTAGTTTTCTTTGCAAAATGAGGCTAATAAAACCTGTGCTATCTACCTCCCAACAAAGGCTGTTGTGAGCAGCATAAGAATGTGCATGTAAAGCACACAACAGGTGTCAGCTATCACTAGGTTTATCATCACTGCCCCTTCAACTTAGGCTCGCAGGCAACTAGGGTTCCGAGTCTTTCTTTCTAACAGCGGTTCGAACGCACTCCAGACTGGGAAGGACTCAAGAGTTTTTCTGCCATTGTACTGCTGTTCCAAGTGGTGGGCGGTTTATTCCAACCCTTAATCAGCCACCATCCATGCCCTGGAAACCGATCCTATGGTATCATCTGAAATTCCAGGGATACTGCCAATCCAGATGATTGGCTTTCCTCTCTTTCCTGGAGATGGCACCTCTAGGTGAGAATGCTAAAGCATGCTAACAAGATGGCTGGCACTCATGTATGTTTTCTGAGGGCAACCCTGGTCACTGGCACCATCATGCCCTGGATTACATGTATTGCCTGGGAAAGGAAGCAGTTTCTAAAAGACTATCTCAGTGAATTGTCTTTTAATCCCAAACCCAAAAAGCTTTGCAACAACCTCACTCCAAGAAATGGTACAGGACAAGACCACCAAATGCTCTCTTCTTTTCTTCTGTACCAGACTATCTGTGTGCAGGCTAAGGGGATCATTCTTCTTGACACCTTCTGGTGATCTGATGAAGGCCCGGAGGTTGGAATCTTGTTCCTAGAATGCTTTGAGGGCATGAAGAGGAAGTCAGGGGAGGGGGGCTTCAAGAAGCTCCAAAAGGTCATTGTTTTACTAACTGATTGGGGAAAACTGAGGTCCCAGGCCCCAAACCTCACTTTCCAGGAATATGGGAAAGAATGAATGGATAGAAAAAAATCAAAGAACAAGGAAGCGCCTTTTATCTTTTTGAACTGGAGAGTGCCTTACTTCCCTGCCCCCATTTGGCCTGGGATCTGAGCCCCAGCAGCTCTGGACAGAAGAGAGCAGGTCAGTACCTCTGCTAGGGAAAAAGGATGTACATGACAGAAATTCCAGTTCTAAGATCAAGCTACTCCAAACTATTGTGTCATAGGAAAAATGCCCCCATCTTTCAAATTTAGTCTATGTCTCCAGTTAGTCCATAAAACTAGCAGGATGGAGGAGATTGGGCAAAGAATGGAGAGCTCCTCTCTTCACTACCACATACATTCCCTTTCTTTCACCCATTCACACGAAAGAAAGGAACTTTATTTAGTTCAACTTCCTCATTTCATAGATGAGGCAGTTGGTAATACGGTGGGTAAAGTGGGTAAAGAGCCAGGAAGGCCTGAGTGCAAATCTAGTATCAAAGGAGGTAATACTTGTAAAGCACTTAGCATAGTGCCTGGCACATGGCAAGCATTTTATATACATGGTAGCTTTTATTATTAGATGAGGCAACTGAGGTCTACAGAGGCTAAGGGACCAGGCCGAGGTCAAGGAGGTGTTAAATTAAGTTAACTCTGTCCTCGGCTCCTCTAAAGCCCTTAGCAGGGTCAGGAATGCTAATGTTACTGCAGCCCCCTCTGATGAGCTGGACACATGGCCTACCACACCCCGCTCCCAAGCTCCTCGGTCCCTGGGACCGTTCATCATAGAACAGCCGCCCAATCACACAAGGCTTTTCTCTAAGTCCCTTTCTTTCCCAAAGCTCACCCTCTTTCTCCAGAACCACTTCTACATTCTCACCGTTAACTCCTCTGCCAATGCTCAACCTTGGCCAATTTAAAGGACACAGTATGTCTTGACGACACTCCTTTGGACTGCAGGTAGTATGATTTTTTTTTAAAATAAAGAACAACATTTCTACAAATCTCAAAATTCCACTTTGTCTGGCTAGATCTTAAACTTCTAGGCCTTTGGAGAGCTTAGCACAGAGTGGGCAAACACTGAACCCTAAATGCGTAATTTTATTTTCAAGGGGAAGGTTATCTTGGCGGGGTGGGGCGAGTTTAGCTTCACCCTACCTTCCACCCATGCTGACACATTTCTGCCACTACTCAAGAATGTGAGGTAGAGGCAAGGGTCAGGCTAAGCCTTCCCACTCCCCAGGGTTGTGCTCCAGCCAAGGGACAACAATAGAAGCCCATGAGCAGCACAGCTCTCTCCAAATCAGACAGCCATTTTCTCTGACCTAGGAGCATTGTTGTGGGTATGGGGCTGAGTGCTTAGAGAAGTACTATGTGAAAACAGCTACAGACTTGAAAGTTAAAGCTTTTGAAGGTGAGGGTCAGGGAATATAACTACTAGAAGAAATCTTAAAACCAAAAGAAAATTCAGAGATCTTGCAAAGGAAGACTCCCTCTCTGCCAGGTGTAGTTACCTTTGCCAAGCCCCATCTGTCTTGGGTCTATGAAAATATAGAAATAAAGCTTTTAGCTGACAATGTCTTTAATTCAATCGTACCATCATGGACGGCAGATTCCTCCGTCCTTCAACTCTCTCCCTTCCTTCCTATCCCTGAGATGTCAACACTCTCCAATCCTACCAACTTAGGCAATTATGCCCACTGGGTCCTGGAAGTCGGTGCTCGTGTTTAAAGCTGAACAGCTCAACCTTCCAGATGGGTTTTAGACACACTGATAGAAGCCATTGGTTCTAACTGCAGTGCAGGGAAGGAGCATTTGGAAAGGAGGCTACTGGGAGGCGGAGCTCCACGTCACAGGAGGAATTTCAATCTAATTGCAAAAATACAAGAACCTGCTGTTCTAATCTACCCCTGCAAATCTTCTGAGGTGGGTCTTTTTGGATGAAGGCTGGGGACAGGACAGAGGAGGAAGAAAGGGAGAAGGAAGGCGTGGGGCTGACTACATTCCTGCAAACAGCCGGCTCTGCTGCTGCAGCAAGCCATTGATTTTTCATAGGTCGATATTCCGCTCCCACAGATCTGCTCAGCGGGAGCTTTAATCACATCTAGGGCCTCTGCTCAACATCTTCCCTCCTTCCCCCTCCCCAAACCAATAAAACACGAACACCAAACACAATCATGCAGGTTGGCGATGGACAGCCAGTAGGTATTCCCCCCATCCCCACATCAGCTGCCACATGGCGAGGAGGAGACAGAGCTGGACACGGCTGCCAAGAGGGCAGCTGAGTGGAAAACCCCCCAGGCCCAGGCATGCTTGGTTAGCCCTATGTGGGCTCCTAGGGGAAAGGGGCCAGTTTCTTCCCTCCAGGCCCATCCCCTGCACTGTAGCCATCCGTACTGGGTCATCCTCCCATAGCACCTCCTCCTTGAGAACACACTTTTCTTTCTGTTCTACCTTAAGGTTTCCCATTGTTTGCTAGCAACAATTTCCTCCCTACATCAGAAAACCACATCATGGCCCCAAATGGAGAGCACCCTCTGGGGTCATACTGTCAAAAATAGTTTTAAATCTCTATGTAATAAAATGGGTCGAGCTAGGCCAGAGAGTGAGTGAGCAGCTTCGACAGCAAATGTTTATGAAGCAAGGTTTTTCCCAAGTCCTGGCAGGAAGGAAGCAATGGAAGGTTATGTCACACTAGACAGAGGACTCTGCCACTGTCCCTCTGAAGACTAGGTTGCATGTTCCAGCTCAGGCATCACCAACCCCTTTAACCCAATGGTACTAGACAGACCCTTGCAAACTAGCAGCCGGCCACAGCAGGGACACAGAGGAAGGCAGAATGGCCAGAAAGAAAGGGTGAGTGGGTGCAGAGAAAAAAGATAACAAGTATTAGTGTCAAAAGAACTGGAAAACAACCAACATTTGTGGCAGGGGCTATGATCACTGCTGCAGTTGGAAGCAATGGACAAAGCACTGGGCCTGGAGTCAGGAAGACCAGAATTCAAATCCAACTTCAGACACCTACAGCTGGGTGACCTTAGGCAAGTCACTCGCCCTCTCAGCACCCCGGTTTTCAAATCTGTAAAATGAGGATTACAAACAGTACCGACTCCTCAGGGTTGTTTTGAGGATCAAATGAGATACTATTTGTAAAGCATCTACACTGCTTGGCACATAGTAGGTGCTATATAAAGCTTATTCCCCTCCAGGGACATTCAAAAGGCACCAGTATCACAGGCCACACTGATGACTGTTACAACATATTTTCTAGGGGGTAAGGTTGACTATGCTCATGTCCTAGCAACAAATTTTGGCTTTATCTGATCATCCCTTAGGAGATTTCCTAGCACCCAACTCACACTCTGGAAGTAAAGGTACCAGGGGACAGGGTTGGCATAATGGTTGCTCTAGGGAAAGGTGCCCTCTAGAGAGGTTGGACTATTAGCAACCCTCATCCCACAGCATAAGCATAGGCCTTGAGTGAAGTTTTACAAGAAACAGAGGGGAAAAGGATGGTCTGCAACTAGCTGGGATGACAAGCACCCCTAAAAGCCTATTGGGACTATGACAGAACCACCTGATGAGGCCTAAAGGGAGGTATAGGCACATGTCTCCACCTCAGTGCCAACCTGGAGCTCATGGGGAAAGGGGGAAAGTGAAGCTTTGTATGTGGTCTCTAAGGAAGCTAACTTTGTCCTTCTCTCTTCCTCCTAATGGTCATACAGGTGCAAACAATGTAAGCTGGGATTTATTTTAGAGGGGAGTAAGAAGGGGAAAAATCCCCTTCCCAACCCAGCAGTGATCTGTTTTCCCACCTCAGTGCTGGTTTGGGGGCATAGATCCCTCCTGACTCTCATTCCCAAGTCTCCGTGCACATACTCTCACCATCTGTGTGACATGAGCTCCTCTTGGCTGTCCTGGGAAGGGAGGGGAAGGAGACAGAGGAGCGAAGTGTTCAGCTCAGGCTCTAGGAGCATTTGCATCATCTCAGACAATTATTACATCACAATGCCATTCCAGAGAGGGAGGGTGGAAAATGAGTGGAGGAGGAAGGAGACAGAGAAGAATCGCTCATCCCAGGCTTGGTCACAATACTCTTTGGTAGGACGACATACCAGCTATTTCTAGAATTCCAAAAGCAAGCCAAGGGGAACATTTCTTCTTTTAGGAATCACCAGGAAGAAAAACCACTCTAATCAAGATTTTGCTTCAATGATATCAGACATATGTAGCCATGAATGTTAAAGTCAATAGTATACTTAAAAGTTGCTTCTGGAGTAGGCTTAAAAGGAGAGCAGCTCGCCTCAGTTTGGAGGGGGCAGGAACTATTAGTCTTTTCTGTGGTAGCAGAAATGGAAAAGTCCTGTCCTACTCCCTATTAGATGGGGTTGAATCCATCCAACAAGGGCATCAATTTCAAGATACCAGCTTAGCAACACATCCTTGCTTCCAGCACCCTTGATTCTGCTGGCCATCTTAAACATGACAATAGGTGAAGCTGGAACCTGTGTTTCATCGAGGAATGGTCTTTGTCAGTGTTGTAAGAATGAGAACATCACAAGGGGGGAAAGGGAAAGGGGTAGGGGAAAGAGATTTAGGGAGGCGGTTTTGGCAGGGAGAGATGGCTCAGCATTACCATGGCAATACGGCCTACTTCACATGTTGGGGAAGCTGCCTGATTGCCAACCCCTGAGGTCAAAGGTTGCTAGAACACTCAATGACTAGAAGTCATTTCTCACTATTTTGGGAAACTCAACAGCCTCTTTAAGAGATTTCTTCCTTCTAGAATAAAGGCCTGATTAAATATAATAATAAAATTAATCACCCCCTGCTTCCTGCATCCTCTTGGGGGAGTTGGTTTGAGCCTAGCCAGTATACCTGGAATCCTTGGGGATTCTACCGTGGCTCCTTGAAGCAGGCCCATCTGCTGCTTCTGAGGCACCCAGCAGTCCTGCTCTGAGGGACAAAGAACTCTGGAAGGAGATCATCTTGTACCCCTAATGATCTCCTCTTCTAAGAAGGGAGTAAGTGGAACAAACAGTATATTCTTCCTGCAGAGCTGAGAAAGGAAGGACGCTGACGTCCAAATAAACATGGCTACCATGTCCACCCACCTTCATTCCTCCCTTCCCTATCCTTGGCTCCATTGGGAAGAACAGCTCTCACAGGCAGGAAGGTCGAGTTAGCACATGTTCTCCCTAGCCCGTGTTCTCCGCTGGCAGGCTGCAATGCTGTCAATGGAAGCACTGCCTTTCTAATTAAAAAATCAGCAAAGCTCAGGTGTCCCTTGGGTTTAGGGGAGGCTTGGGGAGGAAAAACACCAAATCTCACCTTTCTGAGTCCAGGTTCCTTATCTGCAAAAGGAAAAGGTTGGACTTGATGACCTCTAAACTCCCTTTTGGCTCAGGCTACATTTTAAGGTCTCTTCCAAGCAATCATTTTATGTTCTAAGGCCCGTTCTAGTTCAACATTCTAGCAGTTTCCTGTAGCAGATAAAGAGGTGAGCCTGGAGGGCATAATTTTGCTGTCCTGCAGACTTGGGACAGGTCATACTCAGCCTGAGCTAATGTGTGGCTGTGCAGGGAGTATGTTTGTGCTTCTTAAAGTTCACAACTGTCTTTCTTACACCAATTTCCGGATTAAACAAAGAACCACCCACTGGTCCCGTAAGGGGCTGGGGGCAAACAAAAGAACAAGGCCCAAACCAAATCGTTTCCTCATCACCGGCACCTGTGGCCCCACCTTGGGCTAGCTCACCTCAAAGGAGCCCTTACAGCAGTGATCTCAGTCACTTTTCAAACTGAGATTGTTGCTAATAAAACAAAAGGTTTCAGTGAGAGGAATCTGAGAGACACATCCAGGCAGGAAGCCGAGCTGAGCCACCAGTGACTAGAATAGAAACAGGAAACGAGCCCTGGAACAAGCAGACAAGAATCTGCTGTGAGCACAAACTCAAACCCAAGCACCAGCAAACAAGAAGGCAAGCGAAAGCAAGCTGCAGCCTGCCTCTGGCCTTTCTCTGGATCTAAGCTTAGCACCTGGCACAGTACTGGCACATAGTAGGTGCTTAGTCAGTGTTTAATAACTGACCCTCAAGTCTCACTGGCTGACCTGGCTACAGAGCCAGTGATGGGCAGAAGGCAAGGCCAGGGTCTAGAATGATTCGCCTGTAGGGACCACGGGCTGACCCAATGGAGGCGGGGAAGCTCCTTTACAAGGCCCACTGAGTACTCCCTGAATCCAAATTTAAGGAGAAGTACATGTAAGACATAACCAAACCTAAAAGAAACCAGGTCATAACCTGGGAAGCCTCTTGTAGGAGACTCCTGAGATAAGAGCAAAGCTGAACTGCTCACAAACAAGATTTAAATTTTAAAAAAACAAAAAGAGAAGGGAGAGGAGAGGACAGGAGAGGAAAGACACTGAAGAAAGGACAGACAGGAAGAGAGGGAGAGAGGCCCTCAGTTTCTGCCCTCCATCAGCAATCATCTCTTCAGGAGACACAGAACAAAAGACAGGAATGACAACAGACCTAGGAAAAGATTCACTTGGCTCTCTCCATCTCTAAATACTTCAAGGGAACACCAAATACTCTAGTATCTGCTTGGCCTTCCAAAAGTTTTTCTTTTTCTATTTAAAGGGGTTGGGGGTGGGGTGGGGGTAGAGGGTGGCAAACAGCAAGCAGTTCACCAAGCTGAGCACATCTCAGAAACATCTCTGATCAAAGATACTACTGGCATAAGAAACTTGCCCCAACAACAGGGAAACCCTGAAGCCGTTAGAAGAAGCTGGGTTTTCTCACTCCAGGTCCAGAGCTTTTTTCTATTATGTCACTACTGTTTAAAAAAACCCAACCAACCCATTTTCAAAGTATTTTATATATGTTATCTCATTTATGATCAACCCTATTTTACAGATGGGGAAATGGAAATGCAGCGTTAAGAAGTGATTTGCCTAAGGTCACAGCTGGTAAAGTTCAAAGTCAGGGATTTGAACCTGGGTCACAGAATCACTGTTTAGAGCTAGAAGGGCTTTTGGAGGCCACCTTGACCAGCCTCAGACTTCCCAGAGGAAGAGTGATGAAGTGGACTGCTAAGCATCTAAGCCAGAACTGGAGTACAGGTCTTCCTGACTCCCAGATCCATTCTATGATGCTGCCTTCTCTGACTCAGATTCAGGTCTTCTTTTCACCCCCAATGCCTAAATAAGGCTGATGCAAATTTCACTGAATGTATCCTCTATTAATTAATATTGGGGTTCTGTCTCTAATGGGGAGGGAAACACCATTATTAACAAGTATTGCCCAAGCCTCTACAGAAGAATGGCGAGGGGGAAAGGTTGCCTTATCCAAACCTCTAGTCTGATCAATTCATTCATTTAACAAGCATTTATTAGATGCCTATCATGTGCAAAGTACTGGAAACATACCAAGACAAGAGAAAAAACAGTGTCTGACCTCAATGAGCTTATATCCTACCAGAGAGGGGTGATGGTGGTAGGGATACAATATTTACACAGAACTGCTGAAAAGGTGAAGAGGAGGAAGGAAGGGAAAAAAAGCCAGATGACCTATCAGCTATTTAAGCCTGACTGTTAAATGTGTAAGTTACCTAGGGAGCTGGAAAAGGGTGTAGTAATGGTGGAAAGAGCCTTGGATTTGCAATTAGAGAAGGCCTGACCACCTGGGTGACCGTGAAAATTCCCCCCGCCCCCCAGCTTCAGTTTCCTCACCTGTAAAATGAGGAAGTTAAATCAGATGAGCTCCAAGGCAAGGCCCTGCCAGCTCCAAATCCATGCTCACTTAGGACCCTTTCAGTTACCCTTTTCTTGTTCATTTGGGCCTCCATTAGGAGGTTGAAAAGACAAATTCTGGTTAACTCTCTAGGTTTGGAGGAAACAAAAACTATTAGCAAAACTGAAGTTTGGGATTATCTAAGGACTTCCTTTACTAAAGTTCTATTTTTCTCATTTTCTACCAGTACAAAATGTAGAGTACTGATTCTATTTCCCTGCCTGGTCCACCCTCAGACAGTCATAGAAGACAGGTCTCTTTGGTGCCCTTTCTCTAGACCCCTGTAACACAAGCTACCTAGATCTGAGAACATTGTGGAAGGATAGGCCATTAACTGAAACCTACAGCCAGGTCTTCATCATGAGGCTCGAGTGCTGGAGCCCCTAGAGTCAAGCAGGTGTTTAAAACTTCAATTCTCCCTTTCCTGCCTCTCCTTCCCGAAGGCAATCCTACCTCTTACACTGAGGAGATGAAGCCCAGTGTAAGTCTGTCTCCCTCCAACATTGATTCTTTCATTGTCTCCGTTTAAAGCAAACCACTGCACCTGTGCCTTTGAACCTCTTTCTTCCCAGCTCCTGCTGGGCTTTGGTTCCCCATTATCCCCTCCTTCTTCACTTTCCTTACTTCCCTTTTCATGGCTTCTTCCCCTGTTTGGGAATCCTATATCTGGGGGTGGAGGGACCCAATCAAACTTCTGACTGACCTTATTGCTCCCCCTATCATTTTTTCTCTCCTCTCCCTATCAAACTCCTCAAAAAGTGATTAATAACTATTAACTTCACTTCTTCATCCCTCCCCCACTCTATCGCCCTTTATAATTAAGCTTCTGTATCTACCACTTTACTGAAATTACCATCTCAAGAAGACTCTCCCATGACCTGCTTCTTGCCAAATCCAATAACCCATTCTCAACTCATTCTCCATGATAAGATAAAGCATTTGTTATTGTTGGCTGTCACGCCATCCATCCACACACAACCCTCTCTTGGTTTTAGAGACATCATATTCTGGTGATGGATATGGACAACCTACCTGTTATCTTCCTTTGCCTTTTCTTTCTTCTCCTATACCCTGTGAATTCCCAAGGCTCTACCCTAACCTTCTCCTTCTCTCTCCCCTCACTGAACAATTCACCTATTTTCTTACATAGTTTCAACCATCCCTTTCATGTAGAAGACTCAAATATCTGTATTCCCGATCAGGAAACACCAGAGTTGAAAGGCACCTCAAAGGTTATTTAGTTCAACTTTTAGCTGAGCCAGAATCCCTTCTATAACATACTTAACAAAGTATCCTCAAGCTTTAAGACCTTCAGTGAGAGGAAACCCACTAAAACCAATTTTCCTTAGACCAACAAACTTAGATCTGACCCTCTTCCCCACTGTTGCTAGTCTGATGACCTCCAGCACCAAGCAAAACAAGAAAATCTCTCTTCTACATGACAGCTATTCAAATACTTTTAAACAACTACAAGAATTCTCTTCTCTAGGCTAAATACCTGAAAATCCCTTCAACTCACCCTCCTTAACATAGCACGATATCAAGGCTTTCCATCAGCCTGGCTGCCCTTTTTTGGACACTCTCCAACTAATCAATGTCTTTCGTAACCATGGCGTTCAGACCTAAATACAGTTCTCTAGGACGTAGTCTGATCATGGTTATATTCTATATCTGGACTATCCTCCTAGCCCTAGAAGTTAGGCATCTCAGGCTGACATCCAATTAGCCTTTGTGTCTGCCATTTCACACTGTTGACTCATATGGAGTTCGCCATCTATTAAAATTCCTAGATCTTTTTCAGACAAAGTGTATATAGATAGCTACGCCTTCCCTATTTTATACCCGCTCTGCTGATCCTTTGAATTCAAGTACAAGACTTTCCATTTGTCCTTATTAGTAACAACAGCTGACATTTATGCAACACTTTATAGTTTTCCAAGCTTTTTACTGACATCTATTTCATTTGATCCAACAATCCTTGGAAATAAATCCTAGTCACTATTATCCCCATTTTACAGATGAGGAAACTGAGGCTCAGAGAGGCTTGCCTATGGTCACAGAGATAGTAGAAGACAAACTTGAACTCAGGTCTTTTTTGGGGTCCAAGTTCAGCGCGTCGCTAAATTTCACCTTATTAGATTCGGCTTAACATTCTGCCTGTTTAGATAGTTTTGGAACTTGACTCTGGCATCCAACCTGTTAGGTAACCCTACCAGCTTTTTGTCATCTGTAAATCTGAAAAGCAGGCCATCTATGCTGCCACCCAAGTCATAATATTAAAAAGTGCAGAGCCAAGGACACATCTCTGGAGCATTCCACTGGAAACCTCCTCCTAAGTTGACACCAAACCATTACTAACCACTCTTTGGGTCCAAATATTCTACCAGTCTAGTAATTCTGTCAAAAAACAGGGGGAAAGGGGAGGGAAATACCACACCTACAACCACATTTTCATTTAGATGCAGCATGGCCCAGTAAAGATGCAATGAATTTGGAGCCAGGGTCAGAGGACAGGGGTGGAAACCTCAGCTCTGCTATATACTACTAGGAGATCTTGGGCAATTTACATGGCTTCTGAACCCATTTCCTCATCTACAGAAGAGGTTGGGCCAGATTTTCTCTACAGTCCCTGTCAAGCTTTAAATTCTACAATTCTGCTGGCATTTCAAAATACGTAAGTCTCACATTAAAGGCATCTTTCTCCTAAACTGGTTTCCCCATTCTGAATTCTCAATTTCTCTCAGAAGCTTAAGTATTCTCTCAAATCCAGTCTCAGTTTAATGGATCTTTGAGTTCCAGGATTATAATTTGTTCATCTGTGTTTGATAGTCAATGCTAAGCACATAGCAGACATTTAAACATTTGCTGAATGATATAGGATGCCAGTTCTTTAGGTGAAAAATTTCAGAGTAAGACCTTACCCAAAAGAGATAATATTTCCCTAGCCCACCCGACAAAGACATACAAAGTTTCTTATCAATTACAAGAAAGAACAAGGTGAAATAGTATTTTTGTAAAGCAAATGACTGACCACTAATCAATCCTTTGTTCTTGGGGTCATTGCCAAGTAGGAAAAGAGAAATTCAATCCTACTAAAGCTGGTTTGGAGGCTCACCCTATTTAAATTTTTTTTTATCAGTTTGGTAACTCAACTAAGTTGTCTAAAATATTAAATATGTGATTATTCTTTTGCTAATAAAACTCTTCCTCACTTAGTGAACTGATGACCAGTAACTACATGAGTAAATCCAAACCATTCCTTTAATACACCACATTTTTGTTGCTATTTTTAATTGGCGGAAAGAGGGAGGAGATATTATTCAAGTAATGTTTCAGCAAAATCATATAAAAATCCCTTAAATATCTGTGATAGTCAAGGTCAAAGACGATATTGTTAATCAAAGTGAGTAAACAAATATTAAATTGTCTAAGAACAATACATCTTAGAAATACTGATAATCTACAAAACTCATTTCATCTTTGAAATTCTAGACAATGAGCAAAACACCTTTGAATTTCACTTCCCTTCTCATTTCTATCCTCAGGCTTTGGGAGATGGGTACTAGCAAGGCGCTCACAAGAAAAGCAGAGCACAGAAGCTGGCGGGCTTGGATGAGTCCCAGAATAAATCACAACTAGTCAGCTTTTAGAGTAGATGCTGAAGAAAGAGGATGGACTTTAAAGGGGATTCCCAGAGCGGTACGGCAAATCAAGGTTTCAAAGATGAATAACCTTGTTTGTATGTTGTTCCAAGGACCATAGGGATAAAAAACAAATTCAACCAACAAGATGTCAATAACCCACATCCCAGCCAGCACTCCAGTCCCACCCCCCATGTGGTTTCCACCACAAAACAAATGACCCATTTGGATCTATCTGTAAGAAGCCTGAACTTGGGAACGTTCATTCCTTTGGGCTGATCTCCCTAGTTCACAGCCCTCCCTTAGCTCCAAGAGGAAGCTAACACCTTAGTTTCTATGGATGAAAACAGGAAGCTTATTGTTAGGTCATTTTCGCCAGGACCCTAAAACCCATCTCAACAGATGTTGTTTTGGTGCTGAGGTCCCCGCTAGGCACTGAAGCGGTTTAATTTTAAGATGGAATATAAAAAAATGACCTGGAGCAAGAGAGGAACCTACAGAGACTTTGGAAATGGAGAGAAGTGCAACATTTTAAAGAAAGCATTAAGTCTGAGTGACACACCTCAAATAATGAGCACATTGCCACACACATTTCTGAGTAAATCAAGGTAACACACAATCCTATAAAGTTCAGCAAGGAGAAAGTTAAGGATTGAAACAGATTCATTGGAATGAAAGGACTGGCCACTTCACTATTAGATACCTGCTATCAGTACCATGTTAGTCCTCATAGCAGGCAATAACAGAAAAGGAATTCTCTTCTCTAGTGTCTTTTTTCTATGCTGGAAGACCATATATAAACTCGGCTTTTCCTGGGGAATCAGGCCTTTCCCCCCCATTCTGGTTCTGTTAGCATCTCCAAATGAAGCCAGCTAAGTCTTTATACTGTTTTCTGTATTAAAGTCAGTCTCCCAACCATCAGCTAAACACTCTTAGAAAAGCAATTTTTCTTTCATCAAAGTAATTGACAAACTTCAAACTCCACTAAGGTAAAAAAAAATCTTACAGCTTATCTGGAAAACACTCTTAAATGTAGAGTTGAACAGTTTTGAAACTTAAGTGAAACAAGATTTGCAATTGAGGGTTGACTCTCCAATGCCTGACTTCCAACTCTATTTTACTTCTATCTCTTAGACATTCACTTAAGAAACACATCAAGATTTTAGAGCTGGATGAGACCTTGGCAATCTCCTACAGATACAAAGCTATAGACTCTCAGGCCATCTAATCCAAACTGTATCTGAACAGATGTCTGGTTTATAAATCGCTCAACATACAAAGAAGGAGATGGAGGATCCAAGAGAGGCAAGCAGTCAACCCAGATCCAGGTTTCCCTATCGAATCATAGTGCAGTCCATTATACTATGGTGTTGCCTCTCTGGTCACTTATCAAAGCAATCTAACAAAATTCTAGAATAGTCAGAAGAATTTTACTACTCTGTTTTCATCATGTGTCAATGAGATAAGGAAATAACACATGAAAACAAACACATGAAAGCACTAAAGGAACAAAAATCTATGAGGCCTTCGCTGCATTCTTCTTTATACACACACGTCCTACAGATTATTTGTCTGTTGAAGGTAAAATTTCCATGAAACTGGCTTCCTGGCTTGGGACGTTCACATCTAGAATCATAATTGCTTTTCAGTGAGTCTCTGAAAGATTCTTTGCCTTGGTTGGATACCCGCTAGATCCACTATCATAGAATCACAACACCACATTTACTCTAACATTGTGCAAGCATCTACAACGTACAAGGCACTGTAGGTGATGCCAATGAAGACAACAGAAACACAGGAAACACAAACTCTGAAATGATGGAATAAATCCTTGGGGTAAGTCAGGAGTACTCTAGGTGAAAATAAAAAAGGCATCCTAAGTCACCAGCCATAATGATTTCTTAAAAACCAAGGAGAAAATGATTCTAGCTTCATCTCAGAAGAAATGAATATGTACTGTTCTAGGTTCCTATTTCCAATCCGTCCCAAAAGATTTTCCCTGGCCTGACTTTGGTCTTTATCAGTAGCAGCCAGTCTCACAAATTTTTTTTTTTCCCAACAGCTTAATGCCTATGTTAAAAAGGAATCTCCTGACTAAGGAAAAAGATCTTATAACTTAGGAAAGGACTTGGGGGGCTGGACAGCAAAATTAAGTTCATCAGTGGCTAGTGCAACAGACCCAAAAGGGGAAGGTTCTCTGCTACCAGAGAATTCTATATAGCTCAGTGGAAAAGGAGTGAGAGCAGGGGCTTGTAATGTTTTTTGTATGTGTCACGGGGCCCGTTAGCAGTGTGCTGAAACCTATGAAGCCCTTCTCAGAATAATAGTGATTTTAAATGCTATTCATATAGACAGATATAGAGGAATTAAATTATATTGAAATATATTTATCGAAAATTTTTAAACCAAATTCATGTTAAGAACCTGAGTTAGAGGGTATTCCTTAACCTGAATACTATAGGTTATAAGGGAAGCAAGAAAGACTAAAGGAATGAGGACTCAAAAGGATTACTTACTACTGAAGGAAGGCTAGAAGCTAAGAAGAGACATCCAACTTACTTGCAGGATCTTGAACCAAGGGAAAACTCAAACATTTCTAACCTCATACACATGTACAGAGCTGGGGAATAGGAGGAAAAAGCTATTTTTTGAAGGAAAGTGGATGATGTGTGGTCTGATGTGTACTACTTTCACTTAGACTCACTATCCACTTGCCAAATGGCATCTCTTCATATTCACCAAGCAAGACGATAGAGCCAGAATCCATGAGATCCTACCTAATCTAAGTTTTGAGGTTCATGGGACAACTCTTTTGAAGTTATTACTGTCATGATAAATATCCTCATGAGATTATATACATTTGCTCATTGACAAGCATGAATTAAGCCCCAACTATGTATACAGCATCTTATTAAAGCAGGCATATAACCTGGGCAAGAAGAGAGCATTTTTACATCCAATCATGCTCAAAATGACAATGAATTCTGGACAAATCTTTGATCCTGACCCTTAGCTGAAGATCCCAATCAATGAGGGCAAGAAAAAAATGGAACTTTTCTCAACTGGGAAAAAAAGTGATGAATGGGAAAAGGCCCATTTCTAGCTTATCATTACTTGAGCCTGTGTCTGCTATGTCTGCCAGGTCTGTCACTGCAGCAGTCCCAGTGCAAGGACCAAGAACAAATAAACAACACTTCAGCACCACAAAGTCCAGCCCCCAGGTAGCAGGAGACTGGAAAGGACATTTCCTAAGATTAGAAAGTGCATGTGAACATATCTCTGTACACACACACACTCTCTCTCACCTAAACTCTCAAAGCTTTCTCCATTCATTCACTTAAATGAAGTTCATCATCACCACAAAAGTTCACATACTCCTGGATTCCTGATCCACAAAAAAAAGAACATTTCCAGCTTCCTCCCCGACTTCCTTCAAGAGACCTCCTCTTGTCTATCTCTATACCTCTCCTTAGACTGGGATTACTTACCGGCAAGCTAGAGGGTCTTGATTGAAGACTCAGGTTCATATCTTCTTGCCCTCCTTTACTGGAAGCCATTGAAGGGGCTGAGGATGCCTGAGACCCAAACGAGTCTTGAGATAACTCCTACAACACAAAGGCCAAAAGAAATGGGCTCTGAGACTCTGAAATGGTTCATAGCAACCAAAGAGATTCTCCAGGAGAAAAGACGATGGACAGTGAAGTCTCTCTCACCTGGGGTGTGGGCACCCACAGGGAGGAAAGAATTACCTGAATGCCACAGATGGTGGGCAAGATTCCTTCTGATGGCACTAGTGTTTGTCACCACCTATGCACTAAATATAGGGACTAATCTTTGGGGCCAAATGTTGCAATGAATAAGATGGCCTTTAATAAACACGAGAGGGAGAAAGAAGGGGGAGGAAGGGAAGAAGTGGCAAGGGGAAGGGAGGAGAAAGAAAACAAAAATCAAATCCATCCTCAAAGGATAAGGTTTTACTGAGGATGTTGAAAGAGTATGTCACGGGCTCTGAAGGCAATCCCTAAAGAGGGGTCCAGGAGCACTAACAGCTGCATCACTGCCACAGGTATACAGCATGACTGAAGGGACAACTCATTTGAAGGTGACAGTCCTGGTACGCTGTGTGGTTTTTTTTAAATCAACCTCGGTCCTTTTTATTTCTTAACTGCTGCCTGTGCAATTTTGTATTGCCCTGTTTCTTCACCAGAGCTACGGGTCTTTATACAGTTAAGAGAATTATGCTTTTATTCGTTTAATCAATCCAGTTAGCATGTTTACCTAGAGTTTAATTGGTTTTTAAGTGCACATCAGAGAACCAATTTGTATGGCAAAGTTCTGATAACGCCAAAGCTCAAGCTGTCAGCTGTCACATGGTGCTCAGGTGAGGAGAAAGAGGAGGAGGAGCAGCACATAGAGGAAGGTCTTACCTGGGGAGGAGGAAAGCGCTGCTGGGAATAGGCAGTTTGTTGTGGCTGCTGTGCCTGGGACTGAGGGTATGCAGACTGCTGAGAGAGGGCTGCAGAGGCTGTCTGCTGAGGTGGCTGCTGCTGGTAGGGTGACTGTGCCTGCTGTTGGGAGTAGGGGGGCTGGCTTTGGGGGTGCTGTTGTGCTGTCGACTGCTGCTGGGGATATGGAGATGGGGACTGCTGATGAGAAGGCTGGGATGGCTGCTGAGAGTAAGGAGGTTGGGATGCCTGGAGCTGCGGTGGCTGGGACTGAGGCTGCTGTGGATAGGAAGGCTGGGCATGAGGAGTCTGAGATGGTGGGGCCTGGGAATAGGGCGGCTGCTGTGGATGAGGACTTTGCTGGTTGTAATATGGACTCTGGCCCTGCTGGCCATACCCGCTGGGACCTTGCTGACCATAAGGAGGAATCTGTACAAAAAGAAGAGATGGATTTTAGCTTAGAGCTCAGGAGCAGCTGTTTTGAATAACAAACCTACTAAACCCCTTGTTTACTGCCAGTCAATTTCAACAAGTACTCAATTAATTTTAAAGGATGAGAGGCCCAATTTTTGCATATATAGCAACCTTGTACCCTGGTATAACCAACTGAAAAGCCTGGGATGAAGAATGCCGACCTGGCCACTAGCTTAGTGAAGAGCTCAGAAACATCTTCATTTTTTCCCCTATGAAGTAGACAAAGCAATTTCCAGGTCTGCCCCACCCTCTCTCAAGTCACCATAATGAGTGAAAAAGGCACAGCACAGAATCCCACAGGTGGAAATACTGGGAGAGGCAGAAGGTCAAGAAGACTGCCTCCATCTATAAGATAAGGAGACTGCTTCCCTGGCCTCAAAGGTCTCTTCTCACCCTAGATCCATCATCTTCCTACCAAATGCCTATGTCCTCTGCAGCCCTGATAAAGGGTCAGCCAATCTCTCCTCGAACCCCTCCACTGCCTCACAGGCATGTGGCACCAAGTACAGGACAAGGAATTGGAGGACCTTAGTTTTATCACCCCGGCACTTAGCACCTACTGAGCAATCTACTTCCACCAGCCATCACAGGAAGGGGTAGGACTAGACGACCTCTGAGACAGCCCTCCCAGCTCTGAAACTATGACCATGACCTCCAGAAATAGCCCATTCCATTTTTAGATTGCTCTACTTGGAAATTCTTTATGTTGACAGGACCCACTGGTCTTAATTCTGCTCTTTGGGGCTAAGTAGAATAAATGTAACCTCTCTTTTACATGATAACTTTTTGGATGTTTCAATTATACAGTTCTAATTTTTTTTAACAGACGTTACCTCCCTTTTCAATCTTCCCTCTTACTTAACTGTTCCCCTTCTAAAATGTACTGTTCTATTATGGAGAACAAATGTTCTTGATTATTTTAGTAGAATAGCCTTCAGTCATAGATTACAGGATTCAGAGTAGAGAGAAAGAGACCTTAGAAATAATCTAGTCCAGCCCCCCGATTTGAAAAGTGAGGAAACTGAGGCCCAGAGAAGTCACTTGTTCCAAGTTCACTGAGCTGACAGAACTAGGATTCAAAGTTAAGTAGTGATTCCCGATCTTGTTTTGTTTCTTTTTTCAAACTGTCCCATCTTACCCATCCCCATTCCAAACATCCCTCAAAGGGAAGGATGTACATTTAAAGTTGTTTTCCCCTATGTTGGATCTACTTGATGCCATCCCCAACCTTTTATCTCCCTTCATTACACACATATACACATGCACGTGCATGCATAGGCACGTTAAAGACCCAGTGTACCCATAGACCAAGGTGATTACTTGGCCCAAAACTGACTGGCCAATGTGGATACGACAAAGGTTAGCACTTTCTTGGTCTTGGTAATACTGTGTTCCAACAAAGTGAGATAATTGCCTTAAACTCCTGTTAAGCAGGTACAGCATAGGTAGGCAGGGGACTCCATGGCTTACTTCCATAGTTGTATACTATTCTCTTCAACAGTAATGGAGATTAAGATAACCAAGTCCATAGCTACCTGCTGTGCATAAGAGAGGCTGCCCATTGTACTCTGCGCCCGGCCTTGCATGGTCATGGGGTACCGCTGAGGAGTCTGGGATCCATATGGCTGTCCTGGGTATCCATGTCCTTGCTGTGGTCCTGATGGAGGTCCCTGTTGCTGTGAGTATGGGTTACTGCCACCATATGGTTGAGGTCTCATCTTGCCCATCTGATCCATTGGACTGGATGGCTGTAAAATAAAAAGTATTGCATTATTAATAACCTTAAACATTTAAAAGATGTAGCTAATGTTAATATACAACCACCAACCCAATAGACAAGGTCATAGTGGTCCAGGACAACATGCTAAGAGGCCCTAATGAGCCTGTGTGCCTTCTTGAGTACCTGCTAATTCTGAGAAAGTGGCTGCATGGACCCTCCAGGTCAACCCAGCCTTTTAACATCCATTCCTTTTTGCTAGGCTCAAGAAGAAAAAAAAAGTTCACTGGGAAAAATGTGGAACAATTTACACAGCCACACTAGAACAGGAAATGAGATCAAAGATTTCCTCAGTTGAGCAAGAGGGTTATATTCCTTTAACAAGAAAAGTCTGGGCAGCCTGGGCACACTCAGCTTTGCTTGAGGCAACCAACACTGAGCCTATGGTACTTTGGCTAAGGATTCAAATATGTGAATGTCCAAATGCTTTCATTCCTTCGGTAGCTGCAATATCCCCATGCCCCCCCCCTCCGGCCATGCACATCTGTAGTCTGTCTTCACTACAGTACAGGCAGTTAAATTTATTCCTCCTTCCAAATGAGCAACATGGCCCAGTTACAGTTGCTGAGGGAGCCATAACTTTGAATTTGACTTTAAATTCTCAATCCAAACTCTGTGTTAATGTAGCTTCATTTCATATCCAAGTGTTTGAGGAGCCTAGGGTCAAATTTTAAGAAAGAAAAAAAAGATGGCCGACAAAGGCACAGGTTATTACCAAGGCATACATTATTATTGACAATAATGATGGATCTTGGTGACCTCTCCCCCCACCAAGTTCATTTGCCCAGGTGTTTACATACAAACACGTCTTTGTTTTTAGTTCTTTTTCAGGTGTGGGGGGGGAATGACCAACTGCAACATCTTGGCATACCTTCCCTCACCCCAACTAAACCTGCCGTAACTTGCAAGATTCCAAGAATATGTTCTATCCTCTTACAGTAGGACTTCGGGGCCAAGGGCCATGCCACTTTACAATACATTAAAAAATATACTGCTATTTTAAAGGGAAGTTTCTTCTAGCATGGTACAAGTTTTGCCTTTGTAGGCCAACGAGTCTAGGCCCAATGACATACACGTGTATGTACATATGTGTAGATATGTATACATATGCATACGTGTATATATTTACAACAGCACAATTTAAAACTAGCCCTAGAACAATGAAGAGGAAGGCCGGGGAAGAATAAAAAAGTGGCAGGCAGGGTTTTCCATGTGACTCTCCAGGCCTCAGTTTCCTCATTTGTACATGAGTAGGTGAACTAGACACTCTCCATCCTCCATCACCCCTTCAACCCAAACATTCCATGGTCTAATGTCCCTTCCAGCACCAAGATTGTAGAATTATACCTATGCTACTAATAGATGAAAAGTCATGCACTCTAAAAATGGTGCCGGGAAATTCAACAACACTTCAAGTAATTCATATTCATATGGGCTTTTACAGAATATTAGCTAAGTAATTTATCACAGAGGAGGAAAAAGGTATTTTTTTTAAAGGGTTGGGAGTGAGGAGTGGCCGAAGGAGGATAAAAGGCAGCAAGAAGGGAGTTGGCACTTGTATAGACAAAGAAAAGAAAGAGATCTTGGCAAAATCTTGCTTTGCCCACACTTTTAAGGCTTCTGACATACAAGAAACCTAGGTGAAAACCATCTCCCAAATCACAACTGTTACCCCAATGTTGTTAAAGCAGTGCTTTTTCCAACTAAACAATTCCCACCCAAGTCCTGCCTGTGTACCAGAAGCTCCAATAAGATTACCCATCTTAATTTTGGGGCGGCACATATCCTGTGGGGACTACTTAGGAGAATTTAGGTTTAAGAACAATTGGACTAGCAAGTAATAAATAGTGTGTGGTTTTCCCCAGACACACCTGGCGATGGACCCAATTTGTCACCATCCCCTTTCTAGCAACATACAACATTTCAGAGTTTACATTGCTATATATTACAGTTCAGCCAGCCCTCATCTCAATCCTCGCCTGCAGCTGGGTGGCCATATGGACTTGGGCAAGCACAGTTCACTGAATGGAAAATCTGGCATTTATGTAGCGCATTATATGTTATCTCATTTGATTCTCACAATAAACCTGTGAGGAAGGGGCTGTTAGCCCCATTTTCTAGATGGGAAAAATGAGGTTGTGAAAGGTAGCGACTTGCCCACACAGCTACTAAGTATCTAAGGCAGCGTCTACACTGCACCGTCTGGCTGCTTCCCATGCTCAATCTCTAAAGTCAACCCGTTGTAGGCATACTAGAAAGTCCCATGAGGAGCTCTCAGGAGGTCCATTTGGAAACAGGACTAAAGTGACTGAGCAAGGGTAATCCTCTAAGCCACCCTCCATTTTGGAAACACCTTCAGCATTAAAAACAGTAAAAGACTAAGAGTCAAGAGAGCTGAGTTTTGGTCTTCTGCTCTTAATTACAAGCCATGGCCATGCCACACCACCTCGCCCAATTCCAGTGCTCTAATTGCTAGAATGTCCAGACAAGCCCAGAGGTCCCTCCTGCTCCCCATGTTCTTTCAGGCTGCGACTGTGCCATTGCTCCCGTCATTCTCGGGCTCAAAAGTCCCAATGGCTCTCCAATGCCTACTACCACACAGCTATTTTTAACAGTAACTCTAGAATAAAAGGCTAGGGTTGGGCTTAAGATAGATGATCCACAAAACTCTCCCATTCCTTTTAGGGTCTTCAATTTACTCAGCTATAATTGAAGGAGTTGGACCAGGTAAGCTCAAGATAAAAATCCTCAGATCTCCCACCAGTTCTACACTGGTTAGCCTTATTCTCCAGGCTCTTCAAGATAAGCTCTCACCTGTCCCATCCAATCTTATTTCCCACTAGAATCATAAGATTTGAAAGTAAGAAGAGATTACCACACAGTTCTGTGGTCATTCCCTCTGTGGCCAATCAGATCCAGGAGAAGTTTGTTTCAGATTTAGGAGCCTGCATAATCGGTTTTCAACATCTTTTTCCTGCCTTATTTCCACAAACTCTCCACTCCAGCCATTCCCAATCCTGGCCTGCTCTCAGATACTCATAGTAGCTTATCCTCATGTCTAGAATGCACTCCTCTCCTCATCTCAACCTTCTCTTCTAGTTCCCATCCAGATGAAAAAGATTCCTTCTTCCTCAAGTTTTCCTCTGCCCTTGGTCAGTTTGACTTTTTAATTATACTTACTTGCCTACTAGATTACAAGCCGTTTGTGGCCATGGACCATGCCACTTTTCATCTTTGTACCCCCAGCCCTTGGTCCATAACAGGCATAACTAAATATTTGTTAAATGAAAATAACTACTGCCACATGAACCTGCTGGCTCCCCACATCTTTTCCCAGATCTCTGCTTCTGTGCGTGCTTTCATTAACCTCTATCCCAGGATGTCCAACTCAAGTGGCAGCTCCCCTCTGTTAAGCCTTCTCCAGCCATTTCAAGGCACACTAAGCTTCCTTCCCCTCTCTGAACTGCACTACACTGCACAGGTGGTTGGCATTACATATTTTAAAGCTAAATTAATTGAAATGATTAGGGAAAACCTGAGTGTAAGCACTATGAAGTTAGAAATACGCCATTGTGCACAATGCTAGACAACTACCAGGCACCCAAACTTTGGTTATAAAAATAGCATAATTCACTGTGATAAGTAAAGTAGGGGCAATGAGGCTACAAACTAGTGATAAAGCAGATTCTCTGAGGTGGAGAGGACACTTCAGGTCATTTCATACAGGATCCTCCCTTCTTATAACATTCCCTGCCAGTGATGAAATGGAAGTTGGCTAAAGGGCTCTTACAATACTGAATTCAGACCTCAGCGAGAAAGGCCATTCCATTTGGGGATATCCTCATTGTTAAGAAGTCCTTCCTTAGCTGGGAGGCCAAGATTTGCCTTCCTATAACTTCCATCCAAATGCAGTTACCAAAACAACCAATGGGCATTTGGGAGGGTAGAAGGAGGAGCCTGAATTCAAGAGAGAGAAGAGAGGAATACAGAGAACAAAGACTTGAGGCAAATCTAGGAGAGAAGCTGGTCCAAGAGCTGGGAGGAGAACCCAGATGGCTGACACTGTGAGGTCTTCAGAGAGCACCTGTGTCCCTTTCCCCAACCCACTGCTTAGGTAGAAACACTTTTCTGAAGGCCTATCAACAACTACTGGACTTCCGAAAGTCATAGAAGAATACAGTTGAAAGCGACCTAATTACAAAGTCAGCTAATACAGAGAGGGCTCTTTCAACCTCACCAGCAGCTCCTCTGTAGGCTTCCAGTGATCTGTACTGCTTTACCAAAGGACTGATGCATCTTGTGGGGAAAGCAAAAATCAAGTTTTCCATCTCTAGAATTCTGACCCTTATACTTTCGGAGATCTTTGAATGACATGTGACTCTAAGAAACTCTTATTTTATTCCTTGAATAGGTCAAAGACTTCTCTTTCTTTCTCAAACAACATTTGTAATCAGAAGAGTTTATATCAATGGAACATATAACCTCAGAAACTAAAATAAATTCAATTAAAACACAATTACTCTGCTCTTGTCAACTTTAAGCCCATCCAGCCGTAACAGAAGAAGAGAGGCGAACTTGGCTCAGAATTTGAGAATAAACTAGCTTAAAAAATAAAACCCCTATGATCATCTCTATTTTACAGATGATGAAAGTAAGGCTCAGAGAATCACGACTTGTCCAGAGGCAACACGTCAAAGAAAGGCCAAAGCTGGACTCAAAGCCAAGTAGCCCAATTCCAAGGCTAAGGCTTGGTCTCCAACAAGTGACAAGGGCCCCCAAATCCTCACTAATCAGCTTTGGAAACAGCTACTAGGACAATTCCAAGTACAGACAGAAAAAAAGGCAGGAGGAAGTGCTTGTTGCCCGCAGGCACGAAAGGAAGAGTCAGGGGACAGGAAGGGAACCCCACCAAACCAGAGCAGCAAAGAGCTGGAGATTCAACTCTGGGACTGACATAGAGGAAATCCTTTCAATGGGAAACCACAGGAGTAGATTACTGTGATTACACTTCAAAAGCAAAGACTCTGCCACAGAGAGACATAATGAGAGGAAAGCGCTGCCCCCTTGATCAGGGAAGTCCGGGGCCCCCTGCTACACACTCTCAGGCATTCATAAAAAAAGGAATGGAACCATAAGAAAGCTCCCAATCTCTGTCTCCCGCTTATCTCTCTCCAGATCACCAGTCACATTATGAACTGCTTGCCAAATGTAGGGAATCAAAGGCTGCCAGTTTAGGTGCATCAAAGACAAGGATGCCTCCTGAATTTGCCCTTTCTGAGATCTAACCTGTGGAAAAATATCCAAGACAAATTGCTTGTAGGTTAAGAGACGGTATGGCGAATTTTAGCTCTGAGAAAACAGATCAAGAACAACAAAGTTAGAAGCCCCTTCAGATCAGACTGGCTTATGGAAATACTGTCATGGAAAGTGTGATAACTCTCCAGTGAAAATGTAATCTTTTTGAGGGCAGGGATGAGTTTATCTTTTGTCTTTGCTGCTTAATAAATGTGCGCCAAATCAAATCCAGTTCTAGTATTAACCTAATATTAATTATAAAAAGCTAGAAAAGGGAATTCAGAGAGTCAGCATGTGCTATGCAGTGAGTGGCATGCTGGACTTGGAGTCAGGAAAATTTGGTCCTGAACACTAAGGCAGAAATTCCCTAGCTATGTGTGACTGTGGGCAAGTCAAGTAACTGCTCAGTTTCCTCATCTTCACAGCATATTGTAAGGATCAAATGGAATAGTCACGTAAAGTGCTTTGCAAACCTTAAAATGACCATGAGAATGTCAGTAGTTATTATTATAGTGGAGAGAGCGCTAGACTTGGATTCAGGAGAGCCAGGGCTGAATCCCAACTCAAAAAAGTACTTGCGTGGCCCTGGACAAAGTCTCTGACCCCAGTGGGCCTCAGATTCCTCAATCTTTGAATCTTGAGGGCTAATGCTAACCTCACAGGAGTACTGCAGATAAAGAACTCTGTAAACATGAGCTAAATAAAAGTGCCATCTGACCGGAGTTTTTAAATGGAGGGTTTAGAATGAGCTACACAAAAGATGACCCACCTTGGAACCTATAGGTTAAGCCTGGAGAATGAGAGGTAAAAGGGAGGGAAAAGATGCTCCAGAAGAACTAGACTGTTATATATGTGTGAACACACACACACAATTCTCAACCTTCTTCTAGCTTTGCTGAAATAATGTCAAACACCTGAGGAGATTCCAAAGTACCCAGTTAGGCCTGATCCAAAGACAGGAGCACAAGCAGGAAGGAGAGAGAGCCAGGAAGGTGACCAAGATGGTGAGGACTCAGAATCATGCCATGTGAAATAAGAGATACCTGCTTTTGAAAGATCTAGAAGTACAACTTCTAGTGTGTTGTTATTGTTATCACCATCAGCATCAGTACGTGATACAATAAATTCAGTCAGAAATAACTTGGAGGCCCGAGGTAAGAAAAGGCATTTAATTAAAAGCCCAAAATCCCGGGGCGCAGCTTTTGGTTTGTTCTAGTCCTGATCAGGTTAGTAGTAAAGGTAACAAAACTGCTACCTTTACTACTATCTCGAGGGCTAACACATAAAGAAGAAATCTGTCTCTTGTGCTTCGCCCCAGGGGGTCACAGGAAAAACCAACCTGGGAGAAGGAAGAGGTAGGGACTGAAGAGAAGCAGATTTTAGCTCCATGTAAGGAAAAAAAACTTTGTAGTTCTTCAATACTAATCAAATGACTGCCTTTGTCAGGGATGTTGGTCCAGGCAGAGTTTGGCTTTGATGACTTGGACAACCAAAGGGTTCATGAAGTGGCTACAGAAAAGTCCTGATGCTAAAAACCTCAGTGAAGTGGGTTTGGGAACTGCCAGAGGGGTGGGAACTCCTGCATCCCATTCCCTTACCCCTACTGCCAGGTCAGGACTAGAACATACCAGAAGCTGCACCCCGGAATTTTGGACATTTAATTAAATGCCACTTCTCACTCTGGGCCTCCAATTCCTTCTTGACTGAATTTATCATATGACATAATAATAATAACAATAATAAAAAGTCCCTGGCTCTTTAACCAAAAGAACCCCCTAATTGATTCCCACAGTAATTAACCTGCATTTTACCTCCGAGAGCGGTAGTTAAGGAAGTCGGCACTGCTATTTATAACTCATCTCAAATTGAGGGCAGACTGCCTAAAATCTAACACATCCCAGCTGTACTCCTGTTTGAACTAGGGCCAAGGGAATTTTTTAAAGCAATCTTGGCACCGAATGAATGACACCAACAGTAAGAGAGCGCAAGTGGTTGTGTTGTGGTGACGTAGCAGGGGAGGTGGGATGGGAAGGGGGGGCCAGGGTACTGGGATCCCTTCTCATGCATGCTTGGCTGTTCACTAGGTCCCTGTACAGTAAGCCGGGAGCCGCCCACTGAGAGCCAAACACAGGAAAAGACTTTTCCTGTGGAACGCCTTGAAGTGAGAAACACATGGCTAATCTGAATAAATGCGAAGCCACTGCCGCCCCTGCCAGGAAGGTTAGTGCTCGTAATCTCTGGCCATGAGGCTGGCTGCCGGAGAGGACTTGGACCAGCGCCTGAGAACCCACAAAGAGCTGGGAGAACAGATGGGTAAGGACCCCAGCAAAAACAGCGCCGGGTCACGTGACCCACCACATGGCCCCGCCAGCACAAACTATTGTCTAGCTGCTGAATTCCTTCCCCTCCATACAAAGACACAAGGCCCCTTGCTGCAATTCCAGGGATAGGCAGCAGCTGTTGAGACACATCCCTTGCTAGATGGACCCTTGCCTGATGAAGCTCTTTCCCCGTTTTGAGTCCTTGGGATAACCAGTACTGGAGAAGGCCTCTCCCACTTCTTATAGTGCCTTGCAAGTTCCATCTGCTTCCCATGACTGAACTTAGAATGTATCTTATATAGTATAAAGAAAGTATCATCCCTTCTCCCCCCAAAAAGGCATGTGTCTCCTCTTTACAGCATCCTAGCCAACCTTTCCCAACTCCCTAACTAAAAACAGATTTTCATCTGGTGCCACCTTAACCACATAAAATGTAGACTATGAGTGCAGTTAGCTCTGCAATACCTGGCTCCTTTCTACTGCTCCAGCCTTCTTACATATCCCTCCTCTTCCCTCTATGGTCCAGTCACACCAGCCCACTTGCTACTCCATCGCCCTTCTAGGTGTCTTGGCGCTGGCTGTCCTCTCTGCCTAAAATGCTCTCTCTCCTAGAATCATCCGTTTTCTTCAACACTATGCCCAAGAGCCACCTTTGACATGAAGTCTTTCTAACTTCCCCTCAGTTGCTAGTGTTCTCCCACCTTACCTACCTGGTCTTCATTTTGTATACCATATGTTCACACTCACATAGATAAGTGTTAAAATGTGAACTTAACACAGTGCCTGCCACATAAAGACTGATGGGGACCTCTGAAAGCATCTACTGCAACATCCTCCTTTTATATATAGGGAAAAGTGACTTGTTTAAGGTCAAACAGATTCCACTCCAAATCTGTTTTTCTCTTAGACCACCATTAACATACCTCAAAGCATTTCTTTAGTTCCTTTTTTCTTCCCCTCAGTCACTTTCCCTCTTTAAAGGATAGGTCCAAGGGGTTCCCTTCTCCTTGTCTGAAAAACATCTCACTGGAGCAAAGGAAGGAAACTTGGCCTTGGCCAAGTCCAACCCTCTCCTTGGAAGACTGATGAAGAAAGAAGGAAAGTAGAAAACTACACAGCTGCAGAGCTGGGAGAGTTGGGGTGGGGGGAGGGTGGCGGTGGCTTGGAGAGAAGAGAGAAGATGGTGGAACCCTTTCCATTATACCTGATTCAAGACTAATCACTAAGGGAACATAACTCAGTGGAGAACTTGAGAGCTAACTCTCTAATGCCACCTTCCTCCACCTGGGGAAGCAACATTTTTATTTTGCTTTTAAAAAAAATTGTGTGTGTGTAAAGGGAGTGGGGGCACTACCATACCATGTGAAATTGCTCCCATTATCAGCTGTGGGCTAAGAAAGTCAAATGACAGATTCTTTTCTGCTGGTCAGTGTCAGCTCTCAGCCATCCTAAACTTCCAAAAGGCCAGGTAAATATAGGGGCATGGAGCATCATTGAAGCTGGGCCACCACCACATCCCTCCTGGGTCTGGCCAAGGCTCTGGTCCTTTGCAGAGGGCAGGGAGTGCCACCACTTTGGATTTCATGGAATTTTAGAATCTCAGAGCTGGAAGGGACCTCGGCACCTAGCTCAACCCATACCTGACAAAGAATTCTTATAACAGCGGATGGAGATTCAGACTTCGTCAGATGACCTCTGATGGAGGCTGCTGTTCCATTTTGAGGAGAGTTTCATTAATAGGCAGTTTGTTCTTACATCAAACCTAATTTTGCTTGCTTCTTTGCAATTACAATCCATTATTCCTAGTTTGGGCTGCTGGAGCCCAAACAGAACAAGTTTAATCCCTTCTTGACAGCCCTTCAAAGAGAAGATACAGAAGTACCCTTCCCCAATACACTCCAATTCTTTCTTTCTCCAGGCTGAACGTGCTCAATTACTGCAAACCATCTTCATATGGCATGGACTCAGGGTCCTTCACTATTCCAGTTGCTTTCTCTGGATGCTTTCAGGCTTTCCTAAACTGTGGTGCTCAGAAATGAAGATATTCTCCAGAGGTGGTGTTGACCAGGGCTAAAAGACAGAAATTCCCCAGGGAGAGAAAAATTTCCCCATCCCTATAACAACAAAAACATCCACTTCTAGAATGAATACCTCTCAACAATGCTGTGGAGGAGTTAAGTGATACAAGCATTAATAACTGTTTTACAGCTTAGCCAACTGAGGTTCCAAAGAGTCCTGGGGCTGAACTAACCAATTTAATTTTCCTGACTCCAAGTCCTTTCCCTTCTGCCTCTCATGCTATAAACTAACCTAAAATGCCACCTACCCTTGGATAAATACATAAGAATTGGAATAAGAAAATATCACATTAAAGCAAAAAAACCTAGTTTTCTTCAACCACTTCATTCTTCCCAGCTGGTCCATCCCAACCTTCCAAGATGTCAACAAGAGCTATACTCCTCTGAGAACATGGTTGACACTGCTAAAAAGGGTCAGGGCTTTATTCTCTGAGTCAGGTGGAATCCTGCCAACTTGGGTGGGAGTGGGATTTCAGCAAGTGTCTTTCTGAGCCAAATTCACAGAACAAACGAAGCACCAATCTGACAACTTTCTGGGGAAACCCCCCGGTCAGACATTAAACAGAAAGCCCTAGACCTTCCAGCCTACTCTGGGACATTGAGAGGGATCCAAAATCCAGAACAAGCAGAGAAGAGTTCCTGCTTTCCTTAGGAGAAATGCAAAAGCCAGGTTTTGCCTTGCCCCATAGTAGTGAGATAAACCAACAGAACTGTTTAGGTGGCAAATATTGGGCCTAGGTAGACAAAAACAGCCACAACTCACATTTCTGAGTGTTTTCAGGTCTACAAAACACCTTCCTCACAACCCCAAGGTGGGAAGAATGAGGATTGTTTCCATTTTAGTAAGGACACTGAGGCTCAGAGCAGTAGTCACACAGCCAGGGGCACTAACCTCAGAGTCAGAGATGGGGCTGGAATGAATGTTTTTATCCTATTAAAGACAGGCAAGGGAAGCCCCCTGAAAGAATGAGAAGTACCCAAATACCAATTACAGATGGCCTAACAAAAGGCTGGAAAACCACTTGGATATACTCTAGTGGGGATCCTTGTTAAGTAGAGGGTTGACCACATGGCCTCGGAAATGCGCTCAAACTCCAACTCTCTGATTCTAACGCTAATGGAACTGCACAGCTGCCCGCCCCAAACAGGCATGTTAGAAAACCACAGGCAGGTGGTTTGCATTTCTTCTTCCAGCTGGGGTGTAAGCCATCAAATGGCACAACCAGAGAATCAGTCTGATGAATTCTCCAAGTGATGATAAACAAAGTCTCAGCTCCTAAGTCCATAGGACTTGAGTCTGATCCACTTAAGGTGCAGCCAGCTCAGTATCCTAGGTCAAACCAGCTGCCCTCCGGAGCCGCCTCTTCTGCTCACCATGCTGTCATTCACCAGCTCTCAGAGAAAACGATCTTACACATTTATCCTCCTCACCTTTGGGTAAAGATGTAGGGAATAGATTTCTCCCAGTTTCCGATCTGTTCCAAAAACAAAACTGCAATTCTTTCTAGAGGGAATTCCTTATTTGGCAGAGTCGGTAAAGATGCAGGGTGCCAAGTATAGAATCAAATATTCTGTCTGGAAAGGACTTCAGAAAATAAACTGTTAAAACAGAGAATGTGAAGGCTGAAATGCCTTTAGAGATCATCCAGTTGAAGTGCCTCATTTTTTTTTTTTAAGAAAGAACTGAGGTGCAGAAGAGGGATGGTGGTTTGTTTAAGGTCTCACAAAAGATTAAAGGTAAAACAAATTAAAGGTCTTTATATAAAGCCAAAGGACCCAAAGTCAGAAGATCCAGGTTCTTGTCTGGCCTCCGACAGTAAACTGGGTGTAAGACCTTGAGCAAGTCACACTCCCTCTGGGGCGGGGAGTATTTTCCTCAATTGTAAAATGAAGGAGTGAGAGCAGATAAACGCTAAGGTCTCTTCTAGCTTTTACAATCCATAAAAATTCATTAACTAATTTTCAAAGGGTTTGTAGAGAAGGGCAGAATCCCACTAGTACAGAAAAACAAGGGAAATGCATCATTTCCTTACATATTATAGACAATCATCCTTAACCAAACAGCCAGGGTTACCCACCTATAGGAAGTTTAAAGATAGGAAATTAATCGGGGTTGGTTCACTTTTATCATGACAAGGTCTGTGTTGGATTCCAAGTAGGCGCCATATTGTCCTGCCCTTCTTGCCTGCACTAGCACACCCTAGTAGCTAAAGCTATTCAAGAGTCCAAGTACCATCTCAGCTGAGCTATGGAATGATTTGGACAAGGCACTTTTGTATGACAGGGGTTGATGCCATGAAGAGATAACATCTAAGGCAGCTTCTGCCTCTAGGAATCAGATGATTATTTGTACCGGTTTCTCTGCTTGCTTAAGTGTAGGCTTATTGTATACAATTTGGATACTTTAAAAGTCAATGATATCATGACCAAGGGTACATACTCCCCTTCATCAGTGCAGATCGAAATCTTTCCATACCTTGCCCCATGTGATACAAGCCCATATGTCCCTATAAAGCTTCCATTCTTTTTTGGTTTTTTTTTTGGCCAGGCAATGGGGGTTAAGTGACTTGCCCAGAGCCACACAGCTAGTAAATGTGTTGTGTCTGAGGCTGGATTTGAACTGAGGTCCTCCTGCCTCCAGGGCCAGTGCATTATTTACTGTGCCACCTAGCTGTTCCCCCCTCCCCCTCCATAAAGCTTCTAGAGAAAGTCTATGCTATCTTAGGGGTAAGAATGTACAACTCAAGCTACTTACATCTCACATGATTGTGGTTATTCAATTTAGTAAACATATGAATGCCTATCCTGTTCATAAAGGCAACATGCTGTAGTGAGTAGCATGCCGGGTTTAGAGTCAGGACAAACCTGGGTTCAAATCCCACTTCTGACATTAAACTAATCAGAACACTGGGCAAGTTACTAACCCTCTCTGAACTTCTATTTCCCCATCTGTAAAACAGAAATAACAAAACCTACCCCACAGGACTGTTGTGAGGATGGGGTGAGAGAATGTAGGTGAAGCATTATATAAATGTGAGCTATCAGGATCATAGACAGGTTGTGACCTGCCTCTCTGCATAGGGAGTTCCCAAATGGGGAGTTCCCCAAGTGGATGAAATCACGGATCCTTTGCAGAGTCTGTTCTGAAGAATCAATGAGTCTTAAGCTAAAAAACAAAAACAAAAGCCCTAAGTAACATGATTAAGTCTCCTACCAGGTAGAAAAGCAAATGCCAAAAATGATGAGAAAGGGTTTGGCTACTCAAATTCCCATTCCAAGAGATGCTATGTTCTCTTCTCTCTGAGAGGACCTACACAAAACTGTGTCCTGATGCGCTAAGTCACAAGCATCATGGCTATTCCCCCGACACACTTAGTAGGTGGCCCCTGCAGAGGACTGTGATGAATGAGGGAGCAGGGACATGGTCTTAATAAGTCAGAGTCCCTGTTCTGGGAGGGGAATGAAACATGCACTCAAAAAACAATAACCCTCAAGTTAGAATGGAGGGGAGTGCACAAGAGGGGTTCATCAGAGAGGCAAGAGTGTTAAGAGAGGAGGCTCTTGGGACAAATCACTTAGACTTTTCTTCTCCCACAATGGCAAGGTTCCACAAGGTAAGAGACGGTCTTGGACAAGGATGATTCCAATCCACCTGTTCTTCAGCCCCACAACTGATTTGGGTTCTTGGCCCAGAACAGCCAGTGCTTGCTACTTCATTCGTTAAGCAATGGGTAATCACTACAGGACTGTGGGCAGTCCCTGACCTACAGCTGTGAAGCCACAAAAGAGAACCAGCCAATCACTAGGGCACAGGCTCTGCCCACAAAGGGGCTTTTCCCCTGGAACACCTCAAGGCTTCCAGGATATGTGAAAGTGATTAGTGAGAGGTACATATGGTAGCACAGAATACCAAGGAATATGTATCACCCTAGCATTCTATGAAAAAGCTTTGTATCTAGGACCCCTTGGGGTATTAGTGCCTCTTCTGCCACCAACAGTGTGACATTGGACAAATGGCTTTACCATTTGGAGTTCATCTACAAAATAACAGAGTTGGACTAGATCAGGGGCTGTGGTCTGTGGACTTATAAAAATTTTTTTTATAACTATTTGAATATAATTGGTTTCCTTTGTAATTCTGTGCATTTTATACATTAAAAAAAAATTTCTCCTAAGGATGGGTCCATGATACCAAAAAGGTTAAGAACTGCTAGACTAAATTATCTCCAAGTTCAATTCCATTAAGTAATCATATGCTTACATCTGATTTCCCAGTTACTAAGCACCTATGTTACAAAAACAAAAGTCACTGACCTCAAGGAGCTTCCCTTCGATTGAGGGGAAACAAGTATAGAGTGAAGTAAATATAATTTCTGGAGTAGAGAAAGGCGGGGAGAGGCTTGGAATGTCTGCCCTTCTTGATCTGTTAAAGCTCAGCTCCTGCCATTTTCCCCAGAAAGTTCTCTTTCCCTGACATCCTAGTTCTGTGACAACCTTCTTCTACCTTGGAGCTTATGCACTGTGTTTTGCAACTCTCTAATTTAACTTGCAGTCAGTAATGTAACTTACATACTGTTGTAGTTACATACTGTTACTATACAATACAGTTAACTATGTATATATCCTAATCCCTCACTAGACCCATGATGGGAGGGACCAATCCACAATCAATGCTTGGTGCCCAAGAGATGCGAACAAGTATTTGCTTAATGAATGAAATGCCACACACACCATGGTTTAAATAAAGTTACAGAAAACTTAAAAATGGTGTTTGGTCAAAGGTATTGGGAGGAAATGGCCAGACTTAAGAATCAGGACCTTTTAGGCCAGATTCATCCTTAAAGACTAGAAAGTTAGGAAGCTATGGATAGATTGAGCAAGGACTTCATGGACATAGCAATCTATGAACAAAGGGGAAGTCCTAGAGAGGAAACAGTGCATTTCACACAGAGGGCAGAAGTGTGGGTGGGGGGTAGGAGGTGCCGGGGCAAAATGAATTGCTACTTCTAGTAAGTAAGAGCAACACTGTCTCCAAGCTCCCCTCATTTCTCTGCCCTAGTTTCCCAGGTTCTTCTCTAACACATGGAAAGTTTTGTAAACAGAGGATGTCCCTATATACAATTGCAATTTTGTCAAAAGTTTTTCACAACCTCACCTATAATTAATTACAAAATCTCTTTTGTGTTGCCCTCATCTCTAGCCTTAAAAAATACTGCCAAGCAGGCCTCTGCAGTCCAGCACCACACAAAGGGCCTGAGACAGGCAGAGCAGGGGTGTTCAACCTGCACCTCAGTGAAAGAAGGGGGTCCATAGAAAGCATAGTATGCTACCTCCCATGTGACCACCCCAAGGAAGGTGAGAAAGTGGAGTGTTGTGTGTGTGTGTGTGTGTATAGGAGGTCTGTTCTCTCCCCCATCCCCCCATCCCACAGACACAAAGTGGATCTCCAGGAGGGTCTGGATCACTGCTTCATTCAGAGAGGGTCCCTCTTCCTTTCTCTGGTTCTAATAACCTACCAGTCAGTCTGTCTGTCTTTAACAGTAATCTCTGCCCTCTACACTGGGCACACAGGACAAGTAAAGGCTACTCCATCTCTACATCAGCCCATCTATGTTTTTGCTCCTGATGTTCCATATAATGGGAATCCTCCCAAACTCCAAGTTCCTTCCTGATCCTCCTTCATCTAACCGCAAAGTGTCCTCCTCTTCTCCAGCCTCTGGCTCACATAGCTCTAATGTGCTCAGTCAATCGCAAGCCCTAAAGAGATGTTTCCCCTGTGCCAGGCCCTGGGGGAAACTAGGACAAAAATGAAACTGCCTCCAATTTTAAGGAGCTTACAACTATTAGGAGGAAAAAACCATGGACACAGATAAATTCACACACACACACACACACACACACACACACAAGAACACAAAATGCACACAAAGTCAATACAAAGTAATGTGGAGGGGGCACCAGCAGGTGGGAGGAGGTCATCAGAAAAGGCCCCTTCTTTTAGGGGTGGCACTAAGGCTTAGTGAGAAGCCAAGGTCAGACATGAAAGCATCAGTCAGCTGGGGAGAAGGCAGGGAGGTAGGAGAGCAATGTTCTGTGAAAGAGGTAGTGAAGGCCAATTTGGCAGGAAGGCAGAAGGAGTAAATGGAGTCCTTCTTTTAAAGGCCTATTAAGGTGGCCTGCAGCCCAAATGCCAAACCCAGGAGTTTGTAGCTGACCCTAGAAGCCAGAAGGAGCAATCAGAGTTTTCTGAGAAGGCAGATGACATAGTCAGAGGTCTGCCTTAAGAATATCCACTTCGGCAGTCATGATATGAGGTTGGTTTAGAGATCAGGAGAGACTTGAGGCAAGAAACCCAACTGGAAGAAACATGCGCTAGTCTAGGAGAGGTGACATAAGAAAAATAGCATGGCAAGAGATCTAGATTTGGGAGCCTGGAGAGACACAGGCTTCCAATCCCATTAACTTACTCAACAAGCTTTTATTAAGTGCTTATTATGTTGCTAGGCCCTGTAGTGTATCTTAAGGATTCAAGGGCAAAAACAGACCAGTCCCTGCCCTCAAGGAACTAACATTCTATTGGAGGTAAACATCCCATACACAATCAATACAAAAGATATACAGCATACAGTCCTTATGGTCATTTGGGGATGGAGACAGAGGTGAAGAGCCAGACGTGTCAGTGTTAGCCACATGTCAGGCTAGGGAGCAGTGCCAGGTTAGTTGGAACACATGGACAGGAATGTGCTGTAGGCCTGGAAGGTAAGCTGGAGCCAGACAATAAAGGGATGTTCAAGTCAGAGGCTACTGCTTTTCACTACAGAGATTGCAAAAGGGAGTCACTGAGGAAGACCAATTTGAGGGTCAGACCTGTGCTTTAGGAATATCAAGCTGGTTATGACCACTGGCAAATCTTTCAATCTGTAAAATGGGGACAATGATAACCTGTAAGGATATGCCTTATGAGGCTCGTTAAGAACCCTCCAAGTACCACATAAACAATGGCTGCTTACTTTTCTCAGGCTATTTTGTATTAGAATGATGGCTACATCCTCTTTTAGACAGTAAACTTTATGAAGACGTGACTGTGTTGTGTCAGTCTCTATATGGCCCCCAGTATTCTGCACATGTAACAAATTTAATAAAATATTTATTAGCTCAACCAAATATAGGACCCCAGGGGTTTCTTGCAGAGCCTTAACAAGAAATTAGACTTTCTAACTGTTAAAGACCACTGACCATTGGCCTGTAAGTCAGAAGAACTTCATTCCTGTGCTGAATGTTACTTGTTAGCTCTGTGACCAGGGCAAGTCATTCGCCTACTGTGAGCCTATAAAACCTGCTCTCACCCCCACTACCTGCTTCCCAGGGCTGTCATGAGGATCCAGGTGAAATAATGGATGGACAATGTCTAATGCTACTTCTGAAGAGGTGCTGAGAGAGCTCAGCAATGTCTTGATTCATTTATTCTCTTTGTTTGCAGGACTTTTACCATTTTGAAAAAATGCTAGAACAATCTTGGCCTTAACAATTCCTATCATGAAGAGCAGAGGGAGGCACTGGAGCAGATATTTCCATTTGGAAGGAAGAAATGGGGAGATGACACCTACAAGTTACTTCCCTAGACCACTGCCCCCAAACTCCCTACAGTTGGGAGCACCCAACGTGTCCAAGTTCACCTTGGTGATCAGACTAGACCAAATAGAGAGATAACGAAAAGCAGTTCTGGAGACCCAGCTGTCTCATTAAAATTACAGATGCCCCTCAATCTCCAGACTCTTGGAATAGCTATCAATTAGGATTGTCCATAAGGAACCTACAGAATGTAGAAACTCTTTAGCTCTTAGTTGGAGCAGCCAGAAATCTTTCCAGTTCACCCAAGACGGCGAGAGGGTTTAGTGTTGCCTACCCAGGTGATCTGTACTGTGAGCCCCTGCCCTGCAGTTCCCATTCAGCAAAGCATAAGAACCAGCCTCCAGCAGCTATTTTTAGAACTGGACATTTGTGCCTTTACTATCTCTGACTATTCAGAATCAAACTAGTGAATCAAACCTGTAGGTCTGCTTACCATCTCCATTAGTGAGGAGTATCCATCCGGTAGGGAAATTGTAGTCTGATCTTCTGAAGAGGCAGAAAGTGGGATGTGCCAAAGCCTCTTAGTCCTACCTTCACTCAGGATATTTCTTGAACGTGTCTCTCTTCTCCGTCACTACCACTACAACCACTCCAGTTCAGGCCCTCATCTCCAATTGCTGGCACTACTTTTAATAATAGCCTAAATGGTCTATGGCCTCCATGTTCAATTTCTCATTAACACCATTGCCAAAATCATCCAAGTGCACAGATTTGCCCATGTCATTTCCTTGCTCAAAAACCCTGGGTAGCTTCCCTATTGCATCTAAGATAAAAAAGCAAAGTCCTCACTCAGCCTGGCATTCAAGCTTGGCTCGAACCAACCTTTCCAACCTTATTTCATAATACTTTCCCCTTTACTCTCTGTGCTCCAACCAAGCTGTTCCTCCATGCCAGGAAGCTCCCTCCTCACTTCTTTATCTTTGCCAGCTGAAATCTTTTCCTTCTGGTATTCCTCAGGTCCTACCTCCTCCATAAAGCCTTTTCCAAATTTCCCATCCCAGAGGCTAGAGTTTGTTCTCTCTCTCTCTCTGCCCCGCCTTTAAATTTTCCTTAGAGCAATCTGACAACATTTATTAAGCACCTATCATTTGCCAGGCATGGTGCTGGGCACTGGGAACACAAAAAGCAAGGTTCCCATTGTCTAGGAGCTCACAGTCTAATGGGGGAGTGTAAACAACTATGGACAAGCAAGATTTATGCACAAAATACTGAGGATAATCTCAGAAGGAAGGCACTAGCAATTAAAAAGGGAATTGGGGCAGGCTTCTTGTGGAAGGTGGGATTTTAGCTAAGACCTGAATGAAAGGAAACCAAGTAGTAGAGTTGAGGAGAGAATTCCAGACATGGGGAATAGCTAAGTGAAACTGCCTGGAGTCTAGGGAGGAAGTGACATGTTTGAGGAATGGCAGAGGGGGCAACGTCACCGGATCATAGAGTAAGTATATGGAGGGAAAAGAGGTGACAAAGACTGAAAAGGGAGGAATGGGCCAGGTTGTGAGGGACTTTGGAAGTCAAATAGAAGATTTTATATTTGATCCTGGAGGTAATAGGGAATATCACTGGATCTCCCCTTTGCTCCAATCATAATCCACTTTGTAACATAATTATTTGCATACATATCACATAGCTCTTATTAGATTATAAGTTTGAGGGCCGGGATTGTCATTTTTTCATCTTTGTATTACTCCCAGTACTATGAGCACAGGACTTTGCCCTTAATGTTTATTTAATTGAATTTGATTTCATTCATGACACTGATTCATTCATTGAGCATTAAGGCATCTATTCTACTCAAATAACTTCCACTTCTACAGGGCTTGAGAGTGTAGAAAGTCATGTGATCCTGTGAGCTTCCCAACAACCTCGAGAGTTTAGTAGTGTTAGGATTGTTATTTCTGTTTTACTCATGAGGAGGCTGAGGTACAGATCAATGAAGACATTTGTCTATAACTACAAAATCAGGACACCAAACTTGGGATTTTGATCTTAGGTCCACTGTTCCTGGCAATATAACAGAAAGCCTCCATGAAATGCATAGAGCTGGCTAGGTATTATGGAAGAAATGAAGATGAAAAAGACTCAGGCCTTGCCCTCAAGAAACTGACATTCCAGTAAGATCGAGGATTCCCATACACAGATCAATAGAACATGTCATAGAAATGAGAAGTGCCCAAATGAAACATAAAGTGTTGCAAGATCTGAGAAGACCTGATACTGACTCGGACAATTCCAAGGATTGGATTCTGGTCTAAACTCTATGACTTTGGCTATCTATAAAGCATTGGGGTTAGACTATGATTCTTAAGGTCTCCTTCAACATTACCAGTCTATAATGGAATATTTTGGGTTGGGTCTCTGAGGGAAGCACATGAACATTCGTGTCTAGATAGGCAAGGACACTTAGCAACCTTTTATTTTCTTTCAAACCAAATGCCATGATAGTTCCTCATCTTGGTGTATCCCCACCCTCCTCTTAAAAAAAAAATTTCGGGGCAGCTAGGTGGCACAGTGAATGGAGCATCGGCCCTGGAGTCAGGTTCAAATCCAACCTCAGACACTTCACACACTAGCTGTGTGACCTTGGGCAAGTCACTTAACCCCAATTGCCCTGCTTTCCCCCCTCAAAAAAACCAAACAAATAAACAAATAAAAAATTCAAAATTGAAGTAGAAAGGCACAGGTTCACATCATGGGCTGGAAAGGAATACAAAGCTTTCTGCGTGTTCAACTTGCTCGGGCAACTGAACTCCAAAAACTTTGCTTAAAATAGGTCCATAAGTATAGCATTTCTCACCAGGTCAATGCAGAAACCAACTAGGCTTCTCGGATCAAAATAATACATTTGCTGTTCTAATATTATCTTCATACTAATTCCTGACAATTTTTACTCTATAAACTTCACAAATTCCATATACCTCTATATTTCACAAGTTGTTACCCTCCAGGCACTGCCCTCCCCCCCACCCCAGCCAAAGATCACCTAGTGGTTAAACCTCCAACAACAAGCCTTCCTCTGTTCTTTGGTAGTCCACCCTCAGCGGATCAGCCCAGCCCTTTGCCCAAGATAGGCATTACTAAATGCTGTTGTACAGACTTAGTCTTTTTCAGGACCTGACAGAGTTTACTCCCTACTCTGCAGGTACAACCTCCAAGAACTTAGGTATGACTTTCCACCTAAAGAAGATGAGATCCATAGACAGCACTAAAGTTAAAAAGCACTTTGCATATGTCAATCAGGGAGCATTTATTAAGCACTGACTGTGTACCAGGAACTGTGCTAGGAAATTCAAAGATAAAACTGAAACAACAGTTCCTGCCCTCAAGAAGCTTACATTTTATCAAGGGAAACAATATGTACATATATAAGTACACAGAATATATACAAAATAAACAGACAGTAATTTGAGGAGGAGGTGAGGCATGAGCTGCTGAGGGTGGTGGGAAAGAAACTGAGAAAAGTTTCATGGAGAAGGTGGCATTTAAGCAGAGTTTTGAGAGAAAGTGGAGATTCTATGAGATGGAAGGGAGGAAGGCATTCCAAGCAAGGGACAGCTAGTGCAAAGAGAACTAGGAGAAACAGAAAAAAAGATGGAAGGAAGAGAGACAGAGACAGATGGGGTGGAGAGAGAGAAGAGAGAGAAAGAGAGAGATTGAAAGAGAAAAAAGAGAGACAGAAGAGAGAGAGCAGAATGGAAGGGAGAAGGAGGGAGAGAAAAAGAGGGAAAGGAGAGGGGAGGTGGGAAGAGAGAGAAAACATGAGAACAACAGTAAGGCCAGTCCAATTGGACTCTTCAAAGTGCATGAAGGGAAGTAATATATAATAGGGTTGGAAAGGCAGGTTGGAGGCAGGTTGTGAAGATCTTTCCATTTCAGGGAATGACACTAGAGTGTACTGAATAAGGAAAGGAGTGACCTAGTCAGTCCCATGCTTTGGGACCATTATGACGGCAGCCGTGTGGAGGTTGGAGAAGGGAAAGAGTTGGGGCAGGAAGCCCAATCAGGAGGGAGGGAGCTGCGGCGCCCCCTCCCTCAGGTCACATGGGGGATGTTGTGGAGAGAACTGTATCTCAAGGGTTCTCTCACCACACATAACCCCATGAGGTAGGTGGTACAAAAACCTTTATGCTGGTTTTACAGCTGGTGAAACTTAAGCTCAGAGAAATGACTTGCCTAAGGTTGTCACACAGCTAGTAAAGGACAGAGACAGGGTTGCCTGGCTCCTCCTATTTTTCCCTCCACACCCCACACCCTAGAACAGAAGTACTTTAGATGAAACTACTCAGCTTAAACTTCAGACCTATAGGAAGTGGGGTTTGTGACATACAGAACAAGTTATAAAGCCTCCTAGCAATTAACAAAATCTCAGTCACCCAAGAACGCTACCAGCATCCCTGTCATTTTGTCAACACACAGCCTGATTGAACAAACAAACATGCAAACCTGCCAAAAACACACAATCACACCATGGTTACTGAAGTGGTTTTCCTCCCCTTTCATCCAGGCGGGCAGTATAGTGCGTACAGTGCCGGAGCTGCGGTCAAGAAGACCTGGGTTCAAATCCAGCCTCAGAAGACTTACTAGTTGTGTGACCCTGGGCAAGTCACTTATTCTCTGCCTGCCTCAGTTTCCTCATCTGTAAAATAAGGATAATAACAATATCTAGCTCCCAAGGAAATGCTATTTGTAAAGTGTTTTGCAAACTCATGTGAATGAAAAGCTGTATAAATGCTAGCTATGATGCTGATGAGGTTAGAAAGGAAGGACCGGTTTGGAAACAACAGCCCAGGCAAGGGGCTCAGTCAATAAGACACTTGGAGGGCATGGACTCCCGAGACACTGACCTAGGAATGGGCATTTGCTCAGCTGAATCCAGTACTTCTGGGAACTCAGTTTGGGCAATTTGTATCTACTGTAAAGGTTCCCAGTACTCAGGTCTGATTGAGCTACGCCATGGGTCCTTCACACCTGAAAGAGGGAAGAAGGCCTTCCCGTGGCGGGGGAAGAAGGCCCACCTGAAAGGTGCCCAAGGAAACTACAATATGAAATCTGACTGGACCTAGGATGACATGCGCACCAATAATAAGGGAATTAATGCTATCCAACGCCATCCTTGCCACCAACCCTTCACGTGTTATGAAGTTTAAGGGACCATCTGGATTTAAAGAGGAAGGTTTTGTTAAGGATAACATAGGAAAAACTACAGACTACATTCTAACCCAAACTCAAATCCCAGATCTCGTGGCTAGTTCCCGCTCAGAGGAGGTTTGATTGCACTATGTAGGCGCTTTTTAGACCCATCCATGTTCAATAAAACCTTGCTCTTCCAAAGTCTGTGGTTTTTGAAGAGGAGGTTGGCTTGTCAGAGGTCTTTTACTATGAGATTTTCTAAGGCAACTTGCCCACCACAGCCTCCTCTTCTCCCACTGCATGCCTTCTTATGTTCTCTCAATAAAGCCCCAGCTAGGCCGGATCCTCCAACACAGTCGGTGAGTGCTTCCCTGCTCGCTCTACCTGGAAGGCTCTCCAGTCTTTAAAGCCCCAGTTTGATGCCGCCACCTCCATTCCCCTAGCCAGAAGTGGTCAGGCCCTCTTCTGACCTGCCAGCCCACACACTGGTCCTATGTTTTAAAGATTATGCAAATAAGAAAATATTATCAGGGTGCCATCTAATCTCCCCTCTTAGACTCTAAGCTTACTGAGAGAAGGAACCTGGCCTTACTTTCTGGCCACACCTCTCCTCAAGCTCAGAAGCCCTGCAGGGCCACTCCTGTCAAAGGGCTTTTACTACAGGGCCCAGCTTTCAACAAGTGTGAAGTGACAGCACAGCATCTGTTCTACCAGACTGCCACTACATGGGCAGGGCTTTTTTTTAGAGTCCTTTTCCAGATGCTTTTTCCTGGATTCATTTACCCAAGGTCAGGTGGACCATCCTACCTGAGTAGTCTTTTCAGTCTTTAACAAACTCTTGGGAGCATGGCCTCAGCTGTCGGTGGACCTGGCCCAGCTGCCTAAAAGCTGAAGGGAATGGAAGGCAGGGAGCCCCACTATGTTCCTGCTGGGTCCAATACGTTCATGGGATCACAGAACTGGAGTCTCAGAGCAGGAAGGACCCACAAAGGGATATTTCAAAGAAATGCTTTGTAAAATGTGAAGTTCTTTGCAAACATCAACTACCACACAGGATGGCACCTTCATTTTAGAAGGGCCGAGAGAAGGTCACACAGCTGCTTAGTGCAGAGCCAAGATGAGAAATGAGGTTTCCTAGTTCCCGAACCAGCGTTCTTTTCCCCCTACACCATGAAGTGATTGCAAAACTATTTATTTTACTCCTACAAAGCCCATCTCCTGACCTGGGAAGCAAAAATAGGACACCCAAACTTGGGTTAAAAAAAGAAGTCCCAACCCAGGGATGGGCAGGAGCTCTGGGACCCTGTATCTAATTATCTGCCAGAGGAAGACTACCAATGGCCGAAAGTTATAAACGTACCTTCGGAGAAGGCAGAAGCCTTGGACAGAAGGCTGCCTCCCTCTCAGCAGGCAGGCTGGTCTAGGCTGCAAAGATTGAGACCTGGGCTCTGCAGGGGGACAGCAGACAACTGGTTTGGGGCTTCAATTTTCCCATTTGAAAAAACAGGGCAATGCTCTGCCTAGTTTTTCTATGCCTCCTTTTTTATTCTTTTATTATAAAAGATGGCTCTCTAAATACGGGGAAGGAGAGGAATATTATCTGAAAATGAAAGTGATATCAAAACATAAGACTTCAGTAAAAAAATTTTTTTGAAGAATTCCTGCCCTTTCCTCCTTCAAAGGCAAAGCCATATGTCAGAGTACAAAAGGCTCTTAGAAGGAAAGTTGGCTGCTATGCAAATATCCTTATAGTTCATCTACTAAAATCATTCCTTTTCTTCAAGGTCTCCAGGTTCTCCTCCTACCTGTCTGACAGTTTCCTTTGCTGGATCAGCATCCATGCCCCACTCTCCCATGGTACCTCTGGGCTTGGTCCTGGGGCATCTTCTCCCTCCTCTAGTCTTTCTCTTGGTGATCTCATCAGCTCATGAGTTCAATATCCTCTGTATGGAGATAATTCCAAAATCTGCATATCCAACACTCTTGTCTAGGTGGCTCTACTGCCACATTTCTAAGTACCTGCCTTTACAACTATCTTGGTTTGTAAATACCACAGATTCAGCAAGTCCAAAACAGGATTCACATTTTCCCCGTACATGCCTCCACTCTTGCTCCTAACTTCCCTCTTCTGTCAAGGATGCACCTATCCTTTCTTCACTCTTACCCCATATCCAATCTTGCACATTCTAGCTCCCATACGTGTTTCACACCTGCTTCCTCTCCACTCCTGCCACAACAACCCTAATACCTGGCCTAGACCAGGACCTCATACTGTCTCACTTGGAACTACCGCAGCCTTCTAACTGGTGAACCTGGAAGGTTCTTGAGGGCAAGGACTCTGCTTTGTCTCTGTATCTCTAGCAGATGCCCCCTTCTCTCTGCTCCATTTTTAACCTCATGCCTTGACTTCTGCAATAGCCACCGTGGTTGGTTTCCCTGCCTGCCTCTCTCTACTCCAGCCCTTCCTCCATTCAGCTGTCAAGTTAATTTTCTAAAGCATAGGTCTGATCATGTCACGCTCACACTCCCATCCCATTCCATAAAACTCCAGTGGTTTCTGATCACCCCTAGGACCCAATACAAAGTCCTCTATTTGGCATCCAAAGGCCTTCACAAGCTGGCCACCTCTTACCTTTCTGCCTTATGGCACTGGCTTCCTTGTTATTCCTAAAATGAGGCCACTCCATCTCCAACACTTATGGGTGTTCCCCAGGCCTGGAACAGTCTCCCTCTTCATTTTCTCCTCGTTTCCCTGGTTTCCTTCCCAGCTCAGCTCAAATCTCACCAAAGAGAAGCCTTTTCTGATCCCTCTTAATGCTAGTGCCCTCTGGATGACCAGTGGGAATTGATTATCCCCAACTTATCCTCCTAGAGCTCATCTGCACATGGTTGTTTGCATGTCACCTCCATTAAACCATGAGCTCCTTAAGGGCAGGGACCGTCTTTTGCCTTTCTTTGTATCCTTAGTGCTTAGCACAGTGCCTGGCACATAGTGGGTGTTTTCTAAGCGCTTACTGACTGACCATCTGCCAAATAAATATTTTTAAAGCACAAGCCGGGCTACAATATTCTCCTACTCGAGCCAAGGCTCCCTCTAGGATAAAATACAAGCTCCTGCTTGGCATTCCAAGTCCTTCCCAATCTGATTCCAACCTACCTTTCCACATGGATTTCCCATCATCTCTCATTCCATGTCTTGTGCCTTTGTCCAGGCTGTCCTCTAGGTTGGGAAGGCTCTTCCCCTTCTGTACTCAATTTCATGGTCTGTTTCAATACCACCTCCTCCAAGAGGCCTTTCACGATTCCCCACCGCCTCACCATTACTTGTATGTGATAATCTGTGAATATGCTTCCCTCCGGTAAAATGAGCTTTCTGAGGGAAAGGTTTTGATTTTGTTTTGTTTCCCCAGTGTCTAGCAGGCAGAGGCAATATAGGTACTACTTACCACTCCATGAAGCCTCCCCTCCCAGGCTTCTCCCACATTCTTTGACCCCACCCTGTGGCCTCTCTCTCTCCCCTCACATTACACGTGGTGCTTTACTGGGGCCTCTCTTTTGCACAGTCCTCCTAAAATGTAGCTACCTCATTTTTACTATCAAATTGTAAGTCCCCTTATGCTACTGTCCTACAGCCCCCTCCTTCCTCTCAATCATCCCTCAGTCTTTTGTAATCTGGTTTCCGATCTCATCGCTCCAACTGAAACAAATCTTTCCAAAGTTCCCTCCAGCAACTGGGGATTTATTTCCCCCATACATACATCTGCACTCCTCTGTTCTGTCAGGGATTCAACTGTCCTTTCTTCACTCTCACCCACTCATAGCCAAACAGCTGTCTAATCTTAGGCATTCTATCTTCCCAACACACCCCTAATTGGGGAAGAGACCGATGATCTCTTAATGACCAAATCTGATGGTCTTTGTCCTTCTCAACTGATGCAACATTATCCATCACACTTTCATCTTCAGTGGTTTTTCTGGACAGCTCTTCTGGTTCTCCAACCTGTGTCCTTCTCAGCCTCATGTGCTGGTTTGTAATATCATGTTCTTGAAAAGCAGTTTTCCCCAAGACTGTCCAGGGCTCTCTCCCCTTACCTCTTGGTGACTTCATCAGCCCCCACAGGTTTAATGATCATCTCTAAGTAAAATAACCAGTTCCACAGATCCAGCCCCAACTCCACATCACCAACTGCCTACTGACCATTCCAAACTGTATGTCCTAAAGACTTCTCAACCTGGACCTACCCATTACAAAACGTTATCTTACCTCCCCAAACCCAACATTCCTTCAAGTCCCCTTTTCCTATAGAAGGTACCATTCTTCCCATCTCAGGTTTATCATCTTGGCACCATCTTCAGTTCTCCTCATTCATTCTCACCTCACATATCCAATCAGCTGCCAAAACTCGCCATTTCCCACATCTGACTCCTTTTTTCTCCTAGCACTGCCATTACTTTAGGTCCTTCAGGCCCTTATCACCTACCTCTTGCTGCCAAAGGGATTTTCCTTAAGCACATATCTATCTGCTCATGTAACCCTGCTACTCAATAAAGGTCTAGGGCTTCCTACTGCCTTTGGGGTAAAATACAAAGGCTGCTTCTGTTTAATTTTTTAAGTTTCTCACTTGGCTCCATTCTATCTTTTTTCCAGCCTCACCATATATTATTGCCCCTTCTAGACTCTTCAATCCAGCTCAATGTCCTTTTTTCTGTTCGTCACAAACAGCCTTCCAACTCCCACTCTTTCCACGCATTTGCACCAGCAATGTGCATGCCTGGAATACACTCCTCCCTGTCCCTTTCTCACTTTGGCCTCAAAGAATGTCTCTCTTCCTTCAAGAAGGAATGCTCAAACATCACCTTCTACACAAAACTCCTCCTCATTTACTACCACCCCTACCCACAACTGCTGGTACCCCTTCCCTACCTAGTATGTATTTATTTTAATTCATTTTATATTTATTCTGTATTCCCTTATACATGTACTTCCTATCTCCTGTTAGAATATATCCTCCTTGAGAGAAGGGAATTCCTTCATTCACTGTATTTGTATCCCTAACCATAGTGCCTGGAATACAATAGGTGATTAAGAAATGCCTACCAATTAATAAAAAGCTTGTGCCTTATTTCATTGGCCATTTGGGATATAAGATAGCTGGAAGGTGAGCACCACATTCCATTCATCAAACACAAATCACAGACGAACACTAAATGGGGTAGAATGATGGGGAGGAGATTCTGGACCTACCAGGATCCAAGACAAGAACCTCCCAGTCTTTCTTAACTCAAGAAGCTCCTATAAAGAACTCTGAAATACTACTACAAAGCTATCCCTGCCAATTTCTTCAGAATCAGTCTGGAGAAGGTACCTGCCCTCTCAGAGGCCAGCACAGGAAAGCAGGTGTTCTGATGGGAAATTAGCCTACCCAGATCCAGGATCATTAAAGGAACCAACTTCACAGCTCAATACCCACAATTCTAAGGCAGGGAGAAATTAGGCAACAGGGGAGGCAGATTCAGCACTGGATTGTTTTGGACAATCCTATCTCTTCCTTCCAAATGTGTTTGAATAACCAATGAATTTCATCTCCCAGAGATCAAAACAAAAAGGATATCCCAAAAGCGAGAAAGTAAGCTATCTGTATTTACATGATATGTGGGGTAACAAACAACCAGCTCCCAGCACTTCTATCAGAGTGAACTATACTCCCTATAAACAGCAGAAAATAGAGAACAAGGCCTATCCCAGAGACAGAAGGGGAAGCACCTGACGGAGATAGGGAGAAGCAGTTTGGAAGGTCTACGTCCTCTTTGAAGATGCACCCTTAAATCCTCCACCACATGGCAATGGACAGTTTTTAAAGCCAAAGGGCACCAGGCATGAGTCATTTTAGAAGAAACAGCTGGGCTTGAGCATATTCATATCCTGAAAGGAACTGTAACTTCAAGTATCTAAGAGTGAGTGCACAAAAGGAAACTGTCAGGCACAGGCTTCAGTGAAGGGACTAGGAACTGTTTTCCCCCCTCTTCTGTTTTTTGAATGACTGACATCATGCTGATCCCTAAAACTTACTACCGAGTCCATCATGTCTGTTCTGGGTCTTCCCATCAGCCCACAGAAAAAGCCAATGTACCCATTAAAGAGATGTCTACAGACAAGTGAGTTTGATCAGCTGAAAGCTGACGAAGTTAAGATTGGGGGTGGGGGAGAAAGCAGAGCAGAGCACACAGAACATCTCAGCGGCTGGTGATGAGCCACTAAAAATCCTAAGTGTGCCTCTGCCAAAGGAGGAGGAAGAACCGCTAACGCTCCAAACTCGGCAACACACAAGCAGCCGAGCCATAAGGAAACCCAAGTGCGAAAGGGAAAAAGAAAAAGAGGCCCATGGCACATCTCGTTTTCACATTGGAGGCGGCAATGCAAGCCCTGACTGCAGCATGTTGGGAGTTTGGCTCCCGCTGCCCAGTGCCCAAAGCCTGGAGGGACAACTAGGTGGAGAGGAGAGACAAGAATCTGTCCTGGATAACTGAATTTCTGCCACACACCATAAGCGACTGTAGGCCAACATCTTAACCAGTGAGATTTACAAAGATGGAGTACACCCAGGGGGATACATTCTTGGAACTATACCTCCTCCTTCTCCTTTTAGTCCACCAGGCAATGGGAGAAGCCCTTGGGGACAAAGTCCTCCTGCCTGTCCCAAAGACTTCTTTCAGCTGAAAGGTGGTGAGTTAAAAGGAAGTCACATCAAATGAGAAGTCCATTAGCCCCTTCCTACTTAACAGAATGTGGTTCAAACAACACTAAGAAGAAGAAAACCGATTTTGAGAATACACCCACACACCCCGGGTGGTTGGGTCAGCATATACAGTCTGGAAGGTGCAGGACTTGAGAGTTAGGATTCCTGGGCTTTGCCACTATTAACCAGACGATCTTGAACAAGTCAATTTACCTGTCTAAATCAAAATTTTCCTCATAAAATGAGGCCAATAATACTCATGCCACCCACTGTACAGGATTGTTGGGTTGTTGTGAAAATCAAACAGAAAATAGTATGTAACCGGAAAAAAGTGAAATAGGATCAGAGACTTAGGAGTCATCATCTGATCCAACTGTCTCCCTTTACAGATGAAGAAACTGAGGCTTAGAGAAGGGAATGGACTTGTCTGTGCACATGTAAGCAGTAAGTGCTTCGAATTCCAGCCTAGGATTCCAAATCCAGCCTTCTTGCCCCTAGAGCATGCTGCTTCTCCAAGTTTCTGAGCCAGGAGCTCCACTGGGAAGGAGAGAACACTGTACCGGGAGGGGTGATCTCACACTTCTCCATACCACCCCTGAACAGAAGCTCTGGGCCCGTCCTCGTGTTGAATTCCACTTGCGTCAGGAGCATCCCCTTACAGATCCACAAGTACCCAACCCCAGTCACATAGGGACCAGCAGGGGAAGAGAAATAGAAACTCCCCATTTCAGGAAGTTCCCAGAAGGAACCAGCATGTGGCTCCAGCGTTTATGAGCTACTTGGCCACAGCAAACCTAATCAAATGCAGTTAAAAACAATATTAAAGGCCATTTCTATGAGCATATGGGCAAATTACATATGTGCAGGCTTATCCAGCCCATCAGTCCTTGAAGCAGGGTTGATCCAAGCATCTCAGCTTGATCACAGCTTCCAACTGTTCAAGAACATCATCCGCGTACGAGGAACAACGTGGAACGACAAGAAGTGCTTCACAGCCTGAGTTTTATTTCAGAAGGATGAGCTCTGCCAAGCAGGAGAAGCCCAAGTCTACCCAAAGCCTGAGGGACCATCAGAGATTTGTGCCAGACACACAACTCCATGGGGGTCCGAGATTCCCTGACCTATAGAAGCACTGGCCAATGACACAAAAGACTAGTGCCCCCAGGGCAGTGTGAAAACACTTTAGGGGTCAGGCAGTCCAGCCCCTCCCTCTCCTCCCATTCTACCTGGAAGGAAAATGAAGGCTGAGGAAAGAGAAGCCCCAAGTCAAGGATATGAGAATTCATACCCCTTACAGCCACCCAGGCAAGGGACTTCGGAAGTCCTGGGACACATTACTGACCTAAAAGAAACTTGCCACCAGGATTGGAACCTACGGGGGTCTTTCCACCACACCAACTGAACCTAGAATCACCCTCTCTTTAACAAAGCAGCTCCCCATCTCGACAGCCAAGGCTCAAGAAATACAGAAATCACTTGAATTCTATGAAGCCCACTGAGCCCAGGGTAGAAGTATGTGTAGAAAAGCAAGCATCCCAAGCCTTCTGCTTCCATCCCTATTTGGCTTCAGCTCATCTTCCCCAGGAAGCCTTCCCAAACTAATCCCAGCCCTCAAACACATGTACACATTTAGTGCTTTAATATTCCCTTCAATAAATGTTTTTTTCTAAGCATTCACCCACGTGATCATTCTCCCTTTGAGAACATCGACTCTTCTGGGGTAGGTCAGAGGATCTCAGATCTGGGCAGCCACAGAGTCCAAAAGAAAGTGAAATGAGTCAGAGAAGCCAGGTCAAGTCCAAGTTCTATTACTTTTCTAAGACCCTGAGCCCAAATATCCTGACCTGTAAAGCCTCACCCACATCACAGGGTTATTACAAGTACAGTCCTAATAGTAGCAGCCCTGCAGGGTGGCCCAACAACCCCTGGGACTGGCCCATTCTGCTTGGGAATCTATTCCTGTTGTTTGGTCCAATAACCTAGCTCAGTTCCTTGAGATCCCTCCCAGAGCTGGTGCTCTGTGTGTATGCAACGGCGAGGAAGCCTGAATTCATAACAAATCTACCTGGACATTACTCACAATGCCCTGACCACATTGGCAAAGAACAGCCCTATACTGGGGAGTTTACAATGACATAAAATTAATGACAAGTTTTTTTTAATGTATTGATTTGATAGGTGACATTTATGTGGTATTTTATATGCTACAAAATGTTTTAAGGTATACCTTATTTTACTTAATATTTATGATAGCCAATGAGGCAGAGATAGGGCAGGTATTATCCTATTCTTACAGGAAAGAGAACTGAGGCAGGCCTGGAGAGGTAACGTAACTTACGTCACATGGCTAGCAATTACAAAGTGTCAGGATTGGCACACAGCTATTGACTCCTAGTCCAATGTTCTGCCTCCCTGAGATGCTACTTGAACCTTCAAACTAAGGTCAGAGATGTGAAAATGCATACTCCCTACTGCAACCCAGGCAAATGATTTTGTAAACTCTGGGAGAGATACATTATTGGCCAAGAAAGAAACTTGGGGCATTTTCTCTTTTCTGCCAGTGATCTCCAGTAAGAGAAGAAAAATCCAAATCCTTCTTGGGGAGCAGAAATTGTAGTGAGGAACAGCCACTTGGTCACTGTTGAGACATGGGTCAAGTATCTCTTTTGTATCATTAAGAAGGAGGCCTCGAAGGAACCCAGAAAACCTTCTGACCTGAGACTCTAATCTAGTGGATCACGTCCAGCATCTGCCTCTCTCCCTTCTACACAGGTCCATGCTATTTCTCAAACTCAGAGCCTCTACTGAGCCAGGAATCCTGAAGACATTTAAGACTGAGAACATGAAAAGTCATTCGATCATCTAATAATCACTAATTGTGTGCAAATCTGGTATTCCACGGGGAGGGGGGGTGGTAGGGCGGTATAAAGACAAATACAAAGGGCTGGCAAGAGAAGACAAAAATAAATATAACACACATCTTAATCTAACACTTCTCACTCAAGTTCTTGTCTGGCTTCACAATGATGTGGGAGTGAGTGCCCAAAGGTCATATACCAGAGGCAGGTCTTACACCAAGCCGGAAAGGCTTAAAGTCGGTGGGTGACTTGTCAACTGATTAAATCTACTGTCTGAGAACCTACCAAAGTAAATTTGGAGAAGCCCATCATCACCAGGAAGTTGGAAAAAAGAATTTCTCCTCTAGTGTCCACAAAAACTGCCTAATAAATGCTTTGAGGAGGGCTTGTGATGGGCAGTGGTGGAAAGAACCCCACCAACACTGATGAAATAACAGCTCCGAGGAGCATCAAACAAAGTTTAAGAAGTACACGAGAAGAGCTCAGATGAAGGAGAGATTACTGACGCCAGACAGAACACAAAGGCAGTCCCTGGGTGGTGGGCTTCTACCACAAGTTCTAATTCCTGCACACACCAGAGGGAGGGGATTAGAGAGGGGAAGGGTTAGTATCTTCTTTCCTGCCTCTGGCATTCCAGAAATGCTGACATCTCACCCAACTTACAGACCCCTAAAGAAAGAGGACTTGACTCCAGCAAACAGTAAGCTTTTGGAAGCAGCTTGCCAAGGTGAAACTTAGGAAGGGAATATTTTAGGGAACTCTGCAATCTGCTGGTCCAGCCTTCTCATTCTTCTGAGGCAGAATCTGAGGCCCAGAGATGGTCAAGGACTTAACCAAGGTCCCACCACTACTAAGGAGCAGAGCTGGATTCTAACCTGGGCCATCTAATTCTAAAATCCAGAGCCCCATGTCTGGGGCTTTCCTCCCAAGATTTGGTTCGTTTTTCCGCACACTGTGAAATGACAATGGACGTGGTGTGGTATCAGGCCCAGGCAAGAGAAGATCCAAGCTTCAGACCACTTTTCCATCCCCATCTTCCCCTTGGTGAGCTTTTCTCCTTTCCTCTTCCTTCCCCTCCCAACTCTTCCTCATCACTTTCTGCAATACTATTTTTTACTCTACTCCACAGAAGTAAAATGCAAGAAGACCAGAATTATCTTGGTCTTAGAACTGTTTATTAATTTGCCTGTCAAACATTCTATACAACCATTTACATCTTACTACAAAAACCTCCTGGGTACATATTGACAGCTCAGCAAGTATTTACACAAAGCTCTGAAACATTTGGTTCCCTTAAAGACAGAGAAAGTGCTGTGTCAAGCCTCCATAGCTCTACCTCCCCCCCCCAACTTTTGTAAAGAGAACCTCTAATCCACCTAAATTACCCTTCTTCCACACTTGGCCGAGAAAGAGAGAGAAAGAGAAAGAGAGAGAGAGAGAGAGAGAGAGGGAGAGAGAGAGAGAGAGAGAGAGAAGGGAACCATGGGTGCATCAGAAGAAAAATAATATTAACAATCCACATGCATATTTATACCACATGGTTCAAAAGCCAAGGGTGTGAGGAAAGTCAAATTTACACCACTTAATCTACCTGAGACACTGCTCGAACTCTTTTAGCCTCTATAGCTCAGTCTCATCTCTGAGAAAACTTCCCAGTGCAAAACTGAAAATTCACATTTACAAGTGCCTGTTGGACCCATGTGGAGAGTTCAGCCTATTCAAGAAGTCCACCTAGATAACATAACATGCTCATGAGGCTTAGAGTCTAACATGAGCAATACTGGTTTAAAACCTAATTCATCCGCACTCTCCAATCTCCAACCCCCACATTCCTACTCCTCCTCGGCCAGCAAACTCCAAATAGACTTTCTCAAAGCTGATGTTTTAATGAGATCTGTTTAATTGTACAAGTATTCATAATTATCAGGCTCAGACTATTAGAGTGGAAAGGAAGCCTTGCAGATCTAGTCTACCCTTCTCATTTTACAAATGAAATGAAGCCCAGAGAGTTCCAGCAACTTGCTGGAGGTCCCTTCGGCTAGCTAGAGGCAAAGCTAGAACTAGCAACCCATCCGGATTTGATTCCTAGGCTAGCGCTTTCTCTAGGACCACCAACCAGGCAGAAGGAATGAACCCCAAGAGATCAATGGTGGTGGCAGGGGCTTGGTCCAAAGCAGAGCGGCACTTGACTGACCATGCCGCCTGGCCTATCACTGGTCAGGAGAAGGTATGACGATGGGAGTTTTCCTCCCCACCGAGAGTCCTGCTGCCCCTTTTCACTCCAAGTACCAACAGAACCATTTAGCCAGAAAGTTTCTAAGTAAACAATGGCTCCCCCCAGGGCTAGACAACCATGGTGATGATGTGTGAATGTGGAGTTCCTCAAAACCAGGATGCCAGTGTCTCCCATATGCAGAGAGAGCTCCGAAGAATGTTATCATTAGAGGGAGCTTTGGAGATCATCCCATAACTCAACCTTCTCACTTTGCAGATGATGAAATGGAGGTCTAGGAATGGAAGAAAGATTTGCCCAAGGAAGTACCCAATGGGCCAGGGGCTAAGCAGTGCTAGACCCAAAAGCCCTGACTCCACTACATTACACCCAGAACTCACCCATTTCGGGAAAATCCACATTACTGACTGAGTATAGGGAAAGGTCCACTTACATTACCCCTCTGAGCAAGGAAAAAAAAAATCCAGTGATAAAAACTATGGGCCCTAGGACCCTGCTTCAGACCCTAAGAGATCATGACTGATAAGCAGGAAAGAATAATCTAGTGCTGACTAATTTGGAAAATGATCTTGAGACTGCTTGCTTTTGGGTTAAGAGATCTGAAGTCAAACACAGTGCAGTGGGGGAAAGTGGGGTTCCTCAGTGGGCAGGCCCAATGTTTCTCAAAGTGTTCCCATATTCAAAATGTCACTTATCGAACCTCTGAAGCTCTACAAAATGACCTGGTGTAAAAAGCACACCCCTCAGGAAGGAGGCAAGCCAACAAATGAATGTTTAATATGCTCCAAGAGATCTTCAGTTACAGGAAGAGATCTTCCTGCTTGTGACTAGGGTTTGCCTCACACAAAAGCGAAAGGTGGTCCAGAAGGAAGCTCTCTGGCTCTGCTGGGCCAGGCTCACCAGCATCTGTGTGCTCTAGGGCCATCCCTCAGCCTGGGTGAGCTTCAATCTCCTCATCTGTACAATGAGGACACACGAAGCATGCCAACTGCAGAGGGCTGTTACAACTCAATTAAGAAAGATGTGTGAAAGTACTTTGTAACCATCAAGCATGATATAAACGGAAGGATTTTATCAACAACAACCACAATAATAACAACTCAAGAATCTGTGATTTCATTTTTGCAAGCAGTCTCTCTACAGATGTAAATTCCGACTTCTTTCCATCACTAAAGACAGCTTTCTGAGTTGTGGTGGTAAACAAAAAATTTTTTAAATAAAAATTTAAAAATCCTCTGGTCCCTAACACTCTGGTGTTAAGCCTCCGCACTAATCAAGGCTGGTTCTAATGACAATCCCACCAAGGTGTCAGGACTTGGACTCCAATGACATAACCCCCCAAGAACCTGGGGGTACCTAGAGGGGATAAAAGAGGCATTGAAAAGGACTTCAGTGAAAAGGCATTAATAAATATTAACTATTCTCACCAAAGGGCCTAAATTTACCCCAGGTCGATTTTGATCCCTCTCCCCCCACATCTAAAAGAGAAGGGCTGGAGAAAGTAGAACTGGAATAGTGGGTGTTCATCTGGAGGTGGTTTTCCTAGTCCCTCCTACTTCTGAGAGAGCTCCAAGAGTCCTGTATTTCAGCCAGCCTAGACTGCCTGCCAGTAGGCATTCCCATGATAAAGACAGGAATCCTGGATTTGTTTCTCAGGAGTCAGAAATTCTGTTCGATATTTCCATAGCAAGTAGGAACAGCCAAGTCCTTATAATCAAATCCACGGTGGTCCTCCAGGACCCCAACAGCATCTGTGAATTTGAGAAGTTTGCTGGATCCCCCAGATGTTTCTCTTAAAGCATCCTGAAATAAAAGCTTCATCCTAGGGTCTAGTCCCACATTTCCCAAGCTTCATTCCAAAGAACCCTACTGGTGTTCTCTGTAATGTGAATGGCGGGCCCCATAAAAAGATTTCGATGCTAGAAGTATTTCCCCTCTCTAAAAACAATCTAAATAAAACACATTTTAATGGCCACTTTCCAGTTGTTTAATAGGCTTGATTTTGACTATTTTGCTCCAAACTTTGATACCTCCAGTATCTTGGGAATATGCCATAGGTATTCAAAGAGCAGTGGTTATGAATCACAACCTCCTCCCTCATTACTTCAAATATATTTTATATTTAACTTTCTGTGAACATATTGCTTCTCCCCAATAGAATGTAAGCTCCTCAAGGGCAGATAACTTTTCATTTTTCTGTCTTTGTATCCCCAGTACCGAAGCACAGTGCCTGGCCACACAGGAGGCACTTGGTAAGAGCTGTGGAATGAAGGGATCCACCAATATTTCAAGCCTATAAATGTGGCACAGCTAAGCTTGTTTGAGATAGTTTCAGTACACTAAATGATCCTGAGATCACTTCCTCAACCGCAGGACTTAATACAAGAAACACAAGGACTACCAAGACGAAAAGGACAAAGAAAAAATTTTAATTGCCTGTTGCAGAACAGAACTTTCCTACTCCCATGAAAAAGACATGAACTCTGGCATTTATCTATCCTTTACTTTCTCAGAGAGACAGACTCAAGTCAGGAGGACCTAGATTCAAGTTTCATCTCTGATACAGGCTTATGTGACCCTCTCAGAGCCCCATTTGTCATTTGCAGACATGGTGAAAACCTGCCTTCCTTCACAGGTAGAAGGAGTTCTTCCTAGGAGACCACGGGTCTGGCCCTTCTCCCCAATTTCCCTAAAAACCCTCTTACCTTAATTGTATCAATCTTCCCCAAAACAGAAATCAAGAACTGTTTGAAGAAAACAGGGCAGTGAAAGTCTAATGTTTTAGATACATACTCTGTAAACTTATGATTTCCTGGGATATTTCCCCAGTGTTAAACAATTTTACCAAAACAGAAAAGTTATCTATCTTTCCCTGTTTGCTCTCACAGCCATTTACAGAGAGCCCCCACACAGCCCAGGAGGACTGAAGCTGTGCTCTCTTCCACAGGTCTAATTTCCTCTTTTCCCTGCATGAGACTGAGCTATAGAGGGACTGAGCCTAGGTGGTACACGTGCCTAGCACAATTACCGATGACGGTAAAGGTGGAACTTCTATAAGAGGACGCTTGCACTCAAAAAAGAGGCGGCAGATGCATTCCAAACTCCAAAGGACTCAAAAATGAAAACGTCAACCATACATGTCTCCCAACCACCAGCTACATTATCAGACCATCCAAAGCATTCATATCTGCCCCTGTCCTACCGATTATTTTAGGAAGTACACATGTGGGTGGGGGAGGAGAGGACAGAGGAGAAAAGACCCCAAGATGCAGCCAAAACCGAACCTTTCCTCCAAAATGCCAAGAGGGAAAGCCTTCAGTTTCCCACTTTCTTGCCTATAGGGTAGAGTGGAAACCTTTCTACCACAGGAGAACTTCCTCACAGGGTTGGTCTGACTAGTCTAAGCTCTGTGGAGCAGCAGGAGTTAAGTCAGTTAGTTCTCAGGACTCAAATAGAGTGGCACTAATTAAAATCTCCATTCTAATAAAGGGGAAAAAAATGCATGTACTAGAAAATAAAGGAAGCCCACCATCTTCTCTTTACCCAGCTACATGGATTCAACACCTTCAGCCCAAACCCTGGTGAAAAAACACCATGGTGAAATCCACTGAAGATAAATAGAATATACAAGCGAGTTCCTAAAAATGTGCTTTTGGAGCAAATCACTAGAAATACCAGAGAGGTTCATGGTTTTTGTTTTTTGGGGTCTTTTTTTATAACATGAAAAAACAGAAACCATGTGTTCTAGTTTTTTCTAAGTGTTAACTTAAATTGCTTATTGGGTGACCTGAATTTTGACTTGAGTTTGATTCAACAACCATTCTCTGAAGTGCTTTATGTTATGAGGCCTTTAGGCTGGGGGCAAGATGGACCTAGTCTCTTCCACACCACCCCCCCTTCTTACTTATAGTCTACAGGGAGGGACACAACATGCAGGCACTGGGCAAAACAGAATATAATGAGCATCAGTATACCAATGTGCCAAGAGAGAAGGAGAAAAGCTAAGATCAAAGATCAGTGAAGGGGGATAAGAAGGGTGGAAAAAGAGAGAAGAGAGGAGGGAAAAGCTTCATCTAGAAGCTCATGGTGTCTGAACTGGGTCTTGGAGGTTAGAAAATAAATAGGCAAAACCAGTCTTTTTCTGCCCTAAGAATGGATATTAACTTTGCCGTATCAGCTCCACAGGGAGAGGCTTTCCCTCTCAAAGAGGTCAAGTCTGCCACTAATACTCTTTTAGATCAGTCTCTCAAACTTTAATTCAAACAAAAGAAAGTGTTAAGAAGACTCAATATGTAAAGAATAAGGCCTGTTTATTTAAAAGGGCATTCATTAGAAGCTAATTTAGGATATCCCATAGTTAAAAGCTTCCACAGCTCCTTTTCAAGTTCAACTCCCCCCCCCATCCTGGTCCCCCTCCCCGCCCAGGAAAGACCCAATTTTCAAAACCTAATACAAAAGGCCCAGCTAAGTAATTTCAATTCTACAAAGCTCATGGGGTCAAAATTACCAAAGAGACAAACGCATCCTCAGAACCATCAAAGAAATCATTTATACCAATGTGAAAGTCACATACCCCAAACAAACAGCAAACCCATTGTAGAAAGAAACCCAGCTCCTGTTCTGACAACACAGAATCTATTTCAGGCTGCATAAAACATAACAAGCAAAATAAATCCAAGGTACAAGCAAAATGCTGCTGCCTCCTCTTTTGTTTCGGGCACAATGCAACAAGGGCAGCCTGTCTGGGGCTCTGCTCCTGCTGATACAGGATTTGCTGCTGAACCTCCTCAAGGTCACAGCCAATTTCAGTTCTGGAATAAAAGGCAGATAGTGGCAGTGATGGTTTGGGTTATCACTGGCAGAAAAGCAGAGTGTAAAAGTTTATGAGCTCATCAGGATTGTTGTACCATTACATCAGAGGCAATTATAAATGGCCAAGAGCAGGAGATGGGGAGCCAATCAGATCACAGATAGGATGTCAACCTAAGACCAACTGTCTCCTGGCTTTGACAGAAGGATTTTACCTCCATAATTCAAATCCCAAACCAAAGCAATCTGCACTCACTACTCCAATCACTCAGCTGTTTACCAGCGCTTCCAGGGAGAAGCCCAGGCCACTGGGCCAGCAGAGACCAAGAAAGGAGATGGCCAGGGCCGACCTGGACACGCTGCAGCCTCGCTCTAGCCGACCAAACGAGGCCCTTTCCCTCCCTCCAAGGGCCTCAGGGGCCAAGGGGCCCCCCCTGGGCCCGACTGCAGGGAGGGAAGGGACTGCCCAGGGAGAGCCCAAGCGCGGGGTGGGGGGGGCAGGGGGTAGGAGAACTCCCCTGGAGGCTCGGCAGAAGCTGCCAGGGGCTACACCCCAAAGCCCGCACGAAGCACGCGACGCCCCCCCCCCGACCCTGGGCCAGGCCCGTGCCCTCCCCTCTCCCCCAAGCCCTCCCAACAGCGCGCACCCCCAGCCCCAAAGGCAGAGGCGACGGAGGGTGGGCGAAAGCCCCCGAGAAGGCTCTCTGGGAAGCCCCACACAAAGGCCGGGGAGACCAGCCGAGGAAGGCAGCGAGGCAGCCATTTTAGGAGGAGAGAAGAGTGAGACAATGGCAGCTCCCCAGCCGGGTGGGCCCGGGCGGGCCGGGGGCCCCGGCGCCCCCCCCTCCCCGCCTCGGCCGGCGGCTCGCTCGCCCCCCGCCCCCCACCTCCCTGGCCGCCTCCCCCTCGGAGCGCTCCCTTTACCTGCGGGGTCCGGGTGAGCGGCTGCCCGGCGCCGCCGCTGCTGCTCCCGGGGCTCATGGGCGCGTGGTGGCTCCTTTGTTGGCCGGCTCCCGAGGCGGCCGACCCCCAGGCCTGGCCGCTGCCCGCATACTGCGAGGCCAAGTCCGCGGGGCCCTTGGCGGCGCCCCCGTCCTGGGGCCCGCCCCCGCCGTAGTCGCTGCCGGGGTAGCCCGGGTAGCCCCGGGCCGAGCTGGGCGACGTGAGCAGCTGGTTGAGGGTGGGGGTGGCCGTGGGTTGCGGGGTGCCCCCGCCGGCAGCTGCGGGGCCTCCTCCGCCCATGGCCCCGAAGCGCTGCGGAGGGAAGGACGCGGCGGCGGCGGCGGCCGCCGAGGCCGAGGCGCTGGACGCGGGGGGCGGCTTGGAGCCGGCGGCGGCCGAGGCCGGGCCCGGGGCGCCGCCTCTCGGGGAGCCCAGCGCGTAGGCCTGGGGGGGCGGCGGGTAGGCGCTGCGGTTGGGGTAGTAGGAGTTGTAGTGGTGGTTGGGGAAGCCGTGGTCGCCGTGCGAGTTCTGCGGGGCCCCAGCGTAGGGCTCCAGGCCGCCGCCGCCGCCTCCGCCGCCGCTCTGCAGCGCTGCCAGGCCAGGGCTTTGTTGTCCGCCATGTTGGTGGAAGACAGCGGCGGCCACGGCGGCGGCGGCGGCCACGGCCGACGGGCTCCGGCCGTACGCCTGCCCGAAGCCGTAGGCGGGGGGCGGCAGGGCGGCCGCGGCGGCGGCCGAGTGAGGAGGCGGTGGCGGCGGCGCCCCCACCCCGTCGCTGCTGCCGCCGCCGCCGCCACCGCCGCCGGGTGGCTCCGGGAGGTTATTGTTCAGGGCGGGCCTGGGCCCCGCGTTCCCGTTGGAGTTCTTGAGGTCCGGCTCCGCGCCGGCCCCGCCGCCGCCGCCCCCGTTGCTCTCAGCCCCGTCCTGGAGCTCCTTGCCGAGCGGCGGCGGCGGCCCCCCGGCGGGGCCCTCGCTTTCCGGGCCGCCGGCCGCTGCCTTCATCTCCCCGCGCTGCTGCTCCGCCGCCGCCGCCGCCTCGCCCCCCGCCTCCTCTCGCTGCTGCTGCTGCTGCTCCGCTTTCTTCAGCTCCGAGGGCGGCGGCGGCGGCGGGTTGCCCAGGCTGCTAGCGGTGGCGGGGGCGACCTGCGCGGCCATGATCCCCGCTGTCTCCTCCGCCGCCGAGCGCCCCGACCCGGGCCTGTCTTCGCCTCCTGCTCCCCCCCACCCCGGGGCCGAGTCCCCCCGGGCTCCCCTCCCCACCCGCCGGGCGGGCCTCGGCTGCTGGCGCGGCTCGGGGCTCTCTCGTTCGGGCTCTCGCTCGCTCAGCTCCTCTCTCTCCCCCCCGCCCCGCCGGCTCAGGCTCCGGGCTGGCGGCGGCGGCGGCGGCGGAGGAGGAGGAGGAGGCGGCGGCGGCCGAGGGGGCGCCGGCGGCTCAGCTGCTCCTGGCTCTGGGGGCTCGGTGCCCGGGTCCCCCGGCTCATTCCCCCAAGCCCTGGCCTGGGAATGAGGGGGGCGGTGGAGGCTCCGCTCCCCAGGGCCTGGCCCCGCTGTGACTCTCCGCTTTCTGCTGCCGGAGAAAGGAGGAGGGAGGGGGAGGGGGATCGGGGAGGGGGGAGGGAGGGAGGGAGGGAGCAGGGGGGGAGGGGGACCCGGGACAGGCGGGAGGCGGCAGCGGCGGCGGCGGCGGCCGGGGCGCCGTGCGGGCAGCTGACTAGGGAGGGGCGGGCCGGGCCGCTGCCCCTGCCTCCGGGGCGGCTGCTCGGGGCCGGGGCTGCTGCGGGGCGGGCGGACGGCCGGACTGAGCGGCTAGAGCTCCCCCACTCTCCTCCGAGTCCCCCTCACTCCGACACGAGGCTCAGCACTGCCATTTTACCCAGCGCCGCCGCGGCCGCCTGGCAAACTCGGAGCGGAGTGCAGGCCTCGGAACGGACTCTCCTCCGGGCCCCTCACAAAGGAGGAGGAGGGAGGCGAGAGGCGGCAGCAGCAGCAGCGGCGGCACCAGGCCCCGGGCCCCTTCCCCGCACTCAGCAGCGCCGCCACCGACGGCGCCGGGGAAAACCCGGAACGGAGCTGTTCCTCCTCTGGAGCCCGCCCCGCCTCCCTCCTCTCTCCTCTTCCCCTCCCCTCGCCTCCCCTCCCCTCCCCGGCCGCACCGAGGGGAGCAGGCGGCGTGAACTTTACCCGCCGAGGCCAAACTGGCCCGGGCCCGCGGCCGCCCGGCTGCGGCCCGCCCGCGGCCCCCGCGCCTCCGGGGCCGGCTCCGCGCCGCCTCCCGGCCCCTCTGGAGCACTTTTCTTCTTCCAAGCCCTTGACCAACCCGGAGCAAAGCCCCGGCGCAGCGAGCGCGGCCCCGCGCTTCCCCCTTTTCAGCCCGGAGAGAGAGATCATTGTTCAGCGTGCAGACACTTTCCTTTTTCCTATTTCCCTGCCCTCATTAGCCCTTCTGACAAGGCCCCGGGGGCATGGGGGGCCGGATTATCCCCATTTTACAGAATTGAAAGACAGAGGGGGAGGGATCCTGCTCCAGGTCACCCAAAGTCAGGGGCAGAGAGGAACCGCTTTCACAAAAAAATACCGGGCCCCAAGGCTGAGACTTGGGCTCCCCGGCCAGGCCGGCTTAGCCTCTTAAAAAAAAGTGGTCTGTCAATTTGTGAAGAAACGGAACAATAGAGATCAAAATGAGTGAGATCAAAGCGGAAGGCTGGGGCCTGACCTAAAATGGCTAGCACTCGGGCATCTTTGGTGGCCACTCGGCAATCCAGGGTGAGCAGTACCGGAGCCTCCTCATGCCTGTCTCTAGACAATTGTGTCCTCATTCCCCTCTCTAAAAGGGCAAAAACTAAGACTAAAAATGTTGGTCCGGCAGTTTCTATGCTACACGGACCCAAAAGTTGTAAACTGTCCTAAAGACTAAAAGTGACCCGAGCCACTTTTCTCTTCAAGTATGAGAGAAATAGACCCCGCAGCCTGGAACGCACCTGGTCCAATGTAATCTGTACGTCGGGCTGCCAGGACAATCAGTGCTGCAGGACTTGACTCTCCAATTCCACATTGCAAAGGATGCAAAAACTTTCAGTTGCACAATGGTAAGAATTGAGAGAACCCAAAACGTGGCATTCCCTGGCCCGACAAATCTAGAGTGAACAAACCACCGAGAAGTGCACTTCAAATCTACTGTTCTACCTGGCAGGCTATGGCATGCAACTGGCCCATCTTATCCATCCACAGCAGCGATTCAGTCTTCCAACTGACTTGGAATATTCTTTGAAGGAGGCCTCATTGTTTTGCTCTGTCATGACAGGCTATGAAAACCAGAGAGGATTCCAGCACAGCAACAGCACTGGAATCTGCCTTTTGAGAGGCCTCGTCCAGTGTCACCAGACACCCTAGGCCTCCCTCTTCCATGACCAAGTTTTGTAAAAGTGGAAGCTCGTGGGCCACAGAATTTTGAGGGGCCCTAGAAGAATTCGTCAGCAGAGTTCATTTTAAAAGACTCTGTTGGAATTTCTGCACCTTCTGATATGAACAGGCTTGCTCCAAAAATGACATCTTTATCAGGTTAGCTTTAGGGAACAAAAACTGACTACGATTTAGGTAATGGGACTTGTTAAACTGTATGCTTCCTGAGGTCAGGGCACATGTGTTATCTTAGGGAGGCAGCCCTGAACACTTGAAAAACACTGACTCTGGGGTCACTGGACCTGGGTTCAAATTTAGCCTCTCACCATGTGCTGCCTGTGTGACCCTGGGTACATCATAAACCTCATAAGGTTTTGGTTTCCTGGTCTGTAAAGTGAGAGGGTTGGACTCTTAAGGCCTCTGAGGTCCCTCTCAGTTCTAGGTCTCTGATCCCATGATCCTCCTTCCACTGAACATACCTGCCAGGGCCTACTATTCTCCCATGCTGGCAAAAGATAGATGTATAGACTAGTCGATAGTGATTGTATCTTTGTGAAAGGGAAGGCATCTGGGAGATCTCCAAATCCAATATGTATACTGTCCAGCAAAAACCACCAAGAGCCATGTTTGGACACAGAAACCAACTGACTTGGCACCTGTTTAAATAATGGAGGTCTTGATGTACTGTGATAGAAAAAAAGCCCCCAAAGGCTTCTTCCCAGCTCCCAACCCTTCCTTTTTGCCATCAACCTTCTAAAATACATCATGACATATTTGAAGTCCATAGGCCACACCAATTCCTACCTCTGCCACGTCGGTGACAGTTCAGGAGGGGGAAAAAAGGTAACGTTTAAGAGCTAAAACATCACTTCTTATTTAGCATGGTAGGAGAACTTACCAACTTCTGAAGGCCCCAGGAATCTTGGCCAGTTAATCCACTGGTGACCATAGCAAGTTACAAAAGTCAAAGTAGTCTAGACTATCCTTCGCAGAGGAAATTAGAAGACTTCAAATACTCTCCAATGCATCTTAGGGTGACAAATGAAGCTGGAGACCCTGGTTCCTAAGAACCTCTGGCATTATATTTTTATTTACTTTTTAAAAATACTAAGCAACCAAATCAAATGGCCTCCAAAATAGATTTGGAAAACTGACTGGAGTGGGCCAGTGCCCTCATTTCACTTGGAGTCCTCAGGGTCTACAAATCTCTCGATGCATGAGGTCCTAGAAACCAAATTACAGGCTGCCTCATAAAGGGAGCTTGGCTATTTAATCAAGTGCCTCTAAGCTGGCAAACAGTCCAGAGTCCTGCACACAAATGAGGAATTTTTACATGCAATTACCCTGCTGTTTTCCTTACAGAGAGCTGTGGTGTAAGGAGAAACCTGGAGCTGAATGAGAATCTGGAACCCAGAAAGGATTTTCTTCCAAATTAGGCCCTCCTCATTTGCCCAGTGGCTGTGAAATACAGAACCAGCTCCAACATCCCTCATTCCAAGCAGAGACTGCACGTGTGGGTGCTCTGTATTAAAAACAACCACCATTTTACCCAGCGATGAGAGAAGCAGCTGAAAGTCCATTCAGCTGGGTTGGAAGATGACAAATCAAGTTTTTTCCCTTCCCACATCTCATCCCAAAGTGGGGGGTGGGGGTGGGAAGCTTCCACCTTAAACTGTCTTCCCTCACCCCCTTCAGCCCTTGCACCCACCAACCTAGAGAGGCATGCCAGGGACTAGAGGCAACTTTCTTTGTAACTGGTCCAGCGTCCTCACTAGGGGCAATGGCAGCTGGGAAATGGGGGGAGGCTAGCAGGGCACGTGGCTTGCCCAGGGATCCCAGTCCCCTGGCTGGCCCAGGCTGTGAGATCCTTGGGTGGGGACTGTGGGTCCTCCCCCTGGTGGAGTTTCTTTCCTCCACGGCCCTTGCCATTTAACCCGGCAACCTGGCAGCCCAGGAAACCCGGTATAGATTGGAGGGCTTGGACCAGGACACAGAGGCTCCCTCCCGAAAAGTGCTTCTGCCAGCAGCAGCCTGATGGCAAATATGGACTGAATCGTTGACATGGAAACCGGACTAAAGTCTCTTTCTCTCTCTCTCTCTCTCTCTCTCTCTCTCTCTCTCTCTCTCTCTCTCTCTCTCTCTCTCTCTTCCCCTCCCTCCCTTTCCCTCTCCCCCTCTCTTTCTCTCTCCGCGTTCCCCCTAGTCTCTCCTCCCATCTTTTTTCTCCCTCCCCCTCTTGTCTCTCCTCCCTCTCTCTGTCTCTCTGTGTGTGTGTCTATCTCTGACTCTCTGCTCTCCTCTCTCTCTCTCTCTTTCTATCTCTCTCCTTCCCTCCCCCTCTCTCTTTCTTTCTCTCTCCCCCTTCCCGTCTCGCCTCTCCTCCCGTCTTTCTTCTCCCTCCCCCCCTCCTGTCTCTCCTCCCTCTCTCTGTCTCCCTCTGTGTGTATCTCTCTCTCTGACCCTCTGTCTCTGCTCTCTCTCTCCCTCTCTCTCCCCCCTCTCCTCTCTCACAAGAGAGTTCTTATCATTATCCCCAACCACACAGCACACGGCAAACGTGGACTGGATCAGGGGCCTAGAGGATCGGGCAGAGTTGGAGCGATGGGGGTGGAGGAGTAAATGGTAACCGCCGTACTTCCACAGTCCCAGGGAAGAAGACTGAACAAGGACAGACAGATTGGAGAGACCAGAGAATGTTCTCTCCTTTTACTAAGGCGCATAGTGTGTTGGGATATATGGACCAGACCCAAGAACAAGAGAGCAACCTATTATAATCCAGAGAGTGAGCTGCAAAATGTGGCACTGAGTTATGAAGGGGTAGCTGAGGGAGAGGGAAGCGCCTGCAGGGGAACCTCAGCCCCTTGGGCAGATGCACTTCCCAGGCTCCTTTGAATGTCTGAACAAACAACTCTAAGATAATTTCCTGGGTCTGCTCCTTCCTCCTTCCCTCCTCCTCCCACCAAAGGCCAGATCACGTCTTTCAGGCCCAAGGGATCTCAAGGAGGGCTTTTGTCAGGTTCGGTACTAGCAATAGAGGGGAATGACCCAAGCCCTGAGTTATGCCCCAGCACACGTTTCCCACAATGGCAAAACAGCAGATATCCAGCAGGGCTCTCTGGAGTGAGACCCGGAGCTAGGAGTTTAAGCAAAAGGGCAACTCTGTCAGTTGACGGAAGCCAGAAGCAAAGTTCAAAGCCTGGCCTGGATTTCCATCTGGAGTGGTCTGTTCCTTAAAAGTTTGCAACTCGGTGCAAAGAAGCAGCCAGAGTGGAGGCTTCAGGATCAATGTGAAAGTCTAGCACTACCATCTGACAGAGAGCTGGAAAACTTTGGGCTGCATATTAAGAGAGGAAAGTGGATTGAAGTGAGAGTCAAGGCAATTCATTATGTTACCAGCTTCTAAGTGGGAGCCGCAAAATGCGAACTGGAGTAGAAGAGGAGAAAGTGGAATGGAGCCTAAATTGTACTCACGCATCTTCCTCAGTTAGGGTGTACCTGACAAGGCCAGAAATCCCAAAGGAGCCGGCCAGGAGGTTCAAAACAAACCCTGGGCACTACCATCTCACCGATTTATGCCACAGGACTCAGAGAAGTAACATCTGGGACCAAAGTCAAGAAACACTCTAAGAATCCTGAATTTTTAAAGGCCACATTTTACTCACAAAAGCAGGGATTGCTTCTTTGGTATCTGATACTAAAACAAGGGAACAGGGTTCTCCTGAAATTGCCACAAAAGGCTGTTATAGTCTAATATTGCCTGGTACCAAAATGGAGCCCTTGAAAACAATTTGGTATTCAGAGCTGCTAATGGTACAAACGTTCTCACAAACATATTCCTACATTTTCTATAGATATATATAATACACATCTACATATGGGGTTCCCAGTCTCACTGGTAGCTTTCTATCTATTCTTTTAGAAAAGGCAGAGTAAACCCATTAATAAAAAACATGGACTGGAATTTGATGAAACCACTGCACTGGATCAGGAACCCTAATTTCTCATTTCTGCTGAGTTCCACTGGAGATCTGCCAGCATCTAATTGATCCCAAAATGGTCCACTAGAAACTGACATGGAAGGTTACGGGATCAAATCCACTTCCCCCCCTATCAGATGGGAAAGCTGGCAACTTTATGCCCAGTTGTTTTTTTTTTTATTATGCCAGGTTGCTTGAGGATGTGGGATCCTCAGCACTAAATATACTTCCAAGTAAGGATGAAGTCACTAACCCCTCAGCTTTCACTGTGAAGGCTACTGCCCATCAGCTGTAATATCTTCAGCTCTGATCTCCCACACCGAACTGAGGAGAGCTATTGGTGTATTTTGTTTCAAGGACTATTCTAGGGAAATTTCTCACCTAAAAATGTACTTAAGGGTAAGTTTTTTAAAGGTTGGGAGTAGTGGGGAAAGTCAGATTTTTGCAGCAGAAGCTCAAACACCCACATGGAAGGTTTTTGGTGCTGCCCTGATTCTTCTTCTTCTCCAGCCCTTGCATAAAGCTCTCTCAAGCTGCCATTTTACTGAGGTAGGGAAGGAGCAAGGCTGAGTGCTGGGAAGTCTTTCACAGCAACCCCGGAATGGATCTGGAATGGACTCTTTTGCTCCAACACAAGTTCAGAAGGAGAGCATTGGAATGAGGTCTGTGTGTATGAACACAAATAAAATGGAGAGAAAGTAAGCAGACTTGTCAAAGAGGGAGGCTAACCCAGCAGATGTGTCTTGTCTCGTCAGCCCAGACATCTTCGGAGGAGCCTCCAAAGGACTCACTGCAAACATTTTCTGTGAAAGTGAATAAAAATCCAAAAGACAGCACTGGACAAGTTAGAAAGTGGAATGCCCCGAAGGGTGAATAATCTGGTTGTGTCTAATGGGGTTTTGACCCATTTATCCCTATGAAAAGAGGGGCTCTCCCCAACACAAGGCAAAGTAGACCGATCCCAGTAGAACCTAACTTCCCTAAAGTCAGAGATTATTTTATTTCTTGTCTTTGGAGCCCCAGTGCCTAGAACTATACATTGCCTGTAGTAGACCTCACCAGTGCCACAGGGGAAAGGCGCTGGGGGGCGGGGGTGGGAAACTGCAGCAGGTATTGGCACTTTTCCAAAATAGAAATTTCTTCCCTGAAATCTTAAAGCATTGAAACCAAACTTGGGTAGGGGTGGGGAGGTAGGTTCTTATCTCTCCCATCCCCCACTCCAAAATTAACTGCTGGAGGAACTAGGTCTAAGAGCGGTGTCTTTGCTCCCGTGTCTTACAGACGAAAAGAGAGAACAGACAACTGGAAATGAAGGAAAAGCTAATTCAATCCGTATAGAGCCGTGATGCTTATCGACAGGCTGGTTCAGTCGTGTTCTAACCTAGGCATCTCTCTACTACAATCTGTCTCTATTAAGAGAGCACTTCCACAAACTATTTACTTTCCGACAAAAGCACAGGATACTATCCAACATTAAGGTGTCCTTTTAGTCTCAAGGAACTAAGAGCAGGTTAAAGACGAAAGAGAATTCAAATAGCCCCTTCTGGTCTCAGAATACAATTCAAGAGCAGGGTAAAAGGCATTTTATAAAGCATAGGTGGAGAGCTATGCAATCGGATTAAAGTGACCCTTCCGCATGAGAGCTGGAGTTCTCGGCTCATTCTGGCTCTCCTAGTTCTGTTAAGGTTGAAAGTTAGAGGGGAAAAGGGGAGGGAGCATTTTAAGCAGGGGGAGTTCCTCAGCCCTCTGTGGCCACTCCCCTTAGCTGTTTAGGGAGTATGGGCCAATCTTTCCCAGCTGGAAAGATTGGAGAGTGGAGGTATCACGTGGCCTCAGAAAAGGAGAAATCCTCCAGAGGAAAACTAGGGGGAGGGGAAGAAAGGGGGGAAAAATGAGGTGGCCCCAACCTGATTGGCTAGTGAGAAATCTTAGCAAGGCTACTGTGCATCATTTTCACATTATATGTAATTCATTATAGAGGTTACATAGTAGCCATTTTATAAGCATAACAAAACCTTATGAACTGAGGGTATCCTTGTTGTATAGAAGTTACATCTGACCCGGAGGACGATCGCCCTTCATTCACTTCATGGTTCAACAGAATTTGAACTGTATATACTCATCTTCCTGCCAGCCTACTCTGATATGGAGCCCACACTGACTGATGGTCAGAAACCTTGTCAGAAATGCTATTTTTTTTCCGGTGAGATTTATTGCAAATGATTATTGATATTAATGCCATTTAAAAAAATCTTAGATTGTAGATTTAGAGCTGGAAGGAACCTTAGGGACCACCTAGTTAATCCCCAAATTTTACAGATGAGGAAACTGAATCCCAAAGACTTCCAACATCCAAAAAGTAATAAATGACTGAGGCAGGATTTGAACCAAGTCAGTGCTCTTTCTGCTATGTTTACTTGCTCTTGCTTTTTCTGCTTTTCTAGAATTTTTGTTAATTTTCGCCATAGTATTTGGTATTTTTACTGTTCCCCAAAGTAAAATGGTGCATAGAGAGAAGAGAGAACTGGAATTTGGAATCAAAGAACTTGAGTTTCAGTCCCAGCTCTGCTTCTTACTAAACTACGTAACTTGGAATAAGTCACTTCAATTCTCTGGGCCTCAGTTTCTTAATCTGTGAATTGTGGGAGCTAGACTAGATGATTTCTAAAGGCCCCTTTCAACTCTAAATCCTTTGATCCTAAAATTGGCAGGAGGGCCTCATTGGAGGCAATTAGGAATAGTCATGCTGAGCCACAGGTTGGTGTTACCATCTCATCTACCTAGGGCTACCTAGGGCTAATTCACATCCTCACTGATCCAGTAACTGGAGATTAAGTTAGTAAGTAGGATTCTCCACCACTACACAGTGTTGCTGTTTTTTTCATTCGACATGTTTTGACCCTTGAAAACCCTACTATAATTTTTAATGCTTGACATCAGCCCCTACTCTGAAGTATAATAACACGAGATTTTTTAAAATGTTGTATGTGAAGAGCAGGAGAAAGAACAAAGATTTTCTAAACAATTGGAAACATGGACAACATGGGATGATACATGTACCCAATTACACACACACACAATAAAGGAAGTTAAATTTTAAAATTTTAAAGTCTTTACTTACTTTTAACCTTAGAACATACATGGCCTACTCTAGGATATAAGTTTTTATTTGTTTTTAAGGAGCCCAGATGCTGGCCAGGATGAAGGTTACACCAAACACATTCTACTATGCCATTTTCCAAACAGAATGAAACAGACAGAAAATGTGAGAAGGGACTATATAAGAAAGGGGGGCTTTTTAAAGATAACCAGAAGCGTAGGAGGCCTAGCTCCCCCCCCTCCTGCTCCCACCCATGGAAGGATTAAAGATGGGAGGAAGAAGGGGAGAGACAAGAGTGAAAAGATATGAACCTCCCCAACTTTCAAAAAGTTTGAGAGTCACATCACTTGAACTATATGTTCACATCTTTCCAAATGGTGTCTAATGCAACTGTAGTAATTAATTTTCCTCAAAGTAGTATAAGACCTATAAACCATTACCATTTCAGACATATGCACAAATTCCATTTGTTGTACATGCCACTACTACCTACTTTCTATGACATACTGGAAAAAAAAAATTGGACTTTCTCAGCTATTGGATTGTGACTGTTCCAAGAACTATAGAATTTTAGAGCTGAACCTTGGAGATCAGCTAGTCCAATTTCCCTTCCCCCTCATTCTACAGATGAGGAAACTGAGGCCCAGAATGGGGAAGAAACTTGACCAAAGTCATAGTGGCAGAGCTGGTAATCAAACCTAGATCTCTTAACTCAGTCCTGTGCCCTTACTGGTATGTGGTTGTTCAGTTGTTTCAGTCATGTCCAACTCTTCGTGTTCCCATTTGGGGTTTTCTTGTCAAAGATACTTGAATAGTTTGCCATTTCCTTCTCTAGCTCATTTTCCAGATGAGGAAACTGAGGCGAACAGTGATTTGCCTGGGGTCACACAGCTAGTAAGTGTCTGAGGGCAGATTTGAACTCAGGAAAATGAGTCTTCCTGACTCCTGGGCCTGGTACTCTCTCCACTGGGACATCTGGCTGCCCCCTTCCTTGTATGCTACACTGTGAAAACTAGCCTCAGAATATGAATCCACATCTTCTTACTCTCCACTTTTCTCCCAATTTTCCAGCATTCTTTCTACCCACATCATAGGATCATTGGACTTAGAGGTTGAAGGAGCTTTAGAAATCGTACTCTCCACCTCCTCCATTTACAGATATACAAGCAGAGGATTAGATCCCTTAGATGACTTTGTCCAGCAGGGTCATGAAGCTAGGAAGGAACAGTCTGAATTTGCACCCAAGTCCTTAGACTCTGAACCAGGCAGGCCTCCTTCCACTATGGCCATGCTGCCCCATGCTCACCAAGTTCCCTCTAAATGAGATAGCCTATTGTCAGTTATCATTCTGGGAGCTTTCAAAAACATCAAAAACACCAAATACAAATTATTACCCCTGGAAAGTTAATATTAAACCTGGGTGATTATCACCTAGGGGAACATACTTCCAAAATGAAATAGCTCCCTTTTCATTCATAATTTCTTCACCAGTTTCCAACAGGAAAGCTCAAGAAACCCCAAATTTCCCAGAAAACTGAGAGACAGGACATAAAAAAACTGAACAGAAATCTCTATGCTGTGCCAAGAAGACCCAGAAGTTACATTTGGGAGGCAGCCTTATGTAAGGGAAGGAGCGCTCGATGGGGAGTCAGGAGGCTAAGGTTCCATTCTCAGCTCTCTTCTGAACCAAGTTATGACCTTGGCAAAGTAACTTCCCCTCTCTGGGACTCAGTTTTCTTACTTGTAAAATAAAGGCATTGGACCAGGTTATTTCTAAGGTATCATCCAGCTTCAGAATTCTATGTTCAGATTCACATTCCTGACTCAAACTGGTTTGGAGAACATATATAAAATGATGGATGAGATGCTTTGATATCACTAATAAAATTATCAAGGGTATTTTTTTTATGTTACACATTTGAGTTTTTATTTTCTATGGTAAGTCTAGAGCCAAGCACTAAAACTCACTTATGTACCTGAAGAAAAGAGAAGATACTGGAGCTAAACCAAGACAAACCAAGTTAAACCAGACAATTAGCCTTTCTGGGTTACATTAATTCAACAATTGTGGACCACCTACCATTTGTCAGTTCCTATGCTATCAGGTATACAAAGACGAAAATGATTTAGCTAGGCTTTGTCCTTAAGAAGTTCATAGTTTAATGTCAGGAGGCGGTGAATGTACAATTTATATGTTCAGGAGGAACAAGTCAATTAGGTAATTGTTTATTTGGGATCTGAAATAATTTCCAGTTCTCCTTTTAATGTCTCAATACTACCTTATTTAATTAATGTCTCAATACTACATATTGGATATCCAATAGTGGATACTCTCTACTGCTAGTACACAATGGCGCAAAGGTCTTGGCAAGGTACTGTTGATACCACTTCCCATCACCCTCAGTGCTCAAGCTCCTGACACGTTAAAAATGATTTTGCTAAAAGTTCAAGCAGTTGTGCTTGGAATGAATCCTGAAGCAGCGATGCTGAATAGAATGGCAGTTGTACCTAAATGGCAGTTGTATCTAACTAGATCTGAGTCAGATTGGGCTCTGTGACAAGGGGAGCAACTGTCCATTAGAATGAATACCTAAGTCTCTCCTTAATTGGCCATTCAAAAATGGAAAGAGTGGGCTTGATTTAGAGTTCATTATGATTCTCCAAAAAGGATCCCCATTCTAGGATAGAAAATGCAACACACTCTCCAAGACTTTTGACCCTTTTTCTACTGAGAGACTAAAATTTGTTCAATGTCGGGAGGTTTCAGAAACCATGCCCTAGAGAGGCACCAACCTGTGAATGGTCCTTCTCCAGCCTTTAAGTCTCTTTGTGATCTTCCCTGGTTTAAGTGGCCAAATACTCAAGCTCAATGTTCTCCAATTCTACAACTATCCATTAAGCATGGAAGAGAAACTCTCTCAGATGATGGTGGAAATCCTGAGAAGAACAGCAACATTTACAACTCAGTCTCCTTCCTTTCTCTTCCAAATTTGCAAACGTATTTTTGTCAAAATGGTCTGAAGAGTGTAATTTCCAAGTCAGTTTTCCAGGCTCCCTTCATCTCAAACTTCAGAAATTCACCCCAGCTGCTTTGTTGGAGTAGCATTGGTATTAGCTGACTTTCCAATAGCATTTTAGAATCTATGAAACACTCTCCTCACAAAAACATGTGAGGTAGGCAATGGAAGTACTATTATCTCAATTTTAGAGACAAGGAGATAAGATCAAAGAAATTAAAAGACCCACAGGTACTCAGCTAGTCAATGGTGGAGCTAAGAGTCAAATCCTGGTCTCCTGGCTCCAAATACAATGCTTTCCCCACTACATTGAGATGCCTTTTCTTCCATCTGAACAATGAAAAATGAGGACAAAGACAGAACAAGCATATAGGTGATGACTAGAATTTGCTATATACATACATATATATAATTTTGATCAGGAAAACAACACATAAAGCAGATCAAAGCACAAATGAATTCAGAAGAGGAATTTGGGTAGTGATTCTCCTCCCTGCCCACTTCAAGTGAAATGGAAGAACACAGAAGAGAATGGAATGGGTAGAACAGGTCACTCCAAGGCTGTCCTGATCCTGGAACATAAGAATTCTCTGAACATTCCTTATGTCAGAAGTCCTTACTCTCCAGCCAAGCCTAAGCACAAGTAATATCATGTCATTTGGAGCAGTACAAGGAATCCCTCTTCTATGATGGACCTGTTGAGAAGTGAGTGGCACAGCTCTAGGAAAAGATTCTCCATATTGCTGCTCTCAATCTGGCTTCAATTTGGACCAAGCACTAACACTTACTGTGTCTGAAGAAAAGGGAAAATATTGGATACACTCAAGAAATAGCTGTTAGAAAGGCTATTTCAACCAGACAATTAGTCTTTGTGGGTTACATTAATTTAAAGCTTGGGGAGCACAGAATCATTCACTTAATTCAACAAATTTTTCTCCCCAAGAGGTTTCTAGTTTAATAGGAGTGGAGAGAGAAGATACAATATATACACAAGAATGCTACAAGGTAGAGTGTGATATGGACAAAGAGAGATCAAGACAAAATGTTTTAGGAAAATTTAAGGGAGAGATTACTTTCAGAAGAGGGTGGAGTTAGAGGGTAATCTAGGAAGACTTCATGGAAGAAGTGGTGGCCTCTCAAAGGAAGAGAAAGATTTCAGTAAGTTGATATGAAGAAATAGTCTATTCTAGGCTTAGAGAAAGACCTGAATGAATAGAAGGTGGAAGTGAGGAGGATGAAGAGTTCAGTTTGTTTGAAATTTAGAGTGAATGAAAAGTAGTATGAAAAGGTAGGTAAGAGGCAAATGGCAGAAAGCCTTGAATGATAGTCTGAGGACCTTACATTTAAATCTATAGCCAATGGGAAGCCACTGAAAGATTAGAGAATGTTTGTGATCTTTGATTACTTTTACTTTTCACTACTCAAAATCAAAACTGTCAAAAATGGCAGAAAACCCAGTCATGTGGTCCCTTTTGACTTTTGAGTACCTGCTTCAGATGGCTTAATATCTAAAAGAAGTGCCTCCTGTAGAGATGGGAGCCAGTGAAACAACGGATATTTATTAATTAAGCCCTATGTGCAGTGCAAGAAGGCAAGAAGAAATAAAAGATCAGATGAATGTTGCCAATATTGTCTACTTAGACACGGCAAGCATTTGATCAAGTATCTTGTATTATTCTTAAGGAAAAGATGGCAATGGATGCAAGTACAAGATGGATTCGGAACTGGGCTTAAAGAATCACAATTAATGGTTCTATGTGGACTTTAAAAGTCTAGTGGAATCTCCCATGATTGTGACCTGTCTTCACGACTGAGTATCATGCATGACACTAATAAACATGAGAAAGAAGTATGGTGTTACTGGAAAAGCTGAAGGACCCAGGAACCACCTGCTTGGAGAAGAGAAGACTTTGGAGGTGGGGAGGTGCAGGAGGGGACTTGAGAGCTACCTTTGAGTATTTGAAGGGTTGTCATTCAAAAGGACTAGTCTGGTTCTGCTCCACCCTAGAGAGCAGGATTATGCTGCCAGGAACTGTGGGTAGACCTTGCAGAGAGGCTTAATGTAAAGAAAAATTTCTTCTAACAAACAAACTATTCAAAAGTAGAATGGGTGGTGGCCTTATTCCCCCTCCCCCTCCCCCTCCTTGGAAATCTTTAAGCTAAGGCTGGCTGGATGACCACTTGGTGGTAATGTTGTAGAGAGGATTTGGGGGTCAGGTATGGAGAGGACTAGGGGGTTTTCTGAAGTCCCTTCTAACTCAGATGCTGCTGAGACTGAACCTGAAACCAGTAGATCTGGCTAGGAAACCCCAATTTGCCACTAAATTGCTGTTACTTTGGGAGAGTCTTTTCTCTGGCCTCAGTTTCCTGAGCTATAAATATGGGGGTTGACCAGATCAACTTTATAGTCTTTCCTAGCTAACATTCCGTGACTTAGAAGATTCTGCAAACTGGCAAGGCAAGTTTTCAAATTGGCAGATTTTTTAACCTCATTACAAGGGCTAGGATAATGTCAATCCAATTAAGGTTGAATACAAGGAGACAGACTAAATGAGCACTCTGGGTCCCTTACAGACCTTTGCTTCCATGATTAGATATCTGCAATTTCCAAATTATGTCCATCCCTCTCCCCCAATGAATCTCATCACACCAGTTGTTTGATAGTAAAAACCCACTAACTAGGAGAAAAATAAATGTAATTTTTTCTCTCTTAAAAAAGAGGACTTTATAATCTTTCCACACAAATGACTTGAGAAATTTTCAAAGGGCACAAGTGTGCCAGGCAGAAAATGAGATTTCCAGAAGGCACTCCTCTCTGTAAGGGGGCCAAGTACAGTCTTTGTTTTCTCCCTATCATCATCACACTGATAGGGAGTACTGCTCCAGAGTTCTTACTTCCCAGAGCAGCAATATAATGGGGAAAGAGCTCTGGATTAGGAAGAGTCAGGAGACAGAGTTCGGTCTTGGTTCTAGGTGACTTTGGGCGAGCCTGTTTCCTCTTCTATAAAAGGGGGATAATGATAGCACCGACTTCACTCTTAGCACTGTTGTGAGGAACAACTCCGTTCTAGCCAAAGTGGCCAGGTCATTGTTCCCTGTACACCTCACTCTATGGCCAGCCTTTGTGTCTTTGTACAGGCTGTCTCCCATGCCTATTCCTCTCATGCCATTCTATGCTTCATTTGTACTCTCCCTCCTTGACTGTGTCTCTTAGAATCCCTAGCTTCTTTCAAGGCTCAGCTAAAGTGCCAGGATCTATTTGACGCTCCCATTATTAGTGTTCTCCCCACTCCACCTTCAAGATTAATTTGTATTTATTTTACGTGCGTGCGTGCATGTGTGTGTGCGTGTGTGTGTGTGTGCGTGTATGTGTGTGTGTGTGTGTGTGTGTGTGTATTGGCTTATTTGTGTATAAGTTTCTCCCAATAGAATGTAAGGTCCTTGAAGGCAGGGAGAGTAGCTAACATACTGGACAATATAGTTGGGATCCCAGAAGACCCTGACAGGCTAAAACATGTGGCCAAATCTAAGAAGATGAGATTCAGCATGGATAAATGTAATGTCTTACATTTAGGTATAAAAATCCATTTCACCAATCTAAGAGGAAGGAGGCATGGTCTTCTAACAAAGAGATCTGAGGTCTTAGTTGACTGCCAGATTAACATGAGTCATCAATACGATATATAGTAGTCAAAATCACAATGCAGTCTTGGCCTTCATTGAGAGGCACAGCTTTCAGGAATAGGGTGGTAAGCGTCCTCCTATCCTCTGCTCTTTGCAGACCCTGCCTGTGGTATTGTGTTCTGTTTTGGGCACTACTGCTTAAAGCTATTGATGAGCTATAGTGTGTCCAGAGGAAGGAACTGGGATGATGAAAGGCCTTGAGTCCATGCCACATGATGACTGGTTGAAAGAACTAGGCATGTTTAGCCCAAAGGAGCCTCAAGGGTGACATGATAGCTGGTCAGACTTATTCTAGACAGAATCAGGAACAATTTGTAGAAGTGAGAAAGAGATAAACATAGGCTTAATGTCACACACACACACACACACACACACACACACACACACACACACACCCCTTATTAACAATAAGAGTTGTCCCAAAGTGGAATGGGTGACCTTAAGAGGTAGTGGGTTCCTCGGAGGTCACTAAGCATAGGCTAGATTATAACTTGTGAGGAATGTTCTAGTGGGGATTCCTTGCAGTGGAAATGATGTCTACTAAGGTTCCTAGTAAATCTCAAATTCCATGATTCTGTAATTTTCATTTTTTTGTCTTTGTAGCCCCAAAGCCTAGCTCAGTGCCTTTCACACCGTAAGTACTAAGTAAATTCTCATTGAATGAATGAAACTGGTTTGTAAACTGAAAATGCTTTGTCAATGTGAGCTATTATTTCTCTTGACTTCTCCCTGAAATAGAGTGTTCCTAAAGTCTGGACACATAGGCAAAAATGCATGTTTTCAAGAAATGAAGTGAATGAAATTTTCAACAACGCTTTAATTGGAATATTAACAAATAACATCTTCAATATGATTTTCATCATTTGTGATGCAAAGGTTGATGCTCTTTGAAAGATTCTTGTGAACTCGATGAAATAATTCCACATTGCCATCAATTGCCTACGTGTCCATGCTTTAGGAACACCCTGTATATCAACACAAGTAGACACACTGTGCTGGCCTTTGCCTAAACTTTCTTTCCACTATCTCCACAAGCCCTCCCAGTGGAGTGCTACTCTATGCCCACCTCTGGAAGTAGTAGTGCATATTGAGTTTAAGCTCCTTCCTCCCTGAAAAAAAACTGACTGCTATTTTTATAGCAAGCGAGGTCATGACTCATGACACATTGTGACCAGGAGAGGTCGAGGGTGTGCTTTATGATAGCACATGTCTAGCACCTTCAAACATCCCAGAGGCAAAGAGGTAATCATAAGTAACATGCATTGGAGGAAAACAAGATGATGATTTTGCAATCTCTCTTCTTGGTTCTCTTCAGCTGTTTCTTCCTCTCCCATTGTTTTAACCCTCTTCTGTTCATTTTCATTTCTCTATTACTTTCTCAAAATAAGGAACCTAACATTGCTCCCAATTCACCTCTAACTCCATTGTTCTGCCCTTACCAGGAGTTATGCTTGTGTTGGTAAGAAGAGAGTCCCCATATATTCCAAAATATAGCAGTACTTTTTATGACAGCAAAGAATTGGAAACCAAGTAGGTGCCCCTCAGTTGGGGAATGGCTGAACACATTGTGGTACATGATGTAATGGAATATTACTGTGCTGTAAGAAATGATTTTTGTGATGAATACAGAGAAGCCTGGGAAGATCTAGATGAACTGATGCATAGTAAAGTAAGCAGAGCTAAGAAAACAATGTACACAGTAACTACAACAATGTAAATGATATAATGAACAATGATACACCAAAAATATCAAAAGTGACTGTAGCATCCAGAGAAAGAACTACGAAGTATGAATGCAAATCGAGGCACACTTCATTCTCGCCTTTTTTCCCCTCCACTTTTTTTTTTCTTCTCTCTTTTGTATTTGTTGTTGGGTTGTGTTTTTTTTTTGGTTCTGTTTCGTCTTTCTCATGAGTCATGAGAAAATGTATAAATTAATTCAATGCCTAGTTATACCTGGAAGTTATATGGGACTCCATGCCTTCTTAGGGAGGGAGGGGGAGAGGGAGGGAAGAAAATCTGGAACCCAAAATTATGTAGAACTGTTTGTTGCAATCTAAAAATAAAAAAAAAAATTTAAAAAAAGTGTAGCAAAGTTATAAAGATCAAACAGAGCTCTAATGAAGTGATATGAGAACATATCCCCAACTCACCTCTTGTGGAGGTGGGAGGTCCAGAGGTGTTACACATTGCACATATTTTCAGACTTTTTCGATATATAGATCAGTTGCGCTGATTTTTTTCCTCTTTAAAAAACACAATTTATTATATGGTGGGTTGGCTGTCTTGGAGAGAGAGGATTCTGGGGATAACTATGATGATATAAGAAACAGAAGACTTTAAAAAACACCTTTATTTAAAAAAAAGTCCTTGTATTGTTTCTGACCTCCTCACTCAACTGAAAATTGCTCTTTGTAGAGTTTCCAATGATCTGCACATTGGCAACTCCAATGGCCTTCTATCAATCTTCATCCTTAACCTTGCTTCAGCATGTAACACTCTTGGCTGCCCTACTTCTTCTAGATACTCTTTTTTCTCTGGGTTTTTATGACGCTTTTTGTTCTTTTTGTTACTTTTTGCTCTCCTCCTATTTGTCTGACTTTTTTTCCTCTGTCTCTTTTAATGGATCATGCTCCACTCCCTAAACTGTAGAAGCACCATAAGGCTTCAGTCTAGACTCTCTTCTCTTCTCTCCTCTTTCTACATGGGCTTGACTATCATCTCTGCAGATGGTTTCTAGATCTATACATCCAGCCCTACTCTCTCTCCTGAGTTCCAGTCCTATATCACCAACTCCCCATTGTATATTTCCAGTTGAATGTTCCTTACTACTTCAAACTCAATATGTTCAAAGTAGAGCTCATTATGTTACCTGCCTCTCCCCCAACCCCACACATTCTTTTTCATAATGTCCTGATTTTTTGCGGAGGATACCACTATCTTTCCACAACCTTGGAGTCGCCCTCGATTTCTTCTTTCTCCCTAACCCTGTATGTCCAAACAGTCAATTGTCAAGTCTCCACAATGTTCCTTGCATCTAAGGCTGAACAACAATAACAATAACGACTCACACTGTAGCTACCCTAGTTCAGGCCTTCATCCCCTCTGGCCTAGACTATTTTGATAACTTCCTAATTGAGCTCCCTGTACCCAGTCTCTTTCCCTTCCGATCCATCTTTGACACAGTTGCCAAAATGACATTCCTACAGCACAGGGCTGACCTTGTTACTTCTATGTCTAAAAAACAAACAAACAAACCTATTGCCTCTGGTATCAAAAACAGACAATCTGACTTCAGCTTACCATCCTAGGCTTATTACACAGCGTTCCCTTGCTTGTATTCTATGACCTGTTACAACTGGTTTATTTGCTATCCCTCACCCATGACGTTCCACCTCTAGTCTTCATGCCTTTGCACAGGGTATCCTTCATATCTTGAATATACTTCTTTGGCACCTCTGCCTTTTTGAATCCCTATCTTCCTTTAAAATTCCAGCTTATCAGTCAGTCAGTAAGCATTTATTAAGCACCCACTATGTGTCAGGTACTGTGCTGAGAGAGGCAAATGACAATCCCTGCCTTCAAGGAGCTCACTGTCTAATAGGGGAGATGACACAAAAACAACCAAGAACAAACAAGCTATCTCCACGATAAATTGGACATAATCAAGAGAGGGTACACACTAGTATCAAATAAGACTAAGAAAGAAAGGCTCCTTGAAGAAGGTGAGACTTTAGTTGGGACTTGAAGGAAGCCAAGGAGGCCAGGAGAGAGTTCCAGGTATGGGGGTGGAGTTCAAAGGCTGTAAGAGCTCTTTTCTGCTCTCCCTTGGCTGCCTTCCTCAACCATTAATTACCTTGTGTTTGCTTTGTATATACTTGGTAATAATTTGTATGTGTGCATCCCCCCCCAAACACACACACACACACACACACACACACACTCAGACTCACACGCTCACACACACACACTCACACATGCACACTCACACACACACACACACCACACACAAACTGTTATGCTAATTCCCATTTGAAATGCTGGTGAGGTCCCCAGAGGATGACTTGCTACTACTCCCTTTAGGGTACCAGTGATAACCTGAAGAGTCGGGCATTTCTGTGACCTACCTTTGTGATCCCCATTGATGAGACTTAATTAGCTTTTAGAAAGCATATTCACTAAGCAGGTATAGCATGGAAGTCGCTGAAGCAATGCTTGCAAACCAGGAGTGCCACACAAGGTCCCTCTAGAGACCGAGCTTAAACATATAGTAAAATGGTACTGAAGCCCATATGGAGGGAATCCATATGGTGAAGGTTAGCCCATGGCTTCTAGAGTCTCCCTTTGTGGAATCCTCATGGCATAGTCCTTAGGTGTAGCCCTCTGTGCTGCCGCAAGGCTTGGAGCTCTTATAGAGTCCTAAAGTTGCCTTTCCTCAGTACCTCTGGTTTGTCTTTGGTATGTCTCTCAGCTCCCAATGCTATGCTCCACTGATGCTTTGAAAACACTGACACCAACTCAGACCTACCAATGCCAACAGGGCCTTGCAGACTGGTCAATACTGTGTCCAGATACTCAGTCATCTTTTTTCCAAAGCCTTTGTTTGTCCTTGGCATCTCTCTCTGCTTCTAGCTAGATGAAATGTCTATAAAATGTCTCCTAGTGATATAATTTCTCAGGGAACACAGTCAGTTGGGGGGGAGTGGAGGAGGAGGAAGAGAAGGGAGAAGAGAAGAGATAGAAAAGCACTCTCTCCTTCCCCCAAGAACAGTTCCCTCTCAGGGCTTAGGAATCCTCACTTCCCAAATTTGAAGCCTTCTCCCACTGGAGTGACTGGCTTTGATCTAGCTTGCTGTGTTCCGATGTAGCCCAAGAGTTGTGATTTCTTCGGCCAATCACTAGCTATTTGCCACGTGGCATCTTCTGCCTGAATAACAGTGGGGCCCATATTTATATTAAGGGTTGCAAGTGTTGATCAGACAGGATCTCCTTTGATCCTCACAGCATGTCTGACAGGCAGCTATTATTCCCATCTACAGATGAGGAGACTGAGAGAGGCAGAGGTCATGCAACTTGGACGTGATTGCGACAGGATATGAACTCAGCTCTTCCTGCCTCCAGGTCCAGCATTCTATCCATTTCACCAACTTAGCTGCCTTTATCTAAAGACTCAAAGTCCTTATGATCCTTTTAAGCTCATTAAGGACTTATTCATACTTAGTTTATTCTTGATTGATTAATTTGAGATGTTAACAACTTCTAAGATTAATTGGAAGGAGGGGTCACATTTACATGGTAGAAATTTAATAACTTTGTGTTGACTGGTTTTTTTCTCCTATACAAAAATGAACCAAAACATTCTAGCTCCTTGCATTAATGGATATCATTCATAAGGGTACTGTCCCTGAGAGGGACAGCCCAGAACCCTAAGCCTAAGAGCCTTGGGAAGATTAGTGTCCCTCAAATCATCAGACTTGCTTCCAGCCCAACCCCCACAGCTATCATTAAGGGGAGACATTTTTGTTAAGAAGGACGCCCTTCTTCATTACCACCAACAATACCTGCTAACCAATTGCTACCAACAGGCAAGTAGGCTTAGGAGGTCTGGAAGTGACAGCATCCCCCAGACCCCTGACATTGCTTCTTTCTAGCCCAGACATCATAGCCATCAACTAGGGAAGCAACTCCTATGGAGAAGAGGCCAGCTACCTCTACCACCTGCCACCCACGGAGCAGGCTGGCCAACCTAGCCAAAGAAGCAAAGCAGCCTGAGGGAGAAACAGAAGGCAACGTGTGCCTAAGCAAGTCAAACCACCCTCACCACCTAGACAACAATCTCCCTTCAGTCCCTGATGGAGACAGCCCAGGAACCGGAGCCCAAGAGCCTTGGGAACATTGGTGCTTCCAGCCCAGTGTTCTCAGCCACCATCCTGGGAAGCAGCCCCTTTGGAGATTTAGCATGTAAGTGCTCCTGCAGCTACAACACCTACAGCTATTGAAGACCCAGAAAAGAAAGTTCTTGCCATCAATGGCCTTGGTATTGTCAAATGGTTCAACATCAGAAATTGATATGACATGATTTTATCAGTGAAAATGACATGAGAGGCTTCACCATATGCTTTTCTCTTGCACCCTGAGAACCATGGGACTTTTCCATCTGACTTGCAGCTGAAACCTCCCATATGTGTTTTCTCCCCCATTAGATTGTGAGTGTCTTGAGAGCAGGGACTGACTTTTCTATTTGCATCCTCAACACTTGGCACAGTGTTTTGCACATAGTAAGCACACAACTCAACTAGGCAACTACTGTCCATATCCTCCAATAATCCTTCATAGCAGGCCCACTTAACCTACTTGTGGTCTTCCTCCAAGCTGCTTGGCATTGAATGAATACAATAGAGCAAATAGTCTATCCGTTTGTTATCATGGAACCATGGAATCATTGATCTGGAGTCGGAAGGCATATTAAAAGCTAGTTCTCCAAGTCCCTCAATTTTATAGAAGATACGAAGGCTCAGAGGGGTTGGGTCAGAGTCATATAGCAATTGGCAGAACTGGCATTCCAATTCAAGTCACGTACTCTTGGAAGTCTTCCTTCTTTCCATAGAACATGCCAATCACATGACTGGCCCACTTCCTTTTCTGCTCATACAATTTCTTGCTACAAGGCAAATCACTTAACCTCTCTGAGTTCCAGGCAATTTTCTGAGCTGTAAATGAGGTGAGACCAGCATTGGTAAAGGGAGTTCTCACACCTGCCAAAATCATCTGACTTGATATTGCTCAGATGATATGCTTTACATAATCTCTCCTATGCAATTCTTCATTGGTAAGATGTTGCAATCTACTCATGACATCCATTCATCTCTCTGCTGCCCTATGGTGATCCATAACTGTAATTCTTCCAGGACATGGTGGTATTGTTGTTGTTGATTGTTCTTTCTTGGGCAATTTGTTGGAGGACCAATGACATCATGGAGTGATGTCTCAACTTGTTCATGAATTGGATTTAAGCAAGGCAGAGTTGCCTCACTCTCCCTTCCAGGGTCATAGAAGTCAAATCACTTGACAAAAGTCAGGACTAATGGTGATGGCTAGGATGGAATGGATGACTTTGGAGTCTTTCATGTCTGATGAAGCTCTAAGCATTCCCACAATTCCTGCTTCAGCTGCCTTTATGGCCATTGGAACAAGTTGTTCTCATCTACCCATATCACTGCGGGGAAGTCTTCACATGCTTGGACTCACCGATAGGTTTGAGGTCTGTCAGTTGAGGTACGCTCAGTTTGGTTTAGCCCATCTGAGAAGATGGTTTACCAGCATATACCTGCTGCAAGTGCTACAGCTTCTTGTAGCCACAGGTGAGAGAGTTGAGTGAAAAGTGGACACCAAAAGTGGATGAGCAACCCTGAAAAGGGCTCGGCAAGCCCTCACACTGGAAGCATTAGTCCTCCATGGTATTATACAACTTACAGCTATGTTGCCTCATGAGGAAAGAGTTAATGTTTTTTTTTAAAAAAAGGACTCCATTTGAAGAAGAAGCTTTGGGTCATTAAAATGTTTAAATTTACCAAAAGTAATCCAGCCGTCCTCCTCTTCCAATTCAATTCTGGAACCAAAATGTGCAAACCAGAACTCGTCTTTCTTCCAAGAGTTACCCCTTTCCCAAACTTCCCTATTTCTTTAGAAGCCACCACTATTTTTTCAGCATCTCAGGTTCTTAATCTTGGAATAAACCTTGATTCCTCACTTTCCCTCATCCCACACCTCCAACCAGTTGCCAAATCTTGCCATTTCTACCTACAGCATCTCTGGCTTTTGCTTCTTTCTACTCATAGCTACCACTTTAGTTCAGGCCTTCATGACCTCTCACCTAAATTATTGCAAAGGCTTCCTAATTGGTCTTCCTGAATCAAATCTCTCATTACTGTCCATACTGCTGCTAAAGTGATGTTCTGTAAGCACAGACTTGACCATTACACTTCTATACTTGAGAAATTTCAGTGGCTCCCTATTACCTCTATATGAATGAAATATAAGCTCCTCTGCTTAGTTTTTGAAGTCCTTTCAAATCTGGCCCCAATTATCTTTATAGCCTCATTCTACATTTTTCTCCTTCTCCAGGCAAACTGGCTTCCTCTCTGTTACATGTGACACTGAGACTTCCTGAAAGTCTCTGGATCCTTATGTTTTGAGAGCCCCATTTCTGGAATGTACTTCTGCCTCATCTATGCCTCAGCCTCTTCTCTGAAGCCTTTCTGGATCCTCTTAAGGGCTCATGCCCTCCTCAAACTACCAGAATTTAACTGCTTTGTATTTATTTTGTATATAGACTTTTACAAGTACATATTTTCTACATTAGATATGTAAGCTTGTTGCAAGTAAAGATTGTTTCATTCATTGTAATGTACTTGCATCCCCAGTTTCTAGCACAGTATCTGGCAATAGATCCTTGATTAATTGATTGATGCATGGTATCTGTCCAATAAATAGGTACTGATGGCTCTTCATTATGGATTTTCATCCAAATGCACATTACAGTCTAAGCTATGGGCATTCTTGTCCCCACTGCCAATTCCAGGTTCTCTTCTGGCCACTCAACAGCCTCTCCTCTGAAGTTCACGCTATTACAAATTTCACGCAATTCCCCAGGTGGACATTTCCCAAGGAGTTCAACAGCTGACTTACCGTCTTCCTTACCTCCCTAACATCTGCCTTTATACTAAGAGACTACAGTCAATAGTCCAACAAGTCAATAAGTATTTATTAGGCACTTATTCTGCGCCAAGCACTGGGGGATAAAAAAATAAGCAAAAAGACAGTTCCTTCTTTCAAGGAGCTTATATACTAATGGAGAAAGACAGTACATAAAAGGGGAGCTGAAAAGCAGGGGAAGGGGAGGTACCCACAAGGACTCATGATGCCCAAGTCCAGGGAATGAAAGATGGCTGGTCTTGACTCTTCTTCCAAAATGGAAGCTCTTGGAAGAAATCGCCAATGGGAGAAAGAGTCTGCAGGGGTGGAGGATGGAAGCAGTTGAGTTACGGTGGTGAAGTCCAGAATACATTCATGTCAATGCTCCCTCAAACATTCTACCCCTATAACAACCTATCATTCCATCTCTCTTCAATTGTTTATGACTCCCTAACTTATTCTTTGTCCCATCGTTATCATTAGCCCTCCTACTGCTCAGTATTTTCTTAAGCTACTTTTACTTTTGCTCTAATTTAACTTTCCTTCCTTCTGAATCTCATCCTACAGTTAAGCAGTTCCGCTGTCCTCTACTTTTGAATCCCTTGTCCTCTTGTCCTATTGCCAGCCATCCCTTGACAGAGTCTAGTTCTGAATCACTCCCACATCTACTACCTTTGTTCCTACTCATCTCCCGCTTAACAGGACAGGAGGAAGTCACAAAACTGAGTCCCCCGGGCACTTCACCAGTTTGGTGTTACCTAACTTCACCTGAGTCCTCATTTCACCAAGCTGGTCCTTTGAAATCTCCCAAATGGTTTCCCCATCTCACTCCCCACAGAAGCTATCCCGACCTTTTCTTCTCTCCTCAAGCCTCCTAATACAATCCGGGTTCCTACTTTCTCAGTTGAGGATACTTTTCTGAAAAAATGATGGTGGCCATTCATTGAACTTCCTCTTCTTCCCTTCTCTTCCTCTCAGAACTCCTTTATATTCCCCACTCCTCATTCTTCCCTCCAGTCACAGATAATGAGATGACCCTTCTCTATATGGCCAACTCCACTTTGCGCTCCATTCCCTCTCATCTTCTCTAGTAGATTGTCTCTACCATTACCCCTTTATCTCACTCTTAATTTTCAACTACTTCCTATATATTAATTCCTCCTTTCTTGCCTTCAAATATGTCCAAGTCTTTGCATCTGTAAAAAACCTTCATTAGATCGTACCATTTGCTAAATTATAATCCTGTATCTTTCCCTTTTTAACAAAACTCCTAGAAAAAATTGTCTATGCTCATTGCCTTCACTTCTCCTTTCACCCCTTAACTGTGCAATATAGCTCCCAAACTCATCATTCAAATGAGACCGTCTCCAGAGTTACCAGTGACCTCCTGATGGCCAAGTCCAGTTGGCCTTTTATCAACTTTCATTCCTTTTGACCTTTCTGCGGCGCCTAGCACTGATGACCTTCCTCCCTTCCTCATTATTCTTTCCTCTCTGGTTTTTCATGACGTTGCTTTTTTTGCAGCCGGGGTGGGGTGGGGTGGAGTTCTCTTACCTATCTGACTTTTCCTTCTGTCCCCTTTGCCATGTGATTATTTGCCTCCTATACTGTGGGTGTCCTAGGTCCTTTTTTCTTCTCTATGTTTTCTCTTGGTAAGCTCATCAGCTTCCATGGGCTTGACTTGTATCTCTGGGAAGTTGCCTTCCAGATGTTTATTTCAAGCCTGGGTCTCTCTCCTGAGCTCCTGTCCCATATCACAAACTGACCATTGCTTATTTCCAACTGAATGTCCTATAGGCATCTCAAATTCAACACACGTTATCACTGTCTTCTTTACCATTTGTACTCAAGCCTACTATTCTACCAAACTCTCCTGTTTCTGTTGATGGTACCACTATTCTTCCAGTTTCATAGCTTCATAAACTGGATATCATCCTCAACCCTTCACTTTCCTTTACTCCATATATCTAATCAGTTGACAAATCTTGCTGTTTCTACCTTCATAACATCTCTCATATCCAACCTCTTCTCTCTACTCACACAGCAAACACAATAGTTTCAGGCCCTCATTATCTCTTGCTTGGACTATTGTGATGACCTCCCAATTGCTCACCCTGTCTCACATCTCCGCTCCCTATCTAGATATCTAAAATAGGCATGGAGGACTCAAGGAGGGCTATTGGGGGTGGTATCTGCCCATTTGCCCAAATAAGCCCATTCCATGTTTCTTGTGGTGGTGGCTACCCTTACCTCTTCCAAGGTCTGCCCTGTCCCCTAATGGTATAGCAGCCCCAGAACTAGAAGCTATATGTCTGTGATATCTCCCCCTCTCTATTGTACCCACACTTTTACCAAAAGGTCCACTTTCAGAGGATGATCTTTTGGGACCGTGTTAACCCCTGAAGGCAAGCTAAGGCATAAAGGGGTAGAAATCTGCCTCTGGGTTATAAATATTCATATCCCTGAAATCATGGCACTTTAAAGTGATGAAATTTCCACCACCAAAGCTGTAGGGTGGTTAGCAGAAACCACCATACTGGCACAGGACACTTTCCCCTAATTGCCCCAGCATAAACCATTTCTCTCCCTCTCCCATGCCCTTGCAGATTCCCAGCACAAGGCACCAGGTGGTGAGGACCCCTGGGCTGGCTTGGTAGTCCTTCCTCTCACCACCCCAGCCTACTGCCTGCTCAGATATCGCCAGGATTTCTCCTTCCCATTGGCTGTGGGCCTGGCCCCCTTAGGCCTCCGGCTGTGAGGTAGACATGGAGGCTCACACCTATCACCATTTACTCTACACTACCTCCTGAGGACTCCTGGCCTCAACATCTGCCCTGCTAATAAATCCTAATGACCTCCAGACCTTTCCATTTGCCCTGTGCCTGAACTCTTTTACATGTTCCCTTCCCCAATTAGAATGTGAGCTCTCTGAGAGCAAAGACTATCTAGAATAGATCTTCTATGTGTGTTTCCTGCGTTGAGTACAGTGCTTGGCACATAGGTAACAAGGGGGCTTTTCCATTCCATTTCATTCACTTCCAATGATTTTCCTTAAATACTAATCGATCATGTCACTCCTCAACTGATAAAACTCCAGTGGTGCCTTATTGCCTCTGGGATAAAATATAAATTCCTCTGACTTTTAAAACCTTTCACAGCCTGACCCCAGTTTACCTTTCCAATCCTATTGTACATTATGCTCCTTCCTGCATCCTAGAGTCCAACTAAATCAGCCTTCACTGTTCCTCCCAGTACCCTCCATCTTTCATCTTCAGGCCTTTGCCCTGGCCATTCCCCATGCCTGGAATGCACTCCCTTCTTACCTACGCCCTACAGATTTCCTCACATCCTTCCAAATGCAATATTTTCTATGAGAGACTATTTTTGATCTCCCCTACTACTAGGGTCTTCTCTGTCAGACAATCTCGTATTTTTTGGTACATGTTCAGTAAATATTTATTCTATATATACTTATGTAATGTTGGCCATTCCTTGTTTTAATCAGCCATATGAGAGCTTTGGGACCTATTTCCAGCCATATGTTGACCTGTTGCTAAAAGGTCTTGGCATTTTGGTGTGATTTGGTAAGCCCTGGGTGGTCCTTTGCTCCTATGACAGTGATAGCTGGGTCAGTTAAAAGAAGAGATAGCTACTGAGTTGGACTCTCTTTCCTTGATTTTCCAAGGTGGTAAATACCACTTCCCATCTCTAGTATTCCCAGTGAGGGGCTTGGGAAGATGGGCTATGTTCTTAACCCCAATCCTTGCCAAATTTGTAAGTTTGCACCTGGAGCTATGCCTTTTACTCTTTGTGTTTCCTTTCCTAAGTAGGCTATTGAATATTGTTCTCAAGATAGGTGTGTACAAGGTTGGACGTCACCTTGTGAGTTCTGAGGTTCAGAGGTCCTGCATCTGATCAAGCTAGAGCTTACTAGTTAGCGGTCTGGGGAGGAGTTACCAGCAATTATTCCAGTGTTCTTGAAGAAGATGACCACCAGCAAGACAATTGACCCAAACCTGTTCGTTTTAAAAGCAGATATCTACCACGAGTAGTTTGGAAAAGCCAGAGCTGAGGTGAAATATAAAATACCTAATCAACAATCCACAAACACCTTTATGTTCTGATGAGGTTTAAGCAACAACCTCCCAAAAGTTTGTAACAGTTGTCACTGAATCCTGTTTTAGATTTGTTTTTAACACCTGTGAATGTTCTGAGTTTAGCATTCTTTTTATGGAAGAGGAAATAAATATTTGTCCCATACCTAGTTCATAGCATACAATGGGTATCTTCATAGTCTCCCTTTTGGGCCAACCCTGGATATAAGCCTAACCCTGAGCTTTAAATAATTTGTCCCCCTTAGGCAAGCAGTGCGTGTGTGTGTGTGTGTGTGTGTGTGTGTGTGTGTTTGTGTGGAGGGGGCGGGGAGATTAACAATTCAAAGAGTGTGTAAAAAGAGACCCTAGTCCTCTTTCTCATTAAAGATCAGGATCCCCCAATACTAACCCTTGTCAGATTTCATATTGTTCAGTCCTTTCAGGCATGTCCAACTCTCTGTGACCCCATATGGGGTTTTCTTGGCAAAGATACTAGAGTGGCTTGTCATTTCTTTCTCCAACTCATTTTACAGATGAGGAAACTGAGGTGACAGGGTTAAATGACTTACCTAGGGACACAGAAAGGGTCTGAGGCCAGATTTGAAATTAGGAAGATAAGTCTTCCTGACTCCAGGCCTGGTGCTCTAGCCATTATGCCACCTAGCTGCCCTGGTCAGACTGAATGCCTGGGTCCAAAGAACTGGGGCTTCTTATGGGAGAAGGAAGGGGGTGCAGCATACAAGCCCCTATGGGTCCAGCAATTATTTCTCAGTGTTAAACTCACATATACACATGTCATCTCCCCTCTCCCAATAGAACGTAAGCTTCTTTTGGGTAGGGGATTGCTTTTTTTTTGTCTTTGTATACCTAAGGCTGAACACAAAGTCTGGCACATAATAGGTACTTAATACACAAATGGATTTAAAAAGCATTTATTATTAAGCCCTTACTAACGTACAAAGCACTGTGTTAAGCTCTAGAGATACAACAATTAAAGAAAGACAATCTCTACTGTCAAGGAGCCCATGGTCTAATAGAAGAAGCTTCCAGCTACAAGGCAGACAGAAAGGTCTAGTGGTCCTTACAGTATGGTAGCAAAGCACATAATCATGTATCTCTAATGTCATTTCCATTGTTAAAAAAAATTCTGTTTCTTATGTTGAACCATTTAGTGATAAGCACTTTCTTTTCTGGGTCTTTAGTAGCTGTGGCTGCTGGAGAAGTAGGGGCTGTAGCATCTGTAGAAGTTTCTAGGCTACTTTCTAGGCTACATCTCCCCAAAGGCTGCTCCTTGGACAATGGATCTTGGGGCATAGCCTGGAAGAAGGTTGGCTGGTGAATGTTACTATTCCCAGGACACTTGGGCTTACACTCACTGGCGGCATTTGTAGGTAATTTATGTTGGTGGCAGCAGGAATGATGGACTCCTTCTTTAGAGGATGGCTGGTTAGCTGAGCTAGATGCAAGGCTTGTAGTGTGTGTGTGTGGGGAGGGGAATACTTCTGTTGCTGGGGCTTTGGGGCCGAGGGTTTTGAACTGTTTCTATCTGGGTCTCAGAGGAGGTGGTGGTAGGTTCCCCTCTTGTATCTCCCCCTGTGTACCTTGCTGATTCAGCTAGGCTAACTTACTGTCCATTATAAATGCTTATTTATTGACTAGTTCATCCATTTGGAATCTGTTCTATAGCTAGTAACCACTCATGTGATTATAGATCTCATTTGAAAGGCTCTGCAAGTCAATGGCTTCTGGAGAACCTCATCTTTTATAGGGAATTCCTACTCCATATGACCTCTCAAATATGTCTCTTTTTCTCCACTCATACAAACTTTATTACTTCATGCCTGGACTATTGAAATAGCCATCTGGTTGGTCTCCCTGGCTCAAAGATGTCTCCACTCCAGTTCATCTTCCGGTTAGCTGCCAAATTCATCTTTTGAAAGTACAGATCTGACCAAGGCACTCCTCCTATTCAGTAAATGTGTGGATCCTATTATTTCTAGGATACAATATAAAGAAGTCCTGTTTAGTCCTTTACTACTTGAGTCCCTCCTACCTTTCCAATCTTAGTATACTTTCCTTCTCTTCATTTTCCCATGTGGCAAAAAGTACTTCCAGTCTCCAGTATTCCCATTGAAGGGTTGGGGAAGATGGCTGCCTTCTTAGTCCCAGCTCTACCTTCCTGTGACACTGGCCTTGCTATTCCTTGGACACTGCCCTCCATCTCCTGACTCTGACTTTTCACTGGTTGTCCCCAGTGCCTAGAACATTCTTTGTTCTTATGCCTGCCTCCTGGCTTCCCTCCAGACTCAGCTCCAATCCCATCTTCTACAAGAGGCCTTTTGCTCTCTCCTCATCGCATTCCACCCAGTGCCCTCCCTCTGTTACTACCTCTATTTACATGGTAGATATTTTGTATACACATAGTTGTTTATATATTGTTTCCCCCATTATAACATGAGCTCCTCCAGGACAGGGACCATGTATTTGCTTTTCTTTGTATCCCTAGTGCTTAGCACAATTTCTGGCACACAGTAAGTGCTTATTGACTGAATCTGAATTGGATATCCTCTATCACAGTGGCAAACACCTTTGGAGACCACATAGCTCTATGTTTTAGGTCTCACTTGTGTAATAAAGTAGGCTGGACTTAATTGGAATTCTTTAGTATACCTTCAAGAGTCTATGATGTCAAGGCACGGGAGCTAGTGGGGGAAATTCCAGGACACCAGAATCCTGGAAAATGTGTGCTAGGTTAAGGAATTGCATCAAGCAAGATGAACTTGGAAAAGGATGAAAAGAAATAGGGGGTCCATAAAAAAGGGAGTCTTGGGGGGTTCTGAAACAGTGAACTGAACTTGAAGATGGAAGTCAAAAAGCGAGGCTCCTGGGAGATGCTGCTGGGTTAGGCAGTAGAAAGACAGAAAAGCTTCAGATAAAGCAAATGGGGGCCAAGCACAGTGGCATTGTCAAGCACCCCCAAACTCAGGAACCTCAGCAAGATCTCTAAAGATCCCATAACTGAAGGAAGATACTCACAAATCTTTAGCTGCCCAGAGATTTCAGCAGAGCGTCAGCTTTCCCTGAGAAACTTCAAAAGAACCCCATGAGGCAGAAGGCAATGAAACTCAAGCCTTTACCACAAGTAAGATTGGATTTTTTTTAAACAGATGCCTGTATCCCTCACCTGATAAAATGAGGAGATTAATGAGGATTCAGGGAGAAAGAATTAAATTACAGTCCCCATGTAGACTTTAAGGAGATCATAGTCATTTGCATATGGGAACAAATTATTCAACAACTTGATTCTCTCTTATTACTCATATTTTTTAATATCTTAAATATTTACCACTTACATTGTTCTTATGTCTTAAATACTTTATTTGGATTTTTGGTTTTTTTAACCCATAAATATAAAATATTTTATTAATGGGGCTCAGGCCATGATTTGTAAGACTGATTCAAAGTATCCCAAGTGCTCCATGGAAGAGCTCTTAGACACCTGAGGGGCCTAGGAGTTCCCTTTGCTCTTAACAATCAGAAGGTCAAGCAAGGCTCTCTCTACTGTTATATCTTTCAAGGAAATTTGTATGATTTTCACATATTTGTGGGAGATAATTTGGAGGAGAGCTGTTAAGGTAGTATTTTTGCTTTACTAAATCAGATGTTTTTTCATAGTCCCCAGATACACGCAGTGGAACCTTGTATTCTTTTATCTTCACCTTTCAGTTAATAATGACTATTAAGATGTGGGCTACTGTAAAATATTATTTGCAAAAGCCTATCTGTTCCCATCTCATACCTTCATCAAGTATATCTTTGAAATATGTATATCAAAGATTTGGTAGACATGGGAAAGAAGAGATATGGGTCACTAGCCATTGATACTGTTTCTCTATAGCAATATCTAAACCAGGGATTCAGATAGATTTCAGGGGGGTGTTCCACAAACTTGGATGGGGAAAATATATTTTAATTTTTACTAATTTCTAACTGAAATTGAGCATTTCCCTCAATTGTTAAAAAAAAACAACCTACAAACTATTATGGTAAGAAGTGGTCCAGACTATCAAAGAGGTCCATTACAAAAAAAAAAAGGTTCAGAACTCCTGTTCTATAGCTTTTTCCCTGTACCTATACAATAGCAAAGTGAGGGAAAGGAGTTCCATTCCTTTTCACATATTGCCTGACTTTTGTCATAGAAAGAACCTAAGTCATGAAAACAAGAAATAAATTAGCATCATGAATTTAACATCCAAATGTCCCAAACTCCAGGTGCTATTTATACATATCTGGGTCATGGGTTATTCCTGAGTTTAAGTGATGGGTTGAGGATGGGGTGGGAGAGGTCGGTCCTAATCTCAAGCCACAGATTTTACACTACCCTTGAGCTCTCCCTGCAGGGTCACCGGATGGGTAAAACTGATCATAGCTATCTTGTCACTGAAAAGGTTTTTAATATTCATGTTCCTGGAACCAATTTCATCCAAAGTTCCTAATACCATTCTAGAATACTAGACTGTTAACAAAACAAAACAACAAAAAAAAACCCACCTTTCCTTTAATTTAGTCGGTCAGTTTTTCCCAGACTTACTTTACGTGAGAAGATCTTTGTTGACTCCAGATAAGTGGCACAGTAGATGGAATTCTGGGCCTGGAGTCTGAAAGCCCTGAGTCCAAATCTGGCCTCAGATACTTACTAGCTATGTGACCTGAGCCAAGTCACTTACCCTCCAGAGTTGTTGTGAGGATCCTATGATATAGCATTTGTAAAGTACTAAGCACTTTGTTTGGCACAGATTGGGTGCTCTATAAATGCTTATTCCCTTCCCCTCCACCTACTAGGAAAAGGACAAATCTGAGCAGCTTTGAATAACCTAGGTTCAGGGTGACATGACATCCTCAAGTGACTGAGGAACTTAGGAATGTAGACCCTTAAGCTTCCTGGGCTTCACTGACTGATTGGCAGCTGAGGGTGAGAAAGATTTAGCAAGACTAAGGACCACGAATAGATTTTTATGGCACTCTTATGAACTAAATTCACTTAAATTAGAATATTTATTACGTTCAGACTACATACAAAGCACTATGCTAGGTACTGGAGAGACAAAGAAAAAAACCCAAATAAATACCTGCCCTCAAGAAGCTTACATTCTGCGGGGTTTGAGTGATCTGTATAAGCAAATATGAAGTAACTTGAAGAGTGAAAGGTGTTAATTACTGCAAAGATCAGAGATGAGATGGTGCCTAAGGTTAGCCTTGAAGGAAAATAAGGAATCTAAGACACAAAGATGAGGAGAAAGTATATTCCAAGCTTTGGGGAGGAAGAAGGGTATATGAATGCTGGAAGGTTGGGAAATCAGCAGATGTAATATAAAATTGGAGGGAAAGTTAGCAATCCAGGTTAGCTGGAACAGAATATGTGAAAGGTGACAATATGAGATAAGGCCAGAAAGGTATGCTGGAGCCATTTTGGAAGCAGAGACACCAATCAGGAGATTATTAAAATAGACCAAGGCCTGAATCAGGATGGTGGCCTTGTGACTGTGGAGAAAGTGAGAGATGTGAAACATGCTGATGTAGAAAAGATTGGCTGTAGGAGGTGAGGAAAGAGTAGAGCACAAGCTCTGTCTCTCTTAATGACTGCTTCAGTTAATAGTTCTCCCCTGTGGGTTCTAGGGATAACCTTGAAGGGCTTGTTCCCCCCACCTCAATACCCTTAGAAACTCCTGTCTGTTGTGCTACCTTACTATTAATTGACCAATGAACATTAATTAGCTTTTACAAAGGAATAGTTGCTGAGAAGATCAAGGACCAAAATTAAAAAAACAAACAAACATACTCACAGGGGCGTGTACTCTCCCCTCTAAACAGCCACAGTTCCTGGGAAGAATAGACTCAAATTAAGATTTTCATTGTTGTTCAGTTATGTCTGACTCTTTGTGACCCCATCTGAGGTTTTCTTGGCAAAGATACTAGAATGATTTGCCATTTCCTTCCCCAACTCATTTTACAGATGAGCAAACTGAGGCAAACAGAGTTAAATGACTTGCCCAGGGTCACACAGTTAATAAGTGTGTGAGGGCACATCTGAATTCAAGAAGACGAGTCTTCCTGACTCCAGGCCCAGCACTTTCCACTGTACCACCTACTGGCTACAACACAGTCTGGTACAGGGAAGCGTAATTCCTGGCCAGGACAATCCTTTTCTCCCTTTCCAGAGTCTCCATTCAGTTCACTTTTGGGTGTGACACGGCTGATGAATGATTGAGCTGGTGCCTTGCTTGCAGGACACCATGTCTTAGCTGCTGGGCTGTTTCACTGCGGGGCTGGGTCAGGTGGGTTGGTCTTCATAGCTGGCTCCTCATCAGACAAAGCCACTTGTAGCTTATTCACCCCAGTTGCTGAGGGGTCCTTTGGTAGCTCTCAATCTCCCTCACCACCAGGGGAGAGAGAAAGAATTTGCCCCTTCAAATCTTCCATTTGCATACTCAGTTCTGGCACAGAAGCCAATTAAAAGGCCATTAATAAGCTGAATGAAAAATGTCAAAAGATATCTGCTCTGAATTGGTGACACCTTTATCAAACATGCCCAGAAGCAGGTTTACTAAGCCTCCACATGCTGTAAGGGCTATGCAGTCATTGTCCAATACCCCCAATACACAAGGATGACCCCAAGGCTACAAATCTGAGTAATCTGGATAACAGTAGTACCCTCTGACAGAAATAAGAAAGTTTGGGAGAAGGATGGTTTTAGGGAGAAAGATGAGTTCTGTTTTGGACATATTGAGTTTGAGATTCCAATGGGACATCCACAGAGACATGTGGTAGACAGTTCAGAAGAGAGTTTAGGGCTGGATTTATAAATTTAATAATACAGAAATCAAAGGGCATTATTCCCCATTACCAGTTGCCTGTGAGATTTTGAACTGCATATGCCGCAGATATCTCAAAACTGACATGTTGAAAACAGCATTCTTTACCTTTCCCATCCCCAACCCTCCTTTAAATCCTCCCTTCATCTGAACTTCCTTTTTACATTTGAAGGCACTAGCATTCTCCCAGTCTCTTAGGTTTATATCCTCAGATTCCCTTTCTTGCTCATGGAGACATATCCAATCAGTTGCAATCTTGTAATTTTTTTCTCTCTGACATCTCTCATGTATGTCTTCTCCCCACACAGTCACCACTCTAGTTTAGGATCTCATCCCTCTCAATTGGACATTATAATATCCTTGTAATTGTTCTCCTTGCCTCAAGTGTCTCCCCTCTCCAATTCATCCTCCATGTAGCTGCCTAAGTCTGTGTCAAATCCCACCCACACCCAGTTCAATAAACTCTATGGTTAAATATAAAGTCCTTTGTTTTGCATTTAAAACTCTTCATGACTTGGACTTTTCCTGTCCAGTCTTCTTCCATCCTACTTCCTTCTACTGACTCTAAGATCCAGTTGTACTGGCCTATTTGCCATTCCCCAAACACAACACTCCATTTCCTGTTTCCCCATGCCTGGAATTCTCTCCTTCTCAACCTCCTTGCTTTAAGATTTATCTCAAGTGCCACCTCCTCCGTGAGACTTTTTCTGGTCCCTATCATCTGCCAGAGACATTCTCTCAAAAGTTACTCACATCTACTCTGAATTTATCTTGACCATTCTGATTTATCTATGTTGTCTGGCTCATTACCTCTGGGAATTGGTCCAGATATTTTGGAAAGCAGTTCAGAACTGTGCATACCTTTGACCCAGCAATACTTCTACTAGGCTTATACCCCAAAGAAATCAAAAAACTAACCCAAAGAGAACAAAGAAAGAGAAAAAAGATCCATATGCACCAGAGTATTTGTAGCAGCACTTTCTATTATAGTAAAAAAAAAAAAAGGAAATAAAGGTGCATTGATGGGAAGATTTCTAAACAATACATGACATATGGATAAGAAATTACAAAAGGGATAGCTTTAGAGAAACTTTGGAAGACTGGTATGAACTGATGCAGAGTGAGGTGAACAGAACTAGAAGAACAATTTATATAGTAGCCTTTCAAAGAAAAATAAGTTTGAAAGTCAATGCAATAATCAACTGTAACTTCAGAGGACAGGTAAGGAAACATGCTACCCACTTCCAGACAGAGGAATGAATGATGGACTCAAGGTTCAAAATGAGACAAATATTTTTGGATATGGGAAATGTGTGTATTTGTTTTGCTTGACTATTCTTATTTTTTGTTTTTACAAAAACTGTTTTTCTTTTATATTGATGGGATTAAGGAGGGGAAAGGGTGCTATTGATAGGGTTATAAAAATAAAAGTGTTATTGAAGCATTTTTAAATGTGCAGAAGAGAAAGAAGCTCCAGACAAGCAGGACAGCTTTGAAAGTAACATGTTGAATTTATTATATACTTTATACATTAAAAGGTTCATGTTTTTACATGTAATCATCTTTTTTCTACTTTGTATATGGAAATATTTTCTTTTGGGGTGTTTTTTAAAATTCATGATAAAAATTTGAATTAAAAGAAAGTACAACTGCTACATATGTAAGCAGTTATTTCCTGATTTTTTTTTAAAATAATGCCAGCTCCCTGAGGTCAAGATGCCTTTCTTTGTATCCTCGACAATTAGCACAGTGCTCTGAATGTTGTAAGTGCTTAATAAATGCTTGTTGATTTTTAGGAAATTGTTGCAACCCAGGGTAATTGCTACCATCCTTCCTTTCTTTTCCTGAGCTGTCACAAGGATGTGCTCAGGTCTCTTCATCCTGAGAAAATAAAAATAAAAATTTTAGCATCCTCTTAGATTATATTTCTCTCTCATCTCCTATACTGCCAAATTTCCAAAAAGTAGATGAAATTCAATTTCTCCATTTTTTTTAACCAGCCACTCATTCCTCAACCCCCTTGCAATCTGGCACTGATATCCAAGGTCACTAATTCTGATGGCCTTTTTTTTTTTTCTGTCTTCATTCTCCTTGACCTTGCTATGGTAAGTAAGTGGCTTGCTCCACTGATTTTCATGACAATTGTTCTTCACTGGTTTCAGTCATGTCGAACTCTTTGTGACCCTATTCGAGGTTTTCTTGGAAAAAATACTGGAGTGATTTGCCATTTCCTTTTCCAGCTCATTTTGACAGATGAGGAAACTGAGGCAAATAGGGTTAAATGATTTGTCCACGCTCACAGAACTAGTCAGTCTGAGGCCACATTTCAACTCAGGAAGATGAGTCTTCCTGATTCCAGACCTGATACTCCATCCACTGTACCACCTAGCTGCCTTCATGATAGTATACTTTCATGATCCTCCTCCTACCTCTCTGACCACTCTTCTTTTGTTGTCTCTTCATCGTCTTCCTGTCCCTTAAATATGGGGTCCCCCCAAAGCTTTCATTATATCTCTTGTCTTCTCTCAACACTCTGTCTTGGTGATTTCATCTATTCCAGTGGCTACATTTATCACTTCTATGCAGATGACTCCCAAATCTATTTATTTACCTTAGAATGCTAGTCTATTTTCCAATTTCTGGTGGATATGTCTTCCCAGGGACCCAAAGAGCATCTCAAACTCAGCATGAAACAAAATGAACTCATTATCTCTTCCCTAAAACTTTTCTTGACCTTCTCTATTCCAAATTGCCTAGTAAACACTTTAACTGGATATCCTTATCACATCCCAAACCGACACTGATCTTTTCCCTAAAGCCCTCCCCTCTTCCTAACTTTCCTATCGATGTAGAGGATGCCACCATCCTCTCAGGAATACAAGTTCACAATCTGTGTGTCACTCTTGACTTCTCACTCCCTTTCTCTCTGCCCTACTCCCCATATCCAATCTGTTGCCAAGATCTATTGAGTCTCCTTTCATAACATCTCTTGTCTATGCCCCACTCTCTTTTCTGACATTTCTTCCACCCTGCTGCAGGCCCTCATCACCCCATACCTGGATTATAGTAAATAGCCTTGTGGTTGGTGTCCCTGACTCACCTCCCCACTACATACAGTCCATTGGCTTACTCAGCTGCTAATTTGGTCTTCCTAAAGCACTCCATTTGGGGTTTTCTTGGCAAAGATACCAGAGTAGTTTGCCATTTCCTTCTCCAGCTCATTACAGAGATGAGGAAACTGAGGCAAACAGGGTTAAAGTGACTTGCCCAGGGTCGCACATGTAGTAAATGTCTGAGGGTAGATCTGAACTCAGGAAAATAAGCCTTCTAAACTCCAGACCCATCCCCAACCCCACTCCCCTCCACTGCACTACCTGGCTGTCTGGCTTTTGTCTTAGACTATTGTAAAATAGTCTCCTAAATGGTCTCCCAGCCCCATACTATACCATCACAAAACCATCATCTACATGCTGCTGGAATATTCTGCCTATTACACTGTTATGATAATGCTACTGATCTACCAAAAGTAATCAATACTCTCCATGAATAATTTTTCCATAAATGTGTACTTTTAAAAAATATTTATTTTTAGCATTCATTTAAAATTTTTGCCTTCTAAATTCTCTCCCTCCCTCCAGTCTCTCCCTCATCCATTGAAAAGGCAAGCAAAGTGATACTTATTATACGTGTGAAATCATGTAAAATGAATTTCCATATTAACTGTGCTGTAAAAAAGCAAGAAAAATAAAGAAAGTGAAAAAATTATACTTCAATTTTCACTGAGTTCATCATTTCTCCCCCTGGAGGTCGATAACATTTTTCATCATGAATCCTTTGGAATTGTCTTGGCTTATTGCCTTCATCAAAATAGCTAAGTCTTCCAAGAATTACCTACCCAGCAAAACTGAGTATCATGCTCCAAGGCAAAATATGGACTTTTAATAGAATAGAGGACTTTCAAGCTTTCTCAGTGAAAAGACCAGAGCTGAATAGAAAATTTGACTTTCAAACACAAGAATCAAGA
>CM053622.1:767729423-767802022 GCA_028646595.1 Phalanger gymnotis
ATGGCCTGAGACCAGTTCCTGTTTTTCTTGGAGGTTTTTGTTGTAGGCTCTATGACTTTCTTAACTTCTTCCGACTGTATGTTTTGGTCTTCTTTGTCACCAAAGAAGGATTCCGGAGTCTGAGACTGAATCTGGGTGTGTTTTCGCCACCTGGCCATGTTCCCAGCCAACTTACTTAACACTTGAGTTTTTTTCAACGGGGTATGACTGCTTGTAGACTAAAGAGTTCTATGTTCCACGCTTGGGCGGATGTGCTGCCTCACCAGCACTCCTCCTTCCCCAAGAACTCCCTACCCAGAATGGGCTTAAATCTTCAGCAGGCTCTTCACTCCTGCTCTGATCAGACACTTAATTCCTCCCACCAGGTAGGCCTGGGGCCAGAGGCAACTGCAGCCATAGTTCTAAAGCTGCCCCAGGGGCGGTGGCCGAACCCACAAACTCAGTGCCGCAGCTTTTCCCACTAACCTTTTGTGTTGTCTTTGCTGTTTGTGGGTTGTGAGGTCTGGTACATGCCACAGCTCAGTAATTCAGCACGCTAGGGCACTCTCCGCTTGGCTCCTGGTCTCGTCGGTCCTTGGTCTGGTCGGCCTGCACTGTGCGCGCTGGGCTCTGCTGGGCTCAGCTCCGCTCCCCTCAGCTGGGAGCTGGGAGCTCCGAGCAGGACAGACCTTACCCCGAGACCATCCAGGCTGTCCTGGGCTGGAGCCCTGCTTCCCTCTGCCACTTTGTGGGTTCTGCAGTTCTAGAACTGGTTCAGAGCCATTTTTTATAGGTTTTTGGAGGGACTTGGTAGGGAGCTCACGCCAGTTACTGCTTTCCAGCCGCCATCTTGGCTCTGCCCCGCTGCACATACTTTAGAATACATTTTTGTTACTTATATACATAGCCAGCCCTTACCACCAGAAGCTAAAACAGAATAAATTATTTCTTTGCCTGTACTTATTTCAATGGATCTGGTTGCTCTATGATGGGACATCTTTTCCAATGCTGCATGTCACAACCTATCCATGCCTCCTCATCTTGCCTCACTATTTATTGATGAAACGTCTCAATTCCAAGTTGTTTTTTGATTGTAGACCTATCACAGGTACTCAATCATTATGGGAACTACAAAAGATTTTCTAGGTTTGACTGTTGTTGTTCAGGCATTTTCCAGTCATGTCTGACTCTTAGTAACCCCATTTGGGGTTTTCTTGGCAAAGCTAGTAGAGTGGTTTACCATTTCCTTTTCCAGTTAATTTTATAGGTGAAGAAACTGAGGCAAATAGGGTTAAGTGACTTGCCAAGAATCACACAGCTAGTGTCCTTGGGCAGATTTGGAACTCAGGAAGATGAATCTTCCTGCCTCCAGCCCTGCTACTCTATTCACTGTGCCACCTCAGTCTGACTAGACATAGATAAATAAGTAAGAACAGTGAGCAAGAATTATGAAGGAGTCCAAAAGTAAAATTGTCAAGTTATTGGTTTATTGAAGCTTTCTTTTTGTACATGACTTGGAAGAGGAAGCACTCTATGAAGTTTTCCAGTCTATAGGTAACATTAACTTTCTTTAAGAACTAAAACAACTAGCTGATGGAAATAAACTATGAAAAGATCTCATTAAACTGTACAAGGAGGATGAAAAATAGCAAATGAGTATGGGAAAAAATAAGGAAATGTATTGAGGGGGAAACAACCCAAATGGTTCTCCTAAAAAGATGGCCTCTGAGCTATCAGTCATAGTCTAGGAAAGGGATCTTGGAGTTACTGAAGATTGTTGCCTTGAGATATCAGCCAATGGGCTCTTTGATCAAAGCAGCACAAAAACATTTGTTATTGTTCAACATGCCCTTATTCAGTGCTCTATGCATTCAAGGACCTATGAATCACAACAAAGTATATAGGAAACAAAATAAAAAGATGTCAACTGACCCTTGTTAAAAATATGAATTAAAAAATGAAAAATATGCTATATTTCAATTCCACTTGTAATTATAGTTGGCAAATAAAAGGCAAGAAAAAGGGGGGAAAGGAAAGAAATGAAAGAGCTGGAGAAGGGAACCTAAAATGAACAAGGGGATGCAAGGCCAGCTGTATGAGAAGGAATGAAAAATTGAGGACTCTTTAGTGTAGGAAAGAAGATGAATAACATCAAGCCTATAAAATAGTGAAAGATACAGATATGGTGAAGTTGGTATCCCAGGATCTGGTGAGCAAATATAATTTAACTTAAATGATGCCCTTCAAACATTTAAAGAGGTAAATTTAAGGTGAATAAAAGAAAATGAGAAGTAACATGACATTGTGGATAGAGTCACCTTTGGAGTCAGGACGTCCTTGGCTCAAATGTCCCCTATCCTGCCCCTGACACATAGAGGCTGTGTTATTCTGGGCAAGTCATAGCCTCTTGGTTCCCCTAGAAAACTCCCTAAAACCACAAACTGCAGATCAAGTGTAGATGTGAATTGATAGAAAGAATTTACTCATAAGGAGTTCCCTATACCAATGGAATCACAGGTTTTGTTTAAAAAAAATTATTGTACATGTTGACTAGTTGACTTTTGGAAATTGTTAGAGGTTGTAAAGGCTGAAGATATAAATAACTACAGAGTCTTGGAAGAAACCTCAGATATCAATTATTATAACAAATATTTGACCAAGAATTCCCTCAACATCTCCAACAAATGTTCATCTAATCTCCATTTGAAGACCTCGAATGAAAGGGAATCTACTGCCTCCCAAAACCAGCCCCACATCACCTTTGGATTGTTCTAATTATTGGAAAATTTTTCTTTACACCCATCACAAATCTCTCTCTCTCTTTTTCTTGCTGTTCCTGTGAGAACAAATCTAATTCTCCCTTCATATGAGATTCCTTCAAATGTTTAAAGATGTCATATGATCGTGTTCCCCCAAATCTCTTTTTCAAGCTAAACACCCCCCAGTTTCTTCAACTGATTCTTACATGATATGTTTATCTGCCCTTTCTCCATCCTAATTGTTCCTATTCTGGACATAGTCCAGCTTCTCTATGCTTTTTTAAAAATGTGGTGCCCAGAACTGAATACAATTTTCCAGTTGCAATTTGACCATGGAAGAGCATATCAAAACTGTTATCATCCCTATTCTGGAAATTTGCTCATAATGTAGTCTAGTATTTTTTTGCTTCTATAAGACATTGTTGAATTGTTGAGTGTGTGATCCATTAAAATCCCCAAATCTTTTTCACAGAAACTCTTTTCTAACCATTACTTGTTCATCCTATATTTGGGAAGTTGATATAACCCAAGTGATTTGCCCCAACATTCTAGCCCATGATCCAGGTGTGTTGGCTATTCCTTTCTGCTTTGTGCTACCTGGAAACCTTATAAGTAAAAGCTTTCTTTGGCTTCATTCACATATTGGTAAAAATGCCAAACAGCACAGAGCTAAGGACAGATTCCTGAGGCACTCTCAGAGAATTTCACCAAGTTAGTCTTGACCCTTTAATGGCTACCCTTTGGGTCTAGTCCCATCTAATCCCAGATGATCCTAACTGCATCATCATCTGGCACACATCGTTCCATCTTGTCCACAAGAAGAGCCTGAGGCACTTGGTGCAGTAAATTCTTTGATGAAATCTAAGTATATAACATCCGCTGCATTTCCCTGATCTTCTACCCTGTCAAAAAAGGAAATTAGCTTATTCTGGAATGACCTGTTGTTGATGATGAAAACATGCTACTTTTTAGCTTTATTGCTTCCTTTTCTAAGATTTAAAAACATCTCTCTAATATTGTGTTCTAGATTTTTTTTTCAAGAACTAGAAGCTCACCAGACTCAAGCTGGGAGACTTCACCTCCTTGTCTTTTTATAAATACCATATAAATGCCCTTCACTGGGTCTGAAGCACCTCTCCTTTTTCCCCAGGTTTTTCAGAGATCACTAACAGAATCTAAACAATTATATCTGTTGAGTATTTCAATTCCCAAGGATAGTTCATCCAGGCCAGGTAACTTGAATTCTTTGAAGGCAAATAGATATCGCCTTAATTTTCTTAATACTTCTCTTCCACCTACTCCTTGCTCCTTTGAACCTTCCTTTGCCAAAAATAAAAAGTTAAACTATACTTAATGATACAATGACTCCCAGTCTAGTAGCATTTGCAACCTTTCAGCAGCAACATATGCAACCACCAATCCTCCACTCTCTTCTTTACCTAGAAAAAAAGGAGTGTGTTTCATCAGCTCCCTCTGGAACCAATCCTGGTCATTGTGTGCAACCTCAGTTTAGGTGCTTTTAGTGAAGTATTCATTGCCATTATTGTTGTCATTGCAAGTTTCATTCTTTTGGTTCTGCTTTCTTCTCTCTGCATTAATTTATATATCTTCCCACATTTCTTAGTCATCACTCACAGCACATTATATTAGTATACTTGTATATCATAATTTGTTCAGTCATTCTCCAATTGATGGAAACCTATTTTCTTTTCAGTTTTTTTGTTTCCACAAAAAGTGCTGTTAAAAATTTTACATTTTTATTTGGTGCTATATATATATATATACATACATACATATACATATATACATATATGTATATGTATGTATAAGCTTGGTCATTATAACCTCACAGAATTTGGCTTCAATTTGTTATTGTTGTTCTTTCCATGTTGTTGTACTCATTATGTACAGTCTTTTTCTGGTTCAGCTTATTTCACTTTGCATCAGTTTATATATCTTTCCATGCTCCCCCGTATTCATCATATCCATCATTTTCTAAAGCATGACAATATTCCATCACATTCATGTACCACAATTTACTTAGTCATTCTCCAATCAATGAGGTTTCCAGTTTTCTGCTACCACAAAACTTCTACTATGAATATTTTGGTTTAAATGAGGGCCTTTCTTTGTCTTTGACATATGTGGGCTACGTGGCCAATAGTGATATCAAAGAGTATGAACAATTTGTAAATTCCCTCAAATAATTCCAAATCGTTGCACCAACTATAGTCTACCAACAGTAAGTGTCTTCTCACAGCCCCTTCAACAGCATTTTAGTTTTTTATCAGTAACCAATTTGATGAGTATGAGGTGAAACCTCACAGTTTGCTTTAATTTGTGTTTGCTATTAATAATCTGGAGAGGTTTTTTTTTTTTTTCATATGGTTGTTGATAGTCTGCAAGTCTTTTCTGGAAACCTGTTCATGTCCTTCAACAAGTCATCTACTGGGGAATCACTTTTACTCTTATGTAGTTGTATACTATTATACATTCACACCATGTTTGTAATCAGAGTGTTTAAGTCTTTCAAGGCTGTTTTTCTTCAAAATATTGTTGTTGTATAAGTTGTTCTTCTGGTTCTGCTTGCTTCACTCTGCACCAGTAAATACAAATCTTCCCAGATTTCTCTGAAAATGTCCCTTTTGTAATTTTTTTTGTGTGGCACAATAGTATTCTACTACACTCATATGCCATAATTTGTTATTTCTTGTTTGATAGAAAACCATCAAATTAGTTTCCAGTTCTTTGTCAGTCTAAAAATACTGCCATAAATATTTTTATACATATGTTTCCTTGGGCTGATGTCTTAGAAGTGTCCATGGATTATATTGACAGTTTCCAAAGGGTTATTCCATTAGCAGAGTGTCAACTATAAACAGGAGCACCTGAAGAACCATGTGGATAAAGAATTGCTTGGGACATGTATTTGGGTGATCAGCACTTTGAGTTAGTGCATCAGTATCTAGTTTTTGGACAACACAATGAGCTGGTTCTAGAATTGAATAAGAGGATAAAAGTAGTCTGAATAACTTTTGGAAAAACCATGCAGAAGTTAAATGAGCTGAAGCTACTCCCTGACACAAAAGCCCATCTTTTAAAACCAATATTTTCTCAGTGATGCAACACGTCCATTGAATACCACCATTTCAGAAGAATCAAAACTGCAAACAACACAAAAGACAATGGAAAGACATATGGCCAGTATGATTAGACTTTACATATAACCAACTATGATTTCTGCATAAGAATTCTGCATAAAAATCATATGTGACCTAAAAAGAAGGTAAGATGATTATATAGAGAAACAATAGATAATAAATAGATGAACAGTCCTAGTATTACACTTATCCATGAAATATTAACGTAGATGAAGGGCTACAGCATATTGGATAGGCCTACTATGAAAATGTTGTGGAAATTATGGAAAGAAACAGAAAAGACACTCATAGCACAGATAGTTTGCAATTTCCACCACTGGAGGGAAAGCCCAATGAGATTACATATTTATTAATGTATCAAAATTAGTTCTCTTTTTCTAGAGGTAGATGAGCTAATTAAGAAGCTGTACTCCAATGAATATTTGTAGGAGACAGAATACTCTATCATGAGTTAAGATTCTCTGGTTCTAGCTATGTCTCTTTAGGCAACTTACTAACTCTCTCTGGGCCTCAGTTTCTTCATTTGTCAAGTGAGGTTGCAAGAGATGATCTTTAATAGCACCCACTGTAAAATTCTATGATGCTATGAAGTCCCAGCTCTACAGTAGTGAGCATAAAGAAAAAAATTTGGCTAGGGTTAGAAAAAAAGGGCTCTAGTTTCTGTTTTGCCATTGATTCACTCTGTGACACAGGTCAACTCACTTAACCTCTCTGGGAATTTTTTTCTTCATCTGCAAAATGAGGGAGGTCAAATAAAATGACAAAAGTCTCTTTCGGCTATAACATCATATGGTGCTACTTATTTCCTATGATTTTTCTTTCTCAGAAACAAAATTTTCCCTTACCTAAATATAAATAGATTGAATAACTTTTGAGAATGAGAACCTATTACTGTAATCATTGAGTAGAGTTTCTATTCTCTATTACTGTTCCCTAGGTTTGAAAGAGGCTCTTCTTCTGGCTCTTGTCCTAACTTCATATCTCTGAACTAGAAATTCAAACACGTATTATATGTTGTTTGAAAGATAGAATTATAGAGATGGCCTTGTTCAATAACAGTATAATCATTAATATCAAACATAAAAAAGGTGGATTTATGTGGACTAAAGGTGTTTGCTACTGTCATGGAGGAAATCCTATTTAGGCTTCAGCAAAGTTGAAGTTCAAGGAACATTGAAATGTAAAGGGGAAACTCTTTCAGGTATAAAGGAAGCATTCCCACTTTAGAAGGGGTCTGAGGTTTGAATAACTCAACTGCATCTGAAAAGGCCAACAAAGACAATGAGCTTACTCTAGGACACAGAATGTCTTCATATTTTTCTTCCTAGCCACTCAGCTGTATAAGGTGCCCAATAAGATTACGGGAAATACAACTTTCTGGTCACTATAAGTAAGGGTAGATTGCCTCACTGAGGGCATATAGTAGGCACTTAATTTGAAATGCTTTTAAACTACTGTTTTGTTTTTGTTTTTGCTATGCCATTTGTGTAAATGCCTTTTTATAAAGCTAATTAAGTCTACTGACTGATTGTTAAGGGAAAGCACCACTGATGGGGACTCATGAACTATATTGTTAGAAGTACCAATAGGATTATCCCTAGAACTCAAAATAGTGGTTCTCCACCTGGTCTACTCCAGTTCTGCCTGCTCCTTCTGTTGTACTCTCCATAATTTCCAGGGAAGAGAAAAAGTATTTATTAAGGGCCTACTACATGCCAAGCACTGTGCTAAGGGCTTTTACAAATTTTATCTCATTCCTCATAATAACAGTAGATGGAGATGAGGAGGGAAAAAGTTCCAGGCAGGAGTCAAGAGATAAGAGTGTTTTGCTTATTCCATCTTCTGTCATTCAGAGAGACCTGGCTCCTTGAGGAAGAATAAGATTACTCTCTGCTCCCTCCCTGACATTTCCATACTCTTCTTTAGCAACTTCTCCTCTCCTTTGAGATTCACTCCACCCAAATTTAGATACAACCAATCCAGATAGTGGCACCTCTCAGTCTTCCTCTCTACAACAATCTCTTTCTTTATAACTTGAGGACTTAAAGGTACATGTCGTTGTTTCCTCAAACACTGTAACCTCCCTGTTTCTTGATCTACTCATTTCCCATGACCTATTCCTCTACTCCATCTGAGCTATGCCCAGCAATGGTCATACCATTTATCATGCCATTTCCCATTAAGGCTCTACTTCCATGATCAAGAACTGAAATATTTTTATCCTATAAAAACTTTTAATCCCATCTCTCCCCATATCTTACTCTTTTTAAATCTATTCTTTGCTCTCACCATGACCTCCAATTCCCCACCCCTCAGAACTTTCTTTCATTAACTCTATGTGGCATTTGAGGTCTCTGGGTTTTTATGTCATCTGTCCCTCTTATTTCTCCTGCTACTTGTTTGACTGCTCTTCAGTCTTCTTTGCTGGCTCACCATTCATATCACATCCCCTAATTGTGGGTATACCAACACTTGGTCCTGGGCCCTTTTCTTGCTGTAAGCTTTCCCACTTGATTACCTCATTGGCTCCAATGGGTTTTAACTTATCTCTATGCAGATAAACTCCTGAATCTAACCTAGTTTTTCTCCTGAGCAACAGAACCATATTTCCAACTACCAATTAGGCATTTCAGGATGGATGTCCACCTGACATCTCAAAATCAGCATGTCCTAAATGGAACTTAGTATCTGTTCCACCAACCTGCAGTGCCCCATCTCTCTTTCTCCTCAGGCCTCTCTATTCCTTGAGACACAATTGTATTGAAATTAGGCCAATTAATAACCCTACAATGACCTCTAAGTGTTCAAGTTGAAAAGAAGAGTCAATAAGCAAATTTCATTGTTGCCTCATTTTAAGACACTGCCACAGCCATCCCAACCTTCAACAACCCCTACCCTATCAGTCAGCCAGCTATCAACATTGAGGCAAGACCCTTCACTAGCAAAAAGATTATGACTTCGTGAAGGCTCATATGATGGCTAGCATTTTTTAGTAATAAAGTATTTTTAATTAAGGTATTCACACTGTTTTTTAAAAACATAATGCTATTACACACTTAATAGATTATAGTATACTTTAATCATAACCTTTGTATGCACCAGGAAACAAAAAAATCCCTGTGACTTGCTTTATTGAGATATTTGCTTTGCTGTGGTAGTCTGGAATAGAAACCATAATATCTCAGGTATCTCACACAGATACCACTATTGGTTAGGCCCTTACATTTCTCTCATGGATCACTACAATAACCTCCAATTGAGCTCCTTGCCTCAAATCTCTCCTTTTTCCAATCCATCCTTCACATGTTTGCCTAAGTGAGTTTTCCTTAAGCACAGATCTGACTGTTCCTCTCTTAATAAACTCCAATGTATCCCTACTGTCTCTAGGATGTATCTATACTCAAACTTCTTCTAATTTATTAAATTATTAAACTACTACCTTTCTTGCACTCTATGGTCAAACTGACCTTATGTTTTTTTTCATCCCCTACTCTCTATTTCCAGGCTCCATGCCTTGCACAAGCTAAATCTTATGCCTAGAATGCACTCTCTCTTCTCCTCTGATTCTTAGAGTTTCTATTTCCTCCAAAACTCAGCTCAAGGACTGCTTTTGAAATGAAACCTTTATTAATTCCCCCTAACTGCTAGTACCTATTACCACAAAATTACCTTGGATTTATCTTGTATTCATTTTGTTTATGTATATGTATATATGTGCATGTGTATATGTGTGTGTGTGTGTGTGTGTGTGTGTATACGCAGAGAGAAGGAGAGAGAGAGAGAGAGAGAGAGAGAGAGAGAGAGAGAGAGAGAGAGTCTCTTCTGAGATAACATAAGCTCTTCTGGGCAAAGACTTTTTTTTTCTCCATATCCCCAATGCCTAGCACAGTGCCTGATACATAATAAGTCCTTAATAATGTTTGCTTACATGATTATGACATGTAATTGGATAAGATAACCTGTAGATCTCATTCATCAGTATGTATGCATCTTAGATGGACATTACAAAAGGACAACATATAGGGCCTAGAATTGAATGGAAGGGAATTTTACCTCTTCTGTTTCCCAAAAGCAATCTAGACTACTGGACTGCTTTTGGAAAATGTCACTCCCCCTAAAAAAATCATCCATTATAACAAAGAATAAAAAAGATAGAAAAAAACAGTTCAGTAATGATAATTTTTTAAAATGACCCTCAAGATTTCCACTGAAACAAAGGCTTGTCTTTTTAGTACCAGTATCCTTCCAGCCTCATTGTATGGCTTCAAGTCATAGAATACTTCATTTTCCAAATAAATTAAATTGAGGCTCACCCAAAGAGCAAATAGAGAGGTGCATGGTGGTTTGTGTAAGCAGCAATAAATTATAAACAATGAATTAGGAAGAAATTGTCTAAAGGATATCCTCAAATAAATATCTAAGTGAAAAAACATGATGGGCTGTCAACCTGGCTAGAGCAAGTAATAACCAAGGAATACCTCAAGTTCTCCGATATCAAGAGAAAGCAAATAAAGTCCACAGCATATTGAGTGTACCTCTGGAGTAAATTCATGGGAGGACATGAACAGGAGGCTATGTGCCTCCTGGATGGGCAGCATGGATGGATTGTGATCTTCATCACTGAAAAGAAAACCAAAATGATAAGATCACAGATCTACATGACGTTGTCTATCTACTCTATGCCCCAAATATCACTTCATTCATTCTCCATTCAAAGGCCATTCAAGGGTCACTCCACTGGTTAAGTGCAACAGAACATATATTCTTCCATAACTTTGCAGTAACAACAACAATACCCATGATGATAATGATAATGATAGCTAGCATTTATTTAACACTTTAAGGTTTATAGAACACTTTACAATACTATATTATTTTATTTTCATAATAATCCTCAAAGGAAGGTCCCCCATTTTACAGATGAGAAAACTGACACAGTCAGAGGTTATGTGACTTGCCCAGGGTCACGTAGCTAGTAAGTATCTGAGGCAGAATATGAACTCAAGTCTTCCTGACTCCAATTCCAACAGTCAACTCACTGTGTCATCTAATTGTTCTATAGCAATTTCTCTAAAGGTACTCAGGACACAGCCAGATTCACAGACTCAAAGCAAATATTAAGTTGGATAAACTGTTGCTGTAGTTGTGAACTGATTCAACCACTGTAGAGAACAATTTGGGACTCTTTAGTCAGCAATAACCACTACTAGGTCTGTATCCCTAAGAGGTCAAAGAAAAAGAAAAAGGACCTATATCTACAAAATATTTATAGCAGGTCTTTTTGTGGTGGCAAAGAACTGGAAACTAGGGGATGCCAGTCAATTGGGGAATGACAGAATAAGTTGTGGTACATGATTGTGATAGAATGCTCTTGATAGAATGCTATAAGAAATGATGAGGGGGTTGGTTTCAGAAAAACTCCTAGGGAGGCTTATATGAACTGATGCAAAGTGAAGTAAGCAGAACCAGGAGAACATTGTACACAGTAACAGCAATATTGTAATGATGATCAACTGTGAAAGACCTGGTTATTCTAATCAATACAATGATCCATGATAATTCCAAAATGCTACCAGTCTCTAGAGAGAGAAGTGATAGACTCTGAATGTAGATTGAAGAGTATTTATTTATTTATTTACTTATTTATTTTTCAATATTTTTTTTTCTTACCTTAAAAAAACCACTTGGCTAATATGGAAATGTTTTATATGACACGTAAAAAAATTAAGAATTTAAGAAAAAAGCTAGATAAAAAACACAGTTTTTCTAATAAACTAGGTGCCCCATTCAGATTTACCTTATCTATTTACTACATGTTCATCTCCTAGGGAGAGGAATAATAATAAAATGTTGAATACCAAGAAACCATCTTTAGGGGACCTTTCTAAGAAGGATTAAGGAGATGTTGTAGCTTTATAAATCTACAAAAGCAATAACATTGAATCAGAACTACGAAGCAGAAAACATTTGTGTCAACAACATCCCAAGGAAGCAAAGAATAGGAACAAAAGATTTCAGCAACAAGAAAGAATTTAGATCCTTCAGAAGAAGCTGAAAGAAAAGAGGCTGTAGTGTGCCTATACATTAGAGTTGAGAATAAAGGCAAGCCAAGAAGGAAAAGAAACAATGAGGAACTCCACTCAGTAAACATTTATTAAGCACCTACTATGGCAGGTGGCATATATTCCAGGCACTGTCCTAGGTGCTAGGGATACACAAGTCTCTGCCTTCAAGGAGATAATAATCAAAGGAGGGAGACAACATGCAAACAAATATAAACAAAGCAAGGTATATGCAAATATATCAACAGAGGGAAAGCACTAGAATTAAGGATTGGGGAAATCTTCCTGTAAAGGTGGGATTCTGGTTGGAACTTAAAGAAAGCCAGAGAAGTCAATAATCAGAGCAGATTTTGGAAGACCTCAAATGTCAGATTAAGAAGTTTATATTTTAGCCTCATGGAAATAGGGAGTCACTAAAAGTCTGAATTGGTCAGTGACAGCTTGGCCAGAACTGGGTCTTAGGAAAGTTATTTTACTCACTGTGAGTGGATACAGGTTGAAAATGGCAGACTGTAGATAGGGAGAACAGGAGGTTATTACAAGAGTCCAGACACCAGCTGATGAGGGCTTGCAACACAATAATGGCTAGATGAGTGCAGGATGCAAAAGAGAGAACGTAGACTTGACAAGCAAATGACTGGCTACATGGTGATAAAGAGAGGAAAAGTGCCATGGATGAGTCCAACATTATAAAGTTCTTCCCCTAAATACTTTCTCCTTTCTGGGTTTCCAAGAGAGACTCTATCTTGATTCTCCTCCTACCTATCTGACTGCTCCTTCTCAGTCAACTTTGCTGCATCATCATGCGTGGTGTCTCTTAACTATAGTTATACCCCCAAGGTTTTGTCCTGGACCCTTTTCTTTTTTTCTTGCTACATTATCTCTTGGAGGAATCATTAGTTCTCATGAGATCAGTTTTCATTTCTATGCAGATATCTGGCAGATCTATCAATCCAGCCCTAGTCTCTTTCCTGAATGCCAATCCCACAGGCTTCTCAAATCTAATATCTAAAACAGACTCACTACATTTCCCCTAAAACTTATCCCTCTTCCAAACTTCCTTACTTCTGTCAAGGGTACCATCATTCCTCCAGTTACCAGGTTCCCAACTTCTCACTCTCCCTCATCGCATATGTATTCAATCAATTGCCCAGTCTTGTTAGTTCTATCTCTATACCACCTTTTACATCCATCTCCTCTTCATCCAGAAAGCCACTGCCACTGTTCAGGCTCTCCTCACCTCTCCTGGAGTACTACAATAATCTTTGAGTTGGTGTCTCTGACTCAAGTTCCTCCCCTCCCTGACCATCCTTCACATAGCAGTCAAAATGCTTTTCGTAAAATGTAGGTATGACTATGTTACTACCATACTCAATAAATGCCAATGGCTCTTTATTACCTCTAAGATAAAATACAGACTCCTCTGTTTGTCATTTAAAGCCCTTCACAACCTAGCTCCAATCCACTCTTCCCACTTGGTTATAGATTGCTTAAAAGATCTTAGATTTAAAGCTGGAAGAGACTTTAGATGCCCTCAAGTCCAACATCCTTATTTTTAAAATGAAGAAACTGAGAAACAGAACAGTTAAGTGACTTTACCACGCAGCTTGGTAATTGTCTCAGGTATGATATGAACCCAGGTCTTCCTGACTCTAACTCTACTTTCCTATCCCACTGAGCCATATTCACTCTGTAGTCCAATCAAACTGGGCTTCTTGCTTTTACCTTCACATACAACACACTACCTCCCATCTCTGTATTTTTGCATAAGCTGCCTTTATGCTTATAATGTACTGTCTCCTCACCTCTACCTCTTAATTTTCTTGGCTCATCTCAAGGGCTGCCTTCTATATGACACCTTTCCTGAGACCCTTGGCCATTTAGTGCTTTTCTACCCTCCTCCCCCTCAATAAAACAAGACCAAAAATACTACTTCATATTCATCCTATATAAATTTACATATGTGCATGATATCTTCCCTGATACAATCTAGTTCCCTGAAGGCAAGGATTGTTTCATTTCTGTCTTTATATCCTTAATTCCTATCACAACACGTGTCACATAGTAGGCACTTAATGCTTGTTGACTGAGGGGACGATGGTACCCTTAGGAGAAATAAACAAGCACAGAAGTGAAGCACATTAGTCTTATGTTCAGAAATTAACTTGTATGTTCAAGTCGACTATATTGGGTCTATTATATATACATATATATATATATACACTATATCCTGCCCTCAACAAAATGGCTTTATTTTTGCCTATAGAAAAGTGGTAAGGAATAGCCAAAGAAAGGAGAATACATTGTCAAATAAAATGTACATAATTTTAAAACTGAGAGAGATTTTATAGATCATTTAATATGTCCCCTATATTTCACAGATAAGAAAACTGAACCTTAGAGAGGTTAAGTGGTGTCCAAGATGACATATCCTTTTCAAAAAAGGAAGATTGAGAGGGATTGGGACAACCAAGGATATAGGTATGGTGTGGTGGAAAGGCCATTGGATATGGATGGAGTCAGAAGAAGGTGACAAATATTTGTAAAGCACCTACCACCTGTAGGTCACATTGGATTTGAATCTTGGATCTGATGCTTAGTTTTTGGGTGACTTTGGGCAAACTACTGCCCCTCTTTAGGACTGAATTTCTTCCTCTGGAAAATAAGGGGGTGGGCTAGAGGAATTCTAAGGTTTCTTCCAGCTCTAAACCCTATGATAGCTAGTGGGTAGATCTGAATTTAGAACTCATAGAATTAACAGAATTTCAAAGTTAGAGGGAATCTCAGAGGCCATCTAGTTAAATACCTATGGAACAAAAATATCCTTTATAATATACCCAGTCATCATCCAACCTCTGCTTGAAGGCACAGGGTGAAAGAAAACCTCCTGTTCCATTTTTAGGTAACTTTGTTAGCTAGCTTTTGTGGGGGTGGTTCTGGTGGATAGTTTTTCTGGAGGAGCCACCTTGTGCTGCATGCTCTATATACAGACTCCTGATTGGTTGAGAGAATGCTGAGTACAATGTTGCATGCTTGTGTAAGTGATAGTGTTAGAGGACACCGTGAAAGTCTTCAAAAGAGGCAAGCATGAACTTTTTAATAACTTTTGGGCCCCTCAGGGCTGCAGAAATGTAGGGGAAGCAAAGCTCCAACATGTCTCTTGACTTCCAGTGCCTATAAATCTAGATACTTCTGAGAGCAGACTTCCCTTGGTGAAATTGTTCCCTCTTTCCTTGGTTGAGCTGAGGTGTTTTATCTCCCTCCTAGCTAGAGAGCTCATTTACTATTGTGTATTTTTTGGTTTATTCTAGTCTGTATAATCTGAACTTTTTTATTGCTTTACTTGGAAAAATGTGTTTACTAATTATTTACTATTTGTGATGGCCTTTTTTAAAAAAAAAAACTAGGATATTCAGGGAGAAAGTTTTTATATGTTGGTCCTTGCAATATCTTTCCAATAAACATCTCTTTATAAAAGTTAATTGATGTTAATTGCTTATCAACAATGTCAAGGAGAGATCAACTAGTTAAACTGACAGTAGGGTACTAATCAATAGCATTGATGCTTTTAAGGAGATACCAGCTGGAATTGGTAAAGGATATTAGGGCAGTATTTAATGGTGGTTAATATTAGAGAGAATATGCTGGAATGGGGCTCAAGCTGGTGGCATTAAAATAATTCCAGTACCCCTTAGGGGATACCTCTAGAACTCTGAGGGGGAAATGTAGCCAGCTGAACTTTGTGGATCCAATCTATTAGTGCACATGAGAGTTGATAGAGTAAATCCAGTCTCACTATATCTAAGTTGGTCAGTGATTTTCCTTTGTACCCATATAGCTTGCTTTAGAAAATTCTCCCCTTTCCTTCTCATTTGAATCATTTATATCTTCAGAATTTCATTCCTGTAAGCTTTCCATGTCTTAGGGTGCATTACCTTGCTGGTTTTTAGTCCACAGAATATTACTACTTTACTCTGAACGCTTTGAAATTCATTCTCCCCAAATTTGGAATATATAGTCAACTATTTCTAGTGTTCTTTTTCTTTATCACAAATTTGAGGATGGAGTGGACAAGTTCTCAAAGATTCCCCAGATTTCTCCTTCAGCAGCCAATTCTTCCATATTTGTGAGAAGCAGGTTCCAAATACAATTGTATCCCACATTGGTTTCTATAATTTCTGAAGGATGAAAACCAGGTCCCCTGGCTCCCATGGCAGTGCTGTTTCCATTACATCCTGCTGGCTCTCTATTTTAAATGACACAGACAAATGTTTGTTGGATGACAGAATGAATGGCAAGTAGTTTGGAGGATATTGTGGGAGGTGGAGAGTGGAGATCAGGAGGAAAGAGTGACTCAGCTTGGGAATGCTGGTCTTAGGGGGAAGATTCTGGACTGGGGCTATTACCCTTCTAAGCCAATATTCAATGAAAAATCAGACTTTTAAAAAGCTTTCAATCAATCAACAAATATTTATTAAATGCCGACTAAATGCCATGTATTGTGCGAAGTCCTGGGAATACAAATAAACTGAATGAAACAATCCCTATTTCAAAGAAGCTACATTCTAGTGGAGGAAGTAGTAGGCATTCTGTCTTTATTTATATTTTTATATACACACATATATACATATGTATACATACATATACATGTCTATATAGATATCTATATACATATGTATATACATATAATATGTATATAGATATCTATATATACACACATACAGAGTAGATATGAAAGGAAAAAATATACACAAACACAAAGTAGCTAACTACAAAGTAGTTTGGAAGGAGGATACTAGCAGTTGAGGAGACCAGGAAAAAGCTTGATGGAGAAGATGGTGCTTGGACTGCTTTTTGCAGGAAGAATGTTATGAAGCCTAAGTCAGGAGAGGCAAGAGATATCCGTTGTTGGGTGAGGAATAAAGACAAGGCCAGCTGAGCTGGACTGCAGAGTGTAGAAGAGTAAATAATGTACAATGAGGCTGGAAAGAGAGCTACGGGGAGTTTATATTTCATCTTGTAGGCAAGAGGAAACCACTGGAGTTTATCAAGTAGAGGACTGATATGGTCAATTTTTCAGTTTAAGAAAAATCACTTTGGCAGTCCCGTAGAAGATGGACTGGAGTGGGAGAGATGTGAAGGAGAGAGACCAGTTAGATATAAATGAGAGGTGATGAGCACCTGAATTATGGATGGTAGCTGAGGGAGTAGAAAGAAGGGGCTGGATGAGAGAGAGAGACAGAGAGACAGAGAGAGACAGAGACAGAGAGAGACAGAGACAGAGAGACAGAGACAGAGAGAGATATTATGGGGTATGCGTATGAAGACAGGTGAATTAGAGAACAAGGAAAAGGCAAGTGAATTTAAGTCAGAAAGGACTCAACAAATAGCTGAATGCTCAGACTTCCCTTTCTTCTGACCAGTACTCATTTGTATTACCAGTAAGGTCACCTGAACATCCAGGTTTTCCTGTATCTTGCCTCTTATGAATCTATTCATGGAAACTAATAACAAATCAATCAATAAACATTTATTAATCTCTTACTGTGTTCCAGGTACTGTGCTAAGCACTGGGGATACAAATGTAAACAGTTCTCACTTTATGTTGGTGGACCATTCAATAGACCTCCAAGTAAAGCAATTTTTACATAATGTGGATTTGCATTGGACATGGGAAAAGGAAGGAAAGAGGGAGGCAGAAAGGGGGCTGCATGGTGAAGGAAGGGGCGCTAGCATAGGGTTCAAGGACACGTGGGGGCTGAGACAGAGAAGGGAGAACAGGGGAAAGAACACTTGGGGCCAGGACCAGCCACATGGGGGACTGGCCAGAACCTAGAGGAAACACCCAGGAAGCTGCCATGTGAGGGCCAGATATGGACACAGACAGGAGAGGACCGGTGATACCCAGGGGACAAACATGCTATACCCAGGACAAATGATGGACATATAGGCTGAACACACACAGGAAAGTAAGTGGAAGAGGGCAAAGGTCTCCTTTCTCTGTGCTGGAGGTCTAAGCCAAGACCCCAGTCCTACAATGACAGAGGCAGTGGTGGTCTCTCCAGGTATCTTTGTCTGTACAAAAATACAGTCTTTGCCCTCAAGGAGCTTACAATCTAATGAGAGAAAACAACATATAAAAGGAAGCTGGAGGCGGGGGGGGGGGAGTCATAGAGGGCGTAAAGTACCCAACACCCCAACATGAGGGCAGGTTGGCAAAGTCAGAGAAGATATTAGTTACAGAAGATATTATTCTAAGCTTGAGCTCTCTCCTTAAATAGAGGTTTTGGAGTCCATGGCTCTACCCTCCAAAGGGACAAGGGTGGTGATAAGGTGGAGTGCCAAGGCTGATGGGATCTTACAGGGTGATGAGGTTTTCCTAATAATGAGCTTCCTAAGGCTTGGTAGAGAAGTCAGAGAAGTCCCAGGAGTTGTGCAGCCCAGGTGAGAAATAAGTGGAGTTGACATGATTAAAACTTTGATAAGACAAATTTTAATTTTTTAAAAAAAGAAGAAATAATTCAATAAATAAGACATTGCTAAAAGCAGAAAAGCAGCTTAGTGTAATGGAGAAAAGAAGTGAATATGGAATCTGAGGGTCTAGATTCAAAGCATGACTCCACCTTGATGTAACCTTGGGTCTCTACATCTCTAGGTCTTAGTTTTCTTATCAGTAAAATGATGGGTCTGGACTAGATGGACTCTGAGGTCCTTTCCACCTTTCCCTATGTATGTGAGAGAGATTAAACCAAATAAATGCAAAAATCTCAGTTAAAGTCCTTGCTTCCAAAGTTGAAAATTAATCAAAAGCAATTTTTACAAGTAAGTAAAGTAAATACTGTAGCAATGAGGGAGACCACATACCGTATAATGCTAAAATATAGGCAATTGACAACCGGATAATTTCAAATGGCCGATCGCAAAGCAAACTAATCACAGTGACAGGTCATATCTGACAAGTCAAGAGAATATGGATTTTTTGGTTGCAAAAGTGTTGGTTTGCAAGCAGTTCTGTAAGTTGAGAATAACAAGAATGGACAACAAACCAGCTCTGAGAGGATAATGACACAATGTTGTGGAGAGAATGGGGAGGAGAGGAAGTGAAGGAGGCATGGGATGGATGACAGGAATCACAAAGATAAGCAGAAAGGTCTGGAAGGGTTTTTTTCCCCTCAAAAAGAGATATTGACTCTGTGTGCATGTACACGTGGGTGGGCATGTGTATAACATACTGCCTGTACCCTTTGGCAAGGAAGAAGTGAATGGAATTTAATGACCCTAAGTCAGCTAGGAATAAGACCTGGAGAATTGTTCAATGACTATGGAGGTTTTGCATAACTGCCTGAGGGACATTTTGAGGTGTTACTGTGGGCCTAAAAAAAAAAAGAGCTGGGAATGTGACCATGAGCTTAGAGTCATTTTGGATTGGACTGCTTGGTCCAAAGAGCTGTAACACTTTACTAATGAAATGTTAGCAACAGCAAAGGAGGCAGATGGCAGCCACAGAGGTAGCTAAGACAGTAGAGGCAGCAACGCAGAAAGGCAGAGCTTCCATTTCTCGGTGCAATGACAGATAGGGTGACGCGGAGCTGTAGGGAAAGGACAGAATAAAAGAGAACAAGAGAGGAATGTTGCGAGGCTCTGGAGGTCGTAGCAGCAGAGCAAGGGAGTGCTGGAAGGAAGAAGAGGAGAGCCTGAGTTGAAGAGAGAAATGTGGAAAGGGGGCTACATACACAAAGATAAAGACCTGATTCCCTAGAGAGAGGCCTGTGAATCTGTAGGGAACCATGCATATAGAGGAACCAGCACCAGATGGAGACTGAGAAGTGGCTGAAAGAAGAGAGATACTCTTAAAGAGGATACCAGAAGCTGCAGGGAGTTTTTCCCATGGAAAAGGAAAGAGAGAGAAACCATTGTCAGATGGAGATACAGACAGGAAGGACCATCAGAACAAAGTTGGTTGATTGTTGTCCCTTGCTATCAAAGAGGACCAAAATGATATCTTTATGCTAGAGTCAAATTTCAGTGTGTCTGACTGTGGCTGATCAGACCAATATGAGCTGAGAATGCTCTACCACAGGTCAGGCACAAATGGTCCACATGAGCATTTGGGGTGGATATTCTAAATTTGAGCATCCTGTGTTTCCCATTAGCTGTCTCAATTCTGCTTTGCTTATAGAGCACAGCACCTTCTCTGATGTGGGAATGCCATGCTGAGCGGTCCTGTGCCAGTGTCTCCTATGTCATACAATCAGTTCCAAAGTTCTTGAGAGTGTCCTGGTATCACTTCTTCTGACCACCATGTGCATGCTCGTCCTGTTTGAGTTCTCCATAAAATGGTCTTTTTGGCAAGCATACATTTTGCATTCGAACGACATGGCCAGCCCAACAGAGTTGCACTCTCTGAAACACAGTTTGAATTCTTGACAGTTTAGTTCGAGTAAGGACCTCAGTGTATAGTACCTTATCCTGCCAAGTGATCTTCAGAATCTTCCTAAGACAATTCAAATGGAAGTGATTCAGTTTCCTGGCATGACGCTGGTAGACTGTCCAGGTTTCACAGGCGTACGACAATGAGGTCAGCACCATGGCTCTGTAGACCTTCAGTCTGGTAATCAGTCTAATACCTCTTCTCTCTCATACTTTCCTTCGGAGCCTCCCAAACACTGAACTAGCTCTGGCAATGCATGTGTCAACCTCATTATCAATGTGCACATTCCTAGAAAGTACACTGCCAAAGTAAATGAACTTATCCACAGCTTTCAGAACTTCTCAATTTGCTGTAACTGATGGTTCCATGTGTAGATGGTGTGGTGGTGGCTGATGTAGCACCTGTGTTTTCTTGGTGTTAATTATTTTATTCTATGATAGTTGATGTTTGGAGCAGAGGGCCGTTACAAAGACATACTCAATTTTGTTGTTTCCAGGAGAAACCTTAAGCAGGAACAGGAGCCATCAAGATTTGAGAGAGAAGATGAAAAGATTGAACCGGGTCTGTGTAAAGCAAAAGTTCCAATAATGGGTCACACATTGCACAAATATAAAAAATATGCTATAGATCTTAACTTTTTAAAAAATTAATGGACTTATCATTGTGTGCACTCTCTAAAATGGGTAGATTACAGTATCTATACACTTTAGCTGACAGTTTTTTAAAGGGCTTCTGTGGTCACAAATAAATAGATTAATATTGACAGAGAGATAGATAGATAGATACATACATACATACATTCATTCACTAGCTGGTAATGAGTCTCTCCAAACTGGCTGGTCTCAAATGACAAACGCACCAATTTGTTCTTAGACTGTATTTAATGCCTTAATAATTTGGTAGGATGTATCAGAGTTTACTGTTCACTGGTATAGTCAAGGATTGCCATCTCCATGTCACAGTGAGGCATCAGAGTAAGGCCTCAATGGCATATGCTGTCAATCACAGAAGTTTAGAGCTATAAGGGGTCTTAAAAATCCTTCTAGTTTAATATCTTGGTTTTCTAGATGAAGAAAATGTGATTCAGAAAACATACCGAACTTGAAGGTCACATGACTTTGCATGGCAGTCTCCAGATTCCTAATCCAAGGTTCTTTCCACTAAAATAGATTTCCTCCGTTAAAAGAAATACTAAGCTTTTAATTTCTGGCTGTTCAACATAAGATTCCTAATTGGAGAAGGTTCAGTGAGTTTTTAGAAGATTTTGGAAGATGATAAAATTAAAGAATTAAGAGTCGTTACTTTATTTCTAAACCAGAATGAATAAATTACTGAAACCCATTTAAAATGAGTGATGGTAACTCCATTTATTTCAGATGAAGAGGTCATTCTTCTTCTCTTCCTCCACTTTTTTTTTCTCAAAACAGATCTATGAATAACAAGAATAATTAAAGCCCTAAGAGGGAATAAAAGCCCCAAAAAGGAGAAGGACAGGTTATGTTCACATATATACTCACCTTCCATTCCAGAAACAAAATGGCTTAACTTTCTCTTAAATTGCTTTCAGCAAAGGCTTAGTTTATACATACAGAGCTAGAGAGAATGAGATTAGCAATAATAACAGCAACCTATAAACTATTTCCAGAAATATAAGACATTAAGAAAACAAAACATGGAGAATAAGAAAAGATAAATATTCATATTTACCTTTAGAAGTTCCCTTTTTTTTTATCAGTGTTGACCCAAATTTGTAGGAGATAATTGGCATACTCCATGTTTGCTGGAACACTACCAAACCGTAGACAGGCAGGGAAAAAAAACAAAACAAAACACTATACAAGAGAATGGTCCTATGATCCTGGGCCAATGAAAGAAAAAAAAATGGCCAAAATAATATTTACACAAAACCTTCTCAATCACTGTCAAAGTTTTTAGAAGTTCCCAAGACACCAGACATCACAAGATTTTATTATTCACTGCCTGAGTTTCTGGTCAAATTCCCTTAAAAAAGAAATTCTATGTACACCAAAATATTTATAGCAGCACATTTTGTGTGTGTTAGGCAAAGAATTGGAAACAAAGTAGATGCTCATTGATTGGGCAAAGGGTAAACAAATTGTAGTATGTGAATATTGTGGAATATTATTGCGTTGTAAGAAATAATATTATGAATACAGAAAATCATGAAAAGACTTACATGAATGATGCAAAGTTAGTAGCCAAGAAGACAACATACACAATGACTAAAACAATGTAAATGCAAAGAACCACTATAAGCTAGGTCAAGGCTGTCCAAAATACGGCCCGTAGTGTGATTTTATGCAGCCCATCTGCGGGTTTTAATTTTCATGTGTGAAAAAATAATTTGTATGGAATGTGTATTAGATTTTTAAATTCCATCACTAATAAATAATCTTGTTGATGTTTTCTTTGGTGTTTTTAGGCAGTATTATGGACAGAACATATCGCACGAATTTTCAGTCAATCTGTGGGATGCAGTCTGTCTATACGATGCAGACTAGTCAGCATGCACCTACCTTTATACTGTTGTGTTGTTGCTTTGTTGTTTTGTATTTGCTTTTGCACTTTGCACCTTCGCCTGTCCCTGTCGTATTGATGACATGCTTTCCCCCATTTTCTATTATTGTACTGTATTTTTTATTCTGGGTGCATCCCTCGAATAATTATTTTGTTTTAATGTGGCCCTAAGATAACCTAAGGTTGGACATCCCAGAGCTAGGTGATGCAGTACATACAGCACAGGGCCTAGAGTCAGGAACACTTTAGTTTAAATCTGGCCTCAGACACTTACTAGCTGTGTGACCCTGGTCAAGTCACTTAATCCTGTTAGTCTCAGTGTCTTCTTCTGTAAAATGAGCTGGAGAAGGAAATGGCAAACCACTCCAGTATCTTTGCCAAGAGAACCCCAAATAGAGTCACAAAGAGTTGGACGTGACTGAAAATGACTAAACAGCAAACCACTACAAAACAACTGAAAATCAATGCTGTGAAATTAATGCCCAAAAAGAAGAGACAAAAGATGACATCTATCTCAGACTCCTTTACAAAAGTGGAAAGTCCATGGGTATGAGATGCTGAATATACGTTCAGATTTTTTCAATATATTGGCTGGTTTTGCTGATTTTTTTTCTCTTATTTTTCTTTTCTTTAAAAACTTTTATGGGATGGCTCTCAGGGAGTGGGGAGAAGAGTGAGACAGGGAAAAATTTAGGTGTTGTAAAAACAAAAATGTGAATAAAATCTTATTTCAAATTTAAATGGATTTCAAGAAAGCAAAGGTACGAAATAAAATTTTAAAATCTGGTGTGTCACTTTTGTTTTTTAACCCCTTACAGCATTTTGTATCTTGGAGCTGGACAGAGGAAAAGTCCTAATGCTTTGTTCATTATTCCACTTCTCTTGGTTCCAAAGTTTCTCAGTATTTTACTTTATAGTGCTCAGGATCCCCTCTGCTAATGCCCTCTTCTGATGCTTTATTGTGTTGTGAAGGTGATTCTGGGTTCTTAAAGGCTATGTCATGGCGGGGTGAGGGGCAAGAGGAGAGGTAGTTCTGGCAGGCCCTACCAAGCTGGAAAGATTTAGATTACAGGCACAGTAGGAAAGATCATCTGTGCACAAAGTTTAACAAAGTTTAAAGAAGTTCATGACCCCCAGAAACTTGGCCACCAAATGATGAATTTTTGTAGCCATGTCAATTCAAAGACTATCTATTAAGGCAAGAGAAAGTGGAGAGCTATGTTGGGAGTACTCTCACCTACAAAGGAAGAGATCCTTGAGGTACTACTATTAACTCATGTTTACATAGATAGCTCTTTAAAGTTTTCAAGGCATTTTTATCATGACCACCCTGTGATGTAGGTAGTATATTATTATTCCTGTTTTATTGTCATGGGAACGAAGAGGTGAGCATCTCTACTCCTTGCCTGTCTCCATTTATGGTGCCCTGGGCCACTTCCAGTGTGTTGTGTGTGCCTTGGCTCAGCACTGAAGGGCTTGACACTTTGAGATGATGCAAAAAAATCTGGTTAGCTGCCTTCCCTCACCTCCTATACACATACAAACACATAGCCAGGAAGAGCCACCCACTCAGTAGACTTTAAAAGTAGTGACTCTACCTTTTGGCTCTCTTTCTTTCTGTCTGATGCAACCATCTCTCTATCACTCTCTCCGTCTCTGTCTCCGTCTCCGTCTCCGTCTCCGTCTCCCTCTCTCTCTCTCTCTCTCTCTCTCTCTCTCTCTCTCTCTCTCTCTCTCTCGGACTTCCCATAGTGAAAGGAAAGGGAATATTTTCTTTCTCTTCTCATTCTAACAGGGTGACTTCAAACACATGGGCTGCCTAGGCAAGTATAAATCTGGGCCTTGGGCCCTTGGATGTTTTTTATGTTTAGTGTTTCTTTCCCTGAGCAGAGGTAATGAAACAATGATCATGAGACACACTTTTCAGTTATGGCTACTTTGGGAGTTCCTGGGTTCCTCCATTGGTAGCAGCTGTATTATGAGAGGTATCTTCTATAGCTACTACACACTTCTTGGAAGTGGTGACCACTGGTGAAAGGATGAGTACAACTCTTGGCCTTGCTTGTGAGAAGACATGGACTTTGATGGAGTTCTTCAAGCACTGCAGAATCAAGATGAAAGTGAAAGGCTTATGTGATAGTCCTCTAAGTGCATCATATTTTAATGTTTTAAGTATCAGTCTTCTAGAGAATACAATAGTAGTTATAAATTACTGCTTCATGTTTAATTCTTTGTCAATGTGCTCCTAAATCTTTTGTGAATTTTACATTTTATTTTGTCTAGATGAAATAGTTTTCCTATGACAAATCGACATTGTACAATAAGTACATTTCTATCTTCTCCCTTTTGGATAGGTCCTCCACATCAGCCAGATTTTAACTTTAAGTGATCCTTGCCAAGGGCCCTGGGGTAGAGGCATAAGGAACCAGAGAGTTCGAGGGAAAAGTGTCTGACCCTTCTCTTTAGAAATCAGGCTCCCCAAGATTGAACCTGGTCCATGTACCCATACATCCAGAGCTAATGGCCCTTTAGAGGGAAAGAAGAAGCACCCTAATTACCCTGCACCCAGCAATGGTGTTGTGTTGTTATATATGAAACATGGAAAGGTAAAAAGACCTAACTGTGGCTACAGGAGCCAGAGATGGAATTTGAATTTAGATGGTACCCTGACTTCGGGTCCTATACTCTTTGCTCTACATTCCTCTTTTTGCCAGTGTAGAACACCTACAAGGCTCCTAGAAGTCATTTCAAATAAATACCTCAGTGCTACAGAAAACATAAATGTTATATCTCTAGCAGTCAGTAGATAATATGAGACTTTTTCTACTCTCTTCCTCATTAGCAAGAAGATATTATGTATAATGTATACATAAACAGAGACATATGAGATATATATGTATACATATATATATATGAATATATCAGATACTCCATATTCAAGTCAGATTAGATTATGGGAGTTGTCATCATAAAGAAAGACTGCTGACATTAACCACTTGTACTTACTCCATTCTTCAAAATATTCATCATTTCAATAGTGTGGGTACTCTCTCCATGAACACAGAACACAAACCCTCCATGCCATTATTAACTATCTTCATAAGTTGCCTTGGCTGAAAAATTCACTACTTAGTGGCTGTCATATGCTGTTCTTAGCACCTTTCTAGCAAGTACCTGCCAGGGTCTACACTTTGTTGGTATAGCTTTAGAATAAGGGTTCGTAACCTGAGGTCCCTGAACTTTAATAAATATATTTTAATAAATCTTATTTCAATATAATTGGTTTCCTTTGTGATCCTATATACTTTATTTTATGTGTTTAAGAGAAGGTGTTCTGAGAAGGTATTCATTGGCTTCACCAGCCTTCCAAAGGGGTCCATAACACCAAAAAACTTCAGAACTCCTTCATTAGAAGAACTCAGGATTACCTCCATAGCACCATAAAGCACTAGAAGAAGATATTAGTGCAGGTTAACAAATCATATTTGTTCTTAAATTATTTTCACTGCCTTCTGTAATTACACTGTAAGAATACTGCATATGCAAATTCAAGGAGAGCTTTCATTGTCTTAAAAAAATCAAATTATCCTAGCTACTCCACTCTAGCACCATCTCAGAGAACCGAAGTTAGGTAAAAACTTGTGGGTGGCAAAAGACAAGTATATGTCAAAATGAAAATGTAGAAAGAACTAGTGTTGAACAGTTTTCTACAGTCTTCCTACCTCAGGCTTAGCCAAGTCTTTAAAAAAAATAAAGAGGCAAAAGAATGAAGGAGCAGCTAGGTTAGGAATGGGAAACCAAAAAGAAAGTGTTGAACAGGATCCATGATGGATCTCCATGAACTCTACCAAGTCTAGAGAATGGAAGGCACTGTCGTGATGACAGCAAAGCTCTCTCTTGATAGCAATTGTCAGCAAGCCAGATCATATGACAAACTATATTTAATAGAGAAGACAGGTTTAGATTTGGTTTTATGATTTTAATAAAGTATCAAATAAGAGAAATTGGCACTCATTTTATTTTACTATAGTTAAATGAACCCCTTTATAATAAAATACAATTACAGAATTGTTATCTTGTTCTGTTTCTTCTGACTACTTTTCCTTAGCCTTCTATGATTTAAGACAATCAGTTAATAAACACTATTAGGTTGGGAAACAAAGAGAAAACCCAAAGACCCTGCCCTCAAGGAGAATGAATTCTGTTGTGGAGGTTGGGCAAACAGCACAGCATTCACACATACATGTACAAACTAAGAATAATGTTATTTCAGGAGGGCACTAGGGTAACTGAGAGAGGTTGTGTGAGGAAAGGCCTCTTGTAAGAAGGAACAATTGAGCTAAGCTTTGAAGGACATCAGAGATTTTATCAAGCAGAGGTGAGAAGGAAGGATATTCCAGGCATCATGAATAGCTTGTGTATAGAAGATGGATTATTGTGGATGAGCAAAAGCATCTAGGCCAGATTGGTTGGCACAAGATTATGTGAACTGATTGATCAACTAGCATTAGGTGCCTCCTACTTGCCAGGCACTGTGAAAGGAAGCAACATTTAATGAACGTAAAAATGTAGAATGGAGCCAAATTGTGAAGGCTTTAAATGCCAGTGAAAGAATTTGTATTTGTGCCTAAGCAGAATAAGGGAGTGACTTGACTGGTCCTGTGCTTTGGACAAACACTTTAGCAACTATGTGGAAGATGGATTGGAGAAGACAGAGTCTGGAAACCAGGGAACCAACTAGGAGATGGTATCAGTAATCTAGGATGGTGAGAGGGGCCTGAACTAGGCTGATACAGTGAGTGGAGAGAAGGTAATAAATATGAGAAATGCTGTGGAAGTGCAATTAACAAGATTTGGTGACTGATTAGACAGCAGAGTTGAAGAAGAGTGAAGAGTTGTGAAGAGAGATGAAGACAGTTAACATGACCCAGAGGTTATGAACCTGGGAGACTGGAAGGATGACGGTACCTTCAATAGGAATAGGAAAGTTAGGAAGAGTGGTGGATTTGGGAGTGTGAAGGTAGAGAAAGATCAGCTCTGTGGTGAACATATCTGCTGTTGGATGGAGAGACATGTTGTTGTTTTTTTATTTCCAATAGTAAAATGAAATGTCTATTTGAAAAGATCTCAAGGAGTCTTATAGATGCTGCACTAGGAAGCAGAGCAGCATAATGGAAAGAATGTAGGATCTTGAGTCAGAAATTACATCCACTTGGATATATCCACTAGGAAATAGGTAATGTGGGGCTGGAGTTCAAGAGACATTAGTGCTGGAGACACACACACACATATGTGTATATGTATATATCTACATATATATGTATATCTACAAGTATATATACACACATACATATATATGTACACACATGTGTGTGTATGTGTATGTAGCTGTGAGTCTACAGATACATATAGATAACTATACTCCTGGGAACTGATTATATCATCAAGTGAGAGATCACAGAAAGAGAACAGTTTGGCCCAAGACAGAACCTTGGTTAAAGTATACAACATGGATGATGAAACAATAATAAAGTAGCCAACAAGGTAGAATGAAAACTAAGAAGAAGCAGTGCCCAAACAACAAAAGCATAGAGAGGAGAAGGTATTGAGGAGGAAAGATCTTCATGCCCATAGTCACACGCCCCTATGTTATCCCACTATTCAATAAACTCCAGTGACTCCTTAGTCTCTCTAGGATCAAATGCCCCTAATAATCTGGCCCTCTCCTACCTTTTCAGTCTTCTTAGACCTCACTCCCCATTATGTACTCTATGTTCCAAGAAGACTCACTGGTTTGCTGTTCCTTGCACAAGACACTTCATGTCCAATTTTAAGTGTTTTCATTGGCTGTTCACAATGCCTAGGATGCTCTCCCTCCTCATTTCTGCTTTCTGGCTGCACTAGCTTCTTTCAAGTCTCAGCAAAATGTTCTCCTTTAAATAATCTTATGAGGTATGTAAAACAAGTTGTATCTCCATTTTACAGGTTAGGAAACTGAGGCTGTAAGAGGTTGTGATGTGCCCTTGATCACACAGAATCAAACCCAGATCTCCTAATTTCAAGTCCAGTATTCTTCCACCATACAAGGGACCCAAGTTTTCCAGCTGGAACTCAGAAGCACAAGATGCTGTCTCTCTAACTAGCTTGTATAACTACCAAACACGTTCATTTCAGATGTTATTTTAGAAATTATTTTAAAAAGATAACTTTCTTTATGAGGATGGCCTAAAGGGAAGGGGGAGAAATGGCTTAAATAAGCATTCAATAAAGTTATTAAGAATTGTGTTCATAGCACTGTTGTAGATGAGATACAAATTTTAGAATTCAAGGCTGTCCAACCTTAGGTTTTTATTGAAACAATAGGCAATATATTTTGATTTGCCATTTTATTGAGAGCTCTGCAGTAGAAAGACTTGGTTTTGTTTACTAAAGCATTTATGTAAATTTCTATGGTTGTAGGGGAGCTGCATAAGTCAGATGTGGCAGTGGGCCACATTGTGGACAGCCTTGGTTTAGACTATAAGCCCAGCTTCTGAAGGAGAAAGATTTCCTGATAAAACCCTTCCGGGAAAACTGGAAAATTGGCGGAAATTAGGTACATAACAACTTCTCACACCATATACCAAGATAACCTCCAAATGGGCACTTCATTTTTAGATATAAAAAGGTCATTATAAACAAATTATAAGAGCAAGAAAGAAATTACCTTTCTAATCTATTGATAGGAAAAGAGTTAATGGCTAAACAAAGGATAGAAAGAATCACAGAAGACAAAATAGACAATTTAGATAACATAAAATTTAAAAAGATTTTGCACAAAACCAATGCAACTAAAATTAGAAGATAACTAGGAAAAAAACTTGTAGAAAGTTTCTCAGATAAAGGTCTCATTTCCAAGATATATGAGTAACTGATTAAAATTTGTAAGAATAAGAGCCATTATTTTGCATGATTTCACATGTATAATTGATAATACACTTTTTGCCTTCTCAATGAGTTGGGGAGGGGGGGAAGGCCAGGCCAGAGAGAACACTAAACTTAAGTTTTAAAAGAAAAATAAATAATAAGTGTTTTTAAAGAAATAAAAGCATAGGATTATTGTAACGATCCAATAAGATAAGTAAAGTGATTTGCAAACCTTAAAAAAAAACCAAACCATTTCCCAATTGATAAATGGTCAAAGGATATGAAAATAGGTAGCTTTCAAAGGGAGTAATCCAAGCTATCAACAAGCATATGATAAAATGCTCTAATCACTAATAATTAGTGATAGCAAGTTAATGTGACTAGAAATGAAAATTAAAGTAACTCTGAAGAGCCACCTCATACTCAGATTGACGACAGTGACAGAAAAGGGAAAATGACAAATGTTGGAGAGACTGCTGAAAAACAGACACATTTAATGCACCATTTAACGTTACGTTAGCCATTCTGGAAAGCAATTGGAAACTAGCCCAAAGAGTCGCTAAAATGTACATATGCCCCTTGATCCAGCCATAGCTCTACTGGGACTATTACCCAAAGAGATCAAAGAAACCCTGTATACAAAAATATTTACAGCAACATTTTTTTTTGTAGTGGCAAAGAACCAGAACCTCAAAGGGTGTCTATCAATTGGGGAAGGGCCAAACAAATGTAAATGTATGTGAATGTTATGAAATATTATTGTACCTTAAGAAATGATGAAGGGATGGTTTCAGAAAAACCTGAAAAAACTTATATGAAATGAGACAAAGTGAAGAAAGCAGAACTAGAAGAACATTTTATATAATAGCTGCAACATAAAGAAAAAACAACCTTGAAAGACTTAAGAATTTTCATCAATGTAATTACTACTCATGATTCCAGAGGTATCCAGGAAGCAAGCTACCCATCTCCTGACTTAAGATGTGAAGAGACACATATATTTTTGGATATGAACAATGTGGGAATTGGCTTTATTTGTGACGAGGGCTTTATTTTTCTTTTTTAATTTAGGGGAAAGTAGAAAGGATGAGGGTAGGGATAGGATTTTCCTCCCTCAAAAGAATGAGAAGAGAACATAAAGGAATCACAAGCAGAATAACTTTGAAAGTTGCATGTTAAATTTATTGCCTACATAAAAATAAAAGCAAACTATATAACATACATTGTTTCCTATATAATAATTCTCTCCTGTTCTACAATGTGTCTATACATATACATAGATATACATATACATATGTGTGTATACATATGTATATTTGCATATATATGACTGTTTTCTTTGGTATTTAAGTTTGTATTTAAAAAAATAAAAAAGCAAAGTTCAGATAAGACATATTGCTGTTTTCATGGAGCTTACAGTTTGGCAGAACGCTGTTATAATAATTAGCTGTTTTTAAGCCTAGAGACAATAGAATGACCCTTAAGATCTTTGTATTTTCCTTTTTTTTTTTTTCTCCTTCAGCTTTAGGGAGTTTATTTTAGATGAAAAGTTAGTAGTTTAATCATAATCACTGAGCCCCTGGTTAGGAAAATTCCTAACATTTAGGCACAGGTAGACTTTCTGTCTAAATTTACATTCATATCTATCTCTAGCTAAGCCCTGGATTCTTTGTGGTTGAGGCAAAATTCAGGTTACTAGAAACATTTGGGTAATGAAACAGAAGATTTACATTACAGTGTTTGTGAATAAACAAGCACCAGGAGGGGAAGTTGGAGAAAAAAGTAGACAGACTATTTCTTGGGATTTCCCTTAGTCAAGTCGCCAAGTATTTATTAAGTATCTACTATACTGGGGATACAACGAAAAGCAAAAACAAAACAAAAACAAAAAGATTGTCCCTGCTCTCAAGGAGCCAAAATCAAATTGGGAAGACAACATGCACATAACTTTGTACAAACAAGATTTATACAGGATAAATTGGAGAAAATCAGTAATGGAGAGGAACTCTTATTAAGGGGCACTGAAAAAGGCTTCTTTTAGAAGGTGGGTTTTAGCTGGGACTTGAGGGAAGCTAGCAGGAAAGATGGAGAGGGAAAGAATTCCCAGCATGAAAATGCCTGGAGTTGGGAGATGGTGTGTTGTGAAAAGGAATAGCAAAGTGGCCATTGTCACTGGATCACAGAGTATGTTGGAGGTAAGGGTTAGAGGGTGTTTGTGAAAGTTGTTAGAACGCTGGAAAGGTAGGAAGGGGGCAGGTTATGAAAGACTTTAAATATCAGAAAGATGGTTTTATATTTGATCCTGGAGGTGACAGGGAACCCCTGAAATTTATTGAACAGAGGATAACATTGCCAGACCTGCACTTTAGGAAGATCTTGAGAGCTGGATGGAGAATGGATTGGATTGGAAAGAGAATTGAGGCAATCAGACCAAACCAGAAGGCTATTTTGCAACAGTCCAGGTATGAGGTGGCGAGAGCCTACACCAAGGTGGTAGCAGTGTTAGAGAAGATAAATCTTATGTAGAATCCAAAGGACTTGGCAACAAATTGGATACAAGGGGAGAGATAGTGAGTCATAAAACAAAAAGATGACAAATCATGGGAGCAGCTGAGATGATCAAATGAAATAGTATAAAGGGAGAACAGAAGACCCATGATAAAGCTTTGGGGGACATCCATGGTTAATGGGTATTATCTGGAAAAAGATCCAGCGAAGTCCTTGAGTAGGTGGCTATACTAGAAGCATTAGCATGGGTCTTGGATTCCAAGATACCTGCAGAGCAAATTGCTCTCCTACATATATCCCTGTCACATCCTAGTCCTACCACTTCTTTCCCCTTTTGTAGCTTGCTCTGGGGCTCAATGTCATATGATAGTGCATTTGTTTCTAGACCCTCAGAATATCTGGTTCTGAGGTAATTTTTCCTTTCATACAAATTCTTCAGGGAGTAACGAAGTACAGAAAGTTGTACTTTGTGTATCAAATTCTCATTACACAAATTTGACAAAGTTAATAAAGAATTCTGAAAGAAATTTATATTCCAAAAAAATAGCTAACTTTACTGTGCTCTCTGTCTTTGCTCCTGCCCCTTACTTGGTGCTCAGCAGCATCACCCCCCAACTTTTTTTTAAAATCCTCCAAGTGACAGCTGTAGAATGATTGTGTTGAGAGACCACTACTGATGGACTGAGGTCTTGGCTTGAGGCCTCCTGTGCCCAAGAGCGGAGACCTTTGCCCCACTCTGCTCATCCACTCTTGTGTCCATGCCAGGTGTCTGTCTTCCATCCATCTGCACTGGGTACCATTCCTTACCCAAATGTAACCTGAACCCCAACATGTTGCCTGGCCTCTCCTGTCTATGTCTATGTCCAGCCCCTATGTGTCTGCCCTCCCTCCCAACCCTGTGTTTTTCCTCCCAGTTTCAGGAAGGTCCCCATGTGGCTGGCCCAAACCCAAGTATTCCTCCTCCTGCTCTTGCTCCCCTGTCCCCAGACCCCCAAGTGTCAGGTCCTTAAATTTTGTGTCAGTCCTCTCCCTCCATAGGCCCTCCTCCCTTCCTGCCTCTCTCCCTCCCTCCCTTCCCCATGTCTGTGGGCAAATTCTCATTACCTAAAAATTACTTTACATAGAGGTCTGCAGAAGTGTCCACTTATGTACAGAGTTCTGCAGAACACAGAACTATCCGTATCTTACGTTGGATTTGAATGATCTAAAGAGGCGTACAGGCCCTGTTTGAATAGGTTGATTTAGTCAAGAACTGCTATATTAGAAAAGGTAATTGCTTTTAAATAGGTGGTATAATAATGGAATCCCACCTTTAAATGTGGATCAAAGGATTTCAAATTAAAAGCATCCTTAAGCAAATCTCCTTTAATCAAGTCATTTGAAGATAAAGAAATGGACTTCTAGGGAGGTTAAATAATTTGCCCAAAGTCAGTAGAGAGTAAGTACTGTAGGAAAGCCAAAATTCAAGCTAAGGTCTTAGGATTTCCAGCATGTATAGAGTTGCTTGGTTGTTGTGCTTCATTCTTGAAGAGGACCAAAATGACATCACTGTGATGAAGTCAAGGTACAATGTGTCCTACTATAGCTCATCAGACTAATACGAGCTCAGAAAACTCTACCATAGATTGGACACAAATAATCCAAATGAATATTTGAAGTAGAGATGTCTCTAAATTTGTGCATCTCTTGCTTCTTTTGAGCTGTTATAATTTTGCTCTGATGATAGAGCATAGTGCCTTCTTAGATATGAGCACTACATACTGGCCAGTCCTGTGCCAGTGTTTCCCATGTAACACAATAGATTCCAAAGTTCTTCAGAGAAACCTTGAGAGTGTCCTTGTGTTGCTTCTTCTGACCACCATATGAGTGCCTTCCTTGTGTGAGTTCTCCACAAAATAGTCCTTTAGACAAACGTACATTTGGCATTCAAACAATACAACCAGCCCATCGGAGTTGCACTAGCTGCAGCAGTTTGACTGGCAAGTTTAGCTTGAGCAAGGCCCTCAGTACCTTATCTTGCCAAGTGATCTTCAAAATCTTCCTAAAACAATTCACATGGAAGCAATTGTTTCCTGGTATGGCACTGGTATACTGTCCAGGTTTCACAAGCATTGCTGTTGTATGCTTAGACAATGTTTGTTGATTAGAATTGAGTTCTGACTCCAAATTTGCCATATTACATTGCCTTTCATCTTTCATTTGAATCCAATACCATTTAAAAACAGCTGAGTACAGGAAAAGGTTAGCAGTGAGCAGGCTGTAAGATCTACAATGAGAGAGATATGCCTTACCACATATCTAAGGAACTTTTATCCAGCCCAGTTAAGTCATAAAGGAACTGAAAGTTTTCAGCTGGTATAACTTTGGAGGAACTAACTGTAAGGAACAGAGAGCTGAAAGGGGAGTATCTCAAGTAATGGGCCAACAGAATCCAAAACCAAAGAATTGCCTTGGTATTATTTGATTTGGAGCTTGAAATTCTCTGGGGACTAAGGATTAGATTGCTTTGAAAATCTGGACATCTCTAAAGACTTATTGAAAGAAAATGGTCATGGAGAGGTGTTCACTTTGGAGCTCTGTGATTCAATCAAGAACCTGCCTTAACAAAACAGGGTTTGAGATTCCAGGCATAAAAAATATTTTTTTTCAAATTCTTCTTCAAAATATTGAGAAATGAGACTGTGCTGACCATATTTGCCCTGAAACTGAGTTTAAGACTGAATTTACCAAAAAGTTAGGTGGATATATTAAGAGCCAGGTTCTGTTAGTTCTAGTATAAATCTGAGTGCTCTCTCTTGCCAGATTAGGGTGTTTGAAGTATGGAAGAGCAGATTAAAGTCTTCTACCACTGGTCCTCCTTAATTGGTTATCAAGCTTGGATGTGGGTAAATACCTAAATTCAAAGTCAAATTAGATTTCAATCTATTAACAAACATTGATCAAGAACCTATTTTGTGCCAAGCATTGTGCTAGGGACAAGGCATGGGGAGGGACTCGTCCAAAGATAAAAAATGAAATAATCCCTATTCTCAAGGATTTTATAATCTACCAAGAGAAATAATGTAAAGTTTTTACAGAATACATTTAGAATAAATACAAGGTAGTTATGGAAAGAGAGCACTAGAAGTTGAGAGAGGGGTCCAAGAAAGACTTCATGTAAAATGTGGTGCTTGAGCTGCATCTTGAAGGGAGGAATTCTATGACACTAAGGTGAGAAGGGAAAGAATTCCAGGAATGGGGGTGGGGTGGGGAGGAGGCTAGATGCGCAGAGCATCCGGGGGAGATGGAGTACTCTGGGTGAAGAATAGAAAGAAGGGCAATTTGGCTGGATCAGAATTTGAGAAGAGAAGTAACATATGAGGCTGGAAAGGTAAGTTGAGGTGAGGCTGTAAAGGGCTTTTAAAGCTAAAAAGAGGAATCTATAGTTTATCCTAGAGAGGAAGACACTGGCATTTGAATACCCCACAAAGATGATCATACCCTTGATTTTGCTATCATCCACAAATTCACCACCTCCATGTTTAAGAATTCTAAAATCTCTTTATTTGACCATGATCTATTGGCTAGCTGTCCCTCTGTTTCTCTTAGCAAACCCTGCTCTTCAACCACACCATGACCTTCGATCCCTCAACTACTCAATTCTCTCCCAGGCCATTACCCCTACACTAATATCTCTCTCTTCTTTTCTCCATCTTGAACCCTGGTGAACTAGTACTACTCCATACTATCCTCTTCCTCAAGGCCCTAGCCCTGTTACCATACTGCTGATTGCAGCCTGTCAAGTCTAAACCTTGGATCACTCCCCACCACCTGCCACCTTTGTTCCTAAACACACACGCATGTGCATGCATGCACATATGCTACTGAATGAAGGTGAAGAAAAACATGCAACACTTCTAATTGGGTCTACTACAAATTTATGTTAGACAACCTCAACTGAGCCCTCAGTGCTGCTAGGCAATCTTGCTATACTTCCCTTATCAACTTATTGTCCCACTCTCCACAGCAGCTCATTCACACTTCTTCAAACCTTCCATGGCTTCTCCTCCTCTCATTTTTTCAGCAGAAAACCTTGCCTCATATTTTGTAGAAAAAAATTGGAGACATTTGCCATGAACTTCTTCCTCGTGTCACTCATGTGCCTTCTGCCATTATCTTCTCCTTTATTCCTGTCTCACAAAAGAGGTAGCCTTACTAAACTCTACTTAACAAGTGATACCATTCCATCCTGTCTCTATCAACAAATTGCCCCCTCTGTCATCCTCATTCTGTCACTTATCTTCAGTCTCTCCCTAATTCCTGGCTTTTTACCTACTTCTTACAAACACGCCATATCTCCCCATCTTCAAAAAATCCTCACTTGATCCTTCCATCCCTGCTATAGTTCTATATCTCTTCTGCCCTTTGTGGTTAAACTTGAAAAGACCATTTAAAATAGGTGCCTCCTCTTTCCTTCCTCTCAGAATCACTCAAATTCCAACTTTATCATGGCACCAGATACCAATGATCTCTTAATCGACGAATCCAATTCCTTTTTCTCAAGCCTCATTCTCCACCTCTCTGCAGCCTCTCACAACTACTGAATACCATATTCTCCTTGATAGTCTCTTCTCTCTAGGTATTTTGGACACCACCATCTCCTACTTCTCTTCTACATTTCAGACATCTCTTTCTCAGTCTCCTTTTCTGGATCTTCATCCTGATCAAGCCCTCTAATGGTAGGTATCCTGCAGGTACTGTCCTGGGCCCTTTTCTCCCTCTGTACTACTTCACTTAGTGATCTAGTTAGCTCCCATGAATTTAATTATCTCAGGGCCAATGATTCTCAAGTCTATCTGTCCTGTTCTAACCTCTCTGCTGTCTTCGTCTCACATCTCCAACTGCCTTTTAGACACCTTGAACTGGATGTCTAGTAGACATCTGAAACCCAACACATCCAAAAACTAAACTCTATCTTTCCGCCAAACCTTCTCCTCTCAAAACTCCCCTATTAATGTCAAGGGCAACACCATCCTCCCAGTACCCCAGCCTCAAAACCTAAACGACATCCTCAATTCCACTATCTCTCATCCTCTGTATCTAATCTGTTGCCAAGGCCCATCAATTTCACCTTTGCAACATCTTTCAAATTAGCTGCCTTCTCTTTTCTGCTTCTGGTATAGGCTCTAATCACCTCCTGCCTGGACTATTGCAAAATTCACCTGCTAGTATCTCTATCTGCCTCAAGCCTCACCCCACTCCAATCTAGCCTTCATCCAACCACTAAAGTGATTTTCTTGAAGTGTAGGTCCAACTACGTCACACACATACACATACCCCAACCCCATCCCACCCCACCCCCACACTCAATAAACTCCAGTGGCTTCCTATTGCCTCCTAGATCAAATACTAAGTGCTCTGCTGGGCATTCAAAAGCCCTTCATAACCTAGCCTCCTCCTACCTTTCCAGTCTTCTTATACCTTACTCCCAGTCGTGTACTCTTCGATCCAGTGACTGGCATCCTTGCTCTTCTACAAACAAGACAATCGACCTCTTGGCTCTAGGCATTTTCTCTGGCTATCCCTCATGCCTGGAATGCTCCTCCCTCCTCATCACCACCTACTGGCTTTCCTGGCTTCTTTTAAGTTCCAACAAAAATCCCATCTTCTACGAAAAGCCTTTCCCAACCCCCATTAATTCTGGTGGCTTCTTTTTTTAAATTATTTCCTATTAATCCTGCATATAGCTTGTTTTTTTTTTTTAACATTTGCTTGTTGTTTTCCCCATTAGATTATGACCTCTTTGGGGGCAGGGGCTATTTTTGCCTCTTTTTGTAACCCTGGTGCTTAGCTCGGTGCTTGGCATAGAGTAGGCACTTCAAGTGTTTTATTGGCTGATTGAAATGACACAGTCAGATCTATGATTAAGGAAAATCATCCTGGCAGCCATGTGAATAAATGAAAAAAAAAACATTTATTAAGTGCTATGTGCAAAGCACTGCACTAAAGGCTAGGGACACAAACAGAGAAGACCTGTTTTCAAGGGGCTTACATTCTAATATGGAAAGTCAACACAGTAAGTTTTAGCTGCAAGTCAGATGGAAAGGCCCAGTAGTACAGAGACAAAGTAAATTGTAGTGCATTTTTAAAATGTCATTTCCATTGATAAAACCCTATCTATTTCTGGCATTGAACCAATTGACAGTGCCAAAGGCTTTGGTGGCAGGAATTTTCTTTTTTTCTAAATTGTCAGTGGCTGCGTGCGGTTCCATTGCTTATCCATGCAGAAGTTGCTGGGTTGAAGGATTGATTACATGGATGTTGGCTTCAGGGATCAGGATGTCTACACTAGGATCTGAGAGGAGAGATGGTGGTAGTTTGACATCCCTGGCACATGCAGCTTCTTCTGTGTGTTCTGCTGCTCAAGCTCTATTTGGCTTGCCTGTCTGGTGGGCAATAATGGCTGGTCCCTCCTCAATAGGGATTGTTCTCTATGATGATGGTCTTGAGGTCAGGGCTAGAAGCATGGCTAGGGAATATTGCTATTCCCAGGGCTCTTGGGTTTACCATCCCATTAACAGCAGTAGTTAGTGTTGGCAGTTTAGGATAGCAGGTCCATTTTTAACAAGAATAGTTGAAGGCTTTGGAGGCTAGGAAGGGGGGCCAGTAGTATTCCCAGGGATCTTGGACCTCAGCATCCCGATTGGTTTCCACGAAGGCCATTTCTTGTTTCTCCCTTAAGAGCTTTGTTGTAGGTTAGCTTGTCTGCCTTGAGTGGCAGCTGGTGGAAATAGCTGGCTTGTTCTCCATAGGGGTGGCTCCCCTGAATAACGGCTGGTAGAGGATGGATTGTCCTAGGCATTCACCAACTCTGAGATAGCTGCTTGTAAACATACATGTAATTTACCAATGTCCTCCCCTATTTCTGATATCTGATTAAATTCTAGTATATTTAGTATGCTCTGGCCACTTTCTCTCAAGGTCAGGCTACATTTCTACCTCACAGTTCTATGGTACCCTAAGGATTAGAGTATTTTTCTCTACTGCCATATGCTTAAGCCCAAACTAGTTGTGTTTCCCCCATTGTTAGGGTGCCAGTGGTTAATGTCCCAGTTCCCTTTAGCCACTTAATATCAAGTAGCTTTCCCAAGGGACATTTACTTCAAAGACATAGCAAGAATAAGATACATTTTTCTAACACCTCAAAAAAGGCATACTCTTGTCCATACTACCTCAGTGGGGGATAATTAGAATATAAGGAGAGGGAATAAGCATTTATAAAGTGTTTGTTATGTACCAGGTGCTGTGCTAAGCACTTCACAAATATCTCATTGATCCTTACCACTACCTGGTGAAACAAATGCTGTTATCTTCATTTTACAATTTAAAAAACTGAGACAAAAGTTAAGTGACTTGCCCATTATTAAGTGCCTGAGGCTGGATTTGAAGTCAGACTTTCCTGACTCTAGCACCAAGCCAACTAACTGCCTCTGAGATAGGGAGGAAGGGAGTAGGCTCAATTTCACTCAGTTCCTACATAGCATTGATCACCCCAAGTTCAAATCCAAAGGTAGTGGTATTTGACATCGTCTCTGCTTCAGCTGGGCAGGCAACTCCAACATTTCTTCCTTGCTCCTCAGGATGAACTGATACTGAGCTGGTGGCAACATCCAGTCTGAGCACCAGCTCCCAGATTCCATGACTTGTTCCTCCAGCCTTTCAAAAGTCTCAAGGCCAGAGATTCTACTTCCTTCTCTGAATGTCATTAATGAAGGAGTCCCCAATATCCCCCATAAAAGAATAGGCAAAGAGATTGTGGCTAATGCTGAGAGGCCTTTCTGAAGATGTTGATGTTCCAGTGATGCAGCCAACTGAAAAAAAGCTCCTCCCAGTTGTGAGGTTAGTCAATCAGAACTATGGGAACGTTGGCATCTTTTCCACAATCACTCCAAGGCTTACATTTACACTCCTCCCTTACGCTTCCTCAGAATTTTCCCAGAAGCAGGCTCCCCAGGTTCTTCAGGTGGAGAGATTCCATCCCATCCCATGCTCTGAGCATGAACCAGACTCCCATTACACTAGGAACACCTTTTCAATATTTACTCAAATTGTTTCCTTCACATTCCATAGTTCTAGCTCTCAATACTGTTTTTCCGTGCTCTTGTTCTTTCTCCTTCTCCATATCCCTAATTATCTTTAGATCCTGAACCTTTCCACTCAGGATAATTGCCCTCTCTAATTATTACTCCCCTCCTCATTTTCCCTTAAAGTTTCCTGATACCAAGATGTGAGCCAGGGTGAACTCTGTTTTTGAAATACTAAAATACCATAATCATTTAAATGATCTGAAAATAATGAAATGTTCATTTTAACGAGAAAAAAGGTCTGACCATCCCTGCTAGACCGTCTTGTCCAACTTCAGATCCCCTATGTGCTCTCCACAAACAGCAGCCACCCTACCTTTTCAGCCTTCCCTTCTATGACTCCTCTTTACTAACTCCAATCAGAGCATTCCCTGAATAGTCTTGTGTTTTCTCATCTCTATGCTTTCCAGGGGCTATTTCTTGCACTTTATAAGGCTCTCCTATGCCCATTTTATTCACTGAATGCCTACCTATGTCCCACTGAAATGCTTCTTCCTTCATGAAGTCTTCCTTGATTCTCTGCCCTCATCAGTTACCATTAACAAACTTGGGAGAAGGGCCCTCACAGTACATTGTTTTGTTCCTCTAAAATGCTTGTCATATAATATTGCTCTTTGAGGGAAGGGGTCGTAGAGGTCATTTAATCTAATCCACGTGGGGCAGCTAGGTGGATAGAGTAGGTCTACAGTCAGTAATACTCATCTCCCCGAGTTCAAATCTGGTGTCAGACACTTACTAGCTATCTGTGACCCTGGGCAAGTCACTTAGCCCTATTTGCCTCAGTTTCCTCTTCTGCAAAATGAACTGGAGAAGGAAATGGTAAACTTCTTCGTTGTTTTTGCCAAGAAAACCCCAAATGGGGTCATGAAGAGTCAGACACGACTGAACAATTTAATCTGCTCATTTTACAAATGAGGAAAGAACTATTTTTCCTATTACCTTTGTATCCTCTGCTTCTAGTGGGCTTTTGCACACAGTAGGTCTTTAATAAATGCTTGATAAAACCGTATTTGTATTTTAATGGTCAAACTCCAAGAGGACAAGGCCCATGTCTCATCTAAGTTTGTACTTCCCAGGTACTAGTATAGTAGCACTCAATGAGTATATAAATATTGCTTAGTGTATGTAATAGCATATATATGTATATATAATGGCACAAAAATATGAAAGTGTAAAACTTTTGGTTCATTTAACAAAAGGCATATATATGTATATGTATATATATATATATGTATACATTCATATGTATGTATATATGAAAGACAGTGAGAGAAAAGACAGTGGATAGTTAGCTAGTGGAAGCCAGAATACCTGGGTTCAAATTTTCCACTGGACACATATTAGCTATATGATCCCTGGTAAATCATTTAATTCTCAGCAAGAATTAAAGTTGGAGAGACAGCATCAACATGCATTGGCAAGAGGGTTTCCTTACCCTGGGGTTCCCTATACAAGTACAGTTCCTATCGCTACTGTAACAAAAACTGTACTGCTTCGTTGTGGTACTGTTCATTACATTTAAGGGAAATTAGCCTATCGAAAAACATGGGGATACTTTCAGCAAAGAATTGTAACATTAAAAAGCTTTACAAGGGAATCCCTAGTTTAAAATGTCAATACTTGGAATAAATCACCTAGAATTAAAAGTATCCAACATTGATACAATTACACAAATCACACATGCAAAACTGTATCTACCTTTCAGTTACAGTTTACAAGTTTGTGGTATATAAAAAAGGGAACAGCCAGCCTGCTTCAAGATTCTCTCGCTTCACATCCCTTGCAAGCCTCTCATTAACTTGTACATGACTTTAATCAATGCTGAAGCACACCAAAGAACTCTGCTTCCAGACTGAGCCATAGCTTTGGGCAGGAAAATTAATTCAGGAAAACAATACCACCCAGATTAACAAAAGATTTCTTGTACTTAAAAAGGGTGGGGGGAGGCTTCTTATTTTTAAAATACAGCCAAATCCCCATAAAAATTATTTTTAAAAATCTAAATAACACCATTTTAAGGAGCTTAATAGAGAATTTGTATTCAAGAGTCTAAGGGAAAAAAGAAAGAGGAAGTCTGTGAAACAGAAAACATTACACACATGGAAAAACAAACGACCTCATATTGAACAAACAAAATGCATCACCTTCAACACATCATGCCAGCTAAGATTAAGACTTGGCCTATCTTCTGACATAGCAATTTCCTTTCAGAGTTGACTTGGGCTGAACCCTCCAGTGGCCTTTTCTGAGTGGGCTGGCTCCCTGGCTTAGAGGCATGGGGTCAAAGAACTTGGAGCTGGTAGGGGTCTCCAGGGGGTCCTCTAGTGCAACCCTCAGACCCAGAGAAGGGGCGTCCCCAAGGTCACGCAGGTAGGCATCATTATAGGTCGACCCGGTGCAAACTTAGCCTTTGCCCCGAAGGGAGCCTCTAGATGAAGGGGGACCGTCACAAAGTCTCCCAGGCTGGGTGGGGGAGGGCGGGAGAACCCCAACTCCGGGCTTCTCCTCTAAATCCAGCTCCCTTTCTATTGAGGACTTAGAGGGGCTTTAAGGAGGCTGGTCTGGAGAGCTGGTTATCCCTAGGGTCCGTTGTCTGCCCGGAAGCCACCGCCAAGCCTCAGTTTCCTCATCTGCAAAATGGGCAGGTAAGAGGAGCTTCCCCTCTGCAGGAGGGCTGAGGGAGCTTTCGAGCCTGAGGCTTCAAGAGAGCAGAGAGGGAAGGGGCCGAGGGCTGGCCGGGGAGCGGGAGGGGCCGGGAGGCCTGCCCGAAGAGGCTCGGCCGGGGCGGGAGGAGGAAGGCGAGGCGAGGCAGGGTGGGGCGGAGCGGAGCCGGGGTGAAGGGGTTAGAGAACAGGCGGGCGAGGAGAGGCCTGGGACCAGCAGAGCGGGCTCTGCCCCCGCCCGGGGGGAGGGGAGGACTGGGCTGGGCGGGGCTGGGCCGCCGCGCTGGGGGTGGGGCGGGCTCGGAGGTGACGGTTGAAGGAACGTTGGAGCTGGGGGAAGGGAGGAGGGGGAGGGGCGCGCGCTCAGGAAGGGGCGGGAAACGCGCGAGATCTCGATCGCGAGCAACGCCCGGAGAAGCCAGCGCGCGAGCTAGGTATCGAGCGCGCGGGCGGGCGGGCTGGGCCAACTCTGGGAGGGAAAAGGGGAGGAGCCAGGCCAGCCCGCCCCGCCCTCTCCATGCGGAGGAGGTGTCCGCGGCAGCTCACCACCGGCTTCCTCCGCGGAGAATTGTTGGGGCGGGGGTGGGGAGAACTTGAAGGTAAAACTGGTGCCCCGGTGGCTTTTCTTCACCCCCTACGCGCTTCCCACCTTGGGGAACTGGGGAATTGGATGTGGGAGGAGGGAGTTCCCTAGCTGTGTCTGGGGGGGGGGAAAACAATCCGCTCCGGGATTTCCCGCCCACTTTAAACTCTATACACTCGGACCCTTCCGCCGCCTCCGCCGGGACTCGTTCCGCTTCCCCCACGCTTCACTTCCTTTGAGAAAAAGATGAAGCAGTGAGATTCCCCACAGCCCCGCTCACTCTGGCTCCTCCACCTTCCGAGAACAGACCACCGTGTCTCTGTTCGAGAGCCCGTCTCCCTCCTCTCCCCGTGCGGGCTAGAGGGACTACTTGACGCGCGGCCCGCCGCGTGCGTGCGCTGGGGGGAGTGAGCTCAGAGAGCTTCCTGGAAACTCCCGCCTCCCGAAGTCAGGGGAGCGAGGCCAGGAAGGGTGGTGCGGCTCTGCGCCCCCCCACCCCCCACCCCCTTCCCGCCCCCGCCTAGCTCCACGCTCGCAGCGAGCGGGAACAACAGACTCCTGCTGCTGCCCCCTGCCGGCGGGCTCGTCGCGCCCCGCCCTGGGAGCCTCGCGCGCCCCGCCGCCTCTGCCGTGCGAGGGTCCGCGTGCGCCTCCGCGCGACTCACGCCGGGCCGTTCCGCGCCGTGGGTTTGTAACGTTTGGGAGCAACCCGCAAAGTTACCGATTTCCTGTAAGAAACCCCAAAAGTTGCGTCAGAGGAGCCCCGCGGGGCCAACGTGCTCCCCGGCCGGGGGTGGGGTGTCACGCTCTAAGGCCGCGACTCAGCCCCTCCCCGCCCCCCTGGGTCCGGTGACCTTCCCGAGCCCCGAACAACAGGAAGTGGTATTTTGGGACTCCGGGCCGGCGGCCACGCTCTCTCCCGCTGGGGAAGGCGCCGAAGAAGCCGCCCCGAGCGGCGGCCCCCGCGTGGACACGGGCTGGCCCTGGGCCCCGGGCCGGCGAGCTCGGCGGCTCCCGGGGCCCACGTGCTCCCGAGTGTTCCGAGAACTTTTCTGGCACAGTTGGTCCCTGTTAGCCATCGGGAGCCAGTCGTGAGCCGTATAGGAAGGGCAGGAAAGGCCGGCCGGAAAAGAGCCGCGTTGCAACATCGAGCCACGTTTTCTCGATTTCGTGATGTTTTAAAACTCAGGCTGGAAGCTCGTGTGCTAGAGATTCAGGCAGCGAGAGTTCTGCCAGATCACCAATTTCTCAGAATGAGGGGTGTTCGACCGAATTGCTGCCAGGCCTCGTAAACAGGCACTAACAGCACCACCGTAATTAGACCTTATTATGTTCCTCATTTGATCCAGTGCACGATGAAATCCCCAAGCCGGGTGTCACCAGCTATCTCTTCTCTGGAACGGAACACAAGGGCGTTTTATGCGTAATCTGTGCCCGTTTGCCATGCTTGTCTGCCCTCTGTTCTTACCCCTCGACAGACTTGTTCCCCATTTCTTCCTAAACACAAATACGTATAGGTCATTTTTCACGCTGCTGTAGGGAAAAAAAAAAACAAGTGCTGCACCAAAAATAATTTCTACGTGGAGACAACAACTCCAAGGAAAAAAGGTTTTGACTAGGACACAGTTTTGTTTAACTTGAGGTCCTCTGGCTTTCAGTATGGCTTGCTCAACATAGTTAAACCGGCCTAATCACTTTCTTTGTTCTGAGCCTCATTGCATTTATTTAATGTTACATATTTAACATGATTTGAAACCAACCTGAGGAGCTAAACTGTTGTCATTTGTAGACCATCCTTCTGATAAATTTGTCCTTTTTTGTACCACCCTGATATTTTAACAGGGGAACCTAGAAATGCAAGTGCTTTGTTTACCGGTTTTGTGTTGGGTTTTTTTTTAACCACACCCAGAGATTTGAATGCACAGCTGTGGGTAAAGATTGAGAACACAGACTATTTAATTTTATCAGTAAGTTATTAGGAGTTATAGGTGCCAAATTCAGATTGCTGTCAGGAAAAAAAAAAGGAATTGTTAGGGAGAAAAAAAGAGGTTATGCTTCATCTCACCCATGAACGGTTTCTCATTTACCTAACCTTTACTCTTTCCACTTAAGTGACTGTTTTACTCTGTTCCTCATTTGCCCCACAGTTAGAGTCATACACACACAAATCATTCTTAAGTTTCCTTAATGTCTTTATTAGCTTTTCTGAAGCCTCAGTTTCCTCATATTTGAAATCAGAATAAAGTGCCATATGTGCTGGAGATACCAAGTGAATTGTATGAATTTTCAAATCACTGTATATGGTGACTGTACAGTTTGTAATACTATTTTTAAAATTAAGTTTTATTAAAAAAAATTTTGTATCAGTTTGGATGAAGGCCAGGCTTGTAGTTAGGAAGACCTGGCTTCAGATCCCACTTCTAACACTAGCTGTGAGATTAAGTGATTTACTCTCAGACTCAGTTCCTGAGCTAGGTCTTCATGGGTGAAGGAATTTGCCACACCTGGAGTATGAATGTGCAGGTTAGGTCCTCACATCAAAGCCATTCCTAGACATTTTTTGTGACCTCCAAGTACTACAAACCGATTAGTGAGCCAGTCTTATTTGAGGGGTTGAGGCATCCAGAACACCTCACTGTAATGAGGAGATACAGACCTTAAGAAATGGGGTGAAACTGCTGCTAGAGTACTTACTGCACAAGGTGGGGGAGTTCAGCCTACTAATTAATAGCTTACCATTTTAACTAATTATTCTTTCTAACTAGATGCTGAGTACTGTTGCTTCTATGCTCCAGAAAGACTGCATATACTGTCAGAACCCCAGTAAATTTGGTGCCTTCCAGGTCCACTGTGCTGAGACAAAGCACGAGTTGGCATATGCCCTAGGTTCTGCCGCTGTGTTGGGGGCAGGCAGGCAAGCACAGGAAGGCACAGATGTACGTATACACGCAGTGGAGGATGACTTGCACTGTTTACCTCATAGGGTTGTGCACTACAGAAACGTGAGGTATTATAAAACGAACCTTAAAACCAAGACCCAATGAACCAGAGCCATTAAAGCCTGTAACCAGCAATTGCCCTCATATGAGAACCCAGAGGAGGAAACATCGCATGAGAGAGTCAGCTTCTTTTACTCTGTCTTTCAAGGTCTCTGCCAAAATGCTGGGGAAAGTGGCTTCTCTACTCCAAAGTCGGTCATCTGTTGGGCTGCACACACCACCAGTTAGTTCACCGCCTAATCCCTTTTCTACTTGGAAGGCACCCTATATGATCAATGTCTGGATCATGTTTTTACCAGAAGTGGAATAAAAGTGAAACATGTTGAGATATGCTTGGGCAGAGAATTCCCAAATCAGATTACCCTCTTGGAAACAGTCTGACTGCAGAGCATATGTGGTATAAAGGCTAACAGGGCCAGGCATGGCCAATCTCACCCAGTAATCATGTTTCAGAAATACCTAACTTACTCTGTGGAAGCCTGACATCATAAAGAAGCAAAATGTTTAGAATGAAGCGTGATATGCCTGGTCTTAGACAATATAGCAATTGGGGTAAAGCAGGAGAAGGGAAGAAGAAAGGAACCACAAAGAAAAATAAGGCAGCAAGGCCTAATGGTAAGAGCACTGAATTGAGAGTCTCAGGTCTACCTACCCCCCTACCATCTCCCTTTTGTAGGCCTTGGTGTCCTCATCCTCATGACAGTAGATAAAGCACTACCTAGACTCGGAGTCAGCAAAACTAGGGTCAGTCACTTCTCTTTATAAAATGGAGATGATACCTGCACTGCCTACCTCGTATGGTTCCTGTGTGGCTTGGATGACAGTCTAGGCGAAGAGCTTTGCAGACCTGTGGAAAAGTGCTATGTAAATGTCCGTTATTTTTAGTAGCTGTAAAATGAGGAGGTCGAATTGTGTAACCTCCCAGTTCTTTATAGCTTTAAATCTTGTGATCCTAAATGTAAGCATGGCTGCCTACAGAGTTTAGTCCCATAAGAGCAATGATAAGGGTCAAGGTCACCCATAAGACGGAGTTGGAGGTGGGCTGAATAGTCATAAAACAGAGCTGAGAGGGACTTTGGAGGTGGCCTAGTTGGGAATATTTTAGAGATAAGAAAAAGGGCAGAGGGTTTAGAAGACTTGGGCAAGGTGACATCCATAAGCCAGTGGTAGAGCTATGTGGCAGATGGGTGAAGGGGGAAAATGCTCAGTTTCTTGTGTCTACTGAAATCTGCATGCCAATTCGGTATTTATGAATTTGACAAGATTTTCTCCAGCCTTAAGTGTGTGGTTCCTGGGGAAGCTGAGTCCCATCCACCTGACGCTGATGGGTGATCATATGACATTCAATATTCTTAGAGCACCGGTGGATCTTGAACATCTAGATTCCTCAGAGTAGCCACCAGAAACTAGGCCTCATGATGCTGTCAAATAGTTTTTTTAAGATAGAGGAAAGAGCACCAAGGCCTTTATTTTAGTCCCTGCAATTCTCTTCTTTCACATTGCCATGATCATGCTGTCTGCCACATTACAAACTGCAACAACTGTGAAATCCTTGTATCCAGCCATATCCTACATCCTTCCAGCTCCCCCAGTGTCTTGCTCCTAGTCCCAACATCCATCGTTGCTTCAATCCACTTCTTTGTTTTCCCAGGCCTCACTTTTCTCCCTTTAAAATCTTGACCCTTCGGTTAGCTAGTTCATCTTTGCTGTTAAGACTTCTGAATCCCTTATCCCATTGTCCTATTGCCCACATCCCCTTTGAGATGCCAATCCTGTTTGATACTCCCCCACCCCCACCCCATGTAGTTTTTCCACTCTTGCTTACCTGCCACTAGTGAAGTCACACAACTATACTGATTGGGTCACCTACAAATTTGTTACTCAATTTCAACAGGGTCCCGCTGTACTCTAGTTTTGTTGGGTTTTTTTTTTACTCTTCTGTAATTAACTCTATTGAACTCCTGGCAATGGTTGTCTCAAACCTCTTCTGTACCACTACCTCTCTCCATGTTAGCAGAGGTGTGCTAAGAGCAGTAATTTCCTCTGGCCTTGCTATGTAGGCTGAGCTAGTTTTTCCTAGGGCCCCTGCACATTAGGTTGATTTTTCCTTTAAAGGCACTGAAACCGATTTGGGGACTTAATTGGCTCAGAGGACTAAGGCCTGAATGCCTAAACAGTGTCTTAGTGCAAGAGGAATCAGGACTTCCTCAGGCTTCCCACCAGCAGGCTAACGTGACCAACATAAAAACAGGGAAGTGGCCCCCAACTAAATCAATGCTGTATTCCTACTAAATTTCCTTTCCTTGCTATGGTTAAGTAAGTCTTCTTTTATTAACTACCAGATGATCTACAAATGGCTTATTTTTTTTTTCTAATCCTGAACCTAAACTACTGGACTGGCCTGAGCCAGGCTTGATCCACACACAATAAGAGGACTTTGCCTCATAGTGTACTGAAAAAATAAGGCATTTCCCTCTTGAGCATCTTCTTCCCCATTCTACCCTCAAATCTTCTTAATATCTTCATCTTTTCCCCTTTGTTCTTGTCTCAGAGAATGAGGTGGCCCTTCTCCACAATGCCGATCCCTTTACTTGTGCCCATGATTGTATTTTTCCCTTGATGCTCCAAGAGCATGCCCCTTTGATGATCCATTCTCTCTCTAGTTTTCCAGCTCTCCTTATCTGTTGGTTTTTGCTTCCTTCTAAAATGTCATATCTCCCTCATTGCCCCCCCCCAACCCACTTCAGTTGACTACTGTGCTCAGAAGCTATTGTCATATATCTCTCCTACCTTTCACAGCCCAACTCCTAGAAAAAGCTGTTTATACTCCCTCCTTGCTTCTGGTTTTCACCTCTCATTTCTCAAACCATTTAAATCTAGATTGCTCCCCTACCATTTGATAAGTTTTCTACAAGGTCACCAATGAACTCTTTGTAATACCTCTTCTGGGGTTACTCCCCGAACCTGTATTTGAACTTGTGGGTTGGATCCCTAGAAGATGGTTAGTACCTCAGGTTCTAGGGGTAATCTTGTGCATGGCTGCTCCTACTACTATAGCTCTTGAGCTCCCATTGGTGTGCCTCCCATGAATAATCAGCCAGTAGACTTAATTAGCTTTTTTCTTTTTTTAAAAAAGACTTAATTAGTTTTTAGCAAAAGCATTTGCTAAGACAGTATACAAGAAATGTTGGTACTAAACATTCTAAACCTGGAGCATACTCTCGCACAAATTATAATGTCTATGGGAAAATGAGGCTCAGATAGAATACAATGGTAATGAAACACAGTATAGGATACTCATGTGGCAAAGGTTACCCAATAAAATTCCTGGTATTGGAAGTCCTTTTTCTCTGTGTAGAGTACTCATGCAGCTCTCCTTGAATGTAGTGCGCCACTGGATTCTCAGGGTCAGCATCGTTCTTGAATCCGTAACTGATAGTGTTCTCTACTTCAAGAGATTATGCTCCTTCACACTGCCTTCTTTCATAAGGGACTGACTCTATTCATCCATCTATTGTCTTTATCTCTCTGGTCCTGTCTACATACATTGTCTTCTACTGGTCCAGGCTCTCTGATGAGATGGTCAATTGAGGGAAAGGAGGAGAAAAAGTTCCTTTCTGCCACCCAATGGCAATTTCCTTTCAGAGGTTTGGTTTTTCCTCAGATAGCCCATTTGTGTAGCCAATCACACTATTCCCTTCTCAATTCAATCAAAGAGGTTTGGACTTTATAAAGGAATAGAGCTTAGCATCTTGTTTATACATTAAAGCTTCATTGTATGTGACCACACATATTCAATATCACGTGATTACATTGAGACCTTCTGGGATTACATTCATTGAATGGGGCAGTGGTGGAACTTCCTCCATTACATCTTTGTTGCTAAATGCAAAGGCCTTTTTCACATTCCCCATCCTTTTTGAACACTGCAGCATTTGACACTGTTGACTATTCCTTCCTTCTGGATTCTGTCTCCCCTCCTACCCCTCCCTCTGCCCCGGATTTTCATATTGTTCCTCTGCTATGGTTCTCTTCTTACCTTTTGGACCATTCTTTTCTGTCTCCTTTGCAGATTCATTATTCATGATGCACTTTCTATATGTGAGTGTATCCAAAGGCCCCATCTGGGGCCTTCTCTGTTTCTCTATATATTGTCTCAACAGCTTCGGTGGATTCACCCAGCCCCTTCTTTCTCCTAAGTTCCAGTTCTACCTCTCCAATTGCTTACTTGACATTTCTATCAAGATGTCCCATAAGCATCTCAAGCTCAATATGCCCCAAACAGAATTCATTGTCTTTCTCCCTAAATTCATCCAATACATTATCTTTCCTATCTCTGGTGAGGGCATCATCATTTTTCTAGTCACCTATGTTTGAAAACTAAGGATTGTCTTTGACTTCACTCACCCTCCGTATCACATCCAATCATTTGTCAAGTCTTGTCATTTTGACCTGAACATCCTTTCCCCTTCTCTCCACTCACGCCACTACAGTTAGAATAGCAAGTTGGATCTCCAGAAGGTGGCTACTACTTCTCTTCTAATGGTTCTCTGGGTAACCTGGAGGAATTGGGGATGGTTTCTAGAACCCCTATCCAGTAGGTTACTTGCAATATTAATCATTAGTTAATACTCCCTGATCAACATCAATTAGGTTTTACAAAGGTATATTTACTAAGAAGTAAATCAACCACCAATGTACAAAACATCCAAAACTGGAGCATACCCTCCTCTGTTACATTGAGTCCTGCAAAAAATAGGTTCAAACTTCAAATGGTTGCTACAAAACATTTCACTCAAGTTCACCTCTGAGTGTGGCATATGGTATTGGGTCTTAGCTATAGGGTCAAATCACTGATGGGCTAGGTCAAGCAGGTCACTAGATGGCTTCACAATCTCGTCTTTGCATGGATCCCACATTGGGTTAGGCTGCTGTGGCTACTGGCAGACTCTCTAACTGACTATATTTGAAAGCTATCTGATGGTCTTCAGACCTTTCAAAACTTAAAGGTTATAACCTAATCTGTTTTGTTTTGTTTTGTTTTTGTCTCTGGATACTTATTCACCTAAGATCAGGAAAGACTGAACATAATAGAGGTAGGAGAAACAGACACTATGCGTTCATAGCCACATGGCGGCTGGCTAGAGAGATGAGGCAGCCATAGTAAAGTGCTGCTGCTACTACCTTTCCTCCCACCTGGAAACGAACAACATTTTTTTTCCTTCGAACATAAAAGATACTAGAGGAGAGAGAGTATTTATCTATTTGAACCTTTTATGTGCACACTTAGTTCTTGCCTGATGGCCATTTTTTTGGTCCCCTTACAGTCAGCTGAAAGGAAATAGAGGATACTTGTACACACTCTGAATCAGAGAGAGAGAGAGCCTCTCCATCACACACTTTCAGAAGAATCTTTACCAAGCCTCCATGTGAATACTGTGCAAGGTCTAAGACCTGGGTTTAAGGTCTCATTGGCCAGTCACTCCATTACTATCTTAAGTCAAGTCCTTAGCCTTTTTGGCCTACACTATTACAATAGCTTCCCATTTGGTTTCCCCGCATTGCTCCCTTTTGTAATCTATCCTCCACATAATTGCCAAATCAATATTTCTCGAGTACAGGCCTGACTATATCATTCCTTTGCTCAAGAAGCTTTTGTGGCTCCCCATTGCCTTTAGGATAAAATTCAGTTTCCTCTTGGTATTTGTATTGCCCTTCATGATCTGGCAACAGTTCCTCTTTCCAGGCTTATTTTCACATTACTCAAAACTTGCTGTTTCTCGTATGTGACATTTTATTTGCCACTGCTTTGCCTTTGTGCAGGCTGTTTCATGTGCCTAGGATGCCCTCTCTCTTGACTTTTGACTCCTGGAGCCCCCAACTCACTTCCTTGTTTAGTTCAAGTGCTGCCTCTTCCCAAAGACCTTTCCTGACTCCCTCTAGTTATGACTCCCTCCTTTAACCATATTTCATATACAACCTGTATTTAATTGTGCTTACACGTTATATCCTTCAGTTTTACTGAGCTGCTTGAGTCCAGGACTATCTCACTGTTGTTTTAGCACATTGCTTGGTACATAGTATAGGCCTTTTATAAATGTTTGTTGAATGATTGCAATTACAGAAGTAAACAGTATGGTTCAGTAATGTGTGATGATTATAGGTAAAGGAAATTCCTAAAGACTTTCCAAAAGATAATTTCAAGTGGTGTGTGTTAACTGTTGGTAAACAATAATTCCAAACAAACTTAGTGTGATGGCAGTAACGTTTCATAGACATTCAATGTCAGAGTCAGAAGGAACTTTGGAACGTAGACTAGGTTCGCAGAGATCATCAAAGCTAGCCCTCTCGTTTTATAGCTTGGAACTGGAAGGGAGCATAGGAGGTGGGATATTAGAACACAGAGTCATTGAGTGTTCGAGTGTAAAGAGAACTGAAAGATCCATTTTACAGATAAGGAAAGTGAGGCACAGAGAGGTTATGCAATGATCTGGAGAGGTGGCTCATTTTGAGTGAAAGTACCACACAAAGAAAGCTGAACAGCGATAGGAAGCTCCACTATCCAGTGAACTGAACTTGCCCTGCGTGAAAGGAGCATAGGTCACTGATAGGACTTTGCATTTGGAGGAAGTTGTCTGCTAAACGAATAATCCGTGGATAGTCACACTATCTTCTTCAAATAAAGAGAGGAAGCATTCTCGCAGGGAACGGGAGGGGGGACAGCGAAAGAAAGATATCTTAAACTGTGTGGGGACCTGAGAGACCAGCAGGTAAATGAGCATGTGATTGCATGGAGATCATAGCTAGAAGGGACCTAGGAGATCATCTAGGCTCATATGCTAATTTTGCAGATGAGACCAAGGGCCCAGGAAGGTTGCCCCAAACCACACGGCAACAAAGAACAAAGGTGGAGTTTGAAGATTGGTACCTTTGCCTTCAACATCCAGAACTCTCCCCACTATACACACTGCCTTCTTTAAATTCTGTTAGAAACCTAGGTAGCTTTTTAGATCCAAGAACTGGATGTAAAAATCCCTTGGTCTGCTGTAAGAAAATAAATGTCAAAATAATTGTCTTATACACATTGGAAGAAGGCCTCCAGTATGATAGATGTATCCCCTGTGGTGAACTTATGGAGTTCTTATGGAAGGTATGGACAAGAGTTGCACAGAATGGGTAGGCATGGATGAATCTTGATTTACCTTACTGTAAGGGACTTTGATGAGATTACAGATCCATTTCTGTGTTTTTAAATTCTTATGATCAGCTATGTCATTTCAGCAAATCAAATTATTAAGACTCAGGAGAAATAAACTGACCAAAAGGTAGGCAGTGTGGTAGCAGTGGATAGGTACTGCACTTGGGTTCAAATATAGCCTCAGTTCTTGACTAGCTATGTGACTTTGGGCAAGTCACTTCTCTAGGTCTCTGTTTCCTCACCTATAAAATGAGGGGATTAGGTCTCTAAGGTCTCTTTTCAGCTCTAAATCTATGACTCCTATTCTGTCTAAAATTGATTGATACCCTAAAGTTCCTCCACAAAGTCCTGCTCCCATGCCTCACCCCGTTTATAAGTGACCCTGACTTCTCCGAGTAACTGCCAGTGGAACATGGGCTCTGGCAGGTCCTACCATGCTGGGAAGACTTGCCTAATATAGTTTTGGCAATAATCCATTTGCTGAAGACTAACCTCAGTAGTGAAGAGGTTCATCACCAGCAGCTTGGCCCCAGGTATGAATTCTTTGATCATAGCAACCCATGAATGAAAGGGATTAAGGTAATGCTTTAAGAAGCAAGAGGAAGAGCCTGTGTCTCTCCATCTCAGTGTTTCTGCTACAAACTCTGCAATGTCAGAGTCCTAAATTATTACACAACCAGAGAGAGGAGCCATGGTGACCATACTCATTCCCCTTTTCCTGTCCCCCACCCCCATCCTAGGCAGGTCAATGAAGGGCAAAGAGTTTGGGGCCTTCACAATTCACAGGGGAAAGGGGCCAGGAGGGAATGGCCAGGGCCCTTACTGCAAATGCAGAATCAAAGATGCCCCAGGCCTGCTAGGGTTCTGTTTTCCTCTTCATGCTTTAATCATTTTGACACCAAGCTGTACAAAAGTAATTTAAAATTAACATGACTGACACTTGGTAGATAGCAGAAGCTGATGCTGAGCCCCTCACCCTCTCTCCCAGGCAGTCAAGAGGCCTTCATTCATTGGCTGCAGGTCCTGTGGTAGCTGATGAGAGGCCCAGGAAAACGAGTCAAACAATTAATTTGCTAATTTAGTTTTCTGTTTAATTTGAAACCAGAAAATTGTCAATCACCTGTCAGCCCATGAGCTCAGCTCTCTGGCTCAGCCAGGGGCTACTGCAACATCTTGCTCAGCAAACTGGGACACCCTGTGATAGCAAGGGGAGGGGAACTTTGCTTCCTACACCCAGGCAGGCCAGGCTGTATAGTCACATTTCATGGTCACTTTTATTAAGGGAATAGGAGGCAAGGCATACACTTAACACTTGTAGCAAGCAAAAAACATAAAGTGTTCTAGGAATCCCAAGCTTGCCTCTGGGCTTCTCTGGACTAGGGTGTGCCCATCACAGACAGCACTGTTGTTGAGTTGTTTCAGCCGTGTCCAACTCTCCGTGGCCACGTTTGGGGTTTTCTTGGTAAAGATACTGGAGTGGTTTGCCATTTCCTTTTCCAGCTCATTTTTTCAGAAGTGGAAACCGAGGATCTCCCCAATCCACAGCAGAGGACCTCTTACTTTAGTGAGAAAATAGAGGCCGTATGTCATAAGCTCCTTCTCCTCCTCCACTCTATCTCAAAGACCCCTGTCATTTTTTGTTCTCTCTTTCTTTATTCCAGTCTCTGAAGGACCTTCTTTGTGCCGAAACTATGTATGTTTGGTCATTTTTCAGTCATGTCTGACTCTTTTTAACCCCCTTTTGGGGGTTTTCTTGGCAAAGATACTGGAGTGATTTGCCATTTCTTTGTCCAGCTCATTTTTACAGATGAAGATACAGGGTTAAATGACTTGCCCAGAGTCACACAGCTAGTAAGTGTCTGAGGACACATTTGAACTCAGGAAAATGAGTCTTCCTGACTCCAGGCCTGGCCCTCTATCCATTATGCCATCTGATTACTCCTTTTGCTTCTGCCAAAACTAACCCCTGCGTTTATTCCCTTCTACCTCTCCTAGTAGCTTGTTTCCTCAATCCTTCCCTTACTCGGTCTTTGACATCTCACTCTCCATTGCCTTCTTTCTTGTCACCTACAAACATGCCTTGGTTTCCTTCTTCCTTAGAAAAACCTTCACTTGATCCTGACATTCTTTCAAGTTATCTTATATGTTTTCTGTCTTTCATGGTCAGAGTCTATACTCATGGCCCTCATTTCTTTACTTCCTACTTAGTTTTCAGTCCTTTGGTATCTGTTTTCTAAACCCACCACTCAATTGAAACTCTTCTTTCCGAGGTTACCAAGGATTACGTAACTGTTAACTCCAGTGACGTTTTCTCCACCTGACTTCTTTGCACATTTTGATAGACAACTGTGTATCCTCCTAAACATTTCCTCTCCGTGGTGTAAGAGGGAGAATTGCTCTTTAACCAGCAGATTTCTCCAAAAAGGATATAATCATGGTCGATGAGGTTTTAATGTGTTAACAAAATATAAACACTCTTTATCCCTTTAGAAACTATAAATATCTTTCTCTGATTAACTGGAAGGAGAGCTTTGAGGCTGAGCTGCTTTAGTTATAGGGGGCACTATATCCAAGTACGGAATAGTGAGTTGCACTCTAGACAGATGAGGCAAATGTTTAAGCAATTCAAGGACTTCTGCTAGTGAAGAAGAGAGCTGGATATGAACTGAGGAAAGCACTGACCTGGGCAACTGAGAGGCAAGCCAAGGAGAGGAGCAAACCCTGGGAGCTCAGCTGAGTAACCTGCCCAGCAAAAACTGTGCCCAGAGGGAAAGCATGAGGACAGTAAGACCCTTTCAGTCCCTTCACTTTCTGCCCTTGTGACCTCATCTTTTCCCATGTCATTGACTCCTTAATTTCTGTATCTCACCCTAAGCTTTCTTTTCTGAACCACAGTCCTATATTACCATCTTCATGCTGGACATTCTACCTGGATGTCCTATAGTCATTCTTGCAGTCACCCAAGTTCAAAATCTTAGCATCATCCTTGATTCTTACCTTCCTTCTCATCTTCCATATCCAGTTTGTCATCACTTGTTGTCTTTACATCTCTCTCATCCACCCCCTTTCTTTATCCTCCCTTCTCTCTCCTCATTCAGGCTCTTATTACCTGTTATTAGAACTATTGCCGAAGCGTCATATGCGGGGTCCCTGCCTTGGTCTTTTCTTTCTCCATTCCACCCTCCACATTGATGCCAAATTTTTATCCCTAGAATGCAGATTTGATTAAGTCACCACCCTTTTTACCTCCCCCTCTTTCCCAATTCTGGCATCTTCAGTAGCTCTCACTAGTCTCTGGAATAAAATGCAACCTCTCAGCTTGTCATTTAAAGCCCTCCACAGTCTGGCTCCCACCTTCCTTTTCAGTTATATTTCATACTTCCCTTCTCATACTCTTAGCTTCAGTCTGAGTTCCATCTCCTGCCCCTGTGGTGCCCTACATCTGGAATGCATTCCCTTCTTACCTCTGCCTCCTAGCATTCCTAGCTTCCTTCAAAGCATAGCTCAGGTGCCACCCTTATATAATGCATTTCCTTACCTTTTCTGGTTGTTAGCGTTCTCACAAGAATTGAATAGCTCACAAGATTATAATAACAAATTTACTTTCACTAAATCAACGAAAAAGAATACCTTGTCCAGAGCAGAGACATTGAATCAATTAGCATAAAGTTAAGTGACAAAAATCACCCCCCACCAATCCTACAGGGGTATACTCTTCCATAGATTATAATGAAAGCATACCTTTAGAGCTAAAAATCAATTAGCAAACATTTATTAAACACCTACTGAGTGTCAGGCACTCTGCTAATCACCGAGGATACAAAAAGAGACAAAAGACAGTCCCTTCCCTCAAAGAGCTTACAATCCAACAGGGAAGACATCATGCAAACAAATATACACAAAACAAGCTATATACAGGATAAATAGGAAGTTATTAACAGAGGAAAGGCACTAGAATTAAGAGTGGTTAGAGAAAGCTTCCAGTAAAAGATGGGATTTTAGATGTTAGAGGTCATCTAGTATCCTGATTTTACAAATAAGGAAACTTAGGCCCAGAGAAGTTAAATTGATTCGCCCAAGGTTGCGCCACAGACTTCAAATTTGAACGCATGTCCTCTGACTCCCAGTCCAGCACGCTTTTCATTCTACCATGTTGCCAGTGGAGAAATGTGTATATGCAGAGAATACACAGGACCCAGGCACTGTAATAAAATAGGAGGTCATCATACTATTCTCTGCTGCTCCCTGCTGGTCATCGTGTTGTCTTGATCTCTAGCGATGGTGTTCACTGAGCCGCTCTAAACTACCATCAGCTGATCTTCTGTCATTTGACCCCTTTTGGCCATCTGCTACTATCTATTGAGTTGTTGTGGCTAGTAAGCCCTTCTTTCAAAAGAGGGTTAAAGCTCTTTTAGTTTGCATAGCCTAAGACCACTGCACCAGTAAGGCTACCTCCATGAATCAGCAGATGCCCTTAGGCTAAGTTCTCTCTTGCTTTCACACCAGGTTTCTAGCCACAATCTTATGTCTGACTTGGGGTTAGAGAATTGCTTTAACTCCTGTGAGATCCCCAATTATCAACCAACAAATTAGTATGAGAGCAATATGAGGCAGGGGCAAGAGATTCTGCTTAGCACCATAATGCTTCCAATCCTGGTTGTCAGGCAAGTGAACCTAAGGGCATGAGCAAAAAGGCTAAGTGAGGTTGGTTGGCAAGGGGGAAGAGGGTGGCCTATTAGACTCTTTAGAATCTTTGTTCTGAATTCTTACTTTTATTTTGCATCCCTGCCAGGAACAAAATACTTGATCTTTGTTAACCATTTTTGATAGGAATGGGGATAGATTGTTCAAATGCATAGAGACAAATAGGAGTGGAAAAAAATGAAGAATAACTAGTGGTCTTGTCTGATTAGACAAGTGCTTAAAGAAGTGCTTAAAGGGGAGGAATGTGAAGTAAAGCTGGAAATGTAAATACCAGGTGAAAAAATTTGTGTTTTAGACTTTTTTCAGTAGGGAGCCACTAAAGGTTTTTGGTCATAGGAGTAACAGTCAGGCCCCCATACTAGGAAGATAATTTTGTCAGCTTTGTGAAGAAGAAATTGGAAAAGTGAGAAAGGTGGCAAGGAGACCATAATAGTAATCCAGAAAAAGGCAATGAGGGTTCGAACTGGGGTGGCTATTGGAAGGGTAGAAAAGAGAGGACAGATGAAAAAGTAGATTCTACAGGACTTGACAAGCAGTGGACAGAGGAGTGAGAAAGAAAAGAATCAAAGACAACAGAATTGTCACATCTAAGTGACTGGATGGTGTCGCCATCAACAGAAAAAGGAAAGTTGGAAGGAGAGGTAGATGATGTATAGATGTTGCTTTAAACTCCATATGACCGAAGCTGAACTCTGGGTGAATATGTCCCACAGGCCATTGGAGATGCAGGATTAGAACTCAAGAGATAGAGCCTGAATATACCGGTATAGATTTTAAAAAATAAACTAAATAAATATTAAGCACTTATTATGTGCAAGATGTTGTGCTAGGCCCTTGGAATATAAAGATAAGAAAGTCATGCAGCCTCTGCCCTCCAGGAGCTTACATCCCACTAGGTGGGTAAACATGACTTATACACAGAAAAGTGAGTATGATCAGAGCAAAAGAGGGTTCTAGAAAAAATACTCATGGAAAACTAGAGGAAAGAAAGAAGCTGTGAGCTTTCAGGTTATATCTAGGAGGGATTTGCCCAGCCCTTACAATGAATTACCAAGGAATAAAGTATGGAGAGAGAAGAAAAAAGGGCAGAAGATAAATCTTTGGGGGACATCCGTTGAAGAGACTAAGAAGGATCAATCCGACAGGTGGGAAGAGAACCAGGAGAAAGCAGTGTCATAGAAGCTAACGGATGAGAGTATATTAAGAAAGAAATAGGGGATGGGCAGTGAGCAAATCGCTGCAGAAATGTCAAAGAGGAAGAGGGCTGATAAAAAGGTCATTGGTGAACTAGCTATTATAGCACTTTTTATGGTAGTAAAGAACTGGAAACAAAGATCCTGTGAGTCAGAAAATGCTAAACAAATTGTGGTACATGCATGTATTGCAATACTGCTGCTATGTAAGAAATGAATACAGAAAAGCATGGGAAGATTTCTAGGAACTGATGCAAAATGAAATAATCACAACAAGGAAAACAATATATAGACAATAACTACAACATGTAAATGGAAACAACAAAATGATTGTGGGTGAGTGCTTTGGAATTATGACTGAGCTTGGCCCTAAAAGAAAAGATAGTGACTGAATCTCCCCTTTTTGCAGAGGTTGGGAATGGGTGTAGAACATTCCATGTAATGTCAGAGTTGGTCGATGTGTCTACTATCCCTGTGCCCTTCTCCCTCCCCCTTTCACTTTAGTCTTTGTTATAAGGGATGGCTTCTGGGAGGGATATATTGGAAAATGAAGATGATATTTTTAAAAAGATGTAAATAAAGATTGAAATTAAAACAAAGACAAAGAGGTCATTGGTAGCTTTGGGGAGAGTTGAAGAAGAGAATTCAGGGGTATCGCAATAGAAAAATGTCAAAGAGTGTGAGCTAGTAGTGTTCAAAGGAAGAAATCCAAGCAAATCTCTCATAACTAGAGAAATGCAAATGTAAGCAAATCTGAGGGTCCCCTTCACACCCATCAGATTGACAAAGAGGACAAAAAAAGAAAAATTATAATTGTAAAGCAGCTGCAAGAAACTGGGCACCCTGTTGCACCGTTCTGGGGCAGTGGATGGAGCCCTGGGTCTAGAGTCAGGAAGACCTGAGTTCAGATTTGGTCTCAGACACTGTGGGACCCTAGGCAAGTCACTTAACCCTGTTTGCCTCAGTTTCCTCATCTGTAAAATGAGCTGGAGAAGGAAATGGCAAACTACTCCAGTACCTTTGCCAGAGAGATCAAAGAAAGAAACAAAGAACTTATCTGTACAAAAATATTTACAGGAGCTCTTTTTGTTACAGCAAAGAACCGAAAGTAAACAAAATCAGTAGTACAATTTATACAATCACGACAATAGTGAGAAGATAAACAACTTCCAGAGACTTAAGAATTCTGATCAATGCAATGACCAGTTCCAATTTCAGAGATCTGATGAGAAAGAATGTTAATTACTTTCTGACAGATAAGTGATGGACTCAAAAGGCGGAATATGATGTAACATACGATTTCAGACACAACGAATGTGGAAATCATTTTTGCTTTCCTATGTGTTTCTGTTACATGGTTTTTGTTTTTCTCCCACACCTCCCCCCTCATCTTCTCTCACTCCAGTGAAGTGGAGGGCTAGGAATGGGGGAGCCAAAAACAAAGGAAAAGAAGGGCATTGAAACATTTTTTAAAAATGCACAGAACAGAAGGAAGGCCAGAAAAAATCACACACAAGCAAGATAGTTTTATGTTACATGTTTAACTTATATATTTTAAAAGAAAAGCAAACTGTACATAGCTGAGATTAGCAGTTTCGTGGACAATTGTCCATTGTATTATGTATATGAAAATATCTATTTGATTTGGTGTTGAGTTCAGAATAAAAAAAGAAAAAAATTCAGTAGGCCAAGGATTGAGTGTGGCCAACTTTCCCAAGAAGCTTTTAGGGAAGGAAAGGGATCATGGATTTAGAGCTGGAAGAGACCTTAGAGGCCATCTAATTCTACTCCCATTTTTCAGATGAAGAAACTGAGGCCCACTTCACTGAAAGGGAAAACGACTTGCCTAAGGCCATCCTGGTAGAATGCTAGCTGGAGGAAATGGCAAGGTCAAGGAATGAATTCTTTTTTTTTTTAGGTTAAGGGAGACCAGAGCATATTTGTAGGCAAAGGGGAAAGGAGCCAGTAGAGAAGAGACTGGAGATGAACATATCACAGAGCAATAGGGCTTTTATTCCAGGGTGCTATTGGGGGAGGGGTGGCTCTGTTTCGTTCCCCAGGGATCTCCCTCCTAGCGGGGGAGAGAAAGAGAGGGAGGGAGAAAAGAAGGAAGGAGAAAGGAAGGACGAGGAAGGGAAAGAAGGGAAGAAGGAAGAGAAGGAAAGAGAAAAAGGAGAGAGGAAAGATGGAAAGAAGGGAAGAAGGAGGGAGGAAAGGAAGAAGAGAGAAAAAAAAGGAAGGGAACAAGCATGTGTCAGGCACTGTGCTAAAGCACTTTACAAATATTTTCTTATTCATTCTTCATAACAACCTGGAAGGTAGGTGCTACCTATCTCTGTGGTTAGCCTAATAATGGCAGTGGCACCCCTTCATTGCATCAACAACCCAAACCCCAGGAGCCCAGGCAGACTCATAAGAATATGAACTCCTTGAGAGCGGGTGCTACTTTTCCAATTGTGTTCCTGGTGCTTACCACAGTGCTTTGCACAAAATGTGTTTCATTTATTCTTTGGAGGGAGGTGGGGGCAAGCCATCTTGACTATGCCTACTGATCTGACTGCTCTCAGGACTGAATGTCCCTTGTGCAGTGATCCCTAGTTTTGGCTCTAGGAATGAGTGAAAATGGGGAGGGAGGGGTGGTGGAGGAGGAGGAATAGTATTACAGCGGAAATGATATCAAGGTCATGGGCAGAGAGGTTGGCCTTGTCAAAGAGGAGAGTCCCCTGAAAAGCAGGGGAACTGAAGTAATGGAAGAGTGGACAGAGAGGTTTTGAGGTGTGGGGATGAATGGGAGATGAAAGGATATTTCTGGCAGATAATCAAAAGGATTGGAATGCTGGTGTTTTTATGTCCTTGTACAAAGCACTACTAGGTAGTTTAATCCCTGGATTCTTATTACCTTCACAAAAGACTTGGGTTAATAAAACCCACACTCTTACGAGCAAAAAGGAAAGAAAGAGAAAAGACACTAAGAACATGGAAATAGCTCTGGCCTCCACTATTTAAGAACTAAAATTGGTCTATGTCACCATTCAGGCAAGAAAAATAGTGGCTCTTGGATTTCTTTCTCTCCTTCTTGCTGCTACTCCTCACTACCCCTCTCTTGGATGACTATAAGTTCCTCCCAGTTGGCCTCCCTGCCTAAAGTCTCAATGCTTGTTTAATTGAATCATGACCTTGGGCAAGTCATAGAACCTCTATGAGCCTCACTTTCCTCATGTATAAAAAATGAGGCGGTTGGACTAGATGACCTTCTAAAGCCCCTCCTAGCTCTATATCTCGCTCTCTCTTTTTATTTAAAATATATACATTTTTTTCTGTGAGCAAATATTTGCCTTCTTTGTCTCCCATTCCAACCCAATTGTTTTGCTCCACCCCCAATTCCTAATTGAAATTGAAAGAAAAACCAAACCTTGTTACAAACATGTATAGTAAAGCAAAACGACCTTCCACATTGGCCACGTGTAAAAAATGTAAATCTCTCACTCTGTACTCTGAGTCCTTCACCTTTATCGAGAGCATGTTTCATCATTAGTCCTCTGGAGTTGTAGTTGATCGTTATGCTGATCATCCTTTCAAAGTTGTATTTCTTTATCGTGTTGTTTTCATTATATACGTTGTTCTGGTTCTGTTCATTTCACTCTGCAACAGTTCATATGTCTTCCAAGGCTTCTCTGAAACCACTGCCTTCAACATTTTGATAGATAATAGTATTCCATCCCATTTATATTACTTGTTATATATATTTGCATTCAGCCATTCCTCAATTTTTAGTCACTTCCTCAGAATACCATTCTTTGCCATCTCAAGAAAAACTATAAACATGTTTGTATATCCTTTGACTTTGTTTTGCTTAGTACTAATCCCTCCTTTAAAGTACCCTCTCTCTAGTTCCCCCTCCTTCCTTCTCTCATTTCCCTCCTATATCCCTGTTGAGTAAAATGAATTTTTGTACCCAACTGAGTGTATATGTGTGTGTATTCTTGCTTCCTTTGACCAGTTCAGATGACAGTGATACTGTATTCCAAGTTCTCCACTCCTTTATGGTAGTGATCGCTAAATCACGTGTGATCCTGACTGTGGCTCCTCAGTACTTGAATTCTTTCTTTCTGACTGCTTGAAGTATTTTTTTTTATTTGATCTGGCAGCTCTGGATTTTGGCTATAATGTTCTTTGGAACTTTCATTTTGTGGTTTCTTTTTATAGCAGGATTCCTTTTTGTTTGCTTATTCTTTTAGCCTACTACCTGACTTTAGACTTAATGTTAGGGCACACTTCTGGAGGGAAGGTCTAAGCCTGTTGCTACTTTCTTGGAGTTTAGAGTTTAGGGCTATTCTAGGCTCTCAAGGACAACTAAGACTGGGGACCTGCAAGCTTTCAGTATTCTCAAGGTGACCTAAGACAGGGCAAAGTCTGATTACTGTCCTCTGGTCTGAATTCTGCCAGTTCCTTCCCTGGGTTTGGGTCTAAATAACAGTGGATGCTGCTGAACTCAGCCATTATCAGTCAGTCCCCTGGGACAGTCTGCTAGTTCAAAGAGAATTACAGGCTCCCCTTTGGTGTTGGTGTTGGTGTGGGTTTCCTACCCTGGTTATTCCTCTACAGGCTTCAGATTGTACTACAAGCTAGAACTGAGACCCTGCTTTGCTCCTGGGGGCTCTAAGCCACATGGTTGCTGCTCGTTTCTGTAGTTGTTCCTTTTCATTTCCCAGGGACATCCACAACTCCTTATCCTGAACCCCACTCCTGAATCAGGTTCCCTCCTCAAGCCACCCTGGATTTATGACTTAGAACTGAGCAATGGGTAACTAAGCTGCCAGACTGCATCTGTTCCCATCATAGTGCCCCGGCATGGGTCTGGAACCTCCTCCTGCCCTTGAGTACAGTCTCTCCCTGGGCAATGGAATACTCTAGTGGCAGAGGGCTCCTGGCCAGACTCTGTACCCAGTGTCTCAGTGTCTACAGACCTCTAGAGCTGTCTCCCTATGCCAACCTGAGATGGAAAAAAGAAACACTGTGACTTTTTCTTGGATTTTCCTATCAGAATTTGGTCTGGTGCATTTTCTAGATCTGTTTAGAGGAGTTTTTTGAAGGGTGAGGGAAGAAGAGCTTGCTTTCCTGCTTCCTGCTACTTGGCATTGTTTCCTGCCATTCTGCCATTTTGGTTCCTTCTCCATCCCCTGTCTTTCAGCCAAACAAGGATTTATTAATAATATGACCCGTCTCCTGATCTTTACCCTACCCCGCAGGATCGCTGTGAGGATCAAGTAAAATAATATTTGTAAAAAAATGCTCAGGACAACGCCTAACACATAGTAGGAGCCACATAAATGCTCTCTCCCCTTCCCTTAGCAGAGAACGTCAAAACTGTAAAGAGCCTTAGAAGGAGAATGATAGAATGAAAAGGGATATTAGAGGCCACTAGTCTAGCTTCTTCATTCTACATATGAGGGAACTGAGGCCCAGAACACGTAAGTTGTTATAGGGATCATAGATTTAGATCTGGAAAGGAACTGAAAGGCCATTTAGTTTAACCTAATTATGTAGCAGCGGACAGACTAGAACCCTGGTTCCACCTTCTGGTCCTGCGCTTTTTCCAAATATACCACAGTGCTCCATTTTTACTGGGAAGAATGGCCAGGTGGCCTCAAACTTCACCTACTGATTGGTACCAGTGAAATGAAGCCTACTTGACCCTCCTATCTCTCTGGATGGGATGCTCATGTAGAGGTAGTGACTTACTTTTTCCTCCTTGCTGGTCCACTCCCATTCTGCAGCATCTCCATATGCTCTGCTGTACTGGAACATTCTTTCTTGGTCACTCAGGCAGTGGGGTGATAGCTGCTGCCCTGTTTGTGGTTGGGAGTCTATAGAGGGAAAGTCAGGCAATTAAATCAGGATGAATTGAATTCTTAATTGACACAAATGAGACAGACAGACAGCTGGAATGGTGGGGGATGGAGAGGGAGCAGGTGTCCTGGATATGAGAAAGAGAGGAAAGAAGAGAGAGAAATAAATCTAATCTAATGGGGCTGAATTCAGTTCACTTGGTCTTGTAGCACTGACTAGTAAGAGACGCAGACTTTCATACATGTTTGCTACAGCTTCCATAGTCCACAGGGTGTCAGGGGTGTTAATTATAAGGGTAGTGCGACTGGTCTTTTCCAGTGGCCTTTGATAGCCACACTTACCTGCTTAGATCCAGTGAGGTTTCTAGGGGACTCGCTCATTCACCCCTAGTTATCTGGCTTAAAAATAAACCTATTGGACAATGTTAGCTTAGAAGAAAACTTTGATCTTCCCCCCCCCCCCCACCCCTTATTAGCCAAAAAGACCTGTCTCCATCTCCTGGCCTCATCTCAGCTGAAATCCCACTTTCTACAAGAAGCCTTTTCTGATCACCCTTAATGCAAGTTCCTTCACTTGCAATAAGCTCTGATTTTTCCTGTATGTATCTTTACATAGTTTTTTGCATGTTGTCTCCATTAGATTGTGAACTTCTTGGGGACAAAAACTGTAGTCCTAGTGCTCAGCACAGGGCCTGGTACATAGTAAGCCCTAAATAAAGATTTGTTGACGACCTAGTATGGGAAGCTGAGATAATACATCCAGAGCATTCAGTAGATTTGGAAGTTCCTTGAGGACAAGGACTGTTTGCCCATCTTATCTTTGTATCCATAGTGCCTTGGACATTCAGCACTTTAAACATTGATTGGATTGGACTGGGGCTCCCGAGCATAGGTTTCAGATGGGGAAAGGAGAGGAAAGTGTCCAGAGATTGGAAGGCCCTTGTCTGAGGCCATCAGACCAATAAACGGCAGAGGCAGGAGTCATAGCCTGTGGATCATGTGCTCCACCATGCTGCCTTCTGCTGCTGAGACACGCAGGCTTGAAAATTAGAAAGGGAGGTGGTCTGCGGTGTCAGCAGTAGCAATAAGCAGAAACAGAAGGGCAGACGAGCCTTCCATTGAACAAGCATATACCACTAAATGTCTACCGCATGTTCTTCGCTGAGATCCCTCACTGAGCTTCCAGTCTGGTGGGAATATAATAACCCACTCGCAAATAACCTGTGACACACAACAAGATGCTGTCATCGAACCGGAGGGGTGCAACAGAGTGCTTTCTGAAAGGTCCAGTGGGGAGATTGCTCCCAGAAGTTGCTACTAATTAGGAAAGACTGGGGATGGAAGGGAATTTTGAAGGATGGATAGCAAGTCAACAGGCTGAGTTCAAATCCTGGCTCTCATACTTACTAGCTGTGGGTCCCTCAGCAAATCATTTAGACTTTGCCTCAGTTTCTTTAACTGTAAAATGGGCATAAAAATAGCACTTACCGCCTACGATGGCAGTGAGAACAAAACACAATAATCTTTGTAAAGCACAAAGCACTTTTAAACTATTGTTTAGTTATTATCATTATTTTAAATTAATTTTAGTTTTCAATATTTGCTTCCACAAGTTTTAAATTTTCTCCACCCCCTTCCCCTCCCCCCTCTCCAAGATGGCATGTAATCCGATATAGGCCCTACATATTCATTCCTATTAAATATATTTTCACTTGTCATGCTGTATAGAAGAATTAGAATGAATGGGAGGAACCATATCATTATTATTATTAAAGGGGAGGGAGTGGTATTGAATACTCTAGGTAGTTGCCTAGAATCAATCAACAAGCATTTATTAAGCAACTCCTATATGCTGAACAACCGGGACACAAAAGCAAAAAATGAAACAATAACTGCCCTCAAAGCATTTATATTCTACGAGGAGAAACAACATATATATATAAGTGCACACAAAATAAATGCAATGTAATTTGGAATCCCCTCCCCAACTAGCCAGTGGAGGGGAGGGCTGGAAATCAGGAACAGGCTCGTGGAGAAGGTGGTGCTTGAGCTGAGCTTTCAAGGAAACGGGTTTCTAAGTGGTAGAGTTTCAGTAAGACAAGATGGCCCCATTGCCCCTCCCCCACTGCCTGGCCCAAGTGAACTCTCCCAGTGATAGCTGATTGTAGGAAGGCTTTCTGGGGAAAGTATCTTTATGTGGATTCAGAGAGGATTATGGAAGTCCATTCCAGCACTCTGGGGAGGGATAATATCCATTTTTGTTTTGACATCAAGGCAGCCCTTTACGTTTAACCAGATTCATTTTTGTTAGTGCAATAAAGAGTGAGGTCAGAGAATTCTGCTGCCTGACAAAAACGAAAATTATTGTGCATTTCAAGTTTCCGACAGAAAGCCTGCTTTTAAAGCAACTCACTCTGCTCCATCTCTCCAGGATGTCGAATTTACTAGGAACAGAATACATTAGCTTTGAGAGCAATGGTCCCAAATATACACAGGTAGGACAAAGGGCCTGATGGTAGCATTTCCCACCTGCTTTTAGGTCAAAGGTCATTGCTTTGCTAGCCTCAGCCTCTCCTCAGCTGTGTTCAGATAATGGGGCAGAGAACCACCAGGACCACCCAGGGATAGCTGGAAAAGCACTGGCTCTTGAGTCAGATGATCTGGTTTCTCTAGTCTGACCTCTAACACTTGCTGCCTGTATAACCTTGAGCAAGTCACTTAACTGTACCATGCCTCAGTTTACTTATCTGTAAAATGAGAAACTTGTGAGGGCCCTTCTAGCTCTCAATCTATAGTCCCATCCATGGCTAAAAACAAACTTGAGATCTTTTGCCATAGCAAGTATAGTATTGTGAAGAAGCAATTCTCTGGGCTAATATGTTATAGAATCATAAAATACCAGTGGGAACACACAATGCCAGAGTTGGAAAGAAGAGTCCTCAGAAGCAACTCAGTCAGATGGATGCAGGGCTTAATAGAGTTTCTTTCTTTCTTTTTCCCTCAAGAGGAGAAAGTAAGAAGGAGAGAAAATAATGCTTGTTAATTCAAAAAATATATATCATATTATAGATAAGTATGTATAATCGATGTCATTTTTTATAAAAGAACCTTGGAAGTCTGGAAACTAATAATAATGTTAACAGAACATTTATATAGCAATTCAAGGTCTGCAAAACACTTTAATATCTGATTTTATCTTCATAATACTCTATGAGGCAGGCACTGTTATTGCTCCATTTTAAAGGTGGGCACTGTGGCTGAGAGAGAAGTGACTAACTCAGGGCCACACAGCTAATAAGTGTCCAGAGGCAGGATTCAAAGTCAGGTCATCCTGACTTCAAGTCTAACACTCTAGAACCTGGAACCCCACATTTCAAATCCTCTGCCCTCTCTGCTGTGCCCTATTATCACGTTTTAGATTAAAGCAGAGAGCTTCAGTGAGGAACCAAGTGTATAATCTGGTCTTTCCCATTGTTGTTGTCGCTCAGTCATGACTGACTCTTCGTGACCGCATGTGGGGTTTTCTTGGCAAAGATACTGGAAGGGTTTGCTATTTCCTTCTCCAGCTCATTTTACAGATGAGGAAACTGAGGCAATCAGGGTTAAGTGACTTGCCCAGGGTCATATGGCTAGTAAGTATCGTGAAGATGAGTCTTCCCAACTCTAAGCCTGGCGCCCTATCCGCCGCACCACCTAGCTGCCCTATTTCAGTCTGTAGGAAGGCAAGATTTTTCCCAGCTTCCCCAGAGCTAGTTTGGTCATGCCACAGAACTTTTCAGATCCTGAAGACCAACACAAAAACAATCCTGAGAAGTTGTATCCCAGTAATATCCATCCTGGAGTCTGCTGATGGCTTTGGGGCCTCAGTTCTTACCCCTTTTTGTGTCACAGGCTCCTTTGAAAGTCTGGCGACACCTATGGATTCCTCAGAACAATGTTTGTCACTTACATTCACAACGAGGGAAGTGGCAGTGAAGTCAGGAAGGCCTCAGATGCTCACTAGCTGTGTGATCAGCTACAGCCATTTAACCATGGGTTGCCCCAGAGGCCCCTGATGGACAATGGAAAGAGCTCTGGGCCTGCAGGCAGGAAAATTTGAGTTCGAATTCAGCATTAGACACTTACTAGCTGTGTGACCCTGGGCAAGTCACTTAACTTCTCTGTTTGCCTCAGTTGCTTCAATAGTGAAATGGGGACAACAACATCAACTTCGCAGGGGTATCTTAAGTATAAAATGAGATTATATTTGTAAAGTGTTTTGCAAATCTTGAAATGCTATATAAATGCTAGCTAGTACTATTATTATTGCTGGCTATTAATAATAATGCTTAATTTCAGCTAGAGGTTAATGAAAATAAAGATTTGATTTTTTTTTTCTGTTCCAAGTTCACAGTGAAAGTTAGGGTCAGACCTTGGTGATACGTGGACCTTAGGTTAGGAACCCCTTCCCTAGAACCTCTGAAATAATCCATAGGGTATGGTTATTGCATCTTTTCAAACATTCAGGCTTCAAACATACGGCCTCCCTCAAAGGGTATCTGTTAAGAAACCAAGGAGAAAGCCAAACAGACTTTGTCGGGAGAGCCAACTCAGTTGGCAGTTGTGTGAGGACCAGAGGAGCAGAGAGGAGTTTGGGAAGGAGGAGAGTGTGCGTAGGAGGGAGAGAAGGCACTCAGAATCTCTGGATGAAGGGTATTAGTCACAAGTGTTTTGTTTTCATTCTCAGATGGGAGGGAAGTAAGAAGGTGGATTTTTGTTCATTGAAAAAAATTAAATAAAAGACAACATGAACCTTTGTGTGATCTGGAAATCCCCACTCGCCTTTAACACTAACAATTATCATGGTGGGGAGGGGAGGGGAAGGGAGGGGAAACTCTGTGCCTTTCTCTCCAGAAACTTTTTTTTTCTTTAAATGGGGAAATCCAGAATAAATGTAATGAAAAAAAAAAAAATGATTCCCCCTCCTACTGGCTTCTCCTGACCTCACTCAGCAAAAAAAAAAAAAAAATCACTTTCCATTACTTTTCAATAGCTAATCCAACGTTTATTTTGCCCACCTTGGAAATACGAGTCCAGAAAGAAAGCAGCCCCTACTCGGAGCCTCATTTTCCATGTTCTCCCCAAACGACGTTCTCTCTGCCTCTTCCATCCATCGCTCACTAGCCAGGCAGGACCAAATGACCCCTTGGCTGTTTACTTAAGGAAAGAAATACCTCTGGGGAAAGAAGGATTTTCTCCTCTGTCCCATTCCACCGAAGCGCTTCCACCTGCCATGGGCTTACACCACCATCTGCTGTTAAAAAGGAAGACAACAGCCCAACTGAACCACTAGCCTCCCCTCCAATCCACAGTGGATATCTTTTAAGTGGTAGCATTATCTGAAAAGAGAAGGAAAGCGTGGTTGTAGCTGTCTGCTTGGTTTACGGTTACTAATGATCTTGGTCAGAAGGAAGGGGTTGGCACAATGGGCATGTTCCTTCTTTCAAGGATGTCAGGGAATCAGTCTTTTTCCTTGAAATTGAGTAAAAAGTGATGCTGTGTCATGGAAAGGGGTCTAGCCCAGAAGCCAGGAGACTTGAGTTCAAAGTGTCACTTGGATTTCATCTAGACAGTCTGGATCAGGCCCTGCAACAGCCCTTTATAGAGTTTATAGGTCTATAGAGTGGGTGGTTTTGATTCGTTGGCTTAGGGAAGGGTTGATGGGGACACCCCCTCTCTCAGGGCAGATCAGCAGACTTACCAAGGATGATACAGATGTCAGAAACTACACAAACCCAGGTCATCCTGCCTGAAGACAGCCCTCTATCCACTCTGCCCTTGCTGCTTTTTACAGCCTAGGAAACTGAGGCAAGGGCAGCGTGCAGAAATTACAAGGAAGCACATTTCTGTTTGACATGAGGAAAAACTACTGAGCTTTCCAAATGTGAAAATTAGAGCATGCGTGTTTATGGAGGGGAGAGTACTGGGTCCCCTCAACTATTCAATCTCCACTTGCAAAAATACAGCTTTCCTTTGTGAAGCTCCTCGATGTAAAGTGACCTATTCCTCATTTGACCCTAAGTAATGCTTTGCCCCTCATTTGCAGTTGTTTTCTTGTTTATAGTATAGTTATCTCCTGGCATTTTGAATCTCTTTGCTGCAGTATCTTCTCCATAAGCAGCAGCATGGAGTAGTGCTTATGGTGTTTGTTGGTCCCAGAATCCTGAGGACCTGGGTTCAGATCCCATCTCTGATTCTCATTAGCTCTGTCAACCTGGATAAGTCACTTCCTCTTGGTTACCTCACCTGAAAAATAATGCATATTCTACCTACATCACGGGGAGGTTATGGGGCTCAACTGAGATAATGCATGGAAAGTGCTTTGTAAATGCCAGTCTTTGTGCAGAAGGCAGGAAACAATACTACCCTCTCCTCCTAGATTCTTCCTTCCTTAGGGATTTTCCTGATACTGCTTTCATCTGATTCTGCTCCTTCTTATCTGACCTTTCCTTCTCAGTATTCTTCATAACTTTTAACTGTGGGTGTCCCTCAAGGCTCTGTCCTAGGCCCTCTTCTGTTCTCTCAGCACTCACTTGATAACCTCATCTGGTCCCATGAGTGGTCATCTCTATGCAGAGGACTCCCAGGCTTCTTTATCCAGATGTGTTGGTAAGCAAAATGGCCTTTGGTTTTTTTTTGAGTAATTCAGTGTATTTCATTGAGCCTTACCAAATGCTAAGCCCAAGGCCCAAACCCCTATTAGGTGTGGAACCTATGTGGGTGTGGATTGGTGCCTGAGGTGGGGCCCAAGGTGGGGCTGGCTAAGAGGAGCTGCTAACTCCAGAGCCATGCCCTATTAGGTGTTAACCTAACCTATGTGGATGTGAACCTCCCAGGGTCCTAAGGGGAGGGGCTAACTCAAGAACCAATCACAGCAGCCTAAATTCTGGTCATTCAGATGAGG
>CM053622.1:767802122-767814143 GCA_028646595.1 Phalanger gymnotis
TTGTAATTTGTTTATATTTTGTTCTGAAGTTCAGGGTGCTGGCTTTTTCCTCTGAACTATGTGAATGATGTTTGTGTGCTGAATTAAAGTAAGCTTGTCCATCCCTTCACCTTGCTTTCCTTAGTTAAGCAGATCAAAAGAACCTGTGCCGTTGGCAGCTTTCTGGGTGCTGGCTGTGGGGGGATCTTACATCCCCACAGAAGCTGCTAGCCAGATTGTTGAAACACCAGACCCAGTCTCGCTCCTGACTTGTAGACCTACACAATCGTCTACTAAATATTTTGAATTGAATGTCCCAAAAGCATTTCTAACTCATCATGTCTGAAACAAAATTCATTATGTCACCTAGTATGAGGCCTTTTCTTGGTTCCCCCAGCTGCTCCTGTCTTCTCGTCTACGGCTACCTTCTGCCTACTCTGTATGCTATCTTCTATATATATATATATATATATATATATATATATATATTCTTTGTATATACATATATATATATTCTTTGTATATATATATATTCTTTGTATATATATATATATATATATTCTTTGTATATATGGTCTTTCTCATTAGAATATAAGCTCCTTGAGGACAGGAGCTTACAGCAGTTCACAGTTCCCGGAACATAGTAAGCACTTAATATATGCTTGTTGAATAGTTTCCCTACTCCAACCCACCCTTCTTTAAACTTCCCTATATCTATCAAATGTTCCACCATCTTTCCATAGGAATCCGGGGTTGCCCCCATGAAGGTATCCTCATTCATCACCTTGGACAGCCAATTAGCTTCCAAGTGTTGTCAATTCTTCTTCCTCTATAATAATAGTACACATTTACGTAGCACTTTAAGGGTTCCAAAGTGCTTTACAAATATTATCCTATTTTATATTCACAACGGCCTTGGGAAGGAAGTGCTATTATTATCCCCATTTTATAGAGGAAGGGACTGAGGCATATAGAGAGGGGATGTGACTTGCTGAGGGTCACTCAGCTAGGTAAGTGTCTGAGGCTGAATTTGAACTCAGGTCTTCCTGGGTCACTCAGCTAGGTAAGTGTCTGAAGCTGAATTTGAACTCAGGTCTTCCTGACTCCATGCTCAAAACTCTTTCCACTTTGCCCCCAGCTTCCTCTCACTCCCATGGTCACCACCCTAGGTGATGAAGGCACCTCTTGCCTGGACCATTGGAATGGCCTCCTAATTGGTCTCCCTGCCTTGGCTCTCTTCTCCACACAGTTACCAAAATGATTTTTCTAAAACACAGATCAGACCACGTAACTTCCCTACTCAATAAATTCCAGTCACTCCCTAATATAGTTAGTATCAAATGCAAACTACACTGTTTGACCTTTCAAATCTTTCACAATCTGATTCCAACCTACCTTTCCATCCTATTTATACCTTACTTCCCTTCACACACACACACACACACAGTCCAGTTAACTGACCTTTGTTAGTTCTTAAAATGTTTTAAAAATAATTTTATTTACAATTTTCAAAAAAGAAAAAGAAAACCTTTCTAACAAATAAGCATAGCCAAGAAAAGTTCATCTATATAGGGGCCTTTTGCACAAATATATGACTCTTCACCTTGGGTACGTCGATCACTTCTCAGTCAAGAGGCAGATGATATGCTTTGTCTTTGGTCCTCTGGAGACACGATTGCTTGGAATCCTTATTCCTTCAGTCCTAAGTTCAGGTATAAACTCTTCAGTGAAGGCTGCTTTAAGACCTGTCACTCTCTGATGCCACATTTATCTATGTGCATTAGAGAGATTGTGGTGAAGGGCATCAAGTGTTGCATATGGAAATCAAGAATCCCTTTTCAGACACTTATTATCTGAGTGAACCTGGGCATGTCAGTTAATCGCTATCTGCCTCAGTTGCCTCATCTGTAAAATGAGGATAACAATATCCACCTTTCAAGGACATGGTAAGGACCTAATGAGATAGTCAGACATATTATGGGATAGCCCTCAGAGAGGTAGAGGAGAGACACTTAGAGAAATTATGGCGATTAAATAAAAACAGCTATAAAAACTTATTTCAAACAAAAGGAAACTTTTCCTTAACCATTGCTATAAAAGATACCTAATCTTGTTCTCTTCTAATTTTTTTTTAATGGTATGACTTCTGACATTCAAGGTGTATGTCCCTTTTTAAGTTTATTGTTGCACGTGGTGTAAGATGCTGGTCTAAGCATAATTTCTGCCAAACTGCTTTTCAGTTTTCCCAACCCAAATATGCAGTTATTTCTTATGTGATTATGTTCGCAGCCAATCTCTTATTTTACTGATGAGGGAACCAAGGCCCAGAAGGGTTAAGTGATTTGTCCTTAGTCATACAGGCAGTAATTGGCAGAGGAAGAAGAATATGAATCCCTGTCCTTTGACTCCTACTTCATTGTACCAGCTGGTAAGTGGCAGCTCAACCCCTGGCCTTTTGACTTTACTTAGAGCTATAGATTTTCTTCAGGCTTATCTCTCTACTTATATTTGCCCCTGGATCAGTGGATAATATGAAACCTCATTCTTATCCTCTCTCTATGGGAAAAAATTCTGGAATGAATTCCACTGGCAGGTGAGCAAACCTGAACAAAGCTGTGCTGTGGGAGCTCAGGTTTTTGCTAGTTATCTGGAGAATTGGCCCTGTGCTAAATGTTACCCATTTTAATGAAAACTAGAGCTGAATGAGTGGGGAGGGGTAGGCCAGACTGATATCAATCTAACTGGTTCCAAGCTGCCTAGTTCATAAATACCATAGTCGCCCTCAGGCAGAGCTCGATCGGGAAAGCCGGGGATAGGTGGGGAGGGAGGGAGTGCTCATCTTCCCTCTTGTGGTAATTTCTAGAATTACAGCTACCTATTAACTCATAGTAGGTAAAGTTAAGAAGCAAGTCAGGTTAGAGAATTCAGGGCACTTCCCTGTGGGTAATATCCAGGAATCTCTCTCTGAGTTATCTTGCTCCCAATGGGAGAGCTTCTTCCCTCTGCGTCTGGTATGTATTCTGTGTATAACTTCTCTGATTTCCATTTTGCTGCTGATAAATGGATTTTCTTGGAAAAGAAAGAAGAGAGAAAAAGAAGGAAAGAAAAGAAAATAAAGGAAGAAAGAGGAAAGAAAGAAGGATGGAAGGAAGGAAGGAAGGAAGGAAGGAAGGAAGGAAGGAAGGAAGGAAGGAAGGAAGGAAGGAAGGAAGGAAAGGACCTTGGAATACAGACTGTTAGAAATGGAAGGAATTATTGAGGATGAGACAGTGCTTGACTATTTGCTGCCTTTTAAATTCTTTATGAAATCAATGTAATAAAAATAAAAAAAACTTTGGGAAAGTATTTATATAGCAAACATGACAAAAATTCAACATCTAAAATATAAAGAACCATTCAAAATCCAGAGTGGTAACGCCCAGTCAAAGGATATAAACAGGCAATTTTTAAAAGAGAAAGCAAATCATTAATAATCACTTAAAAATAGTCTTATTAGTAATCAAAGTGTTTCAAATTGAAACAACTCTGAGATACCACCTCATAACTTTCAAATTGGAAAAAAAGAATTAAAAGCAATAAAATTTAAAGTCAGCAGGTTGTAAAGAACTGGGTATGTTCTAAAACTGCCACCATGAACTATACCCAAAGGTTTATAAAACTGTGCATACCCTTTGATCTAGCAATACCATTGTTAGGTCTGTATGCCTAAGAGATTTTTTAAAAAGGGGAAAGGACCTATTTGTACAAAAATATTTACATCTGTTTTTGTGGTGGCTAGGAATTGGAAATTGAGGGGATACTCATCAATTGGGGAGTAGCTAAATAAGTTGTATTATTTGTTTGTAATGGAATAATATTGTGCTATAAGAAATGACGAGCAAGATTTCAGAAAAACCTAGAAAGACTTACAAACTGGTGCAGAGTGAAGTGAGCAGAACCAGGAGAACATTGTACACAGTAATAGCAATATTGTATGATGATCAACTATGAAAGATTTGTTACTCTGATCAACACAGTGATCTAAGACAATCCCAAAAGACTGATGATGAAAAGTATTATCTGCCTCCAGAGAAAGAACTAATAGAAGCATACTATTTTTCTTCTCCCTTCCTTCCTTCCTTCCTTTTTCTTTCTTTCTTTCCTTCCCTCCATCTTTCTTTCTTTTAAAGTTTTCTTCCACAAAATGACTAATATGGAAATATGTTTTACATGATTGCACATGTATTGCCTATATCAGATTGCTTACCATATCAGGGAAGGGGGAAAGGTAGGAGAGAAGGATAGAATTTGGAACTCAAAACTTAAAAAAAAAAACCTGAATGTTAAAAATTGTTTTTACATGTAATTGGGGGAAAAACAATATTGAAAGTAAATAAATAAAACTGCCCCCACTCTGGTGCAAGCCCTCTTCATCTCATACCTGGATTACTGCAATAGCCTGGTGGGTCTGTCTGCCTCAAGTCTTCCCCTACTGCAGTTCATCCTCCATTCTGCTGTCAAAGTGACCTACCTAAAGCACTTGTCTGACCATGTCAACCTCCTACTCAATAAACTCCAGTGGCTCCCTATGGCCTCTAGCATGAAATACAAAATCCTTTGGTGTTCAAAGCCCTTCACAACTTAGCCCTCCCTGCCTTTCCAGTCTTCTTACACCTGAAATCCTTCCACTATTCTCTGATCTTGTGATACTGGCCTCCTAGCCGTTTTGCAAGTAAGACACTCTATTTCTCAGCGCAGGGCATTTTCTCTGACTGTCCCCTAGGCCTGGAATATTCTTGCTCCTCATCCTGGCTTCCTTTGAGGCCTGGCTAAAATCCCACCTCCTACAGGAAGCCTTTCCCAGCTCCTCTTAATTCTAGTGCCTTCCCTCTGTTAATTATTTCCTATTTAGCTTTTTTGTACATATTTGTTTGCTTGCTGTTTCCCCCACTGAACTGAGAGCTCTTTAAGGGCGGTGACTGTTTTAATTTAAATGTAACTGGATAAATAAGTAATCATAAGCAGTCACCTCAGATTCGTACCCCCTACTTTCCTCCTTTGCTCCAAACAGAAAATTGAGGTTGCCTTATTTACCAATGGCAGCTTGCCCTTCAGTAGAATCATCAACCTTTGTCTCCTTAGCTTAACACAGAATTCTTCCTGCCTGCCTCATATATACCTACATACATTATATTGTCTTTTTCAGTTATTAACATTTCTAGTGGGATTTAGATGCTGCCCCTTTAGGAAGTAGCCAAAAGAGCATTGGGGGTGCAGAACATGGGTCAGGTAAGTTTTATTGGGGGGTGTGGTTTAGTCATAGATCTAGAGGGTGGGTTACCACTGTGTTAGGCCTGCCCACCACCTCTACTGGAGTGTGTGTGTGTGTGTGTGTGTGTGTGTGGCCAAAGATGACTTTCCCAGGTGAAACAGAAAGATTGAGCTAGAGAAGGTTCAGAATTGCCTTTGGGGCTTTAATGACTCCCCTCCATTATGCCCCCAAAGTCCCACCATTAGCACTTAATGAGCTCCTTTGTCTCCCGAAGGATGTCAAGTCAGACAGAAGGAGGAACTGGGAGAAAGCCCAGAGGAGGAGGCTTTGCTGTGTAAAGGTAGAGGAGCCTGGGAATCATTTCCCTTCACTTTCTTCATCCATAAAAAAGGGAATTAGACTAGAAGATCCCTAAGGTCCCTTAGGGACCAACATTCTGGGTCTAAACCAATGAAATGGAAGGAAAAACCCAATCTAATTGAATTTGTCATAATTACAATGAATAATTATAATGAATTATAATATTCTTGCCCCACTCTGCCCCTTCCTCCTATTTTTGCAGAACTGTGCAACTCTAGCACTGCACATGGCCGCCTTTTTACTCTTTCTTTTTTCTCTTTATTGTGAGGAAAGGCTCTCTGGATGGGGGAGAAATATATTTAGAAAAGATGATGACATAAAAACAAAAGAAAGTTTTTTTATTATTCATTCTGTGAATCTATGAGATAGAAGTTTTGGACTTACCTTTCTGATAAATTGAATAAATTCAATTCAACAAACATTTATTAGGTACTCAATATGGGCTACTTGAACAAGATACTTAATCCTCAGTCTCTGGGCATTTTCTCTGGCTATCCCCAATGCCTAGAATGTTTTCTTTTCTCATCTATGCCTCCTGGCTTCCCAGGCTTCCTTGAAGTCCCAGATTCTCAAGAAGCTTCTCACCTTCTACAAGAAGATTTTCCTAATCCCCCTTAATTATAGCATCTTTTCTCTGTTGATATCTCCAATTTATCCTGTATATAGATTGTATATACGTAGTTGTTTGCATGGTATCTTCCCCACTGGACTGTGAACGGACCATATTGTCCATGGGGTTTTCTTGGTAGAGACACTGGAACTGTTTGCCATTTCCTGTCACATAGTAGGCCCTAGATAAATGTTTGTTGACTGACTGACTGATAGGGTTCTATGCTAGGTTCTGGGGGAGTTATGAAGCTCATAGTCTCTGCCCTAATGAAGCTTAAAGTAGACAAAAGCAAGGAAGGAAAAGATGAAGAGACAGAACCAAATCAGGCTAACCTCCATTGGCATTTCCAGAAACGAAAGGGAAACCTTTCTTTGTAAGACTTCTCTTTTCTTCTTAAAACACAAACTTACACATTTATTGATATCTTTTATCTTTATATAACTTTGATTTCCAAATATATTCCTTCCTCCACCTCTACTCAGAGAGCTTTTTCTTATAACAAACAATGAAAGTGAGAGAGAGAGACAGAGACAGAGAGAAGGGGAGGGACAGAAGGGCGGGGCCATTGAGTAAAACTAACCAAAAATTGAGCTGAATCTGACAATATTTGCAAATTTCCACAGCAATAGTCCCCCATCCAAGGATAAAAGGAAGAGAGGTGAGTTCGTCTTATATTCAGGGACTAAGTTTCGTCTTTGTAATTATGGAGTATTCAGTTTTATTTTTCAAAATTATTTTCATTTAGATGTTGGAATCATTGTACATATTGGTTTTCTGGTTCTGCTCATTTCATTTTGCATCAGTTCATGTAGGACAATTCTTCCTATACTCCTTTTTTCATAATTATCTTTTTTTAATGGAGCAATAATATTCTGTCACATCTGTGTACCATGATTTGTTTGCCCATTCCCCCAATCACGTGCTCTGAGGAGGGAACCTACTTTGCTGCCTGCTTTTGCTCTTGTTTATAGGACATTTAAGACTTGAAACTTCAAGGAGTTACTTGGGCCTCTTTTCTGTTTTTCTGTCTAGCAGTCAGAGGGAGGCAGCATGGTGCTAAGGAATGAGCGTTGGCCTTGGAGTCAAGACTCCCTGGTTGGAGTATCTCCTCCTCCGTGTTTTAAGTGACTAATTCTGGGCTAGCCCTTTGATTTCCCTGTTTCCCCATCCATAAAGTGAGGATAATACCACTTGTAATACTTCTTTCCTAGGATTTAATTAGTCAATCACTAAACATTTACAAAGTGTCTACTATGTGCCAGATGCTGTGTGAGGTGCTAGAGATAAAAACATGACGCAGTGCCTGACCTCAGGGAGTTTACTGTTTAGCTTGGTGAAACAGCAACATGTATAATTATATACAAAACATGCAGAGTTCATGCAAAGGTGGGGTAGAGGCACTTGCAGCCAGGGCAATCAGGACAGGCCTCAAGTAGGAGGTGACCCTTGAGTTGCACTTTGAAGGAATATAGGGGGTCTAAGAGCTGAGAGGGGAAGGAGGAGAATTCCAGGCCCAGGGAGCAGCCTGTGAGGGGCACCAGAAGGGACTGCTACATGGATCCAATGAGCTAAGGTATGTGAAATCTTATAAAGCAAAAGTGCTTGATAAATGTATTATTATTAAGAAAAAAGTACCAGAATATGGGGTTTTGTAGGAGATTAGATGAGGAGATCAAACTTGCTGGCTGGCCCCTGGACTCCAAAGTGATTCTATGAAAGTTTGTACCCTTTGGGGGCCCCTAGGGAATCCCCTACAAGGAAACCTGGGTTTCCAGAGGACATAAGCAGGCCTTGGATGCTAGGATGGGAAAGAACACCCCAAGGGGGGCAAATAATTATCGTTAATTAATTAATAAAAGCATTAATTAAGCACCTACTGTAGACTGGGGATACAAAAGAACCTCAGTGGCCCTCAATAGCTTACTTGCCTTTGGTGTATATATAAATGATGTGCACTCAGAAAATGAATATAGAAAATACAAAGTAATTGTGGGGGAGGAGTTACACCTAAGTAAATTAGGTTAGGTTTCCTGTAAAAGGTGGCACTTAGCTGAACTGTGCAGGAAGCTGGGGATTCTATGAGACAGAGAGGAGGAGGGGAGGGCATTCTAGGTGTGAGATCCACCCAATACAAGGCCTAGGGAAAAGGGATGGAGTGTCCCATCTAGGGAATGGCCAACAGTCCAGCTTTGTTGGGGCCAAGAGCCAGTAAAGTAGAGTGAGATGTAATAAGTCCAGAAAGGTAGAGTGGTAGCCTATTTCAGAAGGCTCTATTAAAAAGTCAAATAAAAGAATTTTTAGTGTATCCTAAAGACTTGTGAGATCATAGTTAGAATGGTTTCGTGACTGATGCATTTAGGTAATTTGGTTATCTACAATGGGATTGGAACAGCTAGATATAAGGACAGCTGAAGAAGTCCAATATGGCCCTTAAAAATTATTTATTTTTAATTGACAAATATTGAATTTTCTGTCCTTTCTGCCACCCCTCATAAAAAAGAGAGAAAACTCTTGTAACAAATATGCACAAACATGGACACAACAGCCATGTAGGAAAAAAAAAAAGGTCTTAAAAAAAAAACAGACAACTTCACAGGATAGTTGAGGTGTGGTTAGATAGTGAAAAACATCTTGAGGTTTTAGTGGACCACAAGCAGAATGTGAGTCAGCAAATATGGCAGCCAAAAAAAGCTTATGCAATCTCAAACTGGAGAGGCATAGTTTGTAGGAAGAAGGAGGTGACAGTCTTATTTTACTCCTTTCTTGTCAGGCCTCATCTGGAGTATTATGTTCAGCTTTGGGTCCCATGGTTTAAGACATTGAAGAACTGGAAAGTATCCAGAAGAGGACAACAAGGATGAGGAAGGGCCTTGGGTCCATGCTGTATGAGGATTGGCTGTTATTATTATTATTATAGTTATTAATGCCATTGTTTGTTGATTTTAAAAAGTACCCTAAATGGCTCTACTCCAACAGAGGAGTCTTTCACACAGGACCATAAAAGATTCCTTAGTATATGAAGTACCTAATAGAGTGTGACTCTATTCAATGACCTTCTGATTATTAATGTCAAATGAGTTAAAAACAGCAATGTGTGCTCACCAAAGGTATTGGCCACTGTTACGGAAGGTGTCCTGCACAGAATCCAAATCCAAGAGAGATTCTTTGTATACAGGGAAGCTCTCCAGATGCTCCTGTCTGCAGACGACATTATGCTGATTTCATGAAGCTCAAGAACATCAAAGAACCTGCTTAAGGAGATCCATGGTTACTCAGATGAAACTGACCAAACAATGTCTATAGGAAAAACTAAATGGATGAAAAATGTGTATCTTCCAGACTCAGGCATGACCCATATTGGCTGACCTCCTAAGCACCCAATCTAATGGTATTATTTTTCTAGCCCTTATACTCTTTGACCTCTTTCAGGCCTTTAACAGCAGCTAGGTGGTGCCACAGCGCACAGAGCTCTGGGCCTGGAGTCAGGAGGACCTGAGTTCAAATGTGGCCTCAGATACTTACTAACTGTGTGACCCTGGGCAAGTCACTTAATTCTGTTTGCCTCACTTTCCTCATCTGTAAAATGAGCTGGAGAAGGAAATGACAAACCACTATAGTATCTCCGTCAAGAAAACCCAGAATTGGGTCATAAAGAATCAGACACAACTGAAACGACAGAATAACAAAAGCTGTTGGTGCTACTGACCAATCTCATCTACAGGGGCTCCCTCTCGTTGTCTTTCCCCTGAGCTTTGGAAACTTATCAATTTCCTGATTCTTCTCCTACCTCTCTAACTGGGCCTTCTGTCTTTTTTCAATGGCTCTTCTTCCTCTTCCAGACCCTTAAATGTGGGTATTCCTTAAAAATCTTCAGGGGTTAATCAATTGATCAACAAATATTTATTAAGCACCTACTATGTGCCAGGCACTGTGCCAGGCCCTGGAAATACAAGTTCAAGGACTAAAGCAATCCCTACTCACGGGGAGTTAACATTCTAATGAGGAAGACAAGCACATGGAAAAATAGAGAGAGAACAAATATAAAGTAAATAAATAGAAATGTACACAATGTAATTAAATACAAGGTAGTTTGAAAGGGAAGGTGCCGGGAGTTAGAGGAATCAGGAAGAGGATTCATGCAGAAGATGTTGCTTCAGCCGAGTCTTTAAGGAAGAGAGAGTGACTCTATGAGCTGCAGGTAAAGAAAAAGTGCATTAAGTCCAACTCGCATACCAAGTGAAGTTCAGAGTCCTATGCCTGGCAGTCAATGCCCTTCCACAACTTAGTGCCACCCACAAGAGTTTGTATCTCCACTCCTAGAGCAGTGGTTCCCACTGAGTGGTTCACAATCCCTATGGAGGTTCATGATAATAGTCAAAAGAGTTCATACCAAAAATTCCTTAACGGTGTTTTAAATAGTAAATATTTGCTCAATTATATAACAGATACATTTTTCCTCTTGACAATAAGCATGTGCATTTGTGAAGCATTATAGGTTTGTTTCTGCAGTGATACAAAACCATCATGATCATATGTGCAATGATTTTGGTGTTCATATGGTGATTATATCAAACTTTGGCCACTTCTGACCTTAAACACAGTATGTTCTTGAAGTTTTTCAACCTGTCATCAAATTGTTTCCAAACCTCCACAGGGGTTTGATGTTTAAGTGCAAATCTGTTTTCAAAGGGTGATCAGATGCACATGTGTATCCTCATGGAAAAAGGCAGGGACCTATTTCTCTGGAAGAAGACATGTTGTGTTCCCCTACCATGTGGGTGGGAACATCTTCTTTCTATTATCTGTGTAGCTGGAATAAGCTACATCTTGAAGATGACCAGGCTGGGACAATCTCTCTTTTTCTAGCTGCATCCAAGGAGTGTGAAGGGCCTCTTTACCCACAGGATGAGCACCATGAACTAACCTGGGTAAAGGGGAGGACTAGTCTCCTTCCCCACTTTTTTAGGCCCCATGACCCTGAGAAACAGCTTTGGAGTTTTGTCCTGTTTTATTTGTTCTTTTCAGCTCTAGGGGCAGGCAGTGGAGCCCTTGGACCAAGAGCTTAAGCTGTGGTGACCTTGGGGGCAGAATTCTAGGCCAGATCGATGTGGTTGCCAGACTGTCAGGGAAGCCCTGAGAGACTGGGGTGCCTGGGGATTGAGCCTAATGGGGGCTTTGGACTTGGAACCTCATGGGAACCATAAAGGAAGTGAACTAAGATGTGAACTTAACCCTCCTCTCCTTCCTAGACATAGAGGAAATGTGAGGGTGGGGAGTTAAGCCCCCCAAGTCTTGGGCAGGAATGTTTGTATGTTTGTTCTTACTATACCTTTGAAGTAAACATTCCTTTGTAAGAGTTAATCTGATTGTCAAGTGGTTACATGGGACTGGAGTACAGAAGACCCCCTAAAACTAGGGGAACACCATTGGTAGGGGCTGGAGGTGAAATGCCCCTTGCTCTGAGGCATGCAGACCTCTTGCTCAAGGGCGTAACACTCCACCTAGATACCTACAACAAATACTTGGCATAAAACCCTGAGTCTTGAGATCAGACCTAGCTACCTGCAACAAATACCCTGTGTGGCCCCTGATGGGCAAGCCTAGACATGCTCACAATACTTTGCTTCTGTAACGGCTTGCTTGCACCTGCTCAAGGCTCACAGTATAAGAAGCCCTAGATTCTTGAGCTCGGGGCTGCTCCCCTCTATGGGACAGCTGCCGGTTAGTAAATGATGTTCAAAATATATTCTAATTTGGCTTGGTCTGTGTTTCTTGGTCTGTCCATTTCACTTGGAGGTCCCACCGAGATTGGGACTTGCCA
>CM053622.1:767814243-767839775 GCA_028646595.1 Phalanger gymnotis
GCTGGGGAAAATATGGTCCCCTTACTTTAAGTCCCTACTCTCTTGGTGGCAAATTTCTATAATCAGAAGGTTTAGTAAATCTATTAAAATAATTAGTTATGGAACATCTTAGATTACTATAGGACTAGTGTTAAGTTAGGTGTCTGTCTTGGAAATGGTATGAAGACATTTAGGTCAAGGGCTTGTGAGAGTATTATTTTGTTATTTGTTAATATCATGCTTGTCTAAAGCTTTGTTGTTTAAAGAAGAACGGCTTGTGGCTTATCTTGTTATGCCATCAAAGAAACATGACATGACTAGGTTAAGATTTTATAAGTACTGTGTTAAAAATTGGTTATTTAACGTATTTATGTATGTACTGGAGTCTCATTCCCCTGGTGAGGTAATTAATAATGAGCCAATGTAAAGTATGAGAATTTGGGTTCTGATGTGAGTTTCTTAAACATGGCAATTGGCCAAGGTTTTAATTTTGAATTTGTAAAGATGATCAGGGTATAAATATTAGAAGTGGTAACTTAAAATTGTGCTAAGGTAACTTTTGTAGGAGAATGGACAGAAAGCCAGTTCCTCCAAGAAGAATAAGCTGTGGGGATGGCTGAAACAAATACCAAAGACCAGAAGACTTCATTGATGCTCCCTGACAGACACTTGTATGGGAAAAGACTTGAATTTTAAAGAGATGATTGTATTTTTTTTTTCCGGGCCTCTGTATTTGTACTTGTAAAGGGGACTGCTCCTTTGATTTGTCAATGTGTCAGCTCAATCCTTCCCTTTGCCCTTCTCCACGCAAGATGCATGCCCAACCCCTGACTCTCTCTCTCTCCCCCAATGGTAGAGAGACTGGTACTGGATATCCCTGGGGGAAAGGCAAAATGTATCACACTGTATTGTTAATGTATTTTTGCTTAATGGGAATGTCCATTAATAGGCCCATGTGACCTGCTTAAGTCACATGGAAGCCTAAGTCATATGAGCTTGGGTTACAAGGATTGTGATGCCCTCTGACCCTGAAGAAGGTATATGTACTCGGAGGTTAGCATTTTTCTTTGGGGCTCACTCATGGGAAGAATGTTGTTGCAATGTAGCCAGATGAGATGCTGGGTAGCCATTAAGGAGCCTCTTGGCTTTGAAAACCCAGATGTTGGTGTTTCTCTTTCTGGTAACTATGTATATATTGTTTTTGGTCAGACAGTTAGAAGCCCTATCTGTTGGTTTGTGTTATTTTCTCCATCTGTAATTTCTGCTTGTAATTTCTGTTTATGTTTGCTCTGAAGTTCAGGGTGCTGACTTTTGCAACAATCTCGCTAGCAGCTACTGTGGCTGTGTAAAACCAACAACAATCAGCACACAGAAACCTGCAAGCCCAAGTCCTTTTGATCTGCTTTACTAAGGAAAGCAACGTTAAGGGGTTAACAATCTTACCTTAATCCAGCATACAAATATCATTCACTTAGTTCAGGGGAAAAAGCCAGCACCCTAAACTTCAGAGCAAACACAAACAAATCACACACATCAACAGACGACCTTGTCTGATTCAAATCTCAATTCATAGTTACCAGAGTTTAACAAAGTCCAAACGTTTGGGTTTACAAGCCAGAAGGCTCTTAACTGCAGCTGCCAAAAGTCTCCACATCAACATACCTTCAAGAGTGAGAGCCCTAAGCAAATAGCTCTGTCTTCTCTTTTTATGCACTCTCTAGCCATCATCAAATGTCATCTGAGCGACAAGAACTTAAGCTCTTACTATTGGCTCTGGTCTTAGCCACTCCCCTTAGGACCCTGGGGGCTTATCGGCTTAGCACCTAGTAGCCAGGGGTTTGGGGCCTACTTGGGATTGAAGATATAATAAGACTTCCCTTCATTGGCCCCACCTGGAGCCCCACCTTAGTTACCAATGCATCCCTGAACTAAGTGAATGGTGTATATATATATATTTGATTAAAGTAAGATTGTTGACCCCTTTAAAGTCGCTTTCCTTTAGAAAAGCAGATCAAAGAACCTGTGCTAGCAGCCCTCCTATGTGCTGGTGTTATTGGTCTTACACCCCCACAGCAGCAAGTAACATTGTTGTTACACACACCTGGTCTTCAGGAAGGGGGCCAGGGTGGCTACTGTTACATAAGGACTTAATGAATAAATCTGAGCAATTATTACAAATAGCATATTAAATTACCTTGGGGAGTCACAACACTTTTTTTGTTGAAAGAGGTTCTTGGAACAAAAAAAATTAGGAACCACTGACCTAGAACAATGCCTGGCCTAGGTACTTTAAAAAATGCTTAATTGATTGACCCTTTCCAGCTTTATTTCATAGTCTTCCCATATACACTTTGTACACTTTACCTAAACTATATCACTTTTTGTTCCCTGAATAATACTACTGTGCTTCCTATCTCAGCACCTTTGCTCAGGCCATTTCCTATACCTGGGATGCCCTCCTCCCTCCCTACTGAGCTTCTCCCTATCCTTTAAAACAGAACTTAAAGGCCATCTCCTCCAGGAATTCTGACCTGATGATGCTGTTGGTCACTTCCCAGCCTCCCTAAAGTACTCAGTGTGGTTATACCTTCTACGTTGGTATCTTAGCCTCCTTCTACATTGACAGCTCTTAAAGGACAGGGTCCTGTCTTATCTCAATTCGAGATAATCAATTTGATATCTTCCCACCCACCACCCACTTTGGTGGTTGTTGTTGAGTCATTTCAGTCCAGTCCCACTCCTCGTGACCCTATTTAGGGTTTTCTTGGCGTAGATACTAGAGTGTTTTGCCATTTCCTTCTCCAGCTCATTTTACAGATGAGGAAATTGAGGCAAACAGGGTGAAGTGATTCGACCAAGGTCATATAGCTAGTGATTGCTTGAGGCCAGATTTGAACTCAGGTCTTCTGATCTCCAGGCCTGTTCCTCTATCCCTTATATCGGCAGCAGGTAAGGATAAATATTTAAAAGCTAAAGATCTAACTTCATCCATTTCTAGCCATTGCTCCTAGTTCTGCCTTCACTGATCAAGTCTGACTCACAGCAGCCCTTCATGCATTTGAAGACCAGAAGCCTGTCTCCTTCCCTTTAGTTTTCTTTTCTCGAGATTCAACATGCTGGATTCACAGGATCTTCATGTGTGTGTGTGTGTGTGTGTGTGTGTGTGTGTGCATGCAGGTGAGAGGGGGGACCATAGAGATCATCTTGTTCCATGCCCCATTTTACAGATGAGGAAACTGAGGCCCCTAGAAATAAAGGGACTTGCCCAAGGTCTCACAGGTAAGCAAGTCGTAAAATTCAAACCCAGCACCTCTCACTTCCGGTCCAGAACTATTCCTCTTCATCACTAAAAGTGGGACTTCTTTGGTAGGACCCTAACTCTCTGAGGCTCTGATTCCTGGGGAATAATCAGTCAATAAGCCTTTCTTAAGTACCTACTGTGTGCCAGGCAATGTGCTAGGCATACCCCCCTCACAAGGATATTGGGAGAAGAGAAGCATGAGCTATTGTTGCCTGGTCAATTCACAGCAAGGAATTAGGGACTTCACTTGGTGGGGGTGGGGCGAGGGAGGGTGAGGGTTGGGGCATGGGAGGGAGGTGGGGGGTGTTTGTATTTGTAAGATATACTGGGGCTTTATGGTGAAGGATAGAATGCCAGCTGAAGTATGGGTTTCTGTCTCTTCCTCCAACCCTTAACCAACTTCTTCCTAGGGTTTCTGGCTCCTTCTAGAGGATTATCAAAATTTTCCTTACACATATTAAAGAGAAGTCTAGAAGGGTCAACACAAAAAATTAATCCCTAATGGTGGATTTTCAGACATGGGAATTTTTTGAGGGCAGGGGATGCTTAAAGTTTCCCTGTAATCATATCATCTAGGATGCTGTCCAAGGAACCACCAGTAGATGAGTGGACCCCATGCCTCTCCCTCCCCACCTACCATCTCCTCCCTCCTCTTCAGGGTAGCTGAACTTGGTGTGAACATAAACCACAGGTCTGTGGGAGGCAAGTGGAAGGATAGTAGAAGGGGAAACCCCCTCCTTTTGTTTCAAAGTTTCAGACTGAATCGCAAACATGAAAAGTAACCCTATAAGTAGGTGTTGGGGAAGACCAAGGGGTCCCCACTTTTTAGGTCATGGAAATCCCTTAGTGTCTTCTCTACGTCCTCCTCCCCTTTCCTAATCTCACTCTCACCCCTACCCTCCCATCCTTCACTCCCTATAGGCATTTTGCCCCACAAAGGTGCTTGGTAAAACTTGGGATGCTGCCCTCAATTTATTATTCAATCAGTCAGCTAATATTAAGTGCCTACTCTGTGCCCGGTGAGTTGCTGGGGGCTACAAGTACAAAGAAGAAAACAATCCCTGCCTGAAAAGAGCTCATATTCAAATGACCTGATGAGAGACTTCTCTCAAGGCTTTGGATCTGGTGCCCCTGGGGCCCTGCTCCAGAGGAAAGAGGCCTAGAAGCCAAAGGGAACAGGACCTTTAGGGATGGACGGATGGGAGACTGGTGAGCTAAGAGGGAGCTGGCCCTTTCAAGGAGGAATGTGAATAACGCAGTGGAGAACAGTGATCTGAGAAGCAGGGACCAGGATCAGACTGAGAGCTCCAAAAAGCCAGGAACCATGCACTTGGCAAGATAACCCATGCCCCCAGGATCACACAGGTGCACACAAACCACATACACAGCTGAAACTCAGTGGCATTTGTTGAGTAAAAGGCAGCAGGCCCGAATGAGTGGGAGGGCCTTTTAGTTCCTTATTTCATCAGTAGTATTTCTATTTGTGGAGGGGAGGACAAGGACAGTCTCATGTACAGTCTCCCCGTACTGTGGTCTGCAGACTTTCAGGTTAAGACAGAAAGGCCAAGTAGAGTCACCCAGGCTTTCTTTCCTTTTCTTTTAAGCTCACAGAGGTCTTATTTCTTGTTTTTACTTGCTGCTGCCTCCTGGAAGACTCAAGTACTTTCTTCTGATTCCTCTGAGTCAGGGGGAACTCCCAACAACAGGGGAGTTACTTACAGAGGAGGTAGATTTCAGCTCAACCCAAGTACAGAATTTTTGAACGGGCAAGGTTTCAACCTCAGAGCAGTTTACCAAAGCAGGCCACAAGCTCCTCCTCCTCTGAAAGTGTTTAAGCCTGGTCTGCCTGGATGTGGGGTTGGGGAGGCGATGTTTGGAGGGAGGACTAGGTGACCTCTGAGCCCCCTTTCAGCTCTCAGATTCTGAAATGAGAACACACTATCAGGTGTGTTTGGACACTTGGGTCTGGCAAAGATCAGGTGGATTGATAAGTCATTTAACTGCTGTCTCTTTACTCCAGAAGTTGAGGGGAAGAGAAAGGGGAATGATCATTGACTAATAGACTGAGAGTTGGTCCTGGATGAGGCTTCTAGACCAAGCCCTTCCTTTTACAGATGAGGAAACTGAGTCACAGAGTATTTAAGTGATTTGCCCAAGGCCACACAGGTACAAAGTGTCCAACACAAAACCCAGAATTCTTTCCATCAGACCAGGCTAACTCTTGAATGAGAAGCAAAAAGACCTGATGTTCAACCAATCACGCAATCAACAAGCATTTATTAAGCATGTCCTCTGTGTTGGGCCCTGGGGATACAAAAATACAAGCCCTATGGACAAGTGTAGACTTCTCCTCGATGGGAGCGTTAAGTTACTGGGCCTCTTATCATATGTTGGGAACAAAGGCAGGACAACGCCTCTGAAACAAGATGTAAGACAAGAAGAATGAACGTTCATGTTCTAACTCAGATTTTCAGGAAACTGACTCATGACCGGGAGGCCTGGGGAGAAGCTGCTAGGAATCCTCCCAGCTGTCCCCAGCTTGTTCTAGCCTTCCTGGTGGGAAACAAAGCCTTCCATGGGAGCACCGAGAGCAGAACTCCAGACCCAATTAGGCAAAAATCTCTTGTCCTGGTAATAATTCCCATGTGCTCTCCTGGGCAGGGCAGTCAGAAAGCCCTATCTGTCAGAGGCAGGAGGAATGTCAGGACATGGAGTATTAGAATACAGAAGGTCAGAGCCAGGAAGGCCCTTAGAACAGAATGTCAGAGGTGGGAGGGCCCTTAGAACATGGAAAGTCAGAAGTGGGAGGGCCCTTAGAACATGGAAAGTCAGAGCTGGAAGAGACCTGGAGAACAGAGAATATCAAAGCTGGGAGGGCCTTAGAACACAGAATGTCAGAGCTGGGAGGGTTCTTAGAATACAGGATATCTGAGCTGGCACACAGGAAGCACTTAATAAATGCTTGATCTGTCTGTTTATCTGTCTTGTCTATCCATCCATCCACCCATTCCTCTATCCAATCCATCTCATCTCATCTATCTGTCTGTCTATCTATCTGTCTAGTGCCTGTTGCTTAGATATATTATGTCTGTCGACATGGGACATCTGAGTTGAATTGGAGGCAGCCATGAACATCTCTGTCATTTTGCCCACCTCTCTCCAAGGAAAACCTTAATTTCTAGTTGTTCTATTCTTCTCCCGGAGAGAGGATTCAGGACAAGAAATCTATCTCTCAGACTCCCCTCCCCTATATTGCTGTTTTAGAGGCATGGGATTTTTTTAGATTCATGTTATTTTCCTGATTGATATCCCTTAGAAGAAGGGGTGACCCTGAATATATACTTCTTCCCACTAAATGCTAGTTACACAAAAGACTTGTTCAGTCATGTCTGGGTCTTTGTGACCCCATGTGGGGTGTTCTTGGCAGAGATAATGGAGTGGTTTGCCATTCCTTCTCCGGTTCATTTTACAGATGAGGAAACTGAGGCAAAAAGGGTTAAAGTAACTGGCCCAGGATCACACAGCTAGTAAGTGTCTGAGGCTGGATTTGAGCTCCAGGTCTTACACTCTACCCACTGCACCACCTAGCTGCCCTCACAAGACACCACATAACAAACAGTAAGCAAATCTATTTATCTAAGATGATAGCAAACCAAAATCATAAAAATTACACAGATGAGAGTATACCAGAAAATATGCCAAGTGAATGAGATCTCCCACTGGGAATGCACTATCATGAGATACTCCCTGATCTCACCCAAAGAGAAATTCTCCAGCGTCTTGGGGGAAGTGTAACGAGGTACCAGCTCCTCTACATGTCTGCCACTTCCCAAAGTCTTTTTTCAGTTTCCATAACTATCGCTCTCCCTGAAGAAAGCATGAGACCACATGTGTCTCTGGAAACTGGGATGAGGAGTAGCTTTTCTCTCCAAAGCACCAGCTCTGCCCCTCACGCATTCAGGCACAGAGTCATGGTTCTCTCTCTCCACTAGTGAGAAGAGCCTTGTGCTTGAAGCTCAGTTTACATAGCTTAGAACAGAGAATTGTCAGAGTCTGAAGGAAGCTTACAACATGGAATGTTGAGCTAAGAAGGAGCCTAGGACAGAGAATGTTGAAACTGGGAGCAATCTTCGAGCACAAGGAGAGGTGTCTCCTGGCAGCTTCTCCTGTACATCTTTGTCCACACTGGAGACCCCCAGCTCTCCCTCATCTCCATCAGATCTCTGCCCCTGAGAGCCCCTAGCTTCTGTCAAGGCTTTGCTCAAGCATTGCCTCCTCCAGGAAGCCTTCCCTGATTTCCTCCAATCATTAATGTTCTTCCTGTACAAAATCAGAATGGAGGGGGATCTGAGGACATAAAGCATAAGTAAAATACGTCTCCAGACTTCTTTCTCCACCACATCCTCTTCCCACCTCTTCTGGCTTCTGTTTCCGAGCCATCATCATCCATTAGAATATATGCCCCTCGAGGGCAGGGACTGCCTTTGTTTTGGCTTCTATTTACATCCTCAGCACTAAGCAGAGTGCCTGGCACATACTGGGAGGGACTTTAGAGGTCACCTTGTCCATGCTCCTCATTTTACAGAAATGGAAACTGAGCCTGAGAGAAGTGACTTGTTTGAAGGTGTGAAGCCAGTTTGTGGGAGAACCAAGACTAGACTCCAGCTCTCCAAACTCACAGTCCAGGAGACTCCCCACGGCCCCTCAGCTCCCTTTTAAATGGTCCGAGTCACTGGTGCAGTCCTCTCCGATACTGCATGGAGGACAGATGGTTAGGACAGCTGGGAGAGTAAAGAAGATCTTTGCTTATTGTTTGCACGGCAAAAACCTGTGGCTCCTGCCGGCTGATGACAATTCACAAATGTCTGCAGACTCGTATGGTGAGAGAAGGGCTGGGCTGAAGCCCATCTTCTTGGCTGGGGGGCTGACACTCTGCCCTCTAGAGCTAGGTGGCACAGCAGGTAGAGCTCTAGCCTGGGAGACAGGGTGGTGATCCTTCCTTATCAGCTTTGTGACTGGGGCCAGGTCACTCCACTCCTCAACCTTATTTTTCTCCTCCATAAATGGTGACTACAACCACGCCTCTCTCCCAGAGTTGTGAGAAGCAGGTGAGATGACATATAAAGTACCCTGCAGTCCTTAGTTCACTATATAAATGCCGGGTATTATTACTATTCTTGGAGCAGGAAGCTGTAGCATGTGCAGTGGCGGTACCCCAATAAACCATGCGGGCAGACGGGCCAAACCAAGTCGAGGGTAACCAACAGGCCTCAAGCCCATTGGCGAGTTAGGGGGATGTCTACCCCAAGCATGTGAAGACTTTCCCTGGTAGAAAGGTTGTGTGAAAACAATCGGTTCCGACGGCTATGAGGGGGCTGAAGCAGGCGCCGCAGAGCACTTAGGTTGGGCGCGGAAGACGCCGAGGCCATCCCAGTCATCCTGGCTTTTGTCCTGCTGTTGGACTTCCATGATTCAGGAGGAGACACTTTGGGCATCTCTGCCTCACTTAAACCCCATTCACACGCAAGTCGAGGCATCAGCCCATGACGTCATTAGTCCTTTGCAAAGACAAGGACGGACAACCACAATTATTATTATCGCATCACGCTGCTCCTTCCATGGCTGCGAAGCACAATTGTGTTATCTGCCCTGCTCCTCATACCGATGTGTGGAGGTAGATGGTGCCAACGTTTGTATCACCATTTTGTAGATAAGGGACCTGAAACTCCGAGGTTGTGACATGCCTGGTCCCGGAGCTAGTGAATGGTGGGGTGGGTGACCCTGACTCTGAGTGTGGTACTCTTTCCTTCTACCAAGTCACTTTGACTCTTGATGAAGGTTTGGGACCAATCAATATTTTACTCACTTGTTTTGCCATGCTCAAAACAAAACAAAAAGGCAGAGTAAGACTACAAAGATAATTTTCTAGGGCTAGTATCTCGGGTGGGAATTTCCTGGGTTAGCTCCCATGTGTAGAATACTTTGAGCTTTTGAAAGACCTTCCACATCTGGTCTCGCTTTCAGTCCTCGCAGCAGCAGGTATATTCTCTTTCTTTTACAGATGGGGAAACTGAGACCCTTCAGCAGCACACTTACAAACATCTCTACCTTCTTCCTACATCAGTGCACTGCTTTCTCCAGCTCAAGGCCCTGCCTTACTTTCCCTGGGAGGGGCTCAGGGCAGGAATTTTCTCTCCATTTCACCAATGAAGAAACAGACACAATTTGGACTACATACGTCAGGAGCTTAAAAATAGGAGTGGTTATTTGGGATGAGGGAAGAGGACACGGGACAGGGCTCTCTCCTTCCCTGCAGAAATTGGGGCCCTTCATCAACTCTCTGTAAACCGCCACTGGATGCTTTTCCTCCAGGAATGACTACAGAAATGGAGGACAAGGAGGAGAGTGGGAGGGAGAAGGGCAGCTGGGTGGTGCCATAGTGCACAGAGTCCTGGGCCTGAAGTCAGGAAGACTCATCTTCCCGAATTCAAGTCTGGTCTCAGACACTTAGTTGTGTGACTCTGGACGAGTCATTTTACCCTGTTTACCTCAGTTTCCTCATCTGTCAAATAAGCTGGAGAAGGAAATGGCAAACTACTCCAGCATCTTTGCCAAGAAAACCCCAGACAGGGTCAGGAAGAGTCAGACACAACTAAAAAATGACTGAACAGTGGCGCATCTAATAAATGCTTGTTGACTGGCTGACATCCAGTCTAAATCTTATGAGATGTATTGGCTGTGTGACCATGGACAAGTCATGTCCTAAAGTGCAGGTCTGACCACGTCATCCCCCTGCTCAATAAGCTTCCATGGTTCCTTAATACCTTCAGGATCATTTCTATGACCCTGGTTTGCATTTGAAGCCCTTCATAGGCTCCCCTCCTCCCCATCTTTCCAGTCTCCTTACACTTCAAGGCCCCCCCCTTCCTCTCCAGTCCAGTGACGCTGGCCTCCTGGCTGTTCCACAAACAAGAACTTCCATCTCCACACTCCAGGCACTCCAGACTCCTCCTCTCTGCCTCCCAAGTCCCCTGGTCTCTTTCGAGTCCCAGCTAAAATCCCACCTTCTACAGGCAGCCTCTCCCCAGTCTTTCTGGATTCTAGCCTTCTTTCCGCTGTTTATTTCCAATTTGTCCTATCTGTAGCGCCATTTGTGCCTACTTGTTTGCATGTGTTCTCCACTGGATTATGAGCTCCTTGGGGGCAGAGAAAGTCTTTTGCCTTTCTCTGTCTCCCCAGTCCTTAGCATAGTTCCTGATCCACAGTAGGCATTTAATAAATGTTTGTAGACTGACCAAGTGACCACTCAATAAACTCCAATGGCTCCTTATGGCCTCCGGGACCAAATAGAAGTTTCTATTTAGCTTTTAAAGCCCTTCGTCACCTGTCCCTAGCCTGCCTTCCCATCTCGATTATACAGGATTTTAAACCTGGGGATACCCTGTACATTACTCCTCTGCCTGCACCCTATTTATGGCTAAACTAATCTCGTTATTACTATTATTTCTCATACACGACCGTCCACCTTCCCCTCTCTGGGTTTTCAGCTGGTTGTGTCAGGCAAGGATGGCGAACCTTTGGCCTCGAGGCCACACGTGGTCCTCTAGGTCCTCAAGTGCAGCCCTTTGACTGAATCCAGACTTCACAGAACAAATTCCCCTTAATAAAAGGATTTGTTCTACAAAACTTGGACTTGGTCAAAGTGCCACACCCAAGGACCTAGAAGGCCACAGGTTTCCCACTCTTGCATCTAACCTCTGCCTCTTAAGAACTTTGATCAAATGGTCCCTTTTATGAGAAGTTATTACAGTCTTTCCTTCTCCCTGAATTTACCTCATATTTATTTTGCATATATGTTATGTACACGAAGTATCTTCCAATAGAATGGGAGCTTCCCTGGCATACAGGAGGCATTTAATAAATGCTTGTGGTTATTTTTTGGAGGCATTCGGGATTAAGTGACTTGCCCAAGGGCACACAGCTTGTATGTGTCTGAGGCTATATTTGAACTCAGCAAGATGAGTCCAGGCCCAGCACTCTATGCACTATGGCGCCACCTAGCTGCATTGTTTATCACAGATCCTCTGGAATTGTGGTTGGTCATTGTGTTGGTTAGAGTTCCTAAGTCTTTCAAAGTTGTTTGTTTTCAAAATACACTCACTATTTTATAAGTTGTTCTTGTTCTGCTCACTTCACTTTGCATCAATTCACACAAGTCTTCCCAGGTTTCTCTGAAACTATTTCCTTTATTACATACAGGACAAAAGTATTCCATCACATTCATATGCCTTAACTTTTTAAACCATTACTCAATTCTTTCAACTTCCAGTTCTTTGTCACAATGAAAACAGATGCTATAAATATATTTGTACACGTGTCCTTTCCCTCTTTTTTTGATCTCTTGGGGGTATAGACATAGTAGCAGCATCACTCGGTCAAAGGGTTTGCACAATTTAATTGTTTTGAGAGCGTAATTCCAAATGGCTTTCCAGAATAGTTGGATCAGTTCACAACTCCACCAACAATGCATTAATATACCTACTTTCCCACAGCTGTCCTAGCATTTGGTATTGACCAAAAGGTCAATTTTGCCAATCTGATGGGTAAGAGGTGGTACCTTGGAGTTGTTTTAATTTGAATTTCTCTAATTACTAATGATTTAGAGCATTTCACAAATATGACTTTTTGGTTTGGATTTCTTCCTCTGAAAACTGCCAATTCGTATTTTTGACCCCCCCTCCAAAAGCCTAGACATCCTATTTCAAGAAATCTTAAAAGAAAACTACTTAGATATCCTAAAACCAGAGGGCGCTGGAAATAGAATCCTCTGGTCTCTTATTGACATAAACCCTAAGGTGAAGAACTCCCAGCTTCCAGGTCAAAGAAAAAATACCACAAGCAGCCAGAAAGAAAGAATTCATGGTTAGATCACACACGATTTACCTCTCCCTCCATTCTTAAGATCACCGAGTTGTAACAGAATCACTCCCCAGCCTCATCTAACTAGGCTCCCTCTATGAGCCCTAATGATATTGGGAATGATAGGGGACACATGTATTGTCTCCCCACATTTGAATGCAAACAGTTCGTTCCTGTTTAGTCCCCAGTGATTGTTTAATCATCTTTACCTCATTAGGTTTCTCTTAACTCCCATGTTTGAATTTTAAAGTTTCTTTTCGGTTCTGGTCTTTTTATCAGGAAGGCTTGGAAGTCTTCTATTTTATTAAAGATCTACCTTTCCCCCTGCAGGATTATACTCAGTTTTGCTGGGTAAGTATTCTTGGCTGTAAGCCTAGATCCCTTGCCTTCTAGAATACTGTATTCCTGGCTCTCTGCTTCTTCATAATAATTGAAACAGCTCAAAGGAAACGCAGGATGCACAAATTCGGAGTATCCACCCCAAATGTTCATGCGGACTATTTGTGCCGACCTGTGGTAGAGCATTCCGAGCTTGTATTGCCCTGATCAGTTGGATACACTGAATCTTGACTCAAGCATAGTGATGTCATTTTGGTCCTCCTTTAATAATGAAGGACAACAACCAACCAACTTTAGGGTTTGAAAAGTATCTTATATGTGCTCTCTCATCTGACCCTAACAACAACTCTGAGAAGTACATGCTATTATTATCCTCATTTTATAGTTGATAAAACTAAAGGAGAGAGAGGTTAAATGACTTGCCCAGGGTCACACAACTAGTGTTTGTGGCAGGATTCAAACTCAGGTTTTCCTTACTTCAACTCCAATATTCTTTATCAATTGTACCTTCTTTTTCTCTTCCTCCTTTCACCCAACGGGGATAGGGGAGGTGAGAGGGAGGAAAAATGAATACTTTTTAAATGAAAAACAATTTTTTAAAAAAGCACCAGCATAGAGCCCCGTCTACTTTAGATACCACATCTCAGGCTCATTTCTGAAAGCAGCACTAGTACAGAGAATTCAAAATCTAACTACATTTGTCAGAAGAATTAAGTTGTTGGCTAAGCACAGAAGAGGGACCTGTTTGTAGAGTCACGGGGGAGGAATTGTCAGAGAGAGATTCTCTCAATTCAGAAATAAGTTTATTAGAAAGCTTACAGACAGTTGAACCCTGAGTAACCAGCCAAGGAACAAATGAAAAAAAAAACAAAGACAAAAACAAACCCCAAAATTTCCCTCTCTCCCCTTCTGTAAGCCCACCATACACTCAAAATTATGTTTGGCTCTAGGGAGTTCTGTCCAGTGGTGAATCTCAAGTCATTCAAAAAGTGCTTTCATGACCCTGGCACCCCTGGTCTGGCAGGTGGTGGGGCGGGGCGGGTGGAGGGCTTAAGCCTGCATTTTAATTGTTCGGCTGGGATAAAGCCAGCTATAAGCTGGGCTGCTTCTGGCTCCGCTGGCCACAGAAAGCAGCTCAGTAACCTTTCTTGAGGCCCAAGAGGATCCTGGGGAAAGAATCCCTTTACGCAAGGCTGAGGGCACCGAAGTGAAGATGGGCAGCTGGAAGCCCTTTGCCTCTGTGGTGGAGAGGGGATCTGGAGAGGGTGTCCAGGGAGCAGGGACCCTCAAATCTCAGAAGCACCAAAGACAGACATCTGTGCCCCAATCTAGTCTGACAAGTCCATGGCCCAGAAACACAGCCTGAGCCATTCTCCAGAGATGGAGGGTCCCTTCGTCTTGCTTTGTGGCCCTCCTTCTGTCTGTAGTTAACATTTCTCCTTCTGACAAACAGATCCTGAAAAAAAGATTTGATCACCACCCCACTTTGTTTTCTTTTTTTAAAAAAGAAGAGCTTGTACAGTGATTGATTCCCATCAGGAAAGCCCCTGCCAAGAATGGTCCGTGCTTTGGGAGCAGAAAGGCACTTTGCAATCCTCCCTCCCCCATCCTCCAGGGGAGCCCATCCAAGCTGGCCGCTTGCCGGGAGCTCCCACCTGGCTGGCTCCCGGTTCCCTGCCCAGGCAGATTAAGTGCCGATTTCCCCAGGGAAATGTGCAGAGTCTATAGCGACGGGCACCGCCCCATGGCTTGTGACATGCTCCCCAAGCCCTTCACAGCGTGGTGGACGGCAGCTTCTTCACACGTCGCTGGGCCAGGATGGAAGTCTCGATAGGCTTGAGCTGTGGGGTGGGCTTGGAACTGCTCAGTGCGGAGTACGTGGCGGCCATGGCACCCTGAGGGGGAAGGACCAGGAGACAAGGTTAACCCAGATCCATCGATCAATTAATAACCACTAATCAGGCACTGGGGATCCAAAAACAGAAACGAAACAGTGCCTGCCCTCAAGGGGCTAACATCCTATGAAGGGATGACTCTAATTCCTTAAGACAATGCCATCTCGGATGAGCCTGTGCCAGTGCCCAGGACTCCAAGTAGTCCTGCTTCCCTCTGGGACCCCGGCCCAGATGCTTTGTGAGGAGGCTGTGATTGTCGGCCCGGGAATGACCTCCACCGGCCAGGCCAGCTCCCTGGCCTCCCCCGAGTGACAGTGTCTGGGCCCTGAATGTCCCCAGGGATCAGTGAGTCCTCTATGACTGAGGCAATATAGGATGACATGCCCAAAGTGATCTGGGCAGGATCGGCGACTGCATTTGAACTCAGGTCTTCCTGGCCTTAACGCTGCCCCTACTGGCCCCTCTATTCATGCCTGGTGGTGGAGAGCCCGAATCAGTGCTGCCCTCTTGTGCCTGGGCACACACCCACCTCCCTACCCTTGAAAGGCACTTAGAGTCACCAAAGACCTTGGTTCAAATGCTGGCTTGGCCACTTACAGTGAACTCTTTCTTCCCTCACCTACAAAATGAAAGAACTGGACTGGGCCACCTGGGAGGCCTCTCGTGCTCTGACCACATGTCTTCTGGCCATAATTCACACAGCCCTTCAGAGGCAGCCAGGTGGCGCCGTAGTGCACAGCATGCGCAGCTTGGAATTAGGAAGCCCTGAGTTCAAATTTGCCCTCAGTTACTTATAAACTATGTGACCCTGGGCGAGTCACTTAAACCTGTTTGCCTCAGTTTTCCCAATTGTAAATTGGGGATAACAGCAGCACCTACCACCCCCAGGGCTGTTGGGGGAATCAAATAAAATAATATTTGTGAAGCGCTTAGCACTTGGCATGCAGTAGGTGCTTAATAAATCCTGCCTTCCTTTTCCATCTTGTTTGATGTTTGCGTTCCCATTTATGTCCTTAGACGAGGCGCTCCCCAAGGGCAGGGGCCACACGTCCCCTTTGACTGGAAGCTCCTCAAAGATGGAGGTGGCAATCTTCCATTTCTCCTGTATCCCTCCCACAGCCTAGCGTAGGAGATACTAAGTCGGCCTCGTCATCAGGAAGGCTGGGGTTCGAGCCCTGCCTTTGACTCCGACTGGCTGTGTGACCCTGGGGAAGTCACGCTTTCAGTGCCAAGCTGCGGGTGATTTCACACGTAAAGCCGAGAGCATATTGCTTCCTTCTCAAGGAGTGGGGAAGGGAAGGAAGGGAAAGAGAGAATTTGGAACTCAAAATTTTAAAAAAATGAATGTTAAGAATTTTTTACACGGGGGGCAGCTAGGTGGCACAGAGAGTAGCTCATTGGCTCTGGAGTCAGGAATCTGGCCTCAGATGCTTGACACACTTGCTAGCTGTGTTACCTTGGGCAAGTCACTTTTAACCCCAATTGCCCTGCCCTTCCCCCCTCCAAAAAAAATTAAAAAAAAAAAGAATTTTTTACATGTAATTGGGAAATAGTCAACAAAGTAAATATATATATATATGTATATATATGTATATATTTAAAGATTTAAGTTGGAGACAAAATGCCAAACTGTATTGGCCAAAGGATTTTCCTTGGGAGGCTGAAGAGCTGGCCTAGTTGGTGGAAGGCAGTTCTTGTGTTGACAAGCACGTGTGAGAACATGGCACTGTTTGCTGCTATACAGGCCAGGGGCACTGTGGGGAACCAGGACTGAATGGAAAAGTGGCAGCAGCAGAAGCTAATTTCTCTGCATCATTGAAATCACAGACCCAGCTCCCATGCTTGCCCACAATGCCCAGGTCTTGGTACAGGGCAGGGACTAGGGACGATGCAGATTCTGCCCTTGCCCCTCAGGTTCTCTGGTGTCCCAAGTCCAGGAGGAGGCTATGGATGCAGGAGCATCTCGAGGGCACACTCACCTTCACTAGCTGCACATCCTGATGGGACAGCTGGCTCTGGGGAAGCTTGTCCTTCTGCATGACCCACGGGTGCTGGAGAACCTCCTTGGCGGTCAGGCGTCGGTGGGGGTCCACGTGAAGCATCTTGGATACCAGATCCTGGGGGGGGGCCAGAAGTAGAAACAGCTGGTATGAGCAGGGAAAGCCTAGTGCCCACACCCAAGGTCACACCCAGGACCAGCTCCCCCAAGGGAGGTAGGGTCAGGGACCAAGCACTCCAGGGGGAATAACTGGGAATGATTTTGAAACTCCCCCATCCAAGGGGCAGCTGCTGCCACACAGCCACCCTTTCAGCAGGGCAGCCCCAGAAGGAAGAAGGGGGGACAGAAATGGGATGTCTGGCTTGTCACTGTGATGGGAGAAATTAGGCAGGGGAGGCTCATTTTTCTCTTCTTGAAAAGACTCTGCTGCTAGTGCCTTCCCCTCTGAGACCACGTTCCATCTACTTGGAATATATTGTGTATGAACCTAATTATTTACATGTTGTTTCAACCATTAGAATGGGGACTCTGAGTGAAGGGACCTGCTTTGCCTTTCTTTGTATCTCCAGGGATTGGCACTATGCCTGGCCCCGAAGAGGACTTAATACATGCTTTTCAGCTGATGCCTGATTGACTAGAGCCGTACCTCCCCTAAGCCACAGTGAATGCTGCTTTGGGCCCCACAGCCTTACCTTGGCTGTGTCTGAAATCATGTTCCAGTTTCCACCACTGAGAGTGAATTTTCCTCCCCCAATCCGGGTCAAGATCTCCTCTGGGGTATCACTGGGCCCATTTGCAAAGGGAGTGTATCTGGGGGGAAAAAAGTCAGTCTTCTCATCATTCTGTCTCTTGTTTCTGTCTAAGATGGAAGGTCCTGAGACCCCCTATGGTCTGGGTAGAAAAGGCCCTTGTACACCAAGGGCTAGACCTGCCAGGAAGAGCTGGCTGATGGATTTGGTTCCAAGAGGCCCAGGCAGACCAGAGGGGTGGCTCAAGGGGAGAGGGGAAGGAAAGGTGGGGCAGAGCACAGAGATGTCCAGAGAAGAGGGAGGAAGCGCCACGGCCTGAAATCCCAGAGACAAGAACTTTGAGCACCAGCTAGGCAAGGAGAGTCTTTCACTAGGTACTGGGGTAGGGAGGGAAATGGGAGCTGCAAATACGTTTCCATAAGAAGGCAAGCAATAAGATATCGATGATACACATGAAGTCATATGCAGCTAAGTCTGAAAAAATGGCACAGGGCACTGGTCATATGGCCAGTCTGTGTCAGAGGCAGGGCGCAATCTTTAGAATAATCTCAGAAGAGGGAGGGAGGGGGCAGGATTTTGAGGATGGAAGGACTTGTCCTCCCTTCCAACTACCTTGTAATCATTTTGTATATATTGTGTCCCAGTGTGTAGACACACACACACACACACACACACCGTGTCCTAAAAGCCTTAGTGTAGTTTTAATACATTAAAGCTTAATATGTACATGTAATATTAATACATACGGCCTAAGCTATTAAAGATTAATATTTAAGCTTTTAAAACTTAAAGCTGCACTAAGATGTTTGGGACTGTGTATGTGTGTGTGGTGTATACACATACAAACATAAATATGTGTCTTATAATAGAATGTAAGCTTCTTGGGGGGAAGGTTTCGTTCCACCTTTGCCTTTGTATCCCCAATATGTAGCACAGAGCCTGGCACACAGTAGGAACTTCATAAATGTTGACTGATCAACACTTGGTCTCCCAAAGAAGAGGCATAAACGGATTTTTTCTTGAATCCATAAGAAGAATTAAAACCATCAGCAAAGAGTATCTGTAATGGGGATAAGCTAGAAGCCTTCTCAGTAACATCAAGTGTGAAACAAGGATGCCCACTGTCACCAATATTAGTGAATACAGAATAGGGAATGATGTAGTAAGACTATTTCTTTTTGCAGACAATATGACGATATACTTGGAAAATCCTAAAGTTTCAACTAAAAAGTTAGTTGAAACAATAATTTTAGCAAAGTAGTAGTATATAAAGTAAACCCACATAAATCATCTGCCTTCCTATTTATTATCAACAAAACCCTGCAAGAAGAGATACCTCATTTAAAATAACTCTAGTCTATACAGTATAAAATACCTGGGAGTCTACCTTTCAAAATGAACCCAGGAACTATAATAAAAAATTATAAAAACTTTTTATACAAATAAAATCAGATCTAAATTACTGGAGAAATATGAATTGTTCAAGGCTAGGCAGGGCCAACATAATAAAAATTATAACCTTACCTAAATTAATGTATTTATTCAATGCCATCTCAATTAAATTACAAAAATAATTGTTTTACTGAGTTAGAAAAAATAATAAAATTAATTTGGAAGAACAAAAGTCAAGAATGTCAAAGGAACTAAGAAAAAACATAAAAGAAGGAGGTTTAGCAGTACCAGATGTTAAACTATATTATAAGGCAATAATTATCAAAACTATCTGATACTGGCTAAGAAACAGAAAGGTAGATCAGTGGAACAGAGAAAACATACAAATACAGCAGTAAATGAGTATTTGTGTCTGACAAGTATAAAGACTTAAGTTTTGGGGATAAGAATTCCTTACTTGGTAAAAATTGTTGGGAAAGCAGCCTGACAGAAAGTGGGCATAGACCAATATTTTACACCGTTTACCAAGATAAGGTCAAAATGGACACATGACATATATAAAAGGAGATATTACAAGAAAACTAGAAAAACAGGGAACATATTACCTATTAGACTTATGGATAGGCGAACAGTTTATGAATAAACAAGAGACAGAGAACATTATGTATAAAATAGATTTTTTGATTACATTAAATTAAAAAGCTTTTGTATAAAACCAATGTAGCCAAAATCAAAAGGAGAGAGGAAAATTGGGGGGGGAGGGGGAAATTTTGACAGTTTTTCAGCTAAAAGTCTCCTTCCTCAAATATATAAAAAACATTGCCAAATCTGTAAGATTGAGTCATTGCCCAATTGACAAGTTTTCCAACAAAGAAATAAAAACAATTTATAGTCATATGAAAAAATGCTCCAAATCATTATTGATTAGAGAAATGTAAATTAAAATGACTTTAAGATATCACTTTATACCTATCAGACTAGCTAAAATGATAGCAGGGGAAAATGGCAAATGTTGGAGGGGATGTGGATAAATTGGGACACTAATTCACTATTGGTGGAGCTACGAGTTAATCCAATCATTTTGGAGAACAATCTGGAATCATGCCCAAAGAGCTATTAAACTGTGTATACCCTTTGACCCAAAAATACCTCTATTAGGTCTGTTTCCCAAGATGATCAGGATGATCGGGGAAAAAGGAAAAAGAACCTGTATGTTCTAAAATATTGATAGCGGCTCTCTTTGTGGTGGCAAAGAACTGGAAACTCAGGGGACTCCCGTCAATTGGAGAATGGCTAAATAAGCTGTGTTACATGGTTGTGATGGAATATTACTGTGCTATAAGAAATGATGAGTAAATTGTATTATAAGAAATGATGAGCAGGCGGATTTCAGAAAAACCTGGAAAGACTTATATGAACTGATGCTGAGTGAAGGGAGCAGAACCAGGAGAACACTGTACACAGTAATAGCTACAGCGTGCTAGGACTGACTTTGAGAGACTCGGCTCTTCTCAGCAATGCAAGGTTCTAAGACAGCTCCAAAAGACTCATGATGGAAAACGCTATCCATAACCAGAAAAAGAACTACGGACTCTGAAGGCGGATCCAATTTATTCTCTTTTTTGTTTTGTTTCTTCTTTCTTATAGTTCATTCCATTGGTTCTAATTCTTCTTTGTAACATGACTAATGTGAAAATGTTTGATGTGAATGTATATGTGGAGCTTATATCGAATTGCACGCTGTCTTGGGAAGGGGAGGAGGGAGGGGAGAAAAGGGAGAGGGAGGAGGAGAAAATTTGGAACTAAAAAGCTTGTGGAACTGAATGTCTTAAACTAAAAATAAATAATTGAATTCAAAAAAAAAGAAATGATGAGGGGCAGCTAGGTGGCGCAGTGAGTAGAACACCGGCCCTGGAGTCAGGAGGGACCTGAGTTCAAATCCGACCTCAGACACTTGACACACTTACTAGCTATGTGACCTTGGGCAAGTCACTTAACCTCAACTGCCCTGCCTTCTCCCCTCCGTAAAAAAAAAAAGAAATGATGAGTGCAATGATTTTAGAAAAACATGGAAAGACTTGCATGAAATAATGAAGACTGAAACAAGCAGAACCAAGAGAATGCTTTATATAGTAATAGCAGTTATTATTTTAAGAACTGAGTGACTAAGTCATTTTGAGTGTTGTAAATACCCAAATTAATTACAAAGGACCTGTGAAGGAAGATGCTATCTGCCTCCAGAGAGAGGATTGATAAACAGAAGTATGTATGGTGTGGTTTTCCATATATACATATTTGTGTCTGATCATAGCTATCTCCAGGGCGGAGGTGGGAAGAGGGAGGGAAAGATATAAAAAGTGCACAGCAGAGAATAAAAAAAGAAAATGTAGAAGGAAGCACAGTAGCTTTGAAAACGACTTATATAGTTTTTTTTTAAAGTAAACTATGAAATGTAAATTCATGGTTGTATAGTGAATCCTCTTTTTAGGTTGTCCTATGTAAATGTAATTTATTTTGTCATTATGTATTTGTGAGAAATGGTTATTAATAACCAACATCCTGGGGAGATTCAGAACTGTCCCCTTCTTCCAAATTCCTGATTTTAAAAAGTTCAGTCTCGGGCAGCTAGGTGGCACAGTGAGTAGAGCACCGGCCCTGGAGTCAGGAGGACCTGAGTTCAAATTCGGCCTCAGACACTTGACACACTAGCTGTGTGACCTTGGCCAAGTCATTTAACCCCGATTGCCCTGCCTTCCCCACTCTTGACATTACTGATAAAGAGATTGAATTAACTCTCCCGGTCAGACCCCAGCCAACTTTACAAGGAATTTAAAATGGAGGACACCTCAAGCTTGGGTGGAGACAGATGCTTTGGTCTAGACAGCCTAAGGCTGCAGGTGGTTTGAGCACAGAGAGAATATCTCTGTCCAACCTCCCTCATGGAACACCTACTCTACAAACTGAACCCTGCTGCCATGATGGCCTTTGGTTTAAGAGAGGTGGCCAATGTTCACCCTTTTATTAATAACTTGCTGGCTTTATCAGAAACTATGTCTCTTGAACCTTTTTAATCATTACATATTTAAGTTCAAAATGAATTAAAAAAAAAAAAAGGACAGGTTCCCACACCCATAACCAGGGGACTGAGCTGAAGCAGCAAATTTTCCCCAAGGTCTGAGACACTAGCGGGTCCATAGCAAGAGAACTGAGTGAATATGAAGGGCAGGCCCAGGTTGGCGATCAGGCCGGGGAAGCCCAGAACAATGGGTTGAAGGGCTGGCCGACTGAGCTGAGGGCCAGGATTAAGAACTTTGCAGCTTGTAAGGTCAGAGACTGTTAGAGCCAAAGGGACCTTTGGAGCGTCTGATCCAATCCCCCATTGTATAGATGGGGAAACTGAGGCTGGGGGCCCAGAGGCGGCTTGCCCAAGTGGTAAGTGCCAGAGCCGAGAGCTGCCCCAGGTTCCCCTGACGCTAAATCCAGGCCCCCTCACTCCTCTCTTGCCCGGACCACTTCAACAGTCTGGCAAATTATCCGTCTCCACTCTGCCCCCTTCCATCCATCCTATGCGTTGCTACCCACATAAGTTTTCTTATTCTCCCCATCTTTGTAAAGACAACACCAATAATGATAGCTAACATTTTAACATACATACATATATATATATATATATATATATACACACACATTATTTATGTGTGTGTGTATTGTAAGAAATGATCCCAACTTTTGTTTACACAGAAAATACATCTTATGCCAGAAAATTTTGTATTTGTTAGGGAAGTCCGGAAAAGGAATGAATTAGAAAATCTTGGAATGCTGATTAACACTTAACTGGACAGGGATGTGGGGGCCTGCTTATTCGCATATCTATAGGGGAACTACTCCTTCCTGGTACTTTAGATAAAATCCACAAACTTCAAAGGCCAGAGGAGAATGTCAGTACTCTTCTTATGTTAATGGTGAAGGAAGCTTGAAACATCCTGGATAGGTCTCTTATCAAGTGAGGGATTCCTTTGAAGGATCTAAATGTTAACAGGAGTGGGGACCCAGGTGGGGGGTGAGATCTGGGTATTTTTCAGACTGTAAACTCTGAAGTGCCTAACCAATAAGAGGCAGGCGGGAAATTTGAATTGGGAACAGCATAAAAAGGCTGGCATTTGTCTGAACAAGCTGTATTCCATTAAGGGAGCTACCCATTTATTCAGAAAGAATAAATGCAAAATAAACATAATGAAAACCTTCCTGGCTTTCCAATGAGTATTGTTTATTCCTAGCTAAGCATGTTTCTCACAGTATGTATGTGTGTGCTCGCACGCATGTGCAACGTGTGTGGGGGGGGCGGCAGCTGGATGGCTCAGGGATACAGCACAGAGCCTAAGACCTCAGCTCAAATCTGGTACTACTTGAGTGACCCTGGACAAGTCACTTGATCCTGTTTGCCGTAATCCACTAGAGAAGGAAATGCCAAACCACTCCAGTATCTTTGCCAAGAAAACCCCATGGATAGTATGGTCCACAGGGTTATGAAGAGTCAGATGTGACTGAACACACACACACACACACACACACACACACTCTCTATATATATATTACACACGATTATATATATATATATACACACACTATACATACTACATACATATACACACATAATGTATACAACATACACACACTATACATCTGCATACCATATATACACATATATACTACATGCATATACACACATACCATATACACCTACACACGTGTCTACATACACTACATACAAATGCCACGCTAAGCCTGCTATCTCTTTCGGAGGTTTTCCTGTGGGGCTTTGGAGTTCACAAAGAGCTTCTGTCCCTACCTGACTCACTGGGCTGTTGCAAGGATTTCTATTCCCATTTTACAGATGAGGGAACTGAGGCCCAGAGAGATGAGGCAACCTGCCCCAAGGTCCCATGAGTTGTAACTGGCAGAGGGAACTTCAACCTTGCCCTTTGGGCTCTTCATCCCAGGTGTCGTCCACTCCACCACCTCTCCAGGGATCCTGCCCCTTTTCATTGCCTCAATTTCCCCAGCAGTAAATAAATGCTTGAAAGCTTGATGGGCCATTCTGGGGGAAAAGGAGGGGAGAAGATGCTGGGAGTTCAGGCCCTTGGGGGTCTTGGGAAGAGGGAATCCAGGAGAGATCCCACCCATCCTCCAGGGTGGGGCAGGCCACTTACCCAGCCAGCATGGTATACAGAAGGATACCCAGGCTCCAGATGTCACAGCCTTCATCATAGCCCTGCCGCCTCAGGACCTGGGCAAGAAGAGTCATATTCACAAATGATTACTGGCATCTGCAAGGTGTGTGAAGCAGTTTACAGGCATTATTTCATTTGCTTCTCACTACAATCCCATGAGGCAGCATGAGGAGGCCTCTGGGAGCCTGGGATGCTGTGCCACATGCTGCTGTCTTTGCCTCCAGCTGACTCGGGGCTCCAGCCTCCCGGTGCCACAGGGCAAGTGGCCCAGCTCATGGCGGGGGAGGAAGGATTCCCTCTTCAGGGGATGCCAGGTACAAGCAGGTGCACTAGCTGGCCTTTTCCTGGGTTCAATTAACAGCATCCTAGATTTAGAACCAGGAGGGACCTTAGTAGCCATGAAGCCCAACCACCTCATTCCGCAGATGAGGAAATTGGGCCAAGAGGGTAAAGGCCTAGCCCAAGGTCACATGGCTAGTCAGTGTCTAAGACATAACTCAATCCCAGGTCATGGGATTGGACTCAGCCGGAAGGTACCTTGGAGGCCACCCAGTCTAACCCCTCATTTTACAGATGGGGAAACCAAGTTCAATTCCATTCAGTTTAAGAAGCATTTATTAAGTGCTGCGTGAGGTACTAGCCATGCAAAGACAAAGTTAGCCAGCCCCTGCTTTCAAGGAGCTTCCATTCTAGTCGGGCAAACACTGACACAGACGACTAAGTCCAGGTGGCTCACCAGTTACCTGACCTGGCTTAGTATCCGCCTGAAGTAAGTAAAAAGTGAAGGCAAAATCTATACAACCATTTGTTAACCACAAAAGAAGAGTTCCAGATGACACCATGGAAGGGGCAGGAAGGACAGGACAGGGACACAGGAGGGATAGAACTGCCCTGGGTGGCCATCAGGGGGCACTCGATGGAATCTCCGAGTCCTTTTAACTTAAACAGATGCTGTTTCTTGCCCCACCACTCCCTTAGTGGCCACTTAGGAACAGGACCTAAGAGGGGGAGGGGCCAGACTGGGCCTGAATCCCAGGACCAAGACCCTGCCTCCTCGACAGGGCAGAAAGGGAAGGGCACGGGGACTTTGCTCACCTCTGGGGCCACGAAGTTGGCAGTATAGCAGGGAGTCATGAGGAGCCCGTTCTCTGCTCGAAGCTGCTTGGCAAAGCCGAAGTCACAGATTCGGATGCTCTCAGGGTTCCCAGACTCATCCACATAAAGGATGTTGCTGGGTTTCAGGTCCCTGTGCACTACCTAGGAAATAAACAAGGACCTGAGGTCAGCCCCTGGGGAGGTGGGATGCGGAAAAGGGACAAAGCATTCTGATACCTGCTAATTGAGGGGGTAGCAAGAACCCCTAGGGGTCTGAGAATGGGAGAGTCCAGATGTTGGGAGGGCAGGCAATCAAGCAATCAAAAAGCATTTATTAAGCATCTACTGTGTGTCGGATAGGGAGAATACAACATAGGTGAGCTAATGAAGAGGTAAAAGAAAATCCATCCTGGGGTCAGAGGCTAAAGGGAGACCCTTGGGGTCAGTGGTATTAGAAGTAAAGTGGGGCCAAGATGGCAGCTGGGAAGCAGTGACTGGCGTGAGCTCCCCACCAAGTCCCTCCAAAAACCTATAAAAAATGGCTCTGAACCAATTCTAGAGCTGCAGAACCCACAAAGTGGCAGAGAGAATCAGGGCTCCAGCCCAGGACAGCCTGGATGGTCTCTGGGTAAG
>CM053622.1:767840275-767962512 GCA_028646595.1 Phalanger gymnotis
GAAGGGTTATACATAATGATACGCATGTGGCCCATGTTGAATTGCTTGACTTCTTAGGATGGGTGGATGGGAAGGGAAGAGGGGAGAGAATTTGGAACTCAAGGTTTTAAAAAAATAGAAGTTCAAAAGTAAAAAAAAAAAGAAGTAAAGTGGGAATGGAGAGGAAAATGCATCTTAAGCTCTGGAGATAGGAAGGGGAGGAAGATAGGATCAAGATTATTCAGTGACATGGTGGAGGGAGACCGGTCCCCGCCAGGTAGAGATAGAATGAATGTTTCAGGGTCAGCTGCAGGGGGAGGGGGCTAGGAAAGTGGAGTGATGACCCTGCTAGGGTCAGCCACTGGAGGGCAGACCAAAGGGGCTGGGCCGGCGTGCCAGAGGGGCAGCCATTGGTAACAGGAAGACAAAGATGCCTCATTGGAAGGAATGTAAGCCCCTAGAGGAAAGGGACCATTTCCACTTTTCTCTTAGGCGATAGCTACATGGCACAGTGGATACAGTATAGGACCTGGAGTCAGGAAGACATGAGTTCAAATCCAGCTGTGGACATTTATAATCTGTGTGACCCTAAATAAATCATTTAACTTCTGCCTGCTTTGGTTTCCCCATCCATAAAATGGGGATGATAACAGAACCTACCTCCCAGGATAAAATAATGCCATATTTGTAAAGCACTTTGTAAACCTTAAAGCACTATATAAATGCTAGCTGTTGTTACTAACCCCCCCCCCCACTACCATAGTGCCTGGCATACAGGAGGTGCTTAATAAATGCTTGTTGCTTGACTGGTTAGTCAATAAACATTTATTAAGGGCATCACAGAGGCCAGGAACATTGTTCAGGTCTGGCCATGCTTGGATTGTGGCTTATGCAGAGAAGAGCCTCAGGGTGAAAGGTAGGAAGAAGGGAGAGGAGGCAGCCTTTGGGAAGTTTTCTTTAGAAGGGCCATCGAAATGAATACAACATTAAAAAGAAAATTTAAAGCTAGATCAGGGCACAATAATCCCTTTGGTTTGGAGGGCCCCACGGGGCCATGTGTGGGGGCCAAGGAGAGGGAAAAGTAAGGGTGTGGCTGAGGCCTCCCATCCCACACTGTCTGCACCACACAATTTAACAATTCACCAGTCTCTGTTTCATGCACCTGTGAGTGCATTGAGAGCAAGGGCTGTGCCTTACACCTGTGTCTCCCTTTCTGGAACCTAGCACACCTGCCAGGCGCCAAGTAAATATTTGTTAAGTTAACAGAGAAGGAGAAGGCAAAGGGCACAGAAGAGAGAACCAGAGAGATGGGCCCCCAAAGCTATTAAACTGTGTGTGTGTGTGTGTGTGTGTGTGTGTGTGTGTGTGTGTACACATACGGCTATTGGATCTATCCCCCAAAGACATCAAAGAAAGAGAAAATGGGCCCATAAGTACAAAGATATTTACAGCAGCTCTTTTTGTGGTGGCAAAGAATTGGAAATTGAGGGAATGCCCATCAATTGGGCAACGGCTGAACATGCTATGGTGGACTACTATTGTGCTGTAAGACATGATGAAGGGGATAGCTTCAGAAAAACCTGGAAAGACTTGGTTGAACTGATACAAATTGAAGTGAGCAGAACCAGGAGAACAATTTATACAGTAACAGCAATATTGTGCGAAGGACTTAGTAACTTTGATCAACACAACGGCCAACCACGATTCCAAAGAACTTGTGATGATAGCCTTAGAGTACAGATTGAAGCATATTGTCTTCTATTTTTTTTTCTTTTCCTTTTCCTTTTTTTGAGAGGGGGGAAGGAACATGGCTAATGAAGAAATTTGTTTTACATGTCTATAAATGTTTGTAATGGGTTTTATTTCTCCTACCTTCTCAATGGGTGCACGGTGGCGGGGGGGGGTGAAGAGAGAGAGAATTTGAAACTGAAAATAGAATTGAATTTCTTTTTAAAAAAGTAATCTCAGCAGATCCTTTTCCCTGGGCAATGTCTGGCCAATTGGTTTTCCCCAAACAGATCTCTTAACATCACTCCCCTGCTTAAATATCTTCAATTGCTTCCTATTACCTCTTGAATAAAATACAGAATTCTCAGCTCGGCATTTAAAGTCCTCCACAATCTGGGTCCTACCCACCTTTTTTAGTCTTGGTTTCTGCTACACGCTAACTGTGTGACCTTACGCAGACTCTGGATCATAGCATCCATTTATAGGATAGGTTTCTAAGTTCTAAATTCCCACTTCTAAATTCTGTGAGCCTATAAACCATAACTGACTACTGCCAGGATCAAAGGAAGCCACCACCAGACTTCTTTAGCAACAATAAACCTGTGCATCTCTAGAACTAGGAGGGCCTTCAGAGTCACCTTGAGAAGGGGGGGGCGGGGAACATAATAGATGAGTGGGGGAAAGAGAGGCTAATTTTGATAAGTCTCTACTCTAAGACGAATAGAAACTCGTCAGATCACACCATCTCAGACCAGGAGGAACCTCTGAAGGCATTTAGCTTAACCACTTCTTAATACAAGAATTACCATTATCTGCAACATCCCCAACAATCTAGTCTTTGTTTGTAGAGGAAGGAAGGGAGGAAGGAAGGACGGAAGGGAGGAAGGAAGGAAGGAAGGGTGCCTACTTTGTGCCAGGCATTCCACAAAGCACTTTACAAATACTGTCTCATTTGATCCTCACAACAACCCTGGGAGCTAGGTGCTATTATTATCCGCTTTTCAGTTGAGGAAACTGAAGAAACAGAGGTTAAGGTTCACATAGCTGGTAAGTGTCTGAGGCTAGATGCAGAGCACCATCCACTGAGCCATCTAGTTGCCTCTAGAGCCAGAGAAATCACTCCTCCTGAGGCAGCCCATGCTACTTTTGGAGAGCTACAGACGTTAAAGAATGTGTCCTCATACAAGGCCCACATCTGCCTCTTTCTGCAAGTTCTACGCCACTGCTCCTTGTCTGGCCCTCTGGGGTGATGGAAAGCAAGTCTTCTACCAGCAAAACTAACCACTTAGCCTGGAATTCAAGGCCTCCTCCTGACTATCCAGCCTTTCTTGACAAAGAGCAAATCCTTTCCAACCTAGCCTTTCAAATATGGAAGATCAGGAACGCCTAAGTGTTCTCTGCTTCAGGTTAAACCTTCCCATTACATTGACCCAGTTCTGGCCCCAGTCTCTGCTGATCACTCCATGACCTCTGAGAAGTCACTCTGCTTTTTTTTCCAGGCCTAATTTTCTCTTCTGTAAAATGAGAGGCTGGTGGGTGGTGGTCATCTAGATCCCTAGGGGTGCCATCCAGCTCTAGCTCCTAACATCCACCGGCTCCAACCTGGGGAGATCTTTCTGGATCTCGAGTCTGTCCTCTGATATATTAGTCCCCTTTGCAGGCTGCTTCCAAAAGATTGGTGCCAGACACACCAACAAGCTTGGGTTTGAAACAACCCCAGGAGAGCTCACTCAGCCTGGTGCTGCTCTTCCTGAAAGGACTGACTCCATGGCCCCTTCTTCTGCTCCAACATCCACCATCCACATTGGTCTCTATGATTTGCTTTAAAGCTCAGTCCTCGTGTTTCCTCTGCCAGCCTCCCTTGCCTTAGGAGGCTCTGAGCTGCCCGGAGCACAAAGGGACCCCAGAGGTCATGCTGCTTGGTGACTTATTTGACCCAACCTATAGGTCCTTCAAACCTACCCTGACTACTCATGCATTTAAGGCAGATGATCGTTCTTCCTCTGGCATCTGGCAGCCTCCAATTGGGCCCAATTCGGTCCCCACCATTTGTTCCCATCCTCATTGACTGCCCTATTCTCTCAACTATCATCCTAGGTAGCTAGGTGGCGCCATAGGGCACACAGTGCCAGGCCTGGAGTCAGGAAGATTCATTTTCCCCAAGTTCAAATCCAACCTCAGACATCACTAGCTGTGTGACCCTGGGCAAGTCACTTCACCTTGTTTGCCTCAGTTTCCTCATCTGTCAAATGGAGACAGCAAACCACTCCAGTATCTCTGCCAAGAAAACCCCAAATGGGGGCCTGAAGAATCAGACATGACTGGAACGAAACAACACCCAAATCATCTTACTAACATTTATCGAGAGCCTGCTACAAGCAGGCTAAGTGGCAGCTCCTGGGGATATACAGAGATGTAAATCATCGTTGCAGCCTTCAAGAACTCGGAGGCGTTAGGGAGACAGACAGACAGAGCTAGTGTATATACCTGAGGGGCCCAATGAGCGCAGGCTAGAAGCATTCTAAGAGTTCAAAGGAAAGAGAGATGAGTGTGGGCTGGTGCGATCAAGGGAGGCCTCTGGAAGGATGGCAGGCTGGAGCTGGGCCTTGAAGGAGGGAAGAGGATTTCCATAGGGTAGGGAAGAGGGGAGAATGATGTATACAACAGGTTCATGAGACCCAGCACTAGAAAGTACCTTAGAAGACATGCTGTACAACCTCATTTGGCTGATGAGGAAACCAAGTCCCAGAGAGCTTAAGTCACACAGGCAGAAATTGCGCTCAGCTCTACCAGACTCCATGTACCACCCATCCCTCATAGCCAAGGTGTGATACCTCCTTCCCTGGCCCCCCAGGGCATGACTCACCCCCTGTGAGTGCAGGTACTCCATGGTCCGGCAGAGCGTGTGCAGGACAGAGCTGGCCTCACGCTCCGAGAAGAACTTCTGCCTAAGGATCTTGTCCAGGAGCTCGCCACCCCGCATCAGCTCGGTCACTAGGTACACGTGCTTGCCATCATCATATACCTGAGGTGGCAGAAGAGGAAGATGTGGGCGTGGCTGCCTTTCAGCCGGTAGGTTGTAGAAACCCACCTCTGACCCTACCCAGTGTCACTGGATCACAGAGCTAAAGCTGGTCCTCCTAGATCATCCAGGAAGCTGAGACCCAGGGAGGCTTAGTAACAAAGATCACACAGGTAAGAGGTGGTGGAGCTGAGGTGTGAACCACACACGCCTGTAGAAACATCAGAGCACAGATGCAGGGCTGGAAGGGACCACAGGGGCCAGCTAGTCCAATTCCTCATTTTTTTGTAAAGGAAGAAACTGAGGAAGGTAACATCTAGGTAGCTCTTTGCTAGGGGACCTTCACTCTTCTCCAAGTTGGGAGGTAAAGTGGGGTGGCACTAGCCCTGGAGTCAGCAGATCCAGGTTCCAAACCTTACCTCCGAGGCTTTTATTACTTATGTGACTTTGGACAACTAGGCCTCTGTTTCCCCTGAAAAATAAGTGGAATGGACTAGTTGGTCTCTGAGGATTCTTCTGGATCTACAGTAAGATCCCATCTACGGCTGTAAGGCCCTGTGCTTGGCATTGGGGATAAGAAGATGAAAGACAACATGGTTCCTGGCCTCAAGGACAAATAGAAGCGAGGCAGCCAACACACAATTAAGTACGATTACAAGGTGGAACATGGTAGGAGCAAAGGAGAGAGCCAGACAAAGGGCTTTAGAAAATTCAAAGGCTGCTTTCATGGGGGGAGGGAGGAGAGATCAGGGGAAGCTTCACAGAGTAGAAGCCACCAGACTGAGCCTTGAAGGAGGAGTAGGATTTCAGGGGCAACAGAAGAGAAAAGAGTGTGCTCCCGGCATGCCATGCGGCAAAGTGCAGAAAGAGGTGAAAGGGCAGGACAAGATCAGGAAACCAAGAAGTGGCCAGGTGGGCTAGTGTGAAGAGGAGTCTTGGGAAACCTGGCTGGAAAGGGAAAAAGAAGTCACACTATGATGGGCCTTAAATGTCAAGCTGAACTTTCTTGAGTCAAAAACTGCAAACAATGGAGATATGATAGAATATTACTGTGCTCTAAGAAACAATGATGAGTAATTTTGAGAAGCCTGGGAAGAGTTCTATGAACTGAAGTAGAGTGAAGTAGGCAGAACCAAGAAAACACAACACCTACACTAATGCAAAAACAGAGAGAACAAGAAGCCCGGAACTGAACCCTGAATAACTATGGTGATCACACCTGGCTGCCAGCAAGAACTGAGGAAATGCACCTCCCTCCTTCAAGGTGGTTGGCTGGTTTTGCCAAACTGTTTTTCTTTTATAATCTTGATTACGAGGGTTGGCCTCATAGGTGGGTTGGTGAGGGACAGATTTAGAAATAAATGAATATAAAAACAATAAGGTGCCACTAGAAACGAGAGAGAGTGTGGCATAATAGATAAGGAGCTGGCCGCAACACCAGGAAGATGTAGGTTCAAGATCTGCCTCTGAGACGTGCCGCCTCTCTCCATGTTCTAGGCCACTCTCTAAGATTCCCAGTTAGAGGGGTGTTCACTTGCACTGGGAGAGGGAGGCTCCTCGTCAGGGAACTCCATTTACCCATGAGATAATCTGACCTCTATCTCTATCCTATCAACAAAAATCAGATTATGGCCCATGGAGCCTAAATGACAAATACTAAGGTTACAAATCTCCGATACAAAACTTTAATATGTGCTAAAGTTAACTTCACAGGCATGGATTTTTTTTCTTATTGTTTAAATATGGTAATTAGAATTTTGTAAAATAAACAAATAAAAAATAAAAACCAGATTAATTTTTTTTAAAATCCCAGGCTGAAGAAGTTGTGAAATTGTATTTTATCTTAGGTATAATGAGGACTATAACGTCATTTGGGAGACAGGGAATTGCTGTTTCTTTTTTTGTCTTTGTACCCTCGGCACCTCCAGCCTATTAAAACACACTTGAGTTAATCAAACAGAAAAGCCTTTGCCAGAAGTCATCGACAAACATGAGACTCCACTGTATGCAGCCACATTCTAGGCCTCGCAGATCCCGTGCCTGCACGTGGCACAGGAGAGGACGCCAATGGGCTCCACCTTCACAGCGCAATCCCAGTAGTAGCTGCTTGACAAAGGTTTGTTTAAATACTGAAACTGTATCAGGAAGATTGTTTTGGCACCTGGGTGCTGGAATAGAGAGAGGCTAGGAGGAGGGAAGCCAGGTAGGAGATGATTTTAATAATCCAGGCCAAGAGGTGATGAAGGTCTGAATGAAGATCATGATGACAGCATAGGGGTGGGAAGGGGCCAATTCGGTCAGTAAACACTTATTAGATAAACATTTATTAAGCGCCTACTATGTGCCAGGTACTAAGTGCTGGGGACACAAAAAGAGGCAAAAGACAGTCCCTGCCCTCAAGGAGCTTACGGTTTAATGAGGGAGACAAAGGACAAACAAATGTGTACGTGGCACCTGTCTGGATATTGAGAGATGGGTCAGGGAGGTGAAAGAAAAGGAAGAGTCAACATTGACTGAGATTTTGGGAGGGTCTAGGAAGGGGACGTGGGGGGCCGGGAAAGGGAGTTGGGTAGATTTAGATTTGGGTAGATGCTGGGCATAAGTAAAGAACCATTCCTACCCTGGCCCTGTTCTAAGGCAGGCTGTGTGACCCTAGGGGCAAAGGGCTCTAGGCTGGTAGCCCTGTGAGCTGGGTTCTTATCTCAGCTTCACCTTTCATCACCGTGACTGTGTGACCTTGGATATATCACAGCCTCTTAGAGCCTATACTGCCTCATCTGTAAAACGGAGGCCATGACTTAAGAGAAGCCCTTCACCAAGCCAGCGTGGGAGCTGGGGCGCTGCTGCGGCTCTGCCCCTGTCCACGGGTAGCCAGCCTCCTTTGCTCTGGGCTTCTTCTCCATGAATCTCTCTGCTTTCCTTTCCCCCCTACTCACATCTTTTAGAGTGATGATATTGGGGTGTTGGCCATAGCGCAGAAGGATCTCTATCTCCTCTGAGGGGTCCCTCTTGCTCTTATCGATGACCTGGGAGAGAAGAAAGAGGAGAGATTGGGAAGCGATGAGGATGGAAGCCAGGCCACAAGGAGAGGGGTAACGGGGAGTTCCAAAGGTATGAGGTTCATGTATCTCCTGGGGTGCTGAGTCTACGCCCCAGGAGCTTGTGCTTTTAATAGAGGAGCTAATCCCAGGGCTAACTAACCACCTCCCCCCTCCCGGCAGCAGCTTCCCTGGCCATGTCCGTCCTCAGCCCAGGGATATGAGGAGCCGGGGGGCGCTCCAGGGTGATCCCCACCTTGACCGCGTACTCCATGTTGGTGGCCTTGTGGATACAGCGCTTACACACGGAGTAAGATCCAACTCCGATAGTCTCCTTCACGATGTAGCCGTCGCTGAAAACCAAGCTCTTCCCGTGAAGTTGCTGGGGGTGGGGGTGGGGAGGAGATAAGGAAAGAAGTTTCAGAGAGCGACCCCCTCACTCTTTCCTCTTCCTGTCTCGTCCTTCAGGTGGTTCTCCCTCAAAGCCTTGGTGGGAAGAGGGGGAATGTAGAACTATTGGTGGTGCCACTAAGGATTCACACTCAAGAACATGGAACCATCCCCAGAAAAGAAAGTGCTAAGTTAGGTTCCGGGTGGAAGCGTCAGGGTTCTAAGTGTTCAGGGCACGTGCCAAGCGGTAGGGGCTGTCGTTGGGTGCCTTCTCATCTAGGAGTGAGACTCTAACATCCAAGTGAGGGGCAGAGCAGAAAGACCAACGAACCGGGAATCATGAGACGTAGGCTTTAGGTCCTTGGTTCTACTGCTCATTCCCTGCGTGACCTCAGCTCCCTCATCTGTCAAATGGGGACAATAATCCTTGCCCTATCTACCTGAGAGGAGGACTGTGTGCTGGGAGGTGAATGAGGCTGTGGAATGCAACAGAGAGGAAGAAATAAAGCTGGACTTTGGCTTTTCTACTTGTTAGAAATACTAGATAGATATGATATGACTCTGCATAATACAAAGTCCTATGCAGACACAATAACAAGTATAATCATAAGGTAGATTTTTACCTCAGCCGAAAGCAAGAACTAACACCTAGGATGGTCTGAAAAGGGACTGGGCTGCCTCTGTAGAGGGAGTGAGGTCTCCTTCCGTGGAAGTATTTAAACACCTGGATGACTGCCTGTTGGGTCTCTTGTCCACAGTTCACTGTGATGTTGTTAGGAAAGGGAACTCCCAGAGAGGAAACTCCCTCCTGCCCCGCAAGCTGGCATCTTCTCTATGACTAGAGGGCTGCTTAGAGCCCCAAGAGGCTGACTTGCCCAAAGTCAAGCAGCCAGCAGAAGTCAGAGGTGGTCAGTCTTTAAGGCCAGCTGTCCGGCCACTACGCTTTCCTCTTCACATACGGGATGTACTTGACGACCTCTCTGGTCTCCTCTGGCTCTGAGGCTATAATTAGGCCTACCATCCATGGTGCTCACCCTGAGGCCTCTCAGGTCCTAGGTATGCCCTAGTAATGAGTTTTGGCTGAGTTCTGGACAAACTACCCTGAGGACTGGGCAACCGCTCTGATCCAGCCCTGCTCTTGAGAGGCTAGGTGGAAAGCTTCCATCCAAGGCGTCTTCCCGACTAGGACTAGCCTCAGGTCTCATACCTGGACCACTGAGTGCAGCGGGGCCTGTGGGGCCCGGACCTTGCCATCATCCTCCATCAAGCCTGTAGCCACAAAGCTGAAGCCCCGGAAGAGCTGGTGGGCCCCAGCGCTGGGCGGGATGCCCGGGGAGTCTGGGAGAGAAAGAAAGGAATGCTGAACAGCCAAAGCTATGGACGAGGTAGGGCCCAGCTGCTTCTTTCCCTCTCCCCTGTGGGGCCAAACGTCACAGTCCCCTGGACCCATAGAGGTAACATGGAAGAAGAGCAAGCTTTATCATTTACGAGCTGTGTGACCTTAGGGAAACTACTGAAGGTCTCTAAGCCTGTTTCCTTAGACGATATTTCCTGGAGATAATAAAATCTGCTGGAGATAATATTTGTCACGAGATAATTGTGAGGATTAAATGAGAGAATGTAGGGAAGTACATTGTACCTGCAAAACCTCAAGGAGTGTGAGTTGTGAGGATTCTCTCTTTCCTAATGCAATAACCCCAAGGACACAAGCATAGTGCAGAAATGAGGCTGGGGGGATTGTGACTTCAGAACACTGATGGTGAAGCAGTCCTCTTGCCTCTCACGGGAAAGGTGGTGGGATACAGGTATGGAATGAGGCAAACATGAGCTGACATGGACAAAGTTTCAGTTTATTTTGCCTAATTGCTATTTTGTGGGTGAGGGTGGGGACAGGAGTCATTGGGAAACGACCTTAATTTTTTTTAATGGGCGACAAAACATTTAAAAATGTTTTTTGATTTTTATGCTTTAAAAATGTTTTAAGATTTTTTTAAAAAGAGAAATGAGATGACTAGTACGGAAATGTTCTACATGATTGCACATATATAACCTATATCTGTCTTAGGGAGGAGACAGGGAAGGGAGAAAGAAAATTTGGAACTCAAAATTTTATTAGGAAAAAGAATGTTAAAAATTATCTTTGCAAGTAATTGGAAAAAATAAAATATTTTTATTAAAAAAAAAGAAAAAGAAATGAGAACATTAACAAAACTTTTTTTTAAATGCACAAAAGAAGTAAGTCCAGAAGGGGGCACAAATGATCAATTCCATTACTACACTGTAAAATTGACTATTTCTTTAAAAACTAACTCTATGTAAAGTTCATAATTTCTCATCCATTCTCTTCTTTTTAAAAATGAAATGCTTGTGTTGCATTCATAAAAAAGGGGAAATCTTTTCTTAAAAGGGAAACAAATCCGGGCTTAGGAGAAAGCAGGCCTTGGGCTCCTCAGCAAGGGAAGTTACATTCCCCATTACCAGACCACTGCCCCACTGTTACCCGGGAGCTGGGATGGGGTAGACATCCCATGACCGTTCACGTCCCTCCTCTCCCAAAAGCCACCAGGCCCTGAAAGCCTGCCCTGACCAGCCCCTCCCTACAGGGACCCCTCCTTCCCCAGGCAGCTCCGTTCTCAGAATCATAGAATTGGGGGGGTTGGGTGTGGGTGGGTGGGGATCTTAGAGCACAGGCTGTGCTGGGAGGTGAATGAGGCTGTGGAATGCAATAGAGTGGAAGAAAAAAAAAGCTGGACTTTGGCTCTTCTACTTGTTAGCTGGGTGACTCTGGGCAAGTCACGTCTCCCTGGGACTCAGTTTCCTCATCTGTAAAATGTGGGGAGGGTTGGCATAGATCAGGAGTTCTTCACCTGGGGTCCACAAACTTGGTATTAAAAAAACTTTTTGATAACTATTTCAACAGAATTGGTTTTCTTTGTTATTTGTTTCTTTGTTATCATGTTATGTTAATGCATGCATTTCAGAACATGATTCTGAGAAAGGGCTGGCCAAAGGGATCTGGGACATACCAAAAGTTAAGAATTTCCTGACATATGTGATCTTGAAGGCCCCCCTCAGGTCTAAATCTACTATCATTTTACAGATGAGGAAACTGAGTCACAGAGCGATTATATGATTTGCTCAGGGTCACACAGCTAATAAGTGCCAGGATCACAGATACAGAGTGAAGAGGAACATTAGAGAGCATCTGACCCAACCTCTTCCTTTTACAGATGAGGAAAATGAGGCCCTTGGTGACTTGACCAAGGTCACACAGCTAATAAATGGCAGAGGTGCAATTCGAACACAAACCCAGGCCATTTGACTACAGGGAGTGGTGCCCTCTCCCTTCTCTAGGCCTCACATTTTAAATAGACTGTCACACATACAACGTGGCCTCCCCAGGGGTTCCAGCTCTCGCCTCCTCCTTCCCCTTCCCTCTCCCTTCCAGCCCTGTGGCCCAGGACCTGCAGGGGAGAAGGAACTTGGTACAAGGGCCACCTTCTACCTGAACCCTTTCTTGATCCCCCGTGGCTAGAACCGTCCCCACTTAAATCACCTTGTTTGTGTCCTACACGCTCCATCCATTCTCATCCCACACTACGTAGTCTCTTTGGGGGCGGGGGCTGTCTTTGGGTCGCTCTGTGCTAGGCACATAAGAGGCTCCTAGTTATTACTTACTGATTGACCCACATCAGGTTAATTTCCTACCCTTGGGTGTTCGGGAAGTGAATTCTGCATCGAAGTAAAAGGTGTCATCAGGTTGGGCGACCGCAGGCTTGAAGGGAGGTTTGATTTCACGACGAAACAGTTTCTAGAAAACAGCCCGAGTCTCATAGATGGCCTTGGACACCCCCACACCCCAAAGCAGAAGAAGGGATGAGGGGGGAGAGGGAAATGACTTGGCCAGGGCAGCTACTCCACAGCCCCAGGGAAGTCTGGGGACTTGGTCAACACCTGCCACTCCCACATGGACCGGGAGGCGCTATTTCTTTTCCCTAAGCCCTGAACAGGCGATGCCCTATGGCCAGAAGGCGGGGCTCTGCAGGGCAGTGGGAAGATGAGCTGGGGTCAAATACTGGCTCTTGCCTCTTATAACCTGTGGGGTAAGTGACTTCTCTGGGCCTCAGTTTCCTCTTTCATAAAATGAGGGAGGTAGACTAGATGGGCTCCAATGTAAACTCTGTGATCACGGGGTTCAAGGCCCGAGGGATGCTTCCTGCCACCCTGTAACAGGGCTGTGGTTCTGTGGCTCAGCCTCCTGTGGCACCTTGCTCTGACCACGTGGATGCCAAATCCCCAGCTTCTGGGCTGCCAAGGGCCAGAGCTCTCTGGGGCCGTCTTCCACTCCTCTTACCTAGCCTGTGTTCACACTGGCCCAGAGCAAGGCAGGATCTCAGGCGCTGCTGAGACCACTCCCCCATCTCCTGTTCTATTTCTTTCCCAAGCTCCAGGGCCCCTGTCAGGAGAGGGAGGAAGTCCTAGGCCCAGCTGTGGGTTGCTGGTTGTGATGAACATACGTTCTTCCCCAGAGCCTCCCCACCAAGGGCCCCCAGACTTTTGGACAAAGAGGGCAGGAAGCAGCCCAAGAGGAAATGGCTTTAAATCTATCAATTGTCTGAGGACAAGGAGTGGGGGGGGGGAGACATTTGGGGAGGCATTCGAAGCCCCCTGGGGACTTAACTAGATAGAAATCTTTCTTCTTCTCTGCCCTACCTTCTACCTCCAGTTTTCCCAGGGCAGTCCAGGGAAGGTGAAGTCAGGGATGGAGGGGTGCACCATGGGGGAGGGGAAGAGGGAAAGCAGATGGCAGGGGAAAGACAACTCACATTCCAGTCTATGGTAGAGTAGAAGATGTGCCTCTTAATCTCTTCAGCCCCATCGGTACCAGAACCTGAAATATTAACATCATTACTGTGCCGTCCCTGTGAGCATTTTATCTTAATCCTAGGCCAACGTCCTTTCTGTGGCACAGAGGTAAGCCCAGCCTCTAGAGGCAAGTCCTATAGAGCTGTCTGAGCTTCAACTTCAGGCCTACCCCATAACAGGCCCCCGGGTCTGCTCTCTGAGGACCAGCTGAGCTGAGTGCAGGTCACGGTCAGAAGGCTGGCATTCAAGGCCCTTTGCAGTCTGGCTCTGGCCTCTCCTTCCAGGCTGATTATACTTCATTTAAGCTCACTACTTCAACCACACAGTACTTAATCTCCAACCTCTGCACCTTTAACTGGCAGTGCCCCATGCCTGGAACACACTTCCTGCTCACTGCTATCTTTTAGTATCTTACAAGACTTAGCTCATGGGCCATCTCCTACGGGAACCTTTCTGAGGTCCCCTTGGTAATGAGCCTATCTCCTACCTCTTTAAATTATTATATCTATACCAATCTATTTATTTGTTATATCCACTTCCCCTCATCCCCGACTCAAGAGCAGGGACGATATTTCATCTTGCTTTTATGCACTCAGAGCCTGGTATACAGCAGGCACTTAATACTTATTGGGTAAGATAAGCTATAGGGAAGTCCTGAAGTATGGTCCTCTTAATGGGCATTTCCATACTCTCTTTGGCTATCTAGCACTTGTGGGGAGCAGGTGGTATTTGTCATCTTGGATTTTTTTAAACAAGGAAACTGAGGACCAGAGAGGTTAAGTGACTGGCTCCAAACTGCACAGCCGAAGTAAGCGGATGAGCCACCCTCCTGAGCTCACTGTCCAGAGGGTCTCTCTCTCCTCTCTGTTCCCATCACCTTGGCTGCCGCTCTCTGGCCTTTTACAGGCAGCCCCACCCCCAGACATGAGCTGAATTTGGTAGTGTTAAAAAAAACACTGGATTTGGCAATCGGAAGACCTGGGTTTAAATCCCATCCTAAGGAGGTGAGCTTGAGTAAGTCACTTCCCTTTAATGTGGCTTCTACTGACTCGGCTGGCAAACGAGGAGGCCAGACTAGAGTGTGACCTCATGGATGGAATACTGGACTTGGAATCAGGAAGACCTGAGTTTGAATGTCGCCTCAGACACTAGCTAGTTGAAGGACCCTGTGCAAGTCAATGAACGTATCTGAGCCTCAGTTTTCTTATCTATAAAACGGAGACTGATGTGAAGTGCTTTGCAAACCCTAAAACAGCATGCAAAGTGGTATTCATCTCATTCGAGAAGTCTTTTTTGATGGAGTTCAGATTGAAGTGGTCTTGGGCCCAGTCTTTCTATTATTACGTCAAAGGTCTGACAGGCTGTGGTCCTCTTAGTCTTGCGCGTTATATCTGGGACACTGGGGGAGTGCGGATGTTACCGTACCACAATCCCCACTGGCCAACTGAACCCAAGGCATGTAAGTGGGCATCTAAGAATCGTGACCGCCTTCATGTGGCTGCCATTGTCTTCTCCTGGCACAGAGGACAATGCCCGCCTTTCAGGCTCAGACGGGAGGGGAGGGAGGGGCGGGGCTCTGACCTGGCCTGGCCTGCGCAAGACCCATCTCCCCACAGCTGCAAAACACCCTCCCCTCCACTGCCCCTCAGGGACAGGACATTACCCAGCCTGTTGGCAGGATTCCTCTTGAACAGGGCTCGAAGGAGGCTTTGTGCTTCAGCGCTCAGAAACTGGGGCATGCCCAGCTTTGCCCTGAAAAAACAATGACAGGCCATCATCAGGGCCAGGGCAGGAGGAGTCCCTGGGCCCTGGGCTGGCCAGCCTGGGCTGGGACCATCTCGTTCTCTGTGTGGCTATGTCCCAACCACCAGGAGCTGTGTGGGGAAGCCGTGGGGTCCCACAGAGGAGCAAGAGAAGGGAGAGGCTGAAAGGGAAGGGCTGGGAGGCAGCACAGACAGGGAGTCAGGAGGCTCGGTCATTAACTCATCATGTGACTGGGCAGAAGCTACTTAACCTCTGTTTCCTTATATATGTAGAAACAGTTGGATTAAGTAACTGTAAAACTCCCTGCCAGGCCTAACATTCTGTGTTCTAGGATTCTGTGGTCCCTCCCAGCTCTGAGATTCTGTGTTCTAAGGACCCTCCCAACTCTGACATCCTGTGTTCTAAAGGCCCTCCCAGCTCTGACATCCTGTGGTCTAAGAGCCCTCCCAGCTCTGACATCCTGTGTTCTAAAGCTGCTCCTAGCTTGGACAGTCTATATCTCCTGGGGGATGCTCACTTGAGAATCAGTGTCATTGTCTCCTTCCGGTCTTTTCCCTGGAAGGGCAGGGAGCCCGTTAGCATCTCAAACTGCAGAGAACAAGGGACACATTCAGACTGGTACCAGACCCTGGGTTCTCACCTTCATATCCACCCACTCTAGTCATTCCCTGGATTTAAGAAATTCTTTCCCTCCTTGGTGGTCCTCCCCCAGAGCCCACCGCCACCCCTCCACTCCAGGCCTCTGGACTGAGTGTCCGAGGAGGGCTCAGGCTTCTCCTGTCCTTCCACACACCCCTCCCCGCCATTCTGAGTGGCCACTGAGATAGGTTCCAACCACTCCAGGGACCTCCTGCCTGGGGCTGGCCTTATCAACCCTCCCCCCTCCTACTTCCTACCTACAACCCACCCCCATTTTTCTGACCTCTGAGGCCAGCTCCCAGAGACCACTAGGTGGCAGCACCAGAACTGCCCAGTGGAGCTGCCCCAGGACAGCAATGGTCACCAGTCTTTCTTTGTCTCTAACTAGTTTGACCTTGGGAAAGGCATCCCTGCTCCCTGACCCTCATTTTTCTCCTTTTCATAATGAGGTTTTGAGATGAGAAGATGCATCTGTCTCCTTTCATTTATGATGGAGAGTAGGGGGTGGGGCGGGAGGACTTGGGGCTCCGGTGCAAAACACGGCATAAACTGTTGGACTCGGCTGATTTGTTGGTTAATCCTGCCAAATTGTTTCTTGGTTTTCCCCTTCTCTTTCTGTCTAATTTTTTGTTAGAAGGGATGGCTACACTGGGCTGGGGAGAAAAGAGGGATAGATTTAGAAATAGAGGTGGTGTAAAAAAAACACCCCAAGGCTGGGCTGTGCAGTTGGCAGAGCACCGGACGGGAAGGTGCTTCTTAAGTGTGTGACCCTGGGCCAGTCACAACCTCTTTGGGCCTCAGCTTTCTCACCTGCAAATTGAGGGATAACAACTACCACCAACATGTAGAGCTATGTGGCCGGCACTGTGTTAAGCACTTTACAATGATCATCCCATTTAAACCTCACAATAACCTTGGGAGGGAGGGGCTACTATCATTCCCATTTCGCAGATGAGAGAACCAGGGCAAACAGAGGTGGAGTGACTTACCCAAGGTCACGCAGCTAGTAAGTGTCTGAAACCAGATTTGAACTCAAGTCTTCCTGACTCCAGGCCTGGCGTTCTATCCAAATAGTACCCACCTCCCAAGGGACGTCGAGAAGATCAAATGAATGAACGCATGTTGCAAACCTTAACGTGCCATAAAAATGCTAGCTACTAAGCAAGATGAGTTTAGAACTTCCTAACCTTTTATTCCTGTTTCTCATGCCCCTTGGCTTTAAGTGATCCTTCCTATACCTCCTAGTCAATGGAGGAATGGAGGAAATAAATGCTAGAGTTCACTCTGCACATAAGAAATAAAATGAAGCAGTTAGCTGGATTCTCGTTTAAACATCTGGAGCAGCGTGAGGTTGTATAAATCACTTTAAAGAGAATTTTGTAATTCACAAAAATGAAATATTTCCTCTACCCTTGGGGACGTGGCCCAGGTTGAGCACCTGGGGGCCAGGTGATGCTCGGTGACCCTTTCCAGCCCCCACATTCTATTAAGGCATCCCCCCCCCGCCTGGCACTCTCACCATCAGCACCCCGTAGGACCACCAGTCGGCGCTGTGGGTGTGGCCCTGGCGGTTGACGACCTCAGGTGCCATGTACTCCACTGTCCCACAGAAGGAGTAGGCTTTCTTCTCATGGTCGATGGCCTCCTTGCTCAGGCCAAAATCTGCAGCCAGAAGAGGCAGGAGAGCTCGGTTGGCGTCACCGCCCTGAGACTCAGTGAAACCTTCCCATCATCCCTGAGAGACATCCCTGGATGGGGCCAAGACTGGGGCCACTTACCTGTGAGCTTGATGTGCCCTTCTTCATCCAGAAGGATGCTGTAGGGATGGGTGAGAGGAGAAGGACAAGTCAGTATCAGAAGAGGCAGGAACCCTGAATTCTGCCAGCTGTGCTGCCCCCAACCCCTGGCTAGACCTCCTAGGAGTACCAATTTCCAGATATTAGAGATCTCAGACACCATCAAGTCCTTTTGATTTTTTTTAAAATGTTTTTTGGGGCAGCTATGTGGTACAGTGGATAGTGCACCAGCCCTGGAGTGAAGGAGGACCGGAGCTCAAATTTGACCTCAGATAATAACTAGTGTGTGACCCTGGGCAAATTACTTAACCCTGATTGCCTCCAAAATAACGAGTTTTATTGAAAGTTTTTGTTTTTATGTTACTTTCATTTTTTTCCAGGTTCTAAATTCAACTTTATTATATTTTCAGTTCCTAAATCTCTCCTTCCTCCACTCATTGAGAAGGCAGAAAAACAAAACCCCATGACGAATACGTATAGTCATACAAAACAAATCTCTATATTACTCATCCTCCTCCTTTTACGGATAAGGAAACTGAGGCCAGGAAGACGAGGGGCGCTCCAGAAGCCCATGGTAAGCTACAGAAGCAGAACCAGAAGCCAGGTGCTCTGACTTGAGCATCAAAGCCTTTTCTCTGTCTCCAATCTCTTCTGTGCTCCACCTGGACTGGGCTACTCAAGGCTCCCCATCCAGGGGATTTTGTTCAAGCTGCTCCCTGAGCCACCTGCCCTCACCCTTCCTGCTTCCTCTCTACCTGTCCTTAACAGCGCAACCCAAATGCCACCTCCTCCAAGAAGCTGCCATGATTCCTCTGGGCAGCACCAGATCCTTCCCACCCTGGCTTTCATCAAGCGCTTTGTTTGCAGCTTCTCTATGGGATTTATGTCTGCTTAATGTTCATATTGACCTGTGATACAGCATATCATGCTAGTAAACTCTTTGAAGACTGCAGGAGGGAAAAAGGGAGAAGCATCTTGCTCAGTCAGCTCCAGCATAAAGATGAAAATTAAGTATAATCTGCTCTGAGATCCTTAAGACTCAAAGGGATGAGGAGCACACTCAACAATTTTCAGAATTCACTCTAGAAGTGCAGGATCCCTTGAGGGATGGGGGGGGGGCATCAGTTACTTGCCCTGACCCCTCAATGGGAATGAGCTAGTTGCTAGGCTCCCCCTGGCTTCCTGCCCTTCTCAGCCAGTCTCTCTGTATCCAAAGCTACCTTTCCCCCTCCCTTTCCAAATCAGATATCTTACTCTGAGGGATTTAGCATGGTACAGGCTTGGGTTCAAGGACGGCGCAGCAGACAGAGTGCTGGGCCTGGAGACTAGAAGACCTGAGTTCAAATCTGCCCTTACTAGACACTTCTTAGCTGGGTGATCTTGGGCAAGTCACTTTACCCTGTCTGCCTTAGTTTCCTCATATGTAAAATGAGCTGGAGGAGGAAATGGCAAACCACTCCAGGATCTTTGCCAAGAAAACCCCAAATGGGTTTAAGTCTCACCTCTACCTTTTACTACCTGGGTGACTCTGGGCAAATCATTTCATCTAAGACTCAGTTTCCTGGCCTGTAAAATGAGGGGGTTAGACTAGACAGCTTAGGAGATCCTTTCCCGTTATCAATCTATGCTCCTCTAGGGCTTTTTTGCCCAGTTAACTTAGAAAATACACTAATTCAAACTAGGGTGTCAATGACCGATAATTCCTTAATCTTTATCATTTAGCAACCATTTATTAGGTGTCTAAAATGTTCTATGATATACCCCTCCCAGAGCTACATCTGAACATGTTAAGTAATATTAATCATCAATATTAATTAACAATAATTATAGAATGCAGAATATTAGGCCAAAGTTAGAACTAGGCTGGACCTTAGAGTTCGGTCTCTTTAATTTTAACAAGGAGAAAACTTGGATCCAGAAAAGTTATGACACTCGCTTGAGGTCCCACAGTAAGTTAGTGACAGAACTAAACAAGAATTCAGGCCCCTATTCCAGGCTCTTTTGGTTACCTCACACTGATTCTTGCCATGTGAAAAAAGGGAAAAAAATTTTCAAAAATAAATTAAAAAAAAAGAGTGCAGAGAGGGCAATTCCAAAAGAATGGCTCATTAATGGTGGAATTTCAGGCACTGTGCTGGTGACAAGCCGAGGAAGAGGCTATTTGGGGGCCATTCCGGAAACCCTAAGACCGAATTCTGGCTCAGGTTTGGGGCTCATCTGCTCACAGGAAGTGCCCTCCTCCCTCCTTTGTCATTGCACACATACTTCTCAGGCTTGAGGTCTCGGTATATGATCCCCAGTTTGTGCAGGTGATCCAGGCCCAGAGCCAGCTCAGCCAAGTAGAACTTCACATCTTCTTCTGTGAACATGACCTGGGGATGGACAGGGTCAGTAAGGTCCATCACCCACAATGCTCAGCTTCTCTGAGCCCGCCCCCACCAAGCCCAAGAGCAAGGTTAGGTAAGCTCCAGGGGCAGGAGACTGAGGCAACCCACCTCTCCCATCAGGGAGGACCATTTCCCTCCTTAGCCCCTTGACTCTGGGACTCTATCATTCTTGGGAGCAGCAGTGGTTTCTTAGGGATACTTCAGGCCCCTCTTCTAGAGTGCATCTGGATTCCCCAACCCTTGTTGGCCCCACTAAAGGCCTGGCCATTTAGGCCTACGGTTGTGGTTCCCCTGGGGATCTCCATAACTCCTCCCTCTTCTTCCTTCTTCATGTATCTGTACAAGGCACAGGCTCTCAGACTGGCAGAATTGCTAGGAGCCCCAGGGCCAGACAGGAAGATACTCACCTCTTTGGAGAGGCGTGTGAAGAGGTCTCCTCCCCGGAGAAAGTCCAGGATGAGATAGAGCTTCCCTTCTGTCTGGAAGGCTGAGGCAGAGGGAACAGGGGTCATGGGCTACATGCCACTGTCCCTGGGGCTGACAGCTTGGGAAGACTTGGAGATGGGTATACATAGTCTCCCTTTGGCTAGGGGGCTGGGAGGAATGGGCAGTGCCCACTAAGCCAGGCTGGATGTTGCAACAACCAAGAAAACCTCCCTGGAGGCAGGCGGGCAGGCAGTCAACAAACATTTATTAAGCACCTATTATGTGCCAGGCACTGTGCTAAGCTCTGGGGATACAAAAAGAGACAAAAGCCAGAGCCTGCCCTCAAGGAACTTAACAATTTAATAAGGCAGTGGGGGATGTGACTATTTTTTTCTTATTAGGGGAAGGAGGCTGCCTGGCCCCCTGAGGCAGAGAGAGATACACAGAGGGGGATAATATGCCACTGCATCCCTGGCTGGGGTAGAGATTAAGCTTTCCCACTCTCCACCCCAACCCTCCAGGGCAGTCAAGAGCTAATCAACCATAGAAGTGAATGTATACACATACACACACACACACACACACACACACACACGCACGTGCACACACGTAACACAACACATGCGCACATGCACACACACTCATACACACACACACATGCATGTATGCATGCACAGCAGAGTCAATCCACCCAATAGGGCACCCAAGAGTTTGCCCTGGGAGAGGCCTTAGTCCACCAGAGGCTCCTGGGATGGCTCTTTGTCTATAGAGGAGACAGGGAAGGGGTCGGGGGCTGCTCACCATAGTGAAGCTTTACCACAAATGGGTGGTTGACGTCAGCTAGGATGTCTCTCTCCATCTTGGTCCTAACTCGATCCCGAACTTTGAAGTGTGGGTAAAGAGAGGCCAAGTCACTGAGTGTTCCCTTCCCAGGGTTCAGGGCAGCCTTTCCTCCAGCCTTACACCCTGGCTCACACACTGTCTGCCCCACCCCTTCCCCTCTGACCTACCCTGTCCCTTCTCTCCTCAGCTTTGACCCTAGTTCTACCCTTCTCCCTTCTACCCTCCAACTCAGACCCCAGGAGCCTGATCAGAGCTCCCAAGTCACTGAGGTTGCTTACTAACTCCACTGCCCTTTGCCTCCCTTCAGCACTGTTCTCAGGTTAGTCTGCAGTACTAACCACCCCACCCTCATCTCCATCCATTTGACTTTCCAGCCAAATGGGCCAACTTGCTATCTTCTACTCTCAATGTTCCATCTCCCACCCCCGTACCCACCTCCCTCTTCCTCTTTAGTTTCCTCCAGGGTTCAGCTCAGGGGCCACCTCTCCTATCAATTCTTTCCCAATCTTTCCCAACTCTCACCCTCCAGAAATGACTCACTCCCTATTCTGTATTCAATGATCTATGTATATGATGTTTCCTTCCAAAGGAACCTCAGCTCCTTGAGGGCAGGGACCCATTCATTTTTGGTCTTGTATCCCTGGCACTGAGCACAGTGCTGGCACACGGGGGGCATTTTGTACATGTTTCCTCAATGTTTGTTTGCTCCTTCCTTCTGTTGCTGGCTGTGCTATCACATGGTCCCACACTGGCGGCCTCCATGCCTTCATCACTCATGCCCCTGCTGTCTGACTTCTGCCCCTATCCCCCGTAACTAAAACAGCTATCTCTAGTGACATCCCAAGAGATAAATTCTATAGCCTCTGTGTAGTCGAAGTCTCCTTGGCCTCTCTCAGCACTGTCCATAACTGAGACTGGTAGCTAGCTCTGTCCTCCTTTGGCTTCTACCACACTGTCCTCTGCTCCTTCTCTGACCACTTCTCCTTTGTTTCTTTGTCTAAAAGTCTTCCTCCTCTTCCTTCTCCTTCTTCTTCCTTCTCCTTCTTCTTCCTTCTCCTTCCTCTTCCATCTCCTTCTTCCTCCTCTTCTTCTCCTTCCTCCTCTTCCTTCTCCTTCTTCCTCCTCCTCTTCTTCTCCTTCCTCCTCTTCCTTCTCCTTCTTCCTCCTCCCCTTCTTCTTCTCCTTCCTCTTCCTCTCCTCCCTCTCCTCTTCTTGTCCTCCTCATCCCTCAAACTATAGCCATCCACAGAATCACAGGAAAACCAGATGGTGGAAGAGGAGTCGGGCCAAGCCTCCAAGGCCTCCCCTACCTCTAAGTTCCAGTCCCACATTTGCTACTGCCGGCAGGAAATCTCCCTCTGGATGCCACTAACACCTCCAGCCCCACGTATCCCAAACCAAGCTCAGAATGTCTTTTTCTAAGCCAGATGCCCTTCCTAATTTTCCTGTCTATGAAATCACTCCATTTAACCTAGGTTTAAAACCCAGAGCCATCCTGCTGACCTCCCACCTTCTCTGAGCAGGACTTCTTAACTTTGTGTGTGCTACGGCACTCCCTGGTAGCCTGCTGAAGCCTAGGGACCCTCCAGCATATTCTTAAACAACTGAAGGAAATACTAAATTTCAGTTAGAGGTTGGTGAAAACAAAGCTGCCACTTTTCCCATCCTGGTTCTTAGCACCCCTGAAATCTACCTATGCCCCGCCGCCGGAATCTCTCACATTCATCCTTCCTCCCAGTCCTATGGCCATCAGCCTTCACCAGGACCTCAGCCCATCTCCCCTGAACAACATGATGAGTTAACTGCTCTCCCTGACTCTCAGGACTCTCCCTCACCCTCTCTCACAGACCATCAGACTCACTTCTAACACAGCTCAGAACACAAAATGAAGGGAATGGACTAAACTATGCCTATGGTCCCTTCAGCTGTAATGCTGTATGCATGTTCTTGTATACTATGTTGTAAAGTTCCTCCCATATTGGACATCTGATGTTCTAAGGACCCCCCTGGCTCTGACAATCTCTGTTCTAGGGCCCTTCCCACCTCAGGCACTCTAAGTTCTAAGGTCCCTCTAGCTCTGACATTCTATGTTTTAAGTTCCCTCCCAGTTTTGATATCCCAGGTTCTAAGAGCTCTCCCAGCTCTGACATTCCATGTTCCAAGGTTCTTCCCAGCTCTAACCTCCCAGGTTCTAACAGTTTATGCTCTAAAGTGTCTTCTAGTTCTGACATTCTACATTCAAAGTTTCCTTCTAGCTCTTATATTGTGTTCTAAGGGCCTTTCCAGTGCTGACATTCTATGTTCTAATGTTCCTCCCAGCTCTAACTTTCCACGCTCTGACGTTCTGTGTTCTAAGGTCCCTCCTAGCTCTGACATTCCTTGTTCTAAGGTCTTTCTAAGGTTTCTCCCAGCTCTGGCATCCCATGATGTTCCAAGGTTCATTTCGGCTCTAATCTTCCAGGTTCTAACACTCTTTGTTCTAAGGTGTCTTCTAGTTCTGCCATTCTATGTTCAAAGGTTCCTTCTAGCTCTTATGTTCTGTGTTCTAAGGGCCCTTCCAGTGCTGACATTCTATGTTCTAATGTTCCTCCCAGCTCTAACTTTCCATGCTCTGATGTTCTGTGTTCTAAGGTTCTTTCCAACTTTGCCATTCTGTGCTCTAAGGTGTCTTCTAGTTCTGACATTCTACGTTCAGAGGTCCCTCCTAGCTCGGATACTCTATTTTCTAAGGTCCTTTCCGGCGCTGACATTCTGTGTTCTAATGTTCCTCCCAGCTCTAACCTTCCACATTCTGACATTGTGTTCCAAGATCTCTTCCTGCTCTGACATTCTACTTTCTAACATGCTATCAGTCACTCAACTGCTTCCAGGCTCTGTGCTAGACACTAGAGATACAAAGCCAACAAGTAAGCCAGACAGTCCCTGCCCTCAGGGAGCTTATAGTCAGTCTACTGTGGGAATGGAAGAGGAGATACAATATGTTTACAGAAAAATAAATATGGGATATGTACAATATAATTACGAACTTCAGGGCTTTGTCGTGCTAATAACTGAGGGAATTGCGGAAAGTCCCCTGTAGGAGTTGGACTGTGAACTCAGCTTTGAAGGAAGCCAAGGGTAAAGAGACAAGGCTAAGGAGGCTGAGCATTCTGGGAATGAGGACAAGCCTCTGAAAAGGTATTGAGATGAGAGATGGACTGATGGTCACCACAGAGGGAATGGCAAACAGACCAATTTGGTTGAAGCCCAGAGGTCATGAGAGACAGTGTGTAATGAGCTTAGAAAAATGTGCTCCTTGGGGGCAGCTAGGTAGCACAGTGGATGGAGTACTGGTCCTGGAGTCAGGAGGACCTGAGGTCAAATCTGGCCTCAGACATTTGACTATTAGCTGTGTGACCTCGGGCAAGTCACTTAACCCCAACTGCCTTGCCTTTCCCCCGCCTCCCAAAAAATGTGCTCCTTGGCTAGGGGGCTCATCAGATGTGAGCTGCAAATATCAGGTTAGCCCCTATGAGGAACATAATTCATGGACGGGAAGGACTGGGTGCAGGGAGACAAACGAGATGCTACAACAGTCCAGGCAAGAGGCTGTGAGAAACTGAATTGGGATGGTTGGGCTGTGACCAGAGAGAAGCGGATGCATGTGAAGGGACATTGAGGCAGAACTGACAAGACACTTAACTAATCAGTTAATCTGAAAAATCTCTCTGTCGGCTCTACTATTTCGGGATCCTATGTTACTCTTCTTATCAAGAACCTGAGATGGTTGCTTGCTGCCTATTTGATGAACGTCCAACTTCTGGTCCTGGCATTTGAGGCCCCACCCCACGCTGCTCAGCCTTATCTCCCTCTGCTCACTCACAAACATCCCCTAACTCTAGCGTCCTTAAGTCTGTCTGTAGAGATGGGCCCTATCTCTTCAGACTAAGGACTCTTCCAGGGTGGGGCTTTGTCTCTCCCATAGGAACCAAGGTTTCCCAAGGGCTTCTGCCCTGGTTACACAGAGCTAGCAGTCAGCCTGTCAGCCCCCTTACCTTTCAAGGTTGCTTTCTTTAGCACCTTCATGGCATAGAGGTGCCCGTTGTCTGGGCGGGTGATCTTCCTCACCAGAAAAACCTAGGGAACATGGGAGAAGAGAGACTTAAGGACAGGAAAGGGAGGGCAAGAATGGAGACTGGGGGTAAAGAAGAGAACAGAAGGACCATAATGGGGGGAGATATCGGAAGCAGGAGGTTTTGAGCAGGGGAGGTTGGTGGGGAAAGGGGCTGGAAGAACCAAAGCGAGGTCTAGAACAATTTGAGAATTTTACTTTTATGCCAAAGTAAGAGCCTGGTGCAGCCTTCCTCCCCCCCAACCCCTGACTTCAGCACTCAGACACCATGAGCAATTGCCTGGCCACGTCTCCCAAGCCACAATGCCAGATCTACCTAACAGCCAAAGTACTCACTTTGCCAAAGGAACCCTGGCCCAGGACCTTCAGCAGCTCAAACTGGGAGGGGTCGGCCTTTTCTGAGCCCTCCTTGACATGGTGCGTAATAGAGATCTCTTTGATGATGCCTTCATCCTGGTGGTGGAGGAGAGAAAACACAGCAATAGCTGCAGAATGGAACCAGTAAAGGATGGGTGAATGAGGCAGGGCTGGGGGTGGGGTGGGGGGGGCCTCTGGGAATAAACAACGGGCAGCATTCTGTCATAGACTGAGCTAACATGATCCCTCATCCTAAGCCCATTTTCACAAGGTCCAATCCTTAGACAGACCAGGTATCCCCATAAAACCACAGAATGCCACACCTAGGAGAGACCTTGGTAAAGAGAACGTGAGGGCCAAAGGGCCCTCAGAACAGAGAATGTCAGAGTCAAGAGAGCCCTTAGAACACAGGATGTCAGAGCTGGCAGGGCCCTTAGAACCCAGAATGTCAGAGCTGGCAGGGCCCTTAGAACACAGGATGTCAGACCTGGGAGAGTCCTTAGAACACAGAATGTCAGAGCTGGGAAGGTCCTTAGAACACAGAGTCAGAGGTAGGAGAGAACTTAAAACCCAGAATGTCAGAGCTAGGAGAAGCCTTAGAACACAGGATGTCAGGGCTGAGGAAGATGACTATGTAGGATGACAGAATTAGATTTAGAGCTGGAAAGGAATTCGGAGACCATCTAGTCCAACTATCTAATTTTTACAGATAAGGAAACTGAGGCCCAGAGAAGGGAGGTGACCTCTTTGAGGTCACACATTATTTCAGCGGCAGAGCCAATTCTCCTGACTCCCAGGGCAGTTTTTTCCATTATAACATGCCCAAGGTTGCTCCCAGGAGTTCGGGTAGGCACTGCCAGGTGGTTGCCTGGCAGAGCGCTCCTGTGTAACAATACTAACTGCCAGAAGGAAAAGAAGCTAAAGAGGGGGTGTTAGCATCTTTCACTACCTCCCCCCCAAACTTGGGCACCAGCAAAGGTAACAGTTGGGCACCCTTGTTTCATTGGCACAACAAGCAGAGGCTGCTGGCCAACATGGGCATCACCCATCTGCCAAGCCGCCTGGGCCCCTCGTGCACGGCCGGTACCAGTCCCCAAAGCTTCAGTGCCCTGGCACAGATTCAACTCCCCAGCTGGAGCCTGGGGAGGGGGGATCTGAGGCGGGACAGGGACCCCTCTGCTGGATCACAGATGCGATCACCCGGCCGGAGCTGCTTTGCTCCTCCCCTCTCCCCAGAAGGGCTTGGGGGTGGGGTGGGGAGAGGAAGATGCAGGACAGCTTTTGTTTTGGCCACAATAGGAAGTGAGGTTCCTTCTCTCTGTCCTCTTTCCCTCACACCCACTCTCTCTGCCTTGAGAGGCCCCCATTTGCCTCCCTGCCAAGAGCCCCAAGTCTTGGCTGTGTTAACATCTGCTCTTCCAGGCTTGCCTGGCCCCAGAATCTAGGAAGTTTTCAGGGGTAGTGCCAATAGCATTGAGGGTCCTCCCAAAATGGGGGTACATTTAACATGCTACCAGCTTCCACATGGGAAGGAAGCACTCAGAGATCCCTTGGCGTAAGTGCAACGACCCCAAGGCCCTGACTTAAATGGCGGACACTGAGTAAGCCATAGTCAGACTGCCTAGCCATGCCCAATCCCTACTACGATTTCTTGGAATTTCTACCCATGGTGTGCTTCAATTCCCCCAAAGATATGCTCTCTTCCAGGGCCAAAGATCTCCCAGACTTCCCCAGAGCTCCTGTAAGCCCCCTCATGTACGCATACTGTCAATCTCCCTCCTGCTGTCCTGTCTATCCCCAGGCTGCTTGCCCCAGCCTCTCTGTCATCCCCACCTGGCACTGGGTGGCTCCACAGGTCCCTGGGATATCAGCTGTAGGCATAACCCTGGATGAGACCCAGGCTGGAGCAGGAGACCTGAGGAGCTCGGATGCTCCCCCAGACCCTGCTGGGGCTGGATCCAAGCCACAACGAGATGTACGGAGGATGGGAATAAGCCACTTCCTCCATGCCCTGCCACACACACACACACACACACACACGTCCTAAGAACACCTGCTCTAGAAGAGGGATGACAGACCAAAGACCCAAAAGAAAGGAAGTCCTTCCTTCTGGCCTCTCTTCCCCACCAAGCTTCCCTTCCCTCCCTGGCCTCTCCTTCCTGAGCATCTTCCCCGCCTCTCCCTCTCCACAAGGGCCTCTCCTCCTTCCTCCTGGCTACTCCCGCACCTCTCCATCCCAGCCATCACTAACCGTGTCTTGGCTCAGGCTGGGGCCCAGGGCGGGCACTGGTGCCCCACCGGGCCTTGCCCGCTGTTTCCTGAGCAGCCAAAGGCTGAATAAGGTCCGGAAGCGGGGTGGCTTCGGATCCCGTTCCATCTTCCCATCCCATAGGCGCTGCTCCATCCACCTGCTGGGGCCGCCTGCTGCCCCGGCACCATGGCAGGTGGTGGGCCTGGCAGGCCGCTGCTCTAGGGGAGGCCCGGCTGGCGGGCGGATGTTCAGGGCGGGGGCCGGACCAGCCTAAGCTGAGCCCAGCACCAATCACTCATGGCCTGTGGTTTCCCCACTCTGAGCTTGCACCCTTCCTTCACTTAATTGCCCTTACCCTTCGAAATACAGGAAGCGCTGCCTGCCTGATCTCGCACCCCTCCCCGTGGCCCAAAGCTGCTGTTGCCTCGCACAGATCAAGGGGAAGCCCCATACCACCCCCAGGAAAAGGTTAGCCAGGAGAGGCAGGCTGAGCTGCCTGAGGGAAACACCCCAGAACCGAGAATCTGGATGCTTGGAGCCCTGGAGCTCTTCTAATTCCCCGCGGTTGAGAGTCCAAGGAGCTGGGTTCAAATTCCCTCCCTGCAACTTGCTACTTCTGGCAAGTTCCTTTACCTCTGGTTCTCTGAGTGTCCTACTCCGGTGGCTAGAGTGCTGGACATGAGTCAGGAAGACCTCAGCTCAGATCTTGCCTGAGAGACTTACTAGAGGTGTGATCAGCTAACCTCAGCCTCAGTCTCATCTCTAAAATGGGGACAACGCACACATACCTCCCAGGGTTGTTAGAAAGATCAAAGGAGTTAATGTTTATAACAGGATTTACAAACCTTAAATAAAGCACTATGTAAATGATGGCTATTAATATTAGCTGTTATCCTCTCCATAGGTAACTCAAGCAGACTCCGAGGAGAAAAAGGGGCCTGCCTTTGGATCCTTGCTAGTCAATCACTCCCTGGGTGCCCTCGGCCCTTTTTCCGCTTCTCAGTCTTGGTTTTCTTCTCTAGAGCATGAGAAGGTTGGGCCAGATGGCCTCTGAGATCCCCATCTCTGACCCTGATTTGAATTTTGTCAAAACACAAGGGAAGAGTGAGGAGAGAAGGGAAGGGAAGTGTCTGGTGGGTTCTGAGCCAGTTCCAGGGGGGTCTGCTGAGGCTGATGCCGAGAGATGAGATCTTCACTGTAATGCAAGCCCCTCCTTCATTCTCTCTCCAGCCTGGGTCTCTGCTCTCCTTCAGGGAGCTCCCAGCACCCTTCCCGTGCCTCTATGGCCCTGGGGATGCTCAGGCTGGCTGGCTACGTAGTGGCCCCAGTGGTGAAACTGTGGGGCTCCCACTGGCAGGGACCTGGAACTATCAGACCAGATGGGGTCAAGTGGGGTACACCTGGAATCAGAGGACCCAGGTTCAAATCTCAGTTCTGTTGCTTACTGCCTGTGTGACCTTAAGCAAGTCACTTAACCTCAGGGCCTCATTTTCCTCATGGGTAAAATGAAGGGCCTCTCAGGGCCCTTCCAGCTCAGGTATATGATCCCATGAGCCTCTGAGATACTCAGCAATACTCTTCTCTCACCCAGCTCGGTTTTCCAAACTCAGATTCCAGGGTTTCCAAGCACTATTCCTGGTTCTTTTCTCCTCCCTGATGCTGACTGGTGGAATGGTTTGCTTAGGGTGGGACTGAGATCTGGGAGTGGGGAGGAGGGGGACCAGGGACACAAGGCAATCAGGGTCTGAGGCTGGGGACAAATGACCAGTCATGACCCAGGCCTCTGGGAACCAACATCGAGGCTGGCTTGGGGGCAGGGAAACAGGGCTCCAGGTGCCAGGAAGACAGAGCTTGGGCTGTGGGCTCTGGGGGAAGCAGGTGGGGGGAAGATTACGGGTCGACGCGGGAGCCACATCCTGTCCAGCTCACGGCACTGCCTCCCTCCCCTGAGGCAGGTTTAGGGGCTTCCCGCTCTGGTAGCCCAGACCTCTTCTGTAGCTCCTCCCCTGTCAGGCATGGGGCAAGAGAGACCCTTTCCCCCTAGGCTCCAGCCCCCAGGTTAGGGCAGGCAGTGGGATTCATGGCAAGCAATGACTTGAGGAATGTCTGCTGCCGATGCCACTTATACCATTCCCATGCAGATCCACCACCAGGATGCAGATGAGAGAGACGGCTTAGCCCCCAGCTCTCCCAGGGGACACGGGGCCAGACTCCCCGCTGAAACACCAGCCACTCCCCTGATGGACTCTTACCTTCTGGGTGCCAGAGGCTGAGGCTCTCTCTGTCCAGAGGACATCTGTGGAGGCCTGCATAGTGGAGGAGTGTGTCAGTGCAGAGGGAGCTGGAGGGCCCCACTTACTTCTGCTTTTTCAGCCTCCTCAGCTTGAGGAAGGAAGGGGGGGTGTGTAGCATGGGGTCTTGGGTCCCTCCCCACCTTTCACACTTCCCCCTTTGGGAAGGAGAAGGGAAAGGGAGTAGAGTCCTGGGACTGGGTCTAGCTATGTGACTTTGGATAAGTCATTAACCTCTCTAGGTCTGTTTTCTCTTCTTGTAAAGTGAGAGGGTTGGGGATGATGATTCGATCTAAGGTCTAAGATCTTCCAGCCCCAACATTTTGTTTCAGGGTACCTCCCAGCTCTGACATTCTCTGTTCTAAGAATCCTCCCAGCTCTGACATTCTGGGTTCTAAGGCCCCTCCCAGCTCTGACATTCTATGTTCTAAGGCCCCACCCAGCTCTGACATCCTGTGTTCTAAGGCTTCTCCCACCTTTGACATCTTGTGTTCCACAGTCCCTCCCAGCTCTGACATCCTGTGTTCTAAGGGGTGTCCTGTCTCTGACATTGCAGGTTCTAAAGGCCCTCCCAGATCTGACAACCTGTGTTCTAAGGCCCTTCCACCTTTGAAATCCTGTGTTCTAAGGGGTGTCCTGTCTCTGACATTCCAGGTTCTAAAGGCCCTCCCAGATCTGACAACCTGTGTTCTAAGGCCCTCCCAGCTCTGACATCCTGTGTTCTAAGGGGTGTCCTGTCTCTGACATTCCAGGTTCTAAAGGCCCCTTCCAAGTCTGACATCTTGTGTTCTAAGGGCCAGCTCTGACATCCTGTGTTCTAAGGGCCCTCCCAGCTCTGACATCCTATGATCCTCTGAAGATATTCTGTTCCCCAAAGGCCAAGGCTGGGAAAAGGAGAGAGAAGTAGCTCCAATCTGTCTGGTCTGTCCTAGAAACAGGAGCACGAAGCAGACTGACCAGTCCATGGTCATACAAAGCTATGGAGGAGGGCAAACACTGAAATCCTGCTGCTTCCCCAAAGCCTAGAGTACTCTGGTCATGTACTAGGAAAGCAGTCCCAGTAGAGGCTAGCAGCCCCCCAGCTCTGGAAGCAATAGAGACACAGATCCCTATGATACCCTCCCATCACATGGGGGGAGGGGGAAGGGGCTGGGCAGGGATAGCTCATCTGGAGCTGGAAAGGCCTCGGGAGGCTGCCTATCTAAGCTAATTACCTCATTTTACGGATGAGACAGTTGGCAAGTTAAGCGTGTTGTCCAAGGTTCCACAACCATCAGGTGTCAGAAGTGGGATTTGAACCCAGGTGTCTCTAAATCCAACCCTCCATCCAGCGTACTCTGCTGCCTTCTCAAGAGGATGACCCAGCCAAACATCGGGGGAGGGTCTTGGCCTGGGGGTTGAGGCCACACTGCTCTTATCTGCACAGAAGGGCAGCCTGGGGAAGGAGGCAGCTCCTGATCTAAACTCACCTGGCTGGTAAGACTCCATTATAAAACCCTCCCAGATACATGAAAAGAAAGATTCTGGGGCCCAAGATGTGGGGCAGCAGCTGCAGGCCCGAGTGGGATATTTGGCAACGGTCAATCAACGAGCATTAATTAAGCACCTACTATGCGCCAGGCACTGTACCGGGTGTTAAGGATACAATGACAAAATTGAAAGAATCTTTACTCACTAAGAAAGAAGCTAGGGGAGAGGGAAGGGGGAGCTTGGAAGAGCTCTGGGCCTTCAGAGAAAAGCCTCTGCTTGTCTAGGCCTAAGGGATTCTGAAGGGGAGGTGTGAGCTTCCCCACCCCCTCACTCCCACCTAGCTTCAGCCCTTGCGGGGCCCCAGAAATACCCACAGGTGACACGGTAAAAAATACAATCGGTCCAGCTTCTGACCCTTATTAGCTGTGATCCTGAGCAAATCTTCCCAGTTCCCCCCAAACGCCGCTAATGCCTTCCCTCTGAAACTACACTGAATCTCTCTACAGGGTCCTCTAGGTGTTGTTGTTTCTCCCACTATATTACAAGTTCCATGAGGGCAGCAACTGTGTTTCTGCTTTTCCTCATATCTCCAGTGCTTAGCACACAGTAGGCACTCAAAGGCTAATTGATGATGAAGGCTCTTTAAACCTCAGTTTTATCTTCTGTAAAATGGGGATAATATGGCAGTGCACTACCTCTCAGGGTTACCATGAAGGAAATATTGTGTATCCGCAAGCCAACGAACATTTGTTAGGCTCCGATTGTGTGTCAAGCACTGGGCTGGGGGGTACAAAGAGAAAGGGAAAACAGTCTCCTGCCCTTGAAAAGCTTATGTTCCATCAAGAGAAACAACATTAAGTATACCGAAATATAGGCAAAGGAAATACAAGATAATTACAGGGCTGGGGAGACTGGCTGCTAGGGCAGGAGGGGAGGTGCAGAGGGAACTTGGCAAGCCTGGAAGCTCGAAGTAAGGTGAGGCATTATTACAATCAAGGACTGAGCCAGAAGGGACCTGTTAAAGGTTTGGGGTAGAAAGGACCTGGCTGTATGTTCATGTCTAAGTCAGCAATCACTGGCTTTGGGGCTGAATCTCCACAAAGAGAGGCCTCGATAGCCTTCCCTCTGAGAGCGAGAGAGCGAGAAAAAGAGAGAGAGAGAGAGAAGGGAAGACAGAGATAAGAGAGAGGGAGACAGAGAGAGATATCTCTGTTGGTCAACAAGACCAAGCCTAAGGAATTCTGAAAAATGGAGATATATCCACACCCCAATTCCTCCCCTGACCCCCAAAACTCTAATGGGCTTTGGCAGGAGCCGAGGCAAGACAGAAGGATGCCCACAGATTCCTCAATTGAACTACTGACCAGAGGGAAGAAGGTAGGACCCTGGGAGAAGGGCCAACCACTTTGACCAGCTGTCCACAGACCTTCACCCCAACCCTGGGGGAGGTAATCTCTCTGTAGGAGAGATTATCCCTGGATCTTCCCCAATCCCACCATAGCCACATAGCCAGAGGAGCCATATTATCTGGCGCCGTCTTCTGCAAGGACCACAGAATCACAGAGACTTCGAAAGGATTTTAGAGGTCACTGGATCTAACCACTAAGTCAAACAGATGAAGACACTGAGGCCCAGACAGTTGAAGTGACTTGCCTGGGGTCACACAGCCAGTAAATGTCTGTGGCAGGACTGATACTCTGCTTTTCCTGGCTCCGAGCTCAGTACGGTCTTCCTTTATTACACCGCCTAGAGGATGAACCCTTGGGGCCTTCACAGGACCCAGAGCTGAGAGTAGGACAGATCAATTCAAGTACTCTTTCTTGTCCCCAAAGGATTCCTGTGCAGCCATGTCACTCCCCAGCTCCATAAAGTCCAGGGCTGCCCTCTTACCCTGGGGGTAAAATATGAACTCCTTTGTTCAGCTCTGAAGGCCCTTCCCAGTCTGGCTCCAGCTTCTTTTTCCAAGCTCAGACCCATTTAATCCCCCTCTATGCTACAGCCAAACCTACCCACACACAGTTGTCATCTCTCCACTCTCATCTCCAAGTCTTTGCACAGGCTGTTCCCCATGCCTGCAGTGCATTCTCTCTCTCTCTCTCTCTCTCTCTCTCTCTCTCTCTCTCTCTCTCTCTCTTTCTCTCTCTCTCTCTCTGTTTTAATTTCTAGGCTGTTTCCCACCTCCCCCAACTTCCATAAAACGTAATCTCCTGGAGGGCAGGTCTCTGTATCTCTAGTGCCTAACACAGTGCCTGGCTCACACATAACAGATGCATTAAAAAAATGCCAGTTGGATTGAATTACATTGAATTGTAAGTGGGTAAGGCGGATGTACCCCATCCTTGTCTCAAGCTCTGGGCTCTCACAAAGCTACAGAATGTCAAGAGTTGGAAGGGGCCCTAGGGGACTATTTGGTCCAATGTTCTCATTTTACAAATATGGAAACTGAGGCCTAGAGAGATGAAGTGACTGACTCCATGGACTGGGGACAATACAGCTGAAATCTCTATGAGACTCTGAGGCTCATGGAGGAAAGTGAGAGGCCTCAAAGTTACAAATCCCTGGGTTCAATCCCACTTCTGAGGCAACATGGTCTTGGGCAAGACTCCTTACCTCTCAGTGTTCTAAGACTGTACAAGTTTCAGACAAGGAGCTAGCCTGCATTGAGAGAGGGGGATTTCCTTCCACAGATGTTCCTTATACCGATGAAATCACAGGCCCGGAGCCTGTGCAGTTCCTATGTCAGGTTTGTAAAATGCTTTACAAGTTCTCTTGTTTGGGCCTCACAACCACTCAGTATGAGAGGTGGCTTTATTATTGCCATTTTATAGATGAGGAAACTTAGGTTCAGAAAGATCCAATGGTAAGGGTCAGCTTGTAAAAGCACGAGGCAGGATCTGAACCCAGGTCTTCTCATCTCCAAGTCCAGAGATTTATTCACTACACCATTCATAGTAAATTAGTCGCAGAGTCCAGACTAGAACATGGGTCCCCTGACTTCATCAATTGGAGGAAAGGAGATCTCAGTTTAGTAGTGGTGAATTTTTTTGCCCTCTTGCCACAGAACATTGGCTCAGCCCCCTCCTCAGTACCCTCTCCTGCACTCTAAGCTGAATGTCACCAGCCAGCAGTAGGATGCAGGAGTCTCCTAGCTCTGCTCTCCTTCCCCCTACAATGTCAAGGCCAGAAGGAGGCTTGGAGATGCCCAGCCAGCAGGAAGGGCTTCCTCAAGGGCATCGAGACTGGATGTGTGCCTGGGGGGAGCCAGTCCTATTGGCCCTTCCCTAGAAAGGGGAGGAGGGCGGAGGGGGGAGGGGGGAGGGAACAGCTGCAGCAGCAGACCCCAGATACTCTGCCAGGATCTGACCTGGGGGGATGGGGCCAACCAGGCCAGTTCCCTGGGCCCCTCCAGCACCTGAGAGGAGACGCCTGCTGTCACATTCTGCTGAGAGTGGGAATAGGAGGGATCAGTGTTTCATAAACAGGAAGAGAAAGAGTGGGGGGTTGGGGGAAGAGAATGATTCTGAAAATAGACAGCTGTAGCCAGCTTCAAAGAAGGATCAGGACAGGGGATGGAGGGAACTACGTGTTGGCCCCTGCCTGGGGTGAAATGTCTATATCCCAGAGGAGACTGGGGCATTCCAGGCCCCTGACCCAAGAGGCTCCATACCTCCTGCTCACATGCAGCTGCATCCAAGGCAGTCTCTCCTTAAGGGAGGACCAAGAAAGCCCCTGCCCCAATTCCTGGGATCAATGCTGCCCAAGATAGCCATGGTTTCTGATCCACCTTTTTTCTGCCTGGAAGGTGCTGTCCCTGTCTCTGCCAATCAAAATCCTATCCACCCTCCCAGATGCAGCTCCAATGCCGCCTTCTCAGTAATACCACCCCCCCCCCCAACCAATTCAACTGCCCGAAACATTGGTCAAGGGCCTGGGTGATACAAAGACAAAAACAACAGCTCCTGCCCTCAAGGAGACTACATTCTATGGTCAGGCTTGGGGGGAAAACACATGTGTGCAAATATAAGACAATGTGCAGAAGGATAGACCGCTAACTACTTTGAGTCACTGAGGATGAAAATGTAAGAAGGCTTCATTGCAATGGCCCCTGAGCTGAACCTTGGGCAAAAATAAGGATCTCTACTTCCTCTGAGGGCAACTAGGTGGCACCATTGTGCACAGAGCCACTGGGCCTGGAGTCAAGACCTGAGTTCTAATTTGATGTTAATATACTTATAGCTGAGTGACCCTGGGCAAGTCACTTCACCCTGTTTACCTCAGTTTCCTCATCTGTCAAATGAGCTGGAGAAGGAAATGGCAAACAGCTCCAGAAGCTTTGCCAAGAAAATCCCAAATGGGGCCAAGAGTTGGATATGACTGAAAAATGACTGAAGAACAACTTCCTCTGAAGTCCAGAGTTGGAAAGAGGGCTGCATTTGGAGTCACGAGACCCGGGTTCAAATCCTATCTCTGTCACACCCGTGTGACGGTAGACGATTCCTCTTCTGTAAAATGAGTGGGGTCGGACTAGACAGTCTCTGAGGCCCCTTCCAGCGCTCTAACTCTGACCCCAAACAGCTCAGCCAACCCCAGCTCAGACCCTTACTAGTTGTGTGACCATGGGCACTGAATGAGTAAATCAATCAGTATTTAATAAAAAAACATTTGCTATGTGCCAGGCACCGGAGAACAGATGCCTGCCCTCAGGGAGCTGACACTCTAACTAAGGAGGGAGACAACGCATCCTGTTGTGGACAGATGCTGTACCTACAAGGATCTATAAGCCGGCTGGGGTAGGGTGTGAGGAGGAAAGGGCTTGGAGAAGGTGGGATCTGGGTTGACCTTCGAGGGGAGATAGGGATTCTAAGAGGTAAAGATGGAGTCTCTTCTAGGCATGGAGAACAGTCAGTGGGAGAATGAAGTGCCGGGTACGAGGAGCCATGGGCTAGTTGGGCTGGGCCAGAGTGTTCCCAGAGGGGTTAAGTGGAGGAAGGGAGGGGAGAGGGGAGAAAGTGGAAAAGGGAAGGAAGGAAACAGGAAGAAGTGGGGAGGAGATATAGGGGAGGGGGAAGGGAAGAATTTGTTCCTCTATGAGGGGGCAGTTTGGTATGATACAACACAGCAATTTTCTTCTTAAAGCCTCAGTTTCCTCATTTGTGAAATGGGCACAAAGGGATACTGCCTTCACTACTTCTCCCCCTCGTAGGGGCCTTGTCTGATCCTACTTTATCTGGGGAGTGATTTGTACTCATGCCCTCTTTTCTTTACTCACCTACTCCCTCCCCCAGGAGCCTCTAAGCCTAGCAGGGCAGGGGCAGGCTGGTCTTGCGTGTCTCAAGTGGCACTGGAGAGTGGGCACTCCAGAACTGACCGTAGCCTGAATGAACTTTGTGCGTTTCAGATCTAATCCCACCCCCTGGAAAGAAGAGGAAGAAAAACCCAGCAGAGAAGAAGCCACATGACGGCGAAATATGGGGGCTCCGGGATAGGGGAAGACCCCTGCAGGAAGGAGGTGGGGTGGGGGAGGGGAACGGCAGGGGACTCTCACATCTGGTGCTCCCACCCAAGGTGCACCTAGACTGTGACTTCCTGACCCTCCCCCATGGGCCACCCCTCCCCCATCCCAGCCCATCTACCTTCCCCCGGCAGACAGGTAGGGAGCTCACAGAGGTGAGAACAGCGCTCCCTAGTGGGCAATGGGGAAAAAGGGCCAAAGGGATCTGGGAGGTGCCAATGGGTCCAGTCCCGCCTCCTTCGCCCCCAGGAATTTCACAGAGTTAGAAACTGAGGGCAGAGCCGGTGAAGGGAGTTTCTCAAGTCTCGCCTGTTGAGGGAGTAAGGAAGAATTTGAACTCGGGTCCTGCGACTACATTCTTGCCTCTGATGTCTCTTGGAACAGTTGTGTCAAATTCAAACAGAAATGGAGTCTAAACTGTACAGAAAGACCCCTGCCCGTCATGTAGTGGCTTAGAAAACCACATATTAGCATTATCTATGTCTGGATCTTTATTTCTTTTGTTAAATATCTCCAAATTACATTTCAAGCTGGTTCTGGCCTCACTCAAGAGTTCTGCGGGCCATGAATTTGACACCTCTGCCTTCAGTTCTAGATTCGTGATTTCAGGGCTCTAGAGCCAGGGCTCTTTCCATTGTACCAGTCATTTTCTATAGCATTAGAGAAAGGAATGTCCGAGCTGGGAGGGCCCTAGAACCCGGGATGTCAGGGCTGGGAGAAACCTTAGAACACTGAATGTCAGGGCTAGGAGGGCCCTTAGAACACAGAACAATGATGCTGAAAGGGAAGCAATGAGAACAAAATGTCAGTGGTGGAAAAGAATGTAGGATGCTGTGATGTAGTAGATAGAGAGCTGACCTCAGACTTGGGAAGATCCAAGTTCAAATCCTGCTTTTGACGCTAACTGACCACGTGTGATCCTGGGTCATCACTTCCCGCCCTCATTCCAGGCAATTCTCTAAGCCCACGTTGCCCCAGGGGAGGTTTGAATCTGCCTTGGTAGGGAGAGTTACTCATCAGGTGCTTCCTTTCCACAAGGAAGGTCCAATAAACCAATTCCCCTATTTGACAGATGAGGAAACTGAGGCTTTGGGGTAAAGCTGCTTAAGGTCACCCAGCTATTCAGTAGGAGAGCCAGAATTTGAACCCAGAGCCGGGCCCTTTCCACTGTATTATGCTACCTTCCCAGTGTCTTGGAGGACATATACCCCCACATTTGGAAACCCCTTGTTGAGCTGAGGAAAATGACATAGGAAATAAGCTGAGAACATTCTCAAAATAATAAATCCCCAGGGGAACCACGCTTCTTGCTATCATATTCTTTAGGCCGGCATTCAAGGCTCCCCACCTCATTTGCCATTATTCCCCCGGGAAGAATAACGCGCTTTAACCAGAATGCTTGCTTCCCTGCCCTCCCCATCCCTACCCACTTCGAGCTAGGCTCACTCAGCCTCCAGGCCTGGCTCACTGTCACCCCAGAACACAGGCAGTCCGAGCCGGAGGGGGCCTTAGAACACAGAGTGCCTGAGGTCCCAGGGCTCTCAGAGAACATCCGCTCCAGCCCTTTCATGTGTGAAATGAGGAGCCTGTTTATGCCAGTCAATCCAGTCAATCAAAAATCCCCTCCTTGGACGAGTTACTTCAACATTCTAGGCTTCAGTTTTCTCGACAACAGACAACTAATCAGCCAGATGAGCACTTTTTAAGTGCTTGCTGTATGTCACAGCCTGATATATAGGTAGCCCAGTGGATTGAGAGATAGACGTGGAGTCAGGAAGACCTGAGTTCAAATCTGGCCTCAGACACTTACTAGCTGTGTGACCTTGGGCAAGTCACTTCACCCAATTTGCCTCAGTTTCCTCATCTGTAAACTGGGGATAAGAATTACTTACTCTTACTGCTTAGCAAGGTCGTTGTGAAGACCAAATGAGACGATAATTGTAAAGTGTTTAACACAGTGCCTCATATATTGTTGTTCAGGCATTCGGTCTTGTCCGACTCTCCGTGACCCTGAATGGGGTATCTCTCCAGAGATACCTGAGTGGTTTGCCATTTCCTTCTTCAGTGGATTAAGGCAAACAGAAGCTAAGCCCAGGGTCACACAGCTAGTGAGCATCTGAGGCTGAATTTGAATTCAGGTCTTCCTGACTGAACCATTGGGTGCCTGGCATGTAGTAAGCCCTATATAAATGTTAGCTATTATCATTATAATAATTACTGCTACTGCTGCTACTGTCACTGTTACTACCGCTACTCCCCTTCATACACACCACACTAGAGCCAAACAGTTCTTATAGATACCACTCTATCTCCCACCTCCATGTCTTTGCACTGGTTGTTCCCTGCACCTGGAAAGCCCTCCATCCTCACCTCTGCCTCACAGAATCCCTAGCTTCCTTGAAGGTTTAGCTCAAACATCTATTGCATAAGGTCTTTTCTGACTGACCCACCCCCACCTCCCCCATATTCCTTCCCAGATTTCCTTGTATCTGTATTCTCTGCATTTATGCATGTACGACCAGAAGGTAAGCTCAGCAAGGACAGGGACTGATGTGGTCCTGTCTTCGTATCTCCTGTGCCTAGCACAGTACCAGGCACATACCATTATGCGATGAGTCCCCAGAGAGAGAGAAAACACATTTAAGAAAAATGGCACCAAGGAAGAGGGAGACCAGAAGACAAGACCAAGTTGAGATAGGACAAATATCTGTGCCAGAAACAACAGATTTGAGGGTATCGAAGCATCTGGCTCAAGACATCTGAAATGACAGTGGCGAGGGGGTGGGGGTGGAGAATCAGAGATGGTAATTACTACCCAAAAGGGTGCTCAGGAAGACATCCATAACTGCAGAGAGATGTGGGAGCAGCACCAGGAGAACAATTTCTACAATAACAAGAGAACAGAGAAACAACTTTGGAAGATGCAAGCTCTCTGACCAATGCAATGACCAATGAAGAAGCACACTGCCCACCTCCTGACAGAGGGCTTAAGGTGCAGAATGAGACATACGTTTTTCAGACCTGGCCAATGCAGGAATTTGATTTGTTAGGTAAAACACATATCTTACAAGGATTTCTCTTTTCATGGGCAGGGGACCCCCTTAGATCTATCCGCCACACCCCTAGGAGATCTAAGAACCCTATGTCATATCAACAAGTCAGTGAGCATTTATTAAGTACCTACTATGTGCCAGGCAAAAAATAGTCCCTTCTCTTAAGGAGCTCACAACCTAATGAGTGATAACATGCAAACAACTGTGTACAAACAAGATAAATGCAGGAAAGACTGAGGATAATCTCAGAGGAAAGGATTAAGGGGGATCTAGCAGAAAGAGAGATTTTAGCTGGGACTTGAACAAAGCCAAGAGGGGAGGAAGAGGATTCCAGGCAATGAAAATGGCCTCTTAAGGATCCCCAATATAGAGCTTTAAAGCCTACAAAATATTCAGATATACATCATCTCATTTAAGCCTTCTTATAGCCCCTGGACAGAGGTGCTACCATCATTCCCAATTTAGAGATGAGGAAAGTTTAGGTGTGAGGAAAAGAAAACTGCCTTTGGTTCATTGAAAAAAAAAATCAAATTTTTGAAAAAGACATTGGGAACTACTAACTCACAGAACGACTGTCTCATCACAAAGCAATCTTCATGAGAAAGACCACCCCATTGAGCAAAGCTGTCTATAGTGAAAACAGAAGACGGGCACAAGCAGGCCTTCACAAATGCTACTCTGTGGTAGGCCACATCTTCATGGTCACAACTGACTGAAGGGGGCAGAGAATATTAGATCCACTTTGCCTTCTGTTTGTTTGTTATGAAAAAGACATTTGACCCGACATTGCAAATTCAGCCGTAAAGGCTCTCTGCCAAGAGGGTGCCACTATTCATGCGCATGTTAAGGTCGGGTGAGATTCTCTGAGAGAAATGGCACTGAAGAAATCTGTTCAATGATTGATAACTTCAAGTGAAGCACAAAACAAGGAGGTGTATTTTGCCAAAGACACTTGCCACTGTTGTGGAAAATGTTTGGCATGCAATGGGAATGAAAAAGGGATTCCCTAGGGATGGTGAGGCCTCATCTGGGTGTCAGAAGGCCTGAAGTGAGATCTATGACCACCCACTCTGACAAGAGGACGGCCCAACATTCCACCCGTGGAACGACCAAGTGCATGAAGAATGTCTGCTGTTCAGATGATGGACAGCCCACTGGGCTGCTTGAACCAGGGGCACCTCTTAGACAGAAATGAATAGGAGGAAGAGAGGGGGCTAAATATAATTTGGGGAAATGCCTGGCACTTCCAGTGAGCCCCAGTTGCTCCCTGAAAACAAAAACAAAAAATCCAATATTTGCAATCTCAGTATTCTGCTGGTGATGCTACAAATCATAGAACGCCATCATTTCTGAAGAATCAGAACTGAAAGACACCGAGGGAAAAAAATGGTGCCCGTGAGAGGGAACTAGCAATGACTTGTTTATGAGAAACAAAATAAATAACATTATCTAGGAGATAGAGCATCGGAAGAGGTGGCAGGCTAGGCAAGATTCACAAGGTAAGGGCAAGCTATGGACAGCCCAAGTGCCATGGTACCATATGATTTGATAAGGAAGGAAAAGAAAAACATTTATTAAAACATTTATTACTCTGTGCCAGGCAGTGTGCTAAGCACTTTACAAATATTACCTCATTTGATCCTTACAATGATCTTGGGAGGTGGGTGCTAACCCCCATTTTACTATTGAGAAAACTGAGGTAGCCAGAGGTTAAGTGACTTGCCCAAGGTCACACAGCTAGGAAGTATCTGAGGCTGGATTTGAACTCAGGCCTCCTGAAGCCGGGCCCAATGCCCTATCACTATGCCCTAGCGAGGGTGGCATAAAATAAAGGAAGCATAAAACAAGGATGTATATATTTGCCAAAGGAAGGCCTCCAGCACACTGGGTAGACCTCCATATGAGGATAATAATGAACATTAATACAGATCAGGAGTTCTGAACTTTTCTTGTTTCATGGACCCCTTGGGCAGCTTGGTGAAGCCTATGGATCTCTTCTCAGAATAATGCTTTTTTAAAAAAGAAAATAAAGAGCATTCCAAAAGTCTTAAGTAAGTTTTAAGTTAACTTAATACTATACTGGGACATTTGGGACACCCTGTATATAGGATTATAAAGGAAATCAATTATGTTGGAGTATAGTCATCAAAATATTAAAAACAAAAACAGATTCATAGAGCCCCAGGAAATCCATCCAAGGATGTCTTGGGGATCGATGGACCCCAAGTCAAGGACCCCCAATACAGGGTTGGTGCAGTGGACAGAGCGCTGGACCTGAGTCACGAAGCCCCAAATTCTTGAATTCAAATCTAGCCTTGGACACTTACTAGCTGTGTGACCCCGGGCAAGTCACTTCACCCTGTTTGCCTCAGTTTCCTCATCTGCAAAATTAGCTGGAGAAGGAAATGGCAAACTGTTCCATTATCTCTGCCAAGAAAACCCCAAACAGAAATCCACTGTAAACTGGTTTTCCACCTAGAGCACAGCACAACCACAAATGAATATAGTTTAAAATGTGGCTAACTTCGAACCTATATAATTTCTATCTTGGGAAATTCCAATAATCATTTTGTTTACAAATCCTTCTCTTCTGCTTGGAGCATAAATGGATATTGAATAGTAATTCAAGAGAAATCTCAGAATAAAAAGAAAGACATACCTCAAGAATAAGAAAGTAAGGGAATAGCAATGTTCAAAGAGGTGATAGCAATTGTGAACGCCAAACAATGTAATTCTTGGGGGGTTGGGGGAGGAGGTGTGATAAAGCTTACTGAAATTTTAAAAAAAGACAGCCCCAAGTGGGGTCACAAAGAGTTGGACCCAACTGAAAAATGACTAAGCAACCAAAGTTTGCAAAGTATTCCAAACATTATCTCATCTGATCTCACAATGGTCCTAGGAGGCAGGTACAGTACTGCTAGTCCAGAGACAAGGAAACTTGAAGGTTCCAAGAGGCCGGCTGGCCTAAAGTCACACAGCTGGTAAACATGAGAGTGAGGACTGGAAGCCAGGTATCACGGCTTCCAAGTCCAACAGTCTGGACATTATGGCGTGTGGTCTCTAGTCTAATCCCAAGGGAAGGTGAGAGACAAGAGCAGCGAAGGCTCAGCCTGGCTGGGACCTGAGGGCCGCCTCTGCAGGGAGCTCCTGCATCCACTCGGGGATGGGCAGAAGGCCCCCCTATCCCACCCTGCAATCGGGAAGCTTCCTAACAAAGTCGAGGATTATAGGGTATAGCCATGAACTCAGGCAGAAACGTCCAGAGGGGCAGACTGGAGCTGGGTGGGAGAGGGTAGGACAGGTGTATTCAAGGACAAAGATGCCACCCTGATATGAGAGGGCAATAAAAGAACAACAGAAATGGCAATAATAGCGAGCTAGCATTTATACAGCGTTTTAGGGCTTACGAGGCTCTTTACAAACAACAGTAATAATCAGGGCTGACATTTATTCAGTTTTTACTATGTGCCAAGTATTATGCTAAGAGCTTTACAAACATTACTTCATTTGATGCTTACAACCACCACAGCAGGTAGGTCCCTTTTTACAGATGAGGAAACTGAGGCATACAGAGGTTAAGTGACTTGCCCAGGGTCACACAGCTTCTAAGTGTCTAAGGCAAGATTCAGATTCAGATTTTCCAACTCCAGCTCTATAAGCTAGCCCAAAGAGGATTATGGACCAAATCAGGCCTGGAAAGAGCTACAGAGACTAGCTGGGAGGAGGTGGTTTTATTTATACTTTCCTCCCATGGAGTATATTTGGTTGGTTGGTTGTTTTATTGTTGCCTTTTGTATCACATAGGATGGGCAGGCATGGATAGGTGGGAATCTGCATCACTGGAAATAATACTGATAATGACAATAATATTTATATTGCCCCTTCTATGTAGCAGGCATTAACAATTATTATCTCATTTGAGCCTCACAATGACCCTGGGCTATTATGATGCTCATTTTACACATGAGGAAACTGAGGCAAAGACCCTTGCCCAGGGTCACATGGCTAGTAAATGTCTGTGGCCAGATCTGAACTCAGGTCTTCCTGATTCTAGGCCCAATACTCTATCCATCGAGCTGGCCCCCTCAGCCACAGAATGCCCATGTTGAGAAGTGTCAGCACAGGAGAGTGGAAAGAGTTTGGGATCTGATGTTAGAGGACCTGGGTTCAACTGCCACCTTGGACAAATGGTTTCGTTTCTTGGGCCTCAGTATCTTCAGCAGGAGGAAAAAGAAGTGGCTGGGCCTGGATGGCTCTGAGGCCTCTTCCAGCTCTAGGCACCAAATCCTGTGAAATCACAGATCAAGTGGACATTTACATATTTACGAGGGAAAGGAGAATATGCAAATTCTGCTCTTAGCAGGCAGTTATGGTCTTGTCTTTAGCAGTCCAGGAGAAAGGGACGTGGACAGAAGGCCCAATTAGGCAACATCAGTCAGAACTCAAACTCAGGACTTTTGACCAGGACTTTTGAGCCTCTCTGCTCTGGGTGGGAAGTGGCAGCTAGTGCTTTCTCTCCCTACTCAAATAATCGGGTATCAGCTGCTTGTCATAACTCCCCAAGACACTTGGGACACCTTGAGAGCAAGGTCAGTGTTGTACCCTGGTGCCTTGCACACAGGTGCTTAATAAATGCTCATTGGACTAGACTAGGGGGGCCTACCCTCTCCAAACACCTTGAGTAGGAGAGACTTGCCAAGAAATAGTTCTGTGGGCCCTCCTGCCACATCCAGGGCCCGCCTCCCATCTGGGTAATGGGAGAAGCAAAGTCCATCTGAGACTGTTCACATACAGCTGGGTGGCTCCATCCTTGGGACCGGGGTGAAAACTGGGCAGGAGCAGACAGCTGGGCAAAGGGACTGGGAGGAGGGCATGGACAGGTGATAACCGACATCTTGGACTTCCTGATAGAAGAGTACAGCTCCACCCAAAGCAAAGGTGACATTTTCATAGTACTGCCCTACTCACAAAGCACCTCCCACTCCACATCCCTGGGAGGATCTTTATTCCCACTGTACAGCCAGAAAAACGGAGGCTCAGAATCAAGGAAGTGACTCAGCCAGTTTTCTTCTTAGTTAAGCTGCAGAGACATACCCAGATCTTTTTTCTGACTCAGAACCCAGAAGATCACCCTGTTTCTGACTTGGGGCAGGCTCACTGATCTACTCCCAGACCATGTGCTCTCAACTCTCACCACCACATCCTAGGAGATGTCTCCTTCCCCCAGAGATGCTTAGGCTTCTCCCAGGTGTGGCCCCCACTCATTCTTCCTCTTCCCTCTAGAAGTCTGAATATACTATTCCTGAGGGGTGAGCAGGCCAACCTGCTCCTGAAGATACAGGCACGGGGGAGAAGAATACTTGGTCTCTTCAGTCCTGATCTTTCCTCCCCATAGAAGGGGGCCTGTTCTCCCCAGTTCTAAGAAAAAGAAAGTACAGGCGGCTAGGTGGCGCAGTGAGTAGAGCACCGGCCCTAGAGTCAGGAGGACCTGAGTTCAAATGTGACCTCAAACACCTAACACACTTACTAGCTGTGTGACCTTGGGCAAGTCACTCAACCCCAATTGCCCTGCCTTCCCCCCTCAAAAAAAAAAAAGAAAAGAAAAAGAAAGTCTGACTCTGAATTGATTCAACCATTGTGAGCACTACAATATGCTAAATCTAGAAATCTAGGCAAGTCACTTTACCCTGTCTGCCTCAGTTTCCTCATCTGTAAAATGAGCTGGGGAAGGAGATGGCAAACCACTCCAGTGTCTGCCAAGAAAACTCCACATGGGGTCATAGAGAGTTGGGCACAATTGAAACAACTCAACAACAACAAAAATTGTTTCATTCACCATCCCTGCAACTTCCCAGGCCAAAAAGTCTTTCCCTAGTCTCTATTCCCCTGAATGTGTTCTTTTCCCCGATTAGAATATGAGCTTACTAAGGTCAGGTACTATCTCTCAAAAAAAAAAAATTGAAAAAAAGGAAGCCATCTGGTCCAACCCCCCTCATTTTAGAGTTGAGGGAACTGAAGCATGGGAGAGCAAGTACTCTGCCCAGAATCCCATGGGTATAAACGTGAGTGGGATCTGAACCCAGGGCTGCTGCCTCCAGAGCCAGGGCTCTTTCCATTGTCCCAAGGGCAGTTTCCTCATCTGTAAAATGCAGGAAGTACTAACAAAGATCCGACACCTCCCTCTGTGACAGTCAACAACGGAAATCAAAGTGGGAGCCCCTGGATGGGAAGGATGGCAGGACAAATGGCAGCGGTGGGCTGTGTGCCTATGAATGTGCTGTTAAAAACAGATAAATATGAAGAATTCTAGGAAACACAGGAAGATCTCTATCCACAGTGATGACAACCATGGAAGCAAAAGGATCCCTAAAAAAGGGCCAAATCCTGAGTAAGCAAATAAGCTGTGTGGGTACCAGAGACCAGATCAGGATGCGTCTCTCCCTCCACTTCCCCATCCTCCCTAGCAGGAAGGTGGGGGACCGCTTGGACAGAGTGCTGAATGCACAGCCAGACTAGGAGTAGCACTCTATCATGGGTGGAGGGCTGGGCCTAAGAGGCATCGGGCCTCACAGATGACACATTGTGAACCTCAGCTGCTTCATCCCTCTGGGGCTGTCATCCTCCAGGATGATGCAAGCTCTGCTCAGGGCACCCTGCTAGGATGGTGAAGCATTCAGTGCTAGGCTATGTCCCTCACCTCCTCTAGGGCCCAGACCCCATCTCCCTCACCCTGGCCCAGCCCTCTTGTTCCTCAGTTGCCAGCCACACAGTAGGGGGCAGTTCACTGGCTACCGGGGTCACCCCACCCCCATCCAAGGCTGGAGCCCAGTAGGTGACACGGATGCTCCATTGGGGCAGAGGCAGCATTTCTTTTGCCCCCTCCCTCTCCCATTTCCTGCTGTGGTCTGGCCTTCCCCAGCTGCCCCCTACTCCCATTCCAGGCCTCAGTGACTACCATGGCTCCTCTGGAGAGAGCCAGGCCTGCTGCTGATCCGAGGGGTCTCCAGTCCCATTCCAAGGCAGCATCACATCTCACACAATGGTTATCACTAATGAGCCTCTCCCCTTTCCCAGGGAACTCTATCACCCCGCCCCCACTATCACAGCTGGGGAACTGGGGCCAGGCCCTGGGTCCCAAAGGTCTCCTTTATGATCCTGCCTGTGGGGACAGAAGAAGGAGGGGTAGCAGAAACAGAGAGAAGGTTTCCTCAGGCCACCAGATCTCAGAGGGGAGGGAAGGGTGAGGCGTGAAGGTGGGACACTGGAGGCTTGGAGGAGAGGACAGACAGACTCAGTGGAATGATTGATTCAAAGGCACAACACCTGGGTTCAAGTTCTGACTATGATTCCTCCTAGTTGCGTGACCTTGGTCAAATCGTTTCGCTTCCTATGGGCCTCGGTTTTTCCGAGGGGAATAAAAGGAGTGAACAATAAGCTCTCAAATCTGGTGAGGCAGGGTCCAAGCCTGCAGCAAGGATTCTGTCTCCTTGAGCCCATGACATAGGACAGACCACAGTGAGCTCAGCAAACCACAGAAGAGGCCCTGATCCTCTTCCCTCACACCAGCCTTGGTGACTGAGCGGAAGCCTATCTCTCACCCCTCTGGGCCTCAGTTTCTCCATCTGTCTAATGCGGACAGTCTCCTATCCCTATGCCCTCATGGAGAAGGATCACAGTCCCCTATCCTGGAAAGTTGGCGATCCAAACCCTTTGAGGAGCATGGAAGAACAAGAACCTTGGACTGGCGGGGCTGGGGGCAGGAGTGGAGTTGCCAGAGCACCTGGTTCCTAACGCAGCTCGACCCTGACTGATGAGACACAGAACTTTAAATAGGTCACCTTCTCCCTACTGCCGGATCTGCAAAATGAAGGGCTGGCCTAGGGGGCAAGTGTGAGCTTTCCAAACCTCACACTCTGTTCTAAGGTCTTTGCCAGCACAGACATTCTACACCCTAACATACCTTCCCGGCTCTGACATTGTGTGTTCAAATGCCCCGCTCATCTCAAATATCTAAGCAGCTAGGTGGCACAGTGGATCCCGTGCTGGACCAAGACTCAGGAAGACTCGAGTTCAAATTCGGCCTCTAGACACTCACTAGCTGTGTGACCCTCACCGGGTCACTTAATGTTTGCCTCAGTTTCCCTCACACTGTAAAATGGGAATACTGATAGCACCTAACTCCTAGGGTTGTGGTCAAATGAGATAATACCTGTAAAGCACTTAGTGCCTGGCACTTAATAAATTCTTCCTTCTTTCCATGTCTTCCTTCCTTCCTTCCTTCCTTCCTTCCTTCCTTCCTTCCTTCCTTCCTTCCTTCCTTCCTTCCTTCCTTCCTTCCTTCCTTCCTTCCTGCCTTCTCTAGGGGAGATTCTACTTTCAGGGTGGAACAGAGGTGTGGGCACAGCCTCAGATTCTGCCTGGGAGGCTTGAGACCCTCCCCCTCCTCACTCGAGCCTAAAGTCTTCCTCCCCCACACTCCCCCACTCCAAAACCAGTCCCCTTATTCTCACCTTGCCGGAACGTCTTCCAGTATCTTCTCCGGGAATCTGCCCGTTCTAGAAAAGAGATGGAGGAAGACCTGTCAGATCTGACTGGGATAAGCTGCTTAGTGACAGAGACATGCCAATACAGAGCAAGAGGAACCTTGGGAGTTAACCTGTCTCTTCTGAAATGGCAAAGTGGCCCCCCCGGGACCCTGAGCACTGAGGATGAGAACAGGCACCATGGAGTGGGGGAGGGAACCTCGGTTTTTTTAATCTAACCAGATGTCTTCATTTTACAAACATGGAAATGGAGGCACCCTGAAGGGATGGGGCTTTCCCCAAAGTTACTGTCTGTGAGTGGCAGAGGCCACGCCTACCCAGGAGAAGAGGGAAAGTTCTGGGAGCAGGGGCCTCTGGTGTCCTCGTCTAGCTTGGATCCACCGAGATACTGCTGCGTGATCCACTAAGCAGAAGATTAGTTTGAGAGTCAGGAGACCCTGGGTCAGATACCAGCACCAACAAGTCTTAGTGACCATGGGCAAGTGTCCATCCCTGAGACTTAGTCTCCTTGTCTATATAATGGGAATGGTGCTCATGCTGCCTACTTCCTGTGATTGTGGTCAGGAATGAAGGGACTTTCCCTAATTAGGAGAGCTGATATCTTTCTTAAGAACCCTTCCTGGGAAGCCACATATGTGGGTTCTGTGCCTTGGAGTAGCTATGAGGTCCTGGGCAAATCACTTTACTTCCTTAGGGTCACAGAATTATAGCTGGAAGGACCTCAGAGGCCATTCAGTCCAACCTGTGAAGTGATTATCTATGACCACAGAGTCAGGATTTAAACCCAGAGCCTCTGACCCCAGAGCCAGGGCCTTTCCATAGCCTTTTCTGTTTCCTGGTGGTAGTGTAGGTTGGGGGTGGGAGGTTGGACTAAATGGTTTCTAAGGGTCTCCTAGCTCTGACACCTCTGTCCTGAGGCCCCTCCAAGTCCCAACACTCCATGTTCTATTGGCCCTTCCAATACCAACATTCTGTGCCCTTAAATCTCCTTCCAGTTTTAACACTTTGTGTTCTAAGGGCCCTTCTGGCTCTAGCATTCCATGTTCTAAGGTCTTTCCTAGCTCTGATATCCTCTGTTCCAAGGTCACTCCCAATTCTGGGCTGTGAGGGAAATGTGACTCAGTAGCTTTAGTCCCTTTGGCCCCAGGATTCTGGCATCTTCCAGGAGGCCTCGAGCTCCCACACCTCAGGCTATCACTGACACTGAGCCAAAGATTAGTCCTAGGGAAAGCGTCCAGTCCAGCTTGGGCCAAGGGTCACAATTCATCCATCTCTCTTTTGTTTTCAGACCCAGGGGATCTGGGCCATTCTCAGGAGGAACAGCCAGCGAGTCCCAGATTCAAAGAACAGTCCCCAAATTTAGTCTCAGGTGCAGACAGGTACTGAACCTGGAATCAGGAAGACTCCTCTTCATGAGTCCAAATCCAGTCTCACACACTTCCTAACTGTGGGACCCTGGGCAAATCACTTCACCCTGTTTGTCTCAGTTTCCTCATCTGTCCAATGAGCTAGAGAAGTGAATGGCAAACCACTCCAGTATCTCTGCCAGGAAAACCCCGAATGGGGTCACAGAGAGTTGGACACAGCTGAACAACAAACTCAATCTCACCTACCCACTATATGACTTGGAACAGCCGATCGCCCCAACTTTGTGACCAAATTCCCTGCCTTAGGAAGCTGGGTAAGTCTTTGAGGCAGACACTAAGGCTCATTGCAATTAAGTGGCCTTGCCTGTATCTTTCTCCGCCCACCCTTCTCCCCAGTCCCAGGCAGCAGCCCGCAGAGCCATGCCCTAATACACAACCCCTTCCTCCCTTTTCTCCCCTGAGACATCTCTCCTTCCAAGCCTTTTAATTCCCCCTAATCCTCCCCAGAACAGGGTTCAACTGTCTATTCCCCTCCCATCCTGAATCCCTGGCTTGGTCCAAGTCCTCACACTCTATGCCGAGGCCCAGTAGAGAGCCAGCATGCCACAGTCCATACCCCCTCCCCAGGCCTGGATTCTCCTTCTGGAACACTGCACAAAAGCAAGAAGGGCAGGCTGACATGCTCATGATAATAACATGATAATAATAGCGCTTTAAGGTTTGCAAACTGTTAACAAGGATGACCTCATCCGATTCTCACAACAACCCAGTGAGGTAGGTGCTGTTATTGCCCCGTTTTACAGATGAGCACGCTAAAAGGGACTGAGGTTAAGGTGCCTTGCTCACCCAAGGATGTAGGGAAGGGATAGGAGGGGCACAAGAACGATGCCCACCCGGATAATCCAAAAACCATTCCCCTGAAATAAATTGGCTGAATGGAAACTGACAAAGCTTTTAACTAACCTCCTTCCTCCACCTGGGTCCAACTCAATTGGAGCAGGGTCCAACTCTGCCTGCCTCTCTTCTCTTAATAAAGGCCCAAGATGCCACCCTTAACAACTCAGATTCGTTATGTCTCAGGCAACACCCCTGCCTGCTGGCCCTTACACTGTCTGGGGCAGAGACCCTCGGTCTACGCCTGAGCAGGAGCTTCCTCTAGCAAAGTGAATCAGGTCCCCTCCGACTTAAGGAGATGCCGTGGTGTCCCAATCCTGCCTTCAATGTTTATTACCTGTGTGACTTGGGGAAAAGTCACTGAATCTCCTCAGGTCTCAGCTCCCTCATCTGCAACACGAGGGGGTTGGACTGAGGTCTCCTGGAATTTTGGACTGGTGACCCTCTCGTTTTCCTCCCAGAAGCAGGCTTGGCCCAAAGGGAGCCCCAGAACAAAATGACAGGGAAAGGAGTCTGGTGAGGATGGACAGACTGAGGGGTGGAGTCCTGCAGCCCCCCAGAGGAGGCAGAGTGAGCCCCAGTCTCCTTGGTGGACTTGATTGCGGTTTCTGATGGGTGTCTCAGTCCCACCCCTTCCTTCCCCCACCAAAGCACAAGAACTGTTTTGGGGAAGGGGGGAGGGGCAAGAGGTTGACTTCCCGTGAAACTAAGGAGCAGATGGAGGAAGAAAACACTGGTCACCACAGAGACAGGAAGCGGCCAGCCTCAGGCACCAGGTTCAGATGCCAGCCTTGGCATCCAGCAGCCCTGCTCCCTGCTGGTCATTCTGGGGCTGCGTGCCAGGGTTGATCACTATGCCCACCCCTTGCCTGAGGCCTGGGCACAGGAAGCAGGGAAGAAGGTGTGTAGACAGGGACTGTTGCATGGTTCAGATCATCCCCTTCTTGGGGACTCCTCTGTTTGGCAGTTAAAAGTCCTCCACACTGTGCCTCCTGCCTACCTTTCCAGGTTTAAAGCACATTACTCTTCCTCATGGGGGCTGCAGTCTGGCCAAACTGGCCCACTTGCTCTTTGCCTTATGGTCCAACTGTTTCCGTCTCCCACCTCCATGCATTTGTACAGGCAGTTCCACAAGCCTGGAGTGCTTTCTCCTCAACTGGCTCAAGTGCCATTTCCTAAACAAGGCCTACTGGATCCCCTTGTCGAGAGTGCCCACCCTCCCAGAAATTACTTTGTATCTATGTCATTTATTTGTATACATGTGGTTCCCGCCCCCACCCCCAATAAAATATAAGTTCTATGAAGACAGGGACTGTTTCTTTGTATCCCTGGCATATAGGAAACACTGAGAATTGCAGCTTTGGGGACCTTAGAGATCATCTGGTCTAACTTTATTTTACAGCTGAGAAAACAGGCTGGTGAGCGGGGGACAGAAAGGGGGAGTGAGTTGATTGAGGTCCCTCAGCTAGTAGGTGTCAGAGCTGGCTCTGGCTGAGCCTCCAGCCTCTCCCTTAATTCTCTGACCTATGATCCCAAGGTCTATAGGGCTCAGCCCCCCCTCCCCCTGCCCCAGCGCTACAAAGATACAGCAACAATGCACGTTTCTCAGAAACCTTGAGCACTTTCTTCACAACAGTCCTATGAAAATAATCAGCCCCATTTTACAGAGGGAACTGAGGCCAAAAGAGCTGTGACTGGCCTAAGATCCAGAGCAAGTCAGCAGCACAGCTGGGACCAGCCCAAGCCTCCTGCTAGAACAACCGGCTCTGCCCATTTTAGGGAGGAAGGGGTGGGGTGGGGGGGCAGTTCTGCTGGACTCCCTGTAGCCCCAAGTGAGGGGGACTGCGCCCCTCCCCCATGCCACCCAGGCTGATTCAGCCCAGGAGCCTCGGTGGCAGTAGGTAGCACCTATATCTGGAGGTCAGGCTGACTATCGGTTACATGTCACCGGGGCTGAAAGCAGACATGGTGTTCCGGGGAGAACAGCGGGGCCCCTGTTCTCTCCTGAGAACAGCGCAACCCTCAGGGGCTGGCTTCAGCCACCCGCCCAGCCCCACAGCTCCTGTTACCCAAACAATAACATGCACTCAGTCGTCTGGCACCTTCTATGGAGTCGGTGGGCTGGGGCTCCCCGAGCTAGGGAAAGGAAGGCCAGGATGGGTGCCTTCGCCCCAAAGCCAGCCCCACATCTGACTAGGATGTCCATCCCTACAGCTCCTGAGAGGAGGTGAGAAGGGGGGTCCCGGACTTGGGCAATAGGGCCCCAATCCTCTCAATAGAAACAGAAACAGAAGCAGAGTGACTAGTTTGAGATTACCTCGAGCATTTAAGAGACAGTGAGAAACAGAACCCAATAAAACTGCTGTAACAAGGTCCAACCCCTTGATTTTACACAAGGGGAAGCCAAGGCCCAGAAAAATGACTTGGTCATGGGATCACAGACTGAGACCTGCAACAGGCCTTGGAAGGTTACCTAGTCCAATGCCCTCATTTTATAGATGAGGAAGCAGGATTTGAACCAAGGTCCTGTGTAATGTCCATTGCCTCTCAACAGCAAGGTATCTAACTATTAGCAGAGATGGCATTAGAACCCGGGTCTCCTAACCTCCTAAATAGGGTTATTTCCTAGCTCTCACCCCCCCAATCCCACATGAATCCTCTACTTTGCTTTTTCCCTCCCCCCACTCAATGCATAGGGATGCAGGGAGGGGGTCTCTACACCCAAAGGGAGGCTAACTCTGCTATCATTTTGCCCATTTGCCTCCCCTTGCAGACTAAGTCATTGCCAAGCTGGGACCCTAACCTGGAGCCTCTGCCAAGAGCCTGATCTCTGAACATGAGTCCTTAAAGGAGTCAGGGTGGGGGATGGGGGTGGAAAGCTTGAGCTGAGACCTTCCCTGCCAGCATGACCTCAGGGCTAGACACTCTGCCATTTCCCCATCTTTTCTTCCCCTTTGCCTGAAAGTAAACGTAAAGGGCTTCTCTATAGCCAGGGCGTCAGGACTCCTGGGTCCCTTAGGAGAAGGACAAAGATCAATCAGAGGCAGGAGCCTCATCCATCTTCCTTGGCCTGGCCTGCCCCACTCTGGCACCTCTGCTCCTGGAGACCTGTTCCTCTCCCCCCCTGACCCCAGCATGGTGAGGGAAAAGGAGCAGAAACAAGGCCAGCCTCAGCTCCTCACCTCTCCTCAGCTGAGCGAGTGAGCTAGGGAGCCGGTGAGAGAGCCGGTGAGTCAGCGGGACGGTGATACTGGGCCTGTAAAACTTCATGGCAAGAATCCCAGGACAATTTACTTCAAATTGCTCCTTCAGGGCTGTTACCTAATACCCACCCCCAAATCTCCTGCCACCCCCTTTAAAGGCCCAGCAGCAGCCTGCCACACTGGGGGCCGAGGAGACCTTCTGGATGGATGACCCAAGGAGCAGAGGTCCCTCTCAGTACCTCCTTCAGGCCTGAACTCAAAGAACTAGGGATCAATCCTGCTAAGGTGCCCACTGAAGCACATGCAGGGATGGGCAGGCGATCTGGGCCCTGGGGCCCTGCATGCCGGGGCAGCAGCCAGGAGGATATCTCCTCCTGCTCGGCTCTGATGGGAATTAGGGCCCAGGGCCTGGCTCACCCAGCTTCCCCAGAGCATCAAGCTTGGTGGTGATCCAGTTCTTAGCCTGAGCCCAGCTAGGCAACAGCACCTGGGGACTAAGGCTTTGGTGCCCAAGCCCTCTCCAAGTTGGGCTAACATCTAGCAAAAGGATTAGGACAGAAGTTGCCTCTTAAGTTGGGAAGGGGGGAAGAAGACCAGACACCCCAGGAGAGACTGCATTTTTTTTCCAGAAACAGGAGGGAGGGGTAGAAGCCAATACTGTGCCCTCAGGTAGGGGTGGTGGTTCTAGATCTATGATCCTAGGTTTTACTAGCTCTGGGCATTCTCCTCATCCCTCACTTCCCCCCAGCCCTCGAGAAGCACAGATCTTGTCCAAACTGAACTCTCAAAAATCACCCTAAAGGGGCCCAGGGACCTCGTCTCCCCTACTTTGGAAGATACAGTAAGTTGGAGGTAAAACTTAGAAACAAGGTGTTCTTCTCCCTGGGGCGACAGGTCTCTGAATTCAGCCCTTGCAAGGAGGATCATAGGAGCCATTGGCCGGAAACAGGCACTGGCAACGTTCCTGGGACCCTTAAGGACACCCTCTGGTTCAGGGGGGACTTAGTTGGCCCAGCCTTGTCAAGCAGAGTAGCCTGATAGGGCAGAGATCAGCCACCTCCCCAGGATGGGGAGAGAACAAGCCCTCGGGCAGCCAGCGGCCGCCGGGGACGGCGGGGATAGAGACCTGTTTGGGAACAGGCTAAAGCCAGAAGGGAAAAACTACTGGATAGACGGTTCCACAGCTCATGCCAGCACTCTGGCATCCGGGCATTCCTACTCCTACCTGGTGGTACTAGGGGAGTTCAGGGGAGCGGCCGCCTGAGCGACGCACCCCCCCCCAGGTGTGTGAGTACTAGGGGTGGGGCAGCTGGTCTCCCGGGAAGTGTGTGTGTGTGTGTGTGTGTGTGTGTGTGTGTGTGTGTGTATAGGGAGGGGGATCAGCTCTCTCACAGCCCTCCCCACCCCAACACACACAGAGCTCATCTGGAAACAAAACTCCAGCTCTGGGCTCCCCCTTCTCTCCTCCCTCACCTGGCCCCAGGGAGCCGCCTGGATGGACTCTCCCCTGGACGCTCGGTCCCGGTGAGCCACACGGGATGGAGGGGCGTATCTTAAGGGCAGATTTCCCCCTCTAGCCCGGGGTTTCTCCCGGGCGAGGGCAGCCCAGGGTGGCGGGTGAGATGGGGAGGGAGGAGCGATGCTGCTGGACTGGGGGGTGGGGGTCGGGGGGAGATCCAGCTGTTTTTCCCCCAGCCGCCAGCCGCAGCGCCCTCTTTGTCTCTCCCGGGCTGGGGGCTCCCATTGTACGGGGCCCAGCCCAGGCCGGATCCCGGGAGGTCCCGCCCGCCACAGCCCCAGGACCCGAGAGTCCCGGACGCCCAGCCCCGCTCACCTCGGGATCCAGTGGAAGCAGCTCGGTGAGCGGCCAGGGCTCCCCGAGCTGGGCGAGCGGCATCTTGCCGGCGGCCTCCCGGGCTGGCGCTGCTCAGGCTCCGGCTCCCGCGCCCCGCGCCCAGAGCCCAGTACCCCACGCACCGCTCCTGCACTACTTACTCCCTCCGTCCGCGCTGCCCCAGGGGGCGGGGCGCCGCCGCCGCCGCCGGACCCGCCGCTCCATTGGCTACCTGCGGCCGCGGGGAGGTTGGGCCACGCCCCCGCCCCTCCCCCCTCCGCCGCTTCTCCCCATCCCCGCCCGGGCGCCGCATTCCCCGAGTAATCTTCCCTCCCACTCCTGCCCCCAACTCCCATGCACATTCCCGATCCCTCTCGGCCCTGGCCCCTGCTCCCTTGGGGGTCCCCTAATTGCCCCCTCTTCCCTGCGGTCCCATTAACCCTTGCACTGCCCCGCCCCTGGGCCATTCTCTCCCCTCCCCCATTCAGCACATCTGGGGAGCTTCTGCTCCAGAAGTTGCCTCCTTTCTCCAAGGGACTCCCAGCAAGAGGCTGTCAGGCCAAGAGTGAGGTTGTCATCTTGCGTGTCATCCCTCCTTTCACCCCATCCTATCCTTGAAATGGCTCCTTTCCTCGGAGAGGTGTCCAAAAGTTGTCTTGTTAAGGGAAGTCTGTGGCCTCTATGAGGGAGGAGCATTAGGGACCCAGGGTTCACCCCTGCCCCAACCCGCCCTACTTTCCCCTGAGTTCTAGTCCTGGCATATAACCTCTCCTGGGGGACAACCCTCCCCTCACTTTCCTAGCAAAATATTGGCAAGACCTGCATCTTTCCTCAAGACTTGGTGAGTTAGAGGGTGGGAAAGAGGTGGGAGAGAATAAGGGTCCCTTATTCCAAGAGTTAAAACATCCACCTTTAAACATAGAACCTTAGAACATAGAAGAGTACTGTGGGAAGGGTCATTAATTAGCACAAAGAATGCTTGACCTGGAAGGGATTTTAATTGAAAGTTAAAAGTGGACAGAGTTCTGGTTGTGGAGTCACAGGCCTGAAGTTCCAGTTGCAGCTCTACTTTGTACAAGTCATTTGAACTCTTTGGAGTTCAATTTCCTCATCTGTAAAATGAAGGGGGTTGAGCCAGACCCCCTCTGAGCCCCCTTCCAGCTCTAAACCTACTGCGCTCTGGAATGTTAGAGCAGGAACTAGAACCCTAGCACAGAAAGGACAGCTTTAGCACTAAGCCATCATCTAGCCCTGTATATTGCACATAGAACACCATTCATAAATGTCGAGCTGAATTAAAGGGAATGTCAAGACCAGCTAATCCAACTGTCTCATCTTACAGATGAAGAAACTGAAGCCCACAGAGTTGAAACAAATTGATCAAGGTCATACAGAAAAGCAAGGAGAGGGGTGGGACTGGAATCCAGATCTCTGAATTCTCTGTCCAGTGCCCTCACCACTCACTCTATCACATCACACTCCGCTCCAAAAGCCAGAGAGAAAAGTTAGATATTAGTCATCTTCCCAGGAGCCTCCTCCCCTTCCCAAAATGATGCATTGTCTCCTCACAGTGATTGCCTAAGATGAATTTTGTTTTTAAGCTACAGGAAGCTGTGATTTCTCTTTGTGACTTAGAAGATGAGGTTGAGGAAGGGAGAGTGAGGATTCTGGCTTTAGCCTGGCAATACATTGACAGCATTTTCAATTCTGACACTCTGTGTGTGTCCTAAGTATCCTTCCAGTTCTGACACTTTCTCTTCTAAAGTCCCACCCAGCTCTGACATTCTAGGTTCTAAAGTCCCTTCCAGCTTTGACATTCTATATTCTAACATTCTTTGCTCTAAGTGCCATTTTAGTTCTGATACTCTGTGTTCTAATGTCTCTCTCCCTGCACAAACATTCTATGTTCCATTGTCCATATTCAAAGTTCCCTGTGAACTTGGATATACTATATTCTGAGGTCCATTCCAGGGTTGATGTTCTGTTCTAAGAGCCCTTCTAATTCTAGGATCATTAGGGCATAAGGGATAGAGTGCTAGACTTTGGAAGCCCTGGACCCAAATCTTGTCTCAGATACTGGGCAACGCTGGGTAAGTCAGTTTCCTCATCTGAGCATCAGATCAGATAATATCTGCCAAGCACTCTTAAAACTTTTATAGCCTTATATAAGTATCAGCTATTATCATCATCTTCTATGGTGGCTTCCAATTTATTATTACTCTATGTTCTAAGGTCCCTTCCAGCTCTGATAGTCTATGTTCTAGGATCCCTTCCAGCTCTGGCATGCTGTGTTCTAAAGCCCCTTCTAGCTCTGACAGTCTATGTCCTAGGATCCTTTCCAGCTCTGACATGCTATATTCTAAAGCCCCTTCCAGTTCTGATAGTCTATATTCTAGGATCTCTTCCAGCTCTGACAGTCCATGTTCTAAAGCCCCTTCCAGCTCTGACAGTCTATGTTCTAGGATCCCTTCCAACTTTGTATTCTGTGTTCTAAAGTCCCTGTCAAGCATGACATTCTAGAATTCTCCTCTTCATCCTCCTCTTCTTTCTCCTTCTTCATCTCTTCCTCCTCCTCCTTCTTGTTGATGAGATGAGGGGAGAAGGACTTTCAGTTCTTTCGTCCAGCTCCCCCTGCAATATCTCTGTGCTAGCTGGTCTGTGCCAAGCATCTGAGACCATGATCACTTCTGCCCATGGCACACCAAGCCACTTTCAGAGTTCCCTGATTAGATTTTTCTTGGCTTGACTTTAAGGGAAGAGGCCATGTTGCTGGGGGTAAGGAAAAGAGGAAGGATGGTGCTTTTTTGTGGCCCAACCCTGGCTTTCTCCTGATGAGATCTTGAAGCAGTCACTTTTCCCCTAATCAGGACCAGACATATGTAATCTTAGGGTCAAGGCAGTTCCCCTGATAGAGGATATGGGTTCTATTTCCAAGGGTTTTCCAAATGCAATTTCTCTGGCTTGTGTACCCTTCAGAGAAACCCTGAAAACATTAGTCTCTGTCTCATTTTGATTTCCCCCCAAAGGCCCTCAGCTCCTCTGCAAGCACTTAGGCTAACAGAGCATCAAATACTGGAAAGATTTTATTTTCATATCAAAAATACAGAAAGGGCTAATACCTGCACTCATAAATAAGTCAGAATCTCTCCCAAGTGGAAAGAATTCTAGGATGCTGGGGAGTCTTCCTTCCCCCCAAATCTATATAGTTCAGACAATTGGGATGGATCTGGATGGCTCTACAAGTGCACATATTTCTTGGCTGTGATACTCTTTCTTCTCTGATTCCCTGCCATACTGCTTTCATCAAGGGTCCGTCTCTCCAGGGTCTGAGGGATATAGTACCCTACAGGACTCACTCTCCCCATGTGACTCCATCAGGGTCTCAGGGTCTCAGTCTCATGCTGGCTCTTCAAGGCCCATGACTGTCTGTAGGGGACACCTGGATGTGCAGGCTCTTCTGCGGGTCTCCATGCGACCCTGGTATCTCTAGCTCCCCTCGGCAGGGTCCCTCTTATATCTGGAACCAGCTCCTGGGAATCCCCTATGAATGAATTGAAAGGGGGAGACACTTACCTGCAAACCTGCCATAATACATTCTCCTGAAGCCAGGGGAAAGAACATTGGATTTAGAATCAGAGGACATGAGTTCTAATTATGATTTTGCTATTTACTACATGTATGCCTTTAAGCAACGCACTCAACCCCTGTCAGTCTTGAGTTTGAGGGAGTGGGAGCCAACAAGGGAAAAAGAGTGGCAGATCATTGATGGAAGACGCTGCTGGAGAGGTTGATGGATGACACTGACAAATGCCAGTCTTTGGGATATAAAGTGCCAGTGCCCAGGCGGAGCATGAGCAGACTCCCACCCCACAAAAGGAGCAAAAAACTGCCACCTTTTTCTTCCTCCATCTGGCCTAAAGGTTACCAGAATCCTATGGGGTAGCGTTTAGAGCGTTCGACTTGGAAGCAAAGTGGGTTCAAAATACCAGCTCTGCTATGTTCCAAGTACTAATGCCCTACTCCCTTTACCCCCACTCCCACCTCAATTATCTCATATATGTTTTGTACAGACGCAGCATGGTATAGTGGATGAGAGCTGGCCTCCCTCAGAGTTAGGAGGAACTGAGTTTAAATCCTGCCTCTCATACATATAGCCTCTGTGATCCTGGGCAAGTCACTCAATAAACACTTAAGTGCCTACTACGTGCCAGGCACTGTACTAAATGCTGGGGATACAAAGGAAGGCAAAAGACAGTCTGCCACAATCTAATGAGGAAGACAACAAGCAAACAAATATGTACAAGCAAGTTATACACAGGATATGTAAGATTGTTTTTATTGTTCTCTATCCTTTGTTTTCCAAGAAGACTGTGATACCAGGAAGGTGATGCCATGACATGCAAGTGAACTGGATTTAAGTGAAGGAGAGCTGTGCAAAGTCACCAGCCTCACTTTCTCCTCCAGAGCCATCTGGGTCTAGTGGTGAGATATAGATCAGGACGATTAGAGATGGCCCCAAGACAGATAAGAAGCAATTAACAGAAAAAAGGAGCTAGAATTAAGAGGGGTTGGAAAATGCTTCCTATAAAAAAAGAGATTTTAGTTGGAACCTAAAGGAAGCCAGTAGAGCCAATAGGCAGAGTTGAGGAGGGAGAGCATTCTAGGTACGAGAGCCAGGCAGAAAAAAATGCTCAGAGCCGAAAGATGGGGTGTCTTGTTCATAGAACAGTAGAGACCAGTGTCGCTGGATTGAAAAGTACATGACGGGAAGTAAAGTGTTAGAGAAAACCAGAAAGGAAGAGGTGAGGGGAGGTTATGAAAGGATTCTAGACACCTCTGAATAGAAGACTTATATTTGATCCTAGAGGTGATAGGGAGTCACTGGCATTTATTGAGTAGGGTGTTGAGTGTGTGTGACGTGGTCAGAACTGAGCTTTAGACAACTGAAGATGTAAAAAATGTGTGTTTATGTACATATAGAATAATTAAGAAGAAAATACAGTTATCCCCTCCACATCATGGCGGTTAAGGACATGGTACCCCCAAGATCTAGAAAATCAAAGTAACATTTTTTGACCTTTGTACAAGAGAAGTCTAATTTTTTTCTTTTACGGAGTGTTTACAGAACCTTATTATAAAATTTGGGTCAACTATTTGGTCACAGGCTCTGTGTTGTCTACTTGCCTTTGCATGTTGTCTGCGGCTTCCACAAAACTCCTCAAAAATTCCCATTTTTTTTTTTTTTGCGCCAACCCTCGATATTTTGAAACTGGGATGGGGAAAGTAGAAATGTGGAAGGGATAACCATAAATACAAACTAGTTGAATACAAGGTGGTTTGGGACAGTGGGCTCTAGTAGTTAAGGGGATTAGGAAAGGCTTCAGCCGAAGGTCTGAGCTGTATCTTGAAGGGAGAGAGCAAGTCTATGATGAGGAGAGGGTTTCCAGGCATGGAGGAGAGTCAGTGCCAAGCTGTAGTGTCTGGAGATGGGGCATCCCGGAAGAGAATCAGAGAAAAGGCTGGATTGTAGCTGGCTGGATTGCATGCAGAGTGCTGGAGGGGGAGTCACGTTCATTAAGGTTGGAAAGATGGCCAGGCTGTGAAGGGGTTTAAAAGCTAAACTGAGGAGCTTGCCAGTCATTTTGGCAGCAGCATGAATGATGGACTGGAATAGGGACAGACTTCTGGCATCCATTGTAATGCTCCAGGAACTCCTTCTACCCATGCAGGTTGGCACCTTCAGTGCAATGCTCCCTTCTTGCCCCTGATCCTGCCACCCCACTGGGGCAGGTCCTCATCCCCACACACCTGGACTACTGAACTAGCAATATTGAGGCGTGCCTGCCTCAGGTATCTCCCCACTCCCATCCATCCTCCATTAAACCACTAAAGTGATTTTCCTAAAGTGGATAGGTGATATCCAAAGTAGATTGAAGGCTGGAGTTGGAATTGGGAGGACTCGAGTTCAAATTCTGACTCAGACACTTACTAGCTGTGTGATTTCGGGGCAACTCACTTAACTTCTTTCTTCCAGCTTCATTTGCAAAATGGGACAATAGGGGCAGGTAGGTGGAGCAGCGAGTAGAGCACTGGCCCTGGAGTCAGGAGGATCTGAGTTCAAATCTGGCCTCAGACACTTGACACACTTACTAGCTGCATGACCTTGGGCAAGTCACTTAACCCCAATTGCCCCGCCCTACCCCCTCCAAAACAAATGGAGACAATGATAGCATCTTTGTGAGAGGGTTGTTGTAGGCTCAAATGAGATAATATCATGGGCAGCTAGGTGGCGCAGTAGATACAACGCCAGGCCTGGAGTCAGAAAGACCCAAGTTCAAATGCTACCTCAGACAACTTGCTAGCTGTGTGACCTTGGGCAACTCACTTGTTTGCCTCAGTTTCCTCACCTGTAAAACAAGGATAAGAAGAACACCTAGGGTTGTTGCGAGGATCAAATAATATTTGTAAAGCACTTTGCAAACCTTAAAGTGCTATATAAAATGATACATATTACTCTTATTACCCTCAGTCCCACCCCAAACGCTTTTACCTGTATGATCAGGAATTCTCACATTCCTCTGATCATAACCTCATGTCCTTCCATTTTTTCCCATAGACCTCACTCCTGCTAAATCTATTCTTCTCATTCAATGAGATGCCCAGTCACTCTATCCCTTCCTGTTTCCCTGGTCCATCATCCCTGTTCTGGCTTCACATTGTCTTCTTGAAGAGCTAAATAAAAATCAGTATTTGTTTTGGGGGTTTTTTTTGCTGTTGTTCAGTCATTATCAGTCATATCTGACTCTTTGTGACACCATTTGGGGTTTTCTTGGCAAAGACAATGGAGTGGTTTGCCATTTCCTTTTCCAGTTCATTTTACAGATGAGGAAACTGAGGCAAACAGGGCGAAATAACTTGCCCAGGGTCACACAGCTAGTAAGTGTCTGGATTTAAACTCAGGAAGATGAGTCTTCCTGACTCCAGGACCAACACTCAGTTGCATTATAATGCATTTTTTTTAAGCTAGAAGGAGAGACAGTTTTATTTTTGGCAATATACAAGGCTTCGCACTTATATACATGGGGAGGACAAAGACACAGTCTTCTCATCTGGATTCTTGGTGACGAACTTATCCTGAAATTTTTTCCATACGCCTTTATTCAGTTCCTTAAATTCTTCCACGGTATGTGTAGCTAGTACAATCCTACATTCTTCCGCTGTCAGTCCACTGAAGCTGGTGTCGCTTGGGTGTGGATATTTGTGTTTGTAATAGTTTGAATGAAGTCATGCTAAACTCGCATACATCTGGTCTCAGGTCTCAGGCTCAGCAATCTGGGTGTTCTCTGCCTCCCAAAAGGCCTGTGCCACCCACTGCCACAGGTAAGTGCCCAAGTCTCAGCCCCGTTTGGTCTCATCTAAAGGCCATTCCTCTCAGAGCTTGAGGAAATTCCGGTAACGGCTGGCCGCCATCTTAGGCCCCTGTCTATAATGCATTTCTAGAACTCAAATTTGTTCTAATGTGAAATATGTTACAGATCACTTTTGAGCAGGATTCCAATTATGAATTTGTTCTTGTCTGCTTTTTTTCCTCCAGAAACTTCGAGAATGCAGAAAATGGTACCACTTCACAGTAACTCACAGTCTGCCGTTCATGTTACCTCACTTCAATTGGGCCCTCGCTACTGTATGGCAATCCTCTTGTTCTTCCCTAACAGTGACTGTTCTAAGATTTCTCTTCTCTCCTAAAGCCCATTCCAGCACCCCTTCTCCCCTTCCTCTCAGCAGAGGACTTTGCCTGCTACTTTACTGAGAAAATAGAAGCCATCTATTATTAGTTCTGCCTCTTAAAGTCCCTCCGCCTCATACCTCATTTTCTCCTGCAAACCCATACCTCATCCAAACTTGCCTATTTCTATTAAGGATACCTTGGCATGGTGAACAGAGTGCTGGGCCTGGAATCAGGAGTTCAATTCCGGCCTCAGGTACTTACTGGCTGTGTGACCCTAGGAAGATCACTTAACCTCTGTCTGTTTCAGTTTCCCCATCTGTTAAAAAGGGATAATAATAGTGACGACCTGCCAGTGTTGTTGTGAGAATAAGTGAGCTAGTATTTGTAAAGTACGTCACAAACCTTAAAGTTCAATGTAAATGCTAGCAATTATTATTAGTCACCTGGGTTTGACACTTAGACATCATCCTAGATCTTTGCCTCTCCCACATCTACCTTCTCAGTCAGCCTCAAAGTCTTGTTAATTCTTCCTCCACAATATCTCCTGCATCTGTGCCCTTCTCCCCACTCACATAGCCATCACGGAAGTGCAGGGGTTTATCACCACCTCCTGCTTGGACTTTTGCAACAACCCTCCTGATTGGACTCTGGACTTTGTCTCCCTGTTGATACAGTTGCTGAAATAATCTTCCTTTTTAATTTTTTTTTTATTTTAAACTTAAGTACAAAATGAGACAAGAAAAAAAATTGCCATGTACATAACAGATCATAAAAGAGGATTTAAGATAAAACAATGAATTTCCATTTTGAGAAAACTTATATAATAAATACTACACATTGTTTTCAAAGCTGCCCAGCTTTTCTTTGCTTCCTTGTTGATTTTCTTTTGTTCTCTGATGTGCACTTTTTACTTAATTTTTTTCCCTCCCTACCCTCATCACCCAAAAGAAGGCTACAATTAGGTGTGGATACAAATATATACATATATATGTATACATATATACATAGATATCTATAAACATATGCAAGTACACTCATACACATATATGTAAGACTGTACTTTGCTTATTTCCTCCTATCTGTTTCTCAGAAGGTGGATGGCATCTTCCTTCCTAAGTCCAAGTCTTTCCCTGCTTTTCTAAATCAACCAGCGCATCATTTCCTACCCCACAGCAATATTTCAACCCAATCACATCCTATCTGAGAGATTGTTTATGAAAGTTTTTTCTCAATTTTCTCTATTCCCTCTATAGATTTATTCATACAAGAAAATTTCAATTTAAAATAATTGAAATTATTGTTTTTACATTTCAATAATGCTCTCCCTTTTAATAGAGCTTAAAGTCTGATACTGCTGAATCTACTTCCTTTACATCTTTTTTCCCTGGTTTCTTTGAAGTTCCTGACCTTTTGCTCTTCCAAATGAACTGTTATTAGAGTTTCCAACTCAGTAAAATAATTTTTTAGTAATTTAATTGGGATGACATTAAATACATAGATTAGTAAGGTAGAATTATCATTTAAAAATTTATATTGGCTTTACCTACCCATGAACAATAAATATTACTTCAATTATTTAGATATGAGTTTATTTGTATAAAAAGTATTTTATGTTTATGTTCATATAGTTCCTGTGTGTGTTCTGCTAGGTATATGCTACTGTCTAGGTTTAAATGGTCTAAAATAACACTGAATAATATTCCTGACACATAGTGTAGTTTCTCTATTTTTCACTTTTGATTAAATCTATTTTAACTTTAACTTTGCCTGAGATCATGATCGCTATCCTTAATTTTTTAAATAATAAATTCTACTCCTGCCCTTTATCTTATCTTTGTGTGTATCTCCCATTTTTATAATGTTTTCTGGAAGCAACATATTGTTGAATTAAAATTTTTAATCTGCTATCCATTTCTGTTTTATGGGTAAATTCAACCCATTAACATTCTAAGCTACAATTACTTGATGCGTATTTTCCTCCTTCCTATTTTTCCTCACTATCCTTCTCACCCTATTTACCCTATCCCTCTTCACTCTTCTGCTTTACTTCTCCCTGCTACCTTGCTCTTCTATTCCTTAACCTACTCACCCCTATAAAGGTCCCTCTCTTATCTTCTCCCCCCCAACCCTATCCCCTTGCCTTATTATTTCCTTCTGAATTTGGAAGATTTTTATACCCTACTAGATATAAATATGTTGTTCCCTCTTTAACCCATTTCTGATGAGCATAGGGTTTCAGCATTACCCACTCTCCCCGCCACTAGCTTCTTCTGTATCAATTTTTCCTTTTATGCCTCATTTGTATGAGATAATTACTCCTTTTTATCTCTCTCTACAGTTTTATTTTTTTTAGAATCATCCCTTCATACTTAGCTCAGCCCAAGCCTTTCTTTCAAACTACCTAAATAATGATGACAATCATAAGTGCACTGATAATATTTTCACATATACAAAGTATACAATTTGATCTTATTGAGTCCCTTATAATTGGTCTTTAGTATTTACCTTATATTTCTCTTGGATGTCCTATGTTGAATTTTTCCTTAAGTTCTGAGTTTTTTGTCACAAAAACCTGAAAGTCTTTCAGTTTGTTAAATGTCCATTTTTTTCCTCCATTCAGGATTATACTTAACGTTTCTGGGTAAGTTACCCTTGGTTGTAACCCTGGCTCTTTTGCTCTATGGAATATAGTATTCCGGGACCTACAGTCCTTCAACAGAGTAGCTACTAGGTCTTGTGTAATCCTTATTGTAGCTCCATGATATTTAAATTGTTTTTTTTTTCCTTGTTGCTTCCAATATTTTCTCCTAATCCTGGGAGCCTTTAAAACTGGGCTATGATATTCCTTTAAGTTTTCCTCCTGGGATCTCTTTCAGGAGGTGATCGGTGGATTTTCTATTTCTGTTCTGCCTTCTTGTTCTAGAACTTCTTTCCTTGATAATTTCTTGTAATATTGTATCAAGATTCTTTTTTTAATTGTAATTCTCAGGTAGTCTGGCTATTTTTCCTTGATCTGTTCTTTAGATCAGTTATTTTTCTGATGAGATGTTTTACTTTCTCTTCTATTTTTTCATTCTTTTGATTTTGTTTTATGGTTTCTTGGTGTTTTATTTTATTTTATTTTTGCAGGGGGGAAGGCAGGGCAATTGGGGTTAAGTGACTTGCCCAAGGTCACACAGCTAGTAAGCGTATCAAGTGTCTGAGGCTGCATTTGAACTCAGGTCCTCCTGACTCCAGGGCTGGTGCTCTACTCACTGCCCCACCTAGCTGCCCCTTCTTGGTGTTTCAGAATGTCATTAGCTTTCCCTAATTCAATTCTAGTTTTCAAGAAATTATTTTCTTCCTTAAGTTTTCGATCCTCTATTTCAAGTTAGTTGACTTCTCAAAATTTTCTTGATTTTCTTGGACTGCTCTTATTTTTTTTTCCTAATTTTCCCTCAGTCTTATTTGATTTTTAAGGTTTTTTCTAAGGTCTTCCAAGAACTCTTTTTGTGCTCGAGACCATTTAACATTTCTTACTGAAAAAAGAGTGGCTTTTCTTTTTTAGCTCCATTATCTTTTTCTGAATATGAACCCAGATCTTCTCTATGCCCATAGTAACTTTATGGTTGGTTCTTTCTCCTTTGCTTACTCATTTCTATTTATTTATTTGCTTGTTTGTTTATTTTGTTTATTTATCTATTTATTTATTTGTTTTATTTTGTTTTTAGCAGCTATTAGTGTAATAAAATTGTAGTCCCAAAGCATGGGGGATAATGCCCTAAGTCTCAGGTCATTCTTACTGTTATTTTCTGAGGTCTGTCTCTTGGGCCCAGCCTTGAGCCCTCCTCTCCGCTCCTAAGCTACAGCCAGGGCCCCCAGCCAGAACGTCCTGCAAATGGTCTTGCTTCCTGTGGTCCCTCTCTCTGGTGGCTGCAAACTACAGCTGTCCTCTCTGCCCTAGAACTGAAACTAGGGACTCTGCTCTCCTGCAAGTGCCCACAGCCAACAGGGTCCCCGCCCCTCGGTACTGCACTCGCCAGGTGTGTGCTAGCTCCTTCTCCCCGCAGCCACAACCTGGGCCATATCTGGTCAGCACAGCTGTGCTTGGCCTCCCTTGACAGTGGAAGGTCCTTCAATCTTCTCCTCAGCTGTCAGACCCTCGTGCTGTCTGCAAAATGAGTTTCTAAAGTTGAGGCTGCCTCTCAACCCAGCTGCCCCCGGACTGGTTTTTTGATTCTGCAGAGTAGGCCTGGAGGTGTTTTCTGGTCACTCAGGCTGGACATCTGCCCCTGGAGGTCAGTTCTTTCCTGGAGTCTTCTCGATTTGTCTTAGAAGGACAACTGCTTTAGCCCATGCTTATTTCTGCTTCTCTGAGGCAATGTTCTGTTGTTTTGTTTTGTGGAGGAAATTTGGAGAGCTGAAAGCTTTCTGAGCTACTTTGCCATATTCCCAGAATCCTCTCTCCTGAAATCATCTTCCTAACGCAAAGTCCTGACTCCTTTGCTTAAGAATCTTCCCTCTAGGATAGAATACAACCTCTTCACCTGGTGCTCAAAGAATTGGGCTGCAGCCTCCCTTTCCAGGCTTCTGCTAAAGGAGTCTGTTAGCTACTCTTTGTTTTGGATACTTAATCTTCCTCCCTCCTTGCCTTTGCCCATGCCTGGGAGTCACTCTTTCCTCAACATTACCTCTCAGGATCCCTGGCTTCCAAGGGTCAGCTTGTGGGCTACCTTTTAAGGGAAGCCTTTCCTGAGCCTCTCCCCTACCCGCACTAGTTGTCAGTAGTCAGTTCCGTTACAATGCATCTGGAAAACTCGAATTTGTTCCAACTCAGCTGATATATTAAGGAACATTTCGAGCAGAACACCATTTCTTCCTGCAGAAACATTGAGAGTGCAGAAAATGGTACTACTTCATAGTAGATTACAAGCTGCAACCCCTTCCCATGACTGTTTCCACAAGTAACACCCACAAGTCTTTGTCAAGTTAGAATGCCATCTAGATTGTATATCTTTGGGTGCAGTTGGAACTGGGAGTAGAGAAAGACTGGTCTGCGCCATCCCCACCCTCTCCCCACTCTCTTCACCCAAGCCAGGAGTTTCAGCCTGCCCTATGTGCTCATGAAGCCCAGGCTGCCGACGTGGCCACTGTTTAGCAGAGAATTTATGGTTTTCTTAACCATTTAGTGTAGAAAGCTGTGCTACCCATTTTTATTAGGTTCCTATCTTTTTTTTTAATGTATCTTTAATGAAGGTTCTGAATGTTGTGCCCTTAATCCCATATTCCCCTTGAGGCTTGTGGTTTTTATTGTGCCATTTTGCATAACTCGGTGATTTCTGGTAAATGCACATGTTACCTTACAGCAGAACTGTCTGTGCTCTCTCTTCAAAGTACAAGAAGACCTAAGTTCAAATTTGGCCTCAGACACTTACTAGCTGTATGACCCTGGGCAAGTCACTTAACTGCTGTCTGCCTCGGTTTCCTTATCTGTAAAATGAAGAGGCTAGCTTCAGTGATCTCCACGATCCCTTTCTGCTCCAAATTTATGACCTCTGACTAACCTATGTGACATCCCTGCAAGTAGATTGGAAGTTCTTTCAGGGCAAGGATAGTATTTCATTTTCTCTTTGAAGATCCAGCGCCTAGCACAATGCCTTGAATTCAGCAGGTGCTTAATAAATGCTTGTTGGATTGGAATAGATTCAGTTACTGATGTTTTACGTTTAGAGCTTTATTCCTTTGGATCTGAACGTGTACATATTCCTGAGAGAAGAATGGCTTATACTTTTATTAACATGAGATTGAGGTGGGAACACCCACAGAGGGAATTATAGTTCAGTTGTTCGACTATTCATGACTCCATTTGGGGTTTTCTTAGCAGAGATACTAGAGTGGTTTGCCATTTCCTTCTCCAGATCATTTTACCCATGAAGAAACTGAGGTAAACAGGGTGAAGTGACTTGCCCAGGGTCACACAGCTAGTAAGTGTTTGAGGCAGGATTTGAACTCAAGTCCTCCTGACTCCCAGGTTGTAGTTCTATCCACTGCACCTCCTAGCTGCCTTATAGAGGGAATTAGTTAACAGTTAATGAAGAGTAAGATCCCAGACCACAGGAAGGGGCACTGGTTCTTCAGGAACAGGTAGAGAGGGAAGGAGCAGCCTGAGACAAACTCAGCCTCCTTCCCTGAGCTCGAGATTCTGAACCTCTCCTAGAAAAGAGAGCCCAAGGTTGAGGAGTCTACACTGTTTCTGGTTATCTGTTATATGGTCTTGGGCGAATCACTTGACTTTGGGCTGAGCCTCTGTCCCCTCATCTGTCAATTGGGGAGAATGATCCTCTCTTTCCTCCCTGTGCTGAGGAGCAGATGAGAACGTGGTTGGAAGGCAACTGGGAGGGGCTGTTATCCTGGGGCAGTGTGCCAGGAGGGGCAGGATCTCCCTCCCCTGCAGCCCCTATGGCACATACCCCATTACCCTCAGAGGAGACTCTAGGGGAATGTTGTTGACCAAGATGTCAGAAGAATTTCCAACAAGACTGTAACCTCCTCCAGAGCTTACCTCTCCAACTCCAAGCCCAAGCAAAGAGGCCCTGCACACAACAGGTCCCTTAGAAATGTTTGTTGAAATTAATTGGAATGATTTCCTCCACCATCTTAGGAACAGCCTTGTGTTGAGGACAGATTCACCAGCTGAGTTCCCAGAGTAGGAAGAAGAGATCCTAAAAACTGAGACGAGGTTGTTGGGTTGTTTGGTTGTTGTTGGTGGTGGGTTTTTTTGGGGGGTGGTGGAATAAAGCACTGAAATGCTAAATTGAAAAAAGTTGAAAATGTTCCCAGCCCTTAGGGTGGGGTATTCGGTAAGGGGATGGGGGCTTAGTGAGGTCATGAGGGCTCAGGGGGAGTGGGATTTCAGCAAATGCACGGGGGGTTAGTAAGGGGATTGAGAGTCTAGTGAGGGTTTCAGTGAAGAGAGTGGAAACACTGAGGGTTCCCTGAGGGATAGAGGCTCAGTGAAGGACCAGGGCCTTGATGAAGGGACTCTCTGTGGGGACAGGAGTTCAGTGATAGGGATGAGAACTCCATGAGGTATAAGAGTCTCAGAATTCAGTTTCAGGGATACTACAAGGCAGGTTTGGGTCAGACCCAAGAAAAGCCTTTGGGATCAACAGGTCTGGGGAGATTGACATTTCTTCCTAATAATTTTCATGGAAGGGCCTGTCCATTGGGTGAGAGTTAGTTTAGTTTAATTAGATGGTACATCTGTAAATCCATTTCACCAGGCACATGGAAATGCCAATATGTCCTAAGACACTGAATGAAGGAATAAAGTCTTTGTTATCAGCCCCACCACCACCACTGTGTTCCCCTACTCCCACCCCCACCACTTTGTGGACCTCTCACTGTTTCCTCAGAGGTCACTTTCCATGCTAGGGTGAGAATATCCTTGGAGGCAGGGGCCTGGATAGGATGACCTTGAGGGACCCTTTCTGCTGGCCTCATCTGGGATTCCCTAAATGAGACCTCTTTCCATAAACACATCCTGAGCATTTACTATGTGCCAGGCCCTACAGGGACAGGGAAGGTGACAGGGAGAGAATTTAGAAGTGAAAATAAAATTAAACTGAATTTTGAAAGAGAAAAAAAAATTAAATACTGGTTGACTTGACTTCTCCAATACCCTACCCTCCTGGTTCCTCAACCTCTTCATTCCCTATGATCTAAAGAGTCACTCGACCTCAGCCACCTGTAGGAATGAGGAAGGAAATGAGCATTTATTAAGCACCTTCTGTGTGCCAGGCACTATGCTAAGCATTTTACAAATATTATCTCATTTGAGGCTCACTGCTCTGGGAGGTTGATACTATTATTACCTCCCCAGAGGCAGCTGGTGGTGCAGCAGATAGAGCATTAGGCCTGGAGTCAGGAAGTCCTGAGTTCCAATCTGACTTTGGGCACTTACTAGCTTGTACAAGTAAAGTATAAAATGAAGATATCAATAGCGCTTACTTTCCAAAGTTGTTGAAAGGATCAATGGAGAAAATATCTGTAAAAAGCACAGTGTCTGTGTCTAGTAGGTACTATATAAATGCTTATTCCCTTCTCCTTTTCATTTTACAGTTGAGGAAAATGAGGGAAACAGAAGTTAAGTGGCTCGTTCAGGGTCACGCAGCTAGTAAGTGTCTGAGGCCAGATTTGAACTCAAGGCTTCCTGATTTCCAGGCCCAATGCTTTATCTGCTTCGGATGGCCCTATCTTAGATTTCATTATGACCTATAATTGTGTTTCCACTATGCTCTCTAATGCTTAAATTCTTCTTCCTGATGGTAACTTCCTATCCTTCCATATTTCCCTCTGCCTGAACCTTCAGGCCCTTTATCTCTCCTCGTTCTCCCAATCTACCATCCCATCCTCTGGCCTCCCTCTACGGCTGACCAGTCCAACTATCTCTTTCCTCTTGCTCTTTTGTCTTGTTACAGCTCGTGCCTTGCCAAAGTCCAGCCCTGGTGTGCCCCTGGGGCCCCTTTTGCTTTTTCCGTTGGTATGTTGCTGAGTACTTCTCAAGAAAACTATACAACCATGTGTTCATTACAAATGTAGGTTTGCTTGTTTCAGCTGGGCCCTCACTGCCGCACGGCCATTCTTTTGGTCTTCTATGATTGGCTCTCTCTCATACCCACTATAACAGTTACCCCCAGCTTTCTCTACTCCCCTCAAGGTTCTTCTGCATCATTCATTCCCTCTCCACAAAAGTCCTCACTTTCTATTTAACTGAGAAAATAGATGTCTCTGCCATGATTTCTCTCCCTTCTTATCGCCTCTCTGTCTCTAGACCTTGCCTATTCTCTCTTCCAGTTTCTTACGAGGGAATAACCCTTCTTCTTGCTAAAACCAAGCCTTTGACTGAGCCTTTGATCTCATCCTCTCCTGAACCTTGTGGGAATCTTCCCCTGAAACCATTCCTTCTCACTTATGTCTTTGATCTTCCTTCATCTACTAGTTCCTCCAAATGTGCTCAAGGTCTCTCCTGTTCTTAAAAAAAAATGATCGTTTGATCTTGATGTCTCCTCCAAATATCATTCCCAGATCTGTTTTCTCATTCGAAGCCAGCCTCCTGGAAGAAAACGTCTCCTCTCCTTACCCCCATTTCCTCACCTGTCTCGCTTGGACCTTGAGCCCCACCACTCAATTGAAACTGCCCTCCCCAACGTACAAACTATCTCTTAACTGATAGTCCAGTGGCTTCTTCTCAGGCCACATCCCACTTGACTTCTGCAGCTTCTGTTACCTTTGCCCATCCCTCTTCCTGGATAACTTCTCCTCCCTTGGCTTCTGGGACTAAACCTTCTCTTGGTTCTCCCTGGGTCAGCCTGACCACCTCCCGGTCACTGAGAACTTCCTTCTGGGCCCTCTTCTCTTTTCTTCTGTACACACTCTCTCTGTGATCTTGTCAGCTCCAAGGGGCTCGATTGTCATTTCTTAAGGACAGTTCCCAAGTGTATATATTCGGGCAGCCAGGTGGCGCAGATAAACAGCTAGTCCTGGAGGAAGAAAGACCAAAGTTCAACCACAGCCTCAGCTTTGTCATCTTGGGCAAACCATTTAACCTCTGTCACCTCAGTTTTCTAATCTGTAAAAGGGGGATAATAATAGCACTCACAGCCTAGGGTTGTTCTGAGGATAAAATGAGATAATATTTGTAAAGTCCTTTGCAAACCTTAAAGTGATATATAAATGCTAGGTATTGTTTCTACAATACTACTACTACTGCTACTACTACCACTGCTACTACATCTATCTATCTGCCTATCTATTCATCCCTCTCTCATTCCTTCCTTGAATTCCAGGCCCACATAACCTCTACTTCGATGTCCTATCAGCATCTAAACATGTCCCAAATGGAACTTATCGCTGCTTCCCTCCTCCCAACTTTTCTACTTTTGCTTGAAGGCACTACCATCTGCCCAGTCCCCCAGAGTCAGTTTTGACTCTTCCCATATCTAATCAGTTGACAAGATCAGGCCCTTCAATAACCTCCTAATAGGCTCATTTGAGTCTCTCTCCTTTCCAGTCGACCCTCTGCCTAGCTGCCAAAAGAGCATAGCTGAGGCACACAATCTATGTTACTCCCCTGTTCAACAATCTTTGGTGCCTACTCATTCCTTCAGGATAAAATATAAATATCTCATCCTTACATGTAGCCCTCCCTCCACAATATGCCTCATATATCTTTCCATAATTATTTCACATTACCTTCCTGAATATTTGCTATGTTCTAGCCACAGTTTAAGAAGCACTGAGGGGTCTTGAGTAGAAAAATTTAAGAAGCCCTGATCCTAGACAATTTGCTGTTCTTAACTTGACATGGTATCTCCTGCCTCCATATCTTTGAATAGGCTGTAACCCCTGCCTGGAGTACACTATCCCCTTCACCTCTGCCTCCTAGAATCCTTATCTTCATTCAAGGCTCAGGTCAGGTGCCACCTCCCAAGGGAAGCCTTTCCTGATTCCTCAGCGCCTAGGCATCTACGACAGTACTTTAGGAAGAGCAGAAATCTAGTATGTGTTATCAAATTGAATTGTTATTATTCGTGGTAGAGGAAACTGGCTTTCCCTGCTGGGGCCTTGCTTTAGCTATGGCCACCTCCTGCGAGGGCCAAGACCGCCTCGCCCTACTCTGCCCCACTCATGTCCTAGGGAGGCGCTACATTCAGCTGTGATAATCACGTCAGTGTGAGAGAGATCTGGGGCAGAAGAGGTTGGGTCCCTTCTTGGCTGGAGCCCATCAGCCTAGCAAGTGGACGTACCCCCAAGGAAGGATGTATTTTGAGTGGTCACATTGCCCCTCTTGCATTTATTTAGGGGCCTCTGAGTGACCAAAGGTCATTATAACTACATTCTAGCCTGGGCCTAATAGGTTTTATCTTCTCTGTGAAGAGATCTCAGACAAAGGGACAGCCAGGGCCTGGGTTTGGGGATTGGATTTACTCTCCCTGGGTCCACTAGTTGACTCCACTATTATTAATAGATATCCCATGGAGTGCCAAATCCCAGTGACCTCACCCTATGCTCTATGTGTGATCAGTCTATGAGGAATCACTTGAGGGGAGGCGGGGTAGGGAAGTGATACCCTAGAATTACAGAGAGGAGAAAAGTGCACTTGGGATCAAGAGACACGCATTTGGGTCCCCCTGGCTTCTACTACATGGCTGTAGTCTGACTCTACATTCTACACTCCAACTTTCTATTGGAATCCATGGCCCAGGACTGCCCAAAACTCTGAACTTACATAAAATGAATCCATTCTTGGGGATATCATGTCCCAAGATATCATCTTTTTTTTTAGGTCATTGCCCTTGGAGTTACTTCAAGGAATCCCTAAAATACTGCTCATACAGTTTCATCAAAGTTGGATAAAGGGGGTCCCCAGATCCTATATGAGTATTCAAAGTAATACACACAAACTGGGCATAGGACAACTTTGATTTTATCCTACAAAAAGCCTCACAGGAATCCATGAAGAAATGCAGAAACTCCTAGTGCATTCAAATAACCCGCCAGCTCCCCCGAGAAGGGAAATGAACTTGAAGTTTATCTCAAGGCAACCCTTTCCAGTGATTCCTTCTTTCTCAGAGTCCTACTTAGTCCCCCTAAAATACATGCTACCACCTTGTGGTTTATAGTTGACCTAGAAGACAAACATACTTTTTGTATAGATGAATAGTCTCATTCCCATGTAATATTAATTAAGGTGGGACTTTTTTTTTTTTACTATTTTCTCTTTTGGAGCACTTATTTAATCAAGTGCCCTTGGTAAGTCCAGCCTTTGTTTCTTTGATTAAATTAGGAGTCTTTGAAAACCTCCCTGCCTCAAGGGAAAGCCTGGTTTGCATGGGTTTGAGTGACATGTTTGTGACACCAGAAGATTTTAGGTTATGTGGGTTTGAGTCACACATTGTGATTCCCTTTGGTCCTGAACAAGATATATAAACCCAGAGGTTGGCGCTTTCCCTTGGGTCTCTCAGTCACTGGAAGAGTGGCATGGGACTGTGGGCAGTCATTTTAAGAGCCCCCCGGCTTGTAAATCCAAATGTTGATGCTTTCCTGGTAACTATGAATTGTGATTTGGTCTGTTTATATTGTGTTTGTTTGTAATTTGTTTGTATTCACTCTGAAGTTCAGGGTGCTGATTTTTCCTCCTGAACTAAGTGAATGATATTTGTATGTTGGATTAAAGTAAGATTGTTAACCCCTTAACGTTGCTTTCCTTAGTAAAGCAGATCAAAAGAACCCGTGTTAGCAGCCCTTCTGTATGCTATTGTCATTGGTTTTACACAGCCACAGTAGCTGCTAGCCAAATTATTACATCTCATCAGATGAACATTGACTGAGCGGCTCATATGAATAGCATGGGGTGACTTTGACCCAGAGAACCAGGGAGGGCAAAGGCAAAAAGAAAATCCCATGTACACCAAAATATTCAGAGGCATTTTTCCTCCTGCAAAGAACTCCACCAAAGAATTGGAAGAAAAGTAGACCAACTGAGGAACAGCCCCAATTGTATGGTATGAGAATGCAATGGATTATGAATTGTGTCGTAAGACACTATGAGCACAAACAGTACAGAGAACCATGGAAGCCATATGGACTCATGGGAAAAAGAAGCCAGACCAAGAAATCAATATGACACTCACAATGGTGGAAAAGGAAGAACAATAAAAAAGGGAAATTGAGCAATGGGTAGTTACAAGCACTACTCTTGGCCCCAGAGAAGAAATGAGAGAATGCAAATACCTCTATTTCCTTGCAAAGGTTAGAGACCATGGACACAGAGATGGCATATGCTGTCAGACCTGGTTGATATGTTGGCTAGTTTGGATTTTTTATTCTTTGTTACAAAGGACATCTCTGTGAAGGCAGTGTGGTATAGTGGAAAGATTGTGGCTTCTGGAGTCAGAGGAGCGTGGTTCAAATCCTACTTCTGACCCCAAGGAAAATCACATAACCACCTTCAGTCTCAGTTGCACTATATGTAAAATGGGTACGTGTTGGACTAGATGGTTTCTGAGGCGGTTGGGGGATTTATATCTATAAATGAAGGTGATATAAAAACAAAAGATGTCAATAATTTTTTTTCAGTTGTGGGGGTAATGGTGGCAAGGTTCAGACATTCCCCCCACAACCATGTTGTGGCTTTGGTTCTTCAGCTTTAGAGCCACACTGGAGATCCTTTTCCTTCTCAGGAAGTGTGCTTCTCAGGGAGTCTTTCCTCTCTAGAAGGCTGGGGCCTAAATGCTCAAACTTAGGGACTTTTGAACTTGTGGTCATGCATATGGCAGCTCTCAGGACAGTTGACTTTTTTCCTAGGACCAAGCAGGTCTGCACATATCCCTTCCTACTAGATGTACTTTCACTGCATTGGCTGCTACTGTCTTTTGAGTTAGAAGATATCCTTCTCAGGACCTCTTTTCTCAAACCATAGTAAGCATGTGCATCTCTGGCATTCACTTTTGCATAAACTCAAGTCGATAAGTATTCTGATGGCAGCCATGCCTCAGGATGGGAACATCCCTTCTCTGACTTGTGTATTGGACTGGTCTGTGGTCCAAACCAAAGGTAGCCATTACTGGAGGATGGGGGCAGGGGAACAGGGGATAGGAAGAAAAGAATTTCCTCTTCCACTCTGTTATACCCCCAGAAAAAGGCTAAAGCAAAAGGTAAAGAAGGAGACACAGTGAGTGTCAGGCAGAGATCCAGAGAGGGGCAGCACCCCAGAAGAGCCATTGTCTTCAGTACCAGGATGCATCCTCTCAGCAAGGTGCTGCTGCGCATTTATTTGCCCAAGCCATGGACAAGTATCTTGTAGAGGTCTCCAAGTGAAAACCAGAGTTCTGAAGTCTCATCAGAGTAATTGTAGAGCTCCTCAAATGGTTCAAAGACTCCCTTTGTGTTCTAAGGCCTCTCCTAGCTCCGACGTTCTATGTTTTAAGGTCTCTCCCAGGTCTGACATTCTGGATTCTAAGGGCCCTCCCAGCTCTGACATTTTGTGTTCTAAGGGCCCTCCCAGCTCTGACATCATCTGTTCTAAGGGCCCTCCAGCTCTGACATTCTATGTACTTTATTCAGATTCTCTAAGTTGTTCCTTAACCTAATAAATAAGGAGAGAGGGAGATAGGAGAGGAAGACAAAAATCCCCCAAATCTCCCCTCAGAAAACTTTGAGGAGTAATGATATATAAAGAAAAATTGAATTAAGTTCTTGGATTGCAAGGACATAACCAATACTTAGATTGAAATCTATCCCTCTCTGCCTGCCCCCCCCCCACTACAAACTTTCCCACCCTCTCCCTCACCCCCATTTCCCTTCTTAATCAGGGCCCAGGATAGTTAGGGATGAAAGCCAGCTGGGCCCCTTCTTCCCCTTCTCCCATCAGCCCCTGCTTTGTCCTGGGAAGGGCCCAGCAGGGAACAGGAACAGTGTCTCCAACAGTTACCAACCCCAGCCAGGGCTTCCTAGTTGATAACAAGGTTATAAGGGCAGGTGGGGTGGGGTGGGGTGGGGAGAGGAGTGGGAGGGAAAATGGGGAAAGTGGTTTCCCTGTAGCGGCAGCTGCAAAGAAGGTCTATACAGTTTGGAGTCAGCCCAGGTTTAGCTGCTGTGGCCCAGTAGAGGAATAAGCTCACCTCTCCCTTGCCCCTCATCTTACCTGAAGGAAAGAGGGAGGGGCAGGGCCCAGGGTCGGAGGGTTGGGGATGGCGGCCCTAGGGCCGACTGCTCGGCCTATCTCTCCTTTCCTTCCTTTGCCCCATGGGATGTAAGTGGGGCCGGTGCAGAGCCAGGTGCCCCATGGTTCTTACATCCTGGGCAGGCCTGGGCAGTCCCTGGAATGTTGGTAGAGGTGGGGCCAGGGGAGAAGAGAGAGAGGAAGGCAGTCAGTCCGTCCCTAGCCTGTGGGGTAAGATATATAGGGCCACCTATCAGCTGGTTGCTATGGGAACCATCTCCCTCTTCCCCCTTCCAATCTACCCCCAGATCAGTACCCTTGGCTTCCTGGCTGTTTCCAGGAACCCCTGAGGTGTGTGAGGAACAGGTTGGGGTGAGGTGGAGAGGCGGGGGGAGGGGGGACATGCAGATTCCACAGTCTGTAGGTCCCTCTTCGGCCAGCTTCTGACCACTTGACCATTTTGGCCCCAGAATCTCCTGGTCCCTCTGGCTGGGGGTGCTTCAGCTACCTTCCCAGCCAGGTACCTGTGCCCGTCTGAGGCCTATGGGGGCGGGGGAGGGGCAATACTAAAGGGAGAACAGCATGGCCTGCCTTATGGAGCAGGGGAAAAAAAATTCACTGGATTTGGAATCGAGAGACTTGGCTCTGAATCCTGACTCTGGCACTTAACTGGCTGAGTGACCTTGGGACCATACCTGGGATTCAGTTTCCCCCTCTGTGAAATGAGGGTGCAGGACTAGATGTTCTTCCTGTTTGAAGTTGTGACCTGCCATTTTCCTGCCCGTCTCAGAACCTCCTGACCCAGCCCTTGCCCTTCCCCAGAGCTGATGAACTCTCACCCCTACCCAAGGCAGACTCAGAGGCATTCAGACTCAGACCCCTGACAGCTAGGCCCCGAGCACTGCTCCCCACTCCCCCCAACACACCCACGGCCCATTAGACTTCTTCTAGGAATTTTCGCTGCTGAAATCAATTCATTCTGAGACTAGGGCCAGTCTCTCCTCCTGTACCCCCTTCTGGGCCAGTCCCAAGGAGCTGTGCCCTCATGAGCCTGAAGAAGTCACCCAGATGACTTAAAGATGGAAATGGAGGGATAGAGAAAAGCCCGAGGAGATTGAGGGAAAGATAACCAGATCTCCCCCACCCAGGGTGAATAAGATCCAGGTAAGGAGATCTTGCCCTGAGAAACAGCACAATGCAACCAAACAAGCTCAGGCTTGTGGGACAGAGGACCTGGGTTCAAATTAATAACATATAATATAGTGCATACAATGTGCCAGGCGCTGTGCTAAGTACGTTATGAATAGTGTCTCCTTTGATCTTTATAACAACCCTGGGAAGTACCTACCTATGTCTAATCTAATCTGTACATTGATTACCTTTCTATAAGGGCCGATGAATCCTTCTGGGGGGAGGTTCTAGGCAAAGACCAAACTAAAAGCTGTGTTATAGGCTTTGACCCCAGAATCTGACTCTGGGGGGAGGGACGTAGTGAGCCAGAAAGTGTGAAAAGAACCTCACTCTTCTCTCGGGGAGGGGGGGGGTTAGACTCCTCCAGGGTGCCAGAGGTGGAAACCCTTAGGACAGACAAGAGGGGTCGCTATCTTAGCCCCAGGTGTATTAAAGGCCTCTCGATACCCTCGAAGACAAACCATCCTCCCTTAGACATTCTTAGACATTCCAATAGATTTCTTCTGTACCGAACTCAACAAGTTTCCCTCCCTGCTCAGTCAGACGTGAGCGGTCGGCTGGCAAGTCTCTGAAATCTCCACCAACCGATCAGCACTTTCCTGAGCCAATAAGTGTGTGGGGAAGAAATGTAAAAGCCAGCCGTAGGAGAGACCCAGGAGCTAGCTGATGTCTGGGTCTCGGATGGGTTTTTTTTTATGCTTTTAGCTATAGTTGTTTACTACCTAATTCAATCAGTAGTTTACTCCAAAAGCGGGCATCTACGTGGCACAGTGGATAGAACTATGATTCCAGTCAGGAAGACTTGAGTTCAAATCTGGCCTCAGATACTTCCTAGCTGTGTGACCCTGTCTGCCTCAGTTTCCTCATCTGTCAAACGACCTGGAGAAGGAAATGGCAAACCGTTCCAGTATCTTTGCCAAGAAAACCCCAAATGGGGTCGCAGAGAGTTGAACACGATTCAAACAACTCAACAATGAATAACTTAAATTTACTGATAAAATTGTTTTGAAATATTTTTTCATTGGTGGTTGGTTTCATCACAGGGCTTGCATATGCTTATCAGTTGTTTAAGGATGCACACCTTTGGTGTCATATCCTGTAAGCACCTATCTTATTAGTGAAAAACAGTAACAGTGCCATTAGAAAATGAATGCTTAAAAAAGGGGAGTTAGTTATCCTGTTGATTTGTTGTTCAGTCGTGTCCGACTCTTTGTGACCCCATTTGGGGTTTCTTGGCACAGATGCTACTGTGTCATTTTACAGATGAGGAAACTGAGGCAAACAGGGTTAAGTGACTTGCCCAGGGTCACCCAGTAAATGTCTGAGGTCGGATTCGAACTCAAGTCTTCCTGACTCTAGGTCCCTCGCTCTGCTGCGCCACCCACCCAGCGGCCTCCTGCTAAGTTGATAAACCATCTTATTAAGGTAATAGAACTTATTTTCAATAAATTATCAGCTGTTCTAAACTGATGAATTTATTCCTACTATCTTATTGAGGGAGTGAAACTTGATTTCACTACAGACAGAGCCTCAAACATCCTCTAAACAGGGCCTTGCACACGGTCTGCATGTTTGTAGAATTGACTCAACATCCTTCAGCTTCGTCGGTGGTAAATCAGCCTCTGCTTGGAGATGGAAGTGACAGGGAGCTCCCTCTTTGCAGGGGCGTCCACACTGTCACCTCCTGGCTGTTCTCTGGCTTCTGCCTCCTCTGGAGATGGTTCCCCCAAATCCCTCTCTTCCCGTCTCTGAGAAGAGGTAAGTAGCTCCCATGCCAATCTTCAGAGAGTGGCAGAGAGGGCAGCTGTGAGGTCACAACTCTGGCCTTCAGAATGAAAGAATAGTCTGTGTAAACACTCTTGGGGAAATTGGGCTGAGAAGCAGAAGAGCCAGGGTCCCTGGCTCTCTCACTGATTTGCTGTGCAGCTTGGGCTAAGTCACTTCCCTCTCTGGGTCTGTTTCTGTCTCTAGCGAATGAGGGAGTTGGAAGAAATGGTTTCTAACGTGCCTTCTGACATCCTCTAAGGTGCCAATCCTGCTCTGACATTTAGTGTATCTGTGCTTCTGAGTTCTAGGGAAAGGCCTTGGGGTGCAGGAAGAGTTACATAAGAACAGGGGTGGGGCCGGGGCAAGGCTGGGCTTGGAGCCCCAGGTGTGCAGTCAGGACCAAACTGGCAAGGCAGTGGGCGGGGCTTCTGGCCGGTCTGAACCCTTGGGGGTCACGTGGTTGGGGAAGGGCAGAGAGGACTCCATACCCTGGGAGGAGGCTGGCTAAGGCACCTACTGGGGGAGGGGACAGAGCCCTAGGGGAAAAGAATCACGGCTCACTGAATGGCAGAGCCCTAGGGGCCGTAGAACTTGGGTACGTTAGAACGTGGAATAGTAAGAACTGGAAAGGGTTGTAGAATATGAAATGTCAGAGCTGGGAGGGAACTTAGAGCAGAGAATGTCAGAACTGGGGCGGCCCTTAGGACACAGAATGTCAGAGCTTGGAGATCATTTTACATATGAGGAAACTGAGATCCAGAGAGGGGTAATGTCCACAGTCCCTAAGGGAAATAGTGGCAGAAATGGAACTGGATCCCAGTCCTTTGCCTTCTAGCCCATGAGCAACAAGGACTAAAAAGAGCCAGGGAGACTTTAGAAATGGGCCCTTCTTGGGAAGGGGTGGGGCTGGGTGTTAGTAGGTATACTCAAACCTGTCCTGTTTTTAGTACCTGAAGGGCTGTATGGAAATCACAGAGGCACCTAGGTTCTGGATGCATTGCCAGCCCTCACCTCTTTCCTTCTTCCGGAGGGTAGTGTGGCTTTGGGCCCCCACCTCGTGGCCAAAATTGGAACAGCACTTTGGATCAGGGGCCGTGGAGACCCCAGTTAGAGGAATCCTGCCCCAGTTAAATGAGAAACTGAAGTGAATAGAGGCAACCAGGATATTTAGAGCCCTGGGCTTAGGACCAGGAATACATAGGTTCAAATCCCTCCTTAGATACTTACTAGTTCTGTGACCTTGGGCAAGTCCCGTAATCTTCTCTGAGCCTCAGAGGGTAAAATGAGGGTGTTGGACTCAGCGACCTCTCTCTAAGGGCCCTTCCAGTTCAAAATCTATGTCCATATAATTAGTCCTATGGTCTGGTGAGTCAGGGCAAAAGGACTGAGAGGCAGAGATAGAATTGTCCCAGAATTGTCCTTCTAAGGTCCTTTCTGATTTAGATTCCAGGATTCTTTGAACTGGTGATATCAGGTTGTGGGCGCTCACTCCCCAGCCAGGGGCACAGAACAGAAGTGTTACAAGAGTTCAGAGGTCAGAGTATTCACTCTGAACTGGCTGGGTGAGAGGTAGGTGGAAGAGATGAGAGAAGCCTTCTTGGAGGAGGTGGGATCTGCACTGGGCCTCGGAGGATGACAGAACAGTTACGTTGGCAGCGAGGTGTACAGTGGTAGACCTGGGGAGCTATAATCCTGCTGCAGAGATCCTATCATTTCCTTTTAGCTCCAAGTTCAAATCCTATCTTCGACACTTGGTAGCTGTGTGGACCTAGGCAAGTCACTTAACCTGTATCTGCCTCAGTTTCCTTATCTGACCCAAGATCATTTCTATCTAACTCCATTGACCAAGATAAGAAAGGGATCATTCATCATCATCATCATCATCATCATATCATGCAACTTGATGATATCCACTCAATATTATTAAAGCTAATATAACACCAACCTTGCAAGATTGTTGTGAGAATCAAATAATATATTTATAAATATATTACTATATAAATATATAATATAAATATATATTTATAAAGGGCTTTGCTAACTATAAAATGCTATAAAAGTGCTAGCTATAGTGATAATTATTGCTGGGGAAACAAAGGGAAGACAGAATATTAAGACTCCTGGAATGGTCCGCAGCATCCGATGACACAAGGAGGTACACAGAGAATAGATCCTGGGAGAAGGAGGAGAATGTCACTAGTGAGCCGAGAGAGAGCAGTAGAAGGGTGGGATTGTAGAGCATGGAGGAATGAGTGGCAGTGAGAGGTGGGGGGTGAGGGGAAGTGGAGGGAGCCAAGATAGATGGTGTTCTTCCCAGATGTTTAGCTGTAAAGGGGAGCAGAGACATGGATCCGTAACCTGAAGGAGTCTCTGGGTGAAGAGAAGGCTCCTTAGGACAGGGACCCCAGAGCTAATTTGTAGGCCAACGGTAGGGAGCTGGTAGATAAGGAGAGGTTGAAGGTAAGAGATGGTTGAGTGATGCACCAAGGTCACAGAAGAGACAGGAGGGCACAGATAGAAGGGTTAGTTTTGGCCAACTGAGGGTGTTGGTTAATAACACACAATATCTAGACCAGCTGAGTCTGTTATCAGGAAGGCTTGAGTTCAGATCCAGCCTTAGCTTTGTGACCCTGGGTGAGTCAGTTGACCTCAGTTTCCCCAACTGTAAAATGGAGATAATAGCACCTACCTTGCAAGGCAAGGATCACATCATGAGATGAAAATTGTAAATTATTAGCACATAGTAGGCATATTAATGCTAGCTATTAACAATACAAGCAATAATAATAGCAGGCATTTATTAAGTGGTCACTGTGTGCCAGGCACTGTGTTAAGTGCTAGGGATACACTCCCTCCCTCAAGACGCTTACATTCTAAAGGTGGAAATGACACTCAAATAAAAGGAAATGCAAGATCATACAGAGTCCATAAAAAGGTCATTTCCGAGGGAAGGCTCTAGCAGTGGGAAGGACCAGAAATTTTCCTACAGAAGGTGAGATTTGAGCTGAGCCTCGTAGGAAACCAGGGGAAACCAGGATGTGACACAACAAGGCAGAGTTCCAGGCATGGGGCCCAACCCAGGCAGGAACAGGTAGAAGGCCTCGGGCACCGCCCTGCTCGCTGGTGGTGGGCAGACAACTAGTGAGGGGCAACCTAGGCTCAGTTACTTCCTAGCTGTGTCCCCTTGCTCCTCTTTCTGCCTCATGACACTGGAGCTACATTTCCCTTTCCTGACCCTCTTCCTATCAGAGGGTTCAGAAGGATTTACGTGGTGCCAGGCATCGTGCTAAAATCTGGAACTACAAAGAAGGACAACGCCATAGTCCCCACGCAAATAACTCAGGATGTCCAAGATGAATTCAGCAAAAATGGAACAGAAGATTCCCAGACTCGACTTTCCCCTTATGCCTTTCTCCCAACCCCACACTTAGGTGCTGATCTTACTAGGCCTAGTTCTTTCATTGACTTCCAACAATTTCCTGGACTATGTGGCCTGGGTATGAATTGGAGATAAGAAGAGGGAAGTGGATCCATGGAGATGGCTGAGGCCTAGGAAGTCAGTGCAGATACATATCTTTATCTATCTGTCTATCTGTCTGTCTATCTATCTATCTATCTATCTATCTATCTATCTATCTATCTATCCATACATATAAACACACACACATATATACACATACATGCACATATATATACATGCATGTATACATATGTGTATATACATATATATTATTTTTTTGTAGGGTGTGTTGTTAAGCAAAATTGTCTCCTTAGCATGGCTTTTGTTTCTTTTGAGTGGAAGTACTTTCAGCTGTTAAGTGCTAAGCCCCAGGCCCAAAGCCCTATCAGGTGTGAAACCTGTGTGGGTGTAGATTAATGACTTAAGAGGGGCCAACTCGGGCACCAATGGTCTCTGGTTGTTGAGGCGGGGCTTGAGACCGCCAGAGGCTCAGCTGCGAGGAAAAGCGAGCCAAGAGACAACTACAGCGGAGGCAGGAAGCTGCGGAAGCAGAGCTGACTCATGTGTAGACCCAGGAGTGCCAGCAAGGACTTGAGGCCAGTAAAAATGATTTGGCTAAATACTATCTTGTTTTTCTGTGGCCTCCTGGTTACTCTTGTGAGGCAGGCTTTCTGGGCCTGGAGTCTTTTTGTCAAGATGTCAGAATGGGGAGGCTGGTTCACGGATAAGCTGCGGTGGGGCCTAAATAAATTTTTTGTTGTTTTCTACTTAGAGAATCTCTCATACCTTGCGATTTCGAACCATTCAAACATATACGTGATTATATTTGAGATTATAAATTCGGCCTTCCTACTACATAGGGTGAGATGCCTCTGGGAAAAAGTGCACACATTGGAAGAGGAACAGGAAGACCCAGCCAAAGGTCCTGATTTCCCAGCCCAGGCACAGAGGAATCCTTGGTCCAGGGTTGGTATCTTGGCATGGAACATCATCAACCTACGTCATAATCATCAGCCCAGATCTATCTTCTCACGTTAGTGTGTGAACTCCTTGAGGGCGGGGCCTGTCTTTCTACCTGCTTTTATATTCCTAGAGCTTAAAGTAGTTCCTGGCACATAGTAAGCACTTAATAAATACTGGTTGACTGACTGACATTGATCCATAAACACTTAAGAACAATGCTTTTAATTTGTTGTGATTGTTCAGTCACTTCCGATTCCTCATGACCCCATTTGAGGTTTTCCTGGCAGAGATGCTGGAGTGGTTTGCCCTTTCCTTCTCCATCTCATTTGACAGATAAGGAAACTGAGGCAAACAGCAGTAAAGTGTCTTGCCCAGAGTCATTCAAGTAGTAAGTGTCTGAGGCTGGATTTGAACTCAGGTCTTCCTGACTCCAGGCTCAGGGCTCTATCCACTGAGCCACTTAGCTTGCCCCTAATACTTTTGATAGAAGTTGCCATAATGGGTACTTATGTTCTCCAAGCCCCATGGAATAGAAAGCCCTCACAGTATAAAGACCTTTTGGAAGAAATTAAATCCTTGTAGGAACAGGATGAAGTATATCCCAATCTGTCTGCTATGGAAAGTTTTCCAGAGATGCTTCTCAGTGACTCTAGAGTTGAACTAGTACTCCAATATTTTTATTCAATTACAAAAAGTAATCATTTTATAGTAATCATTTAAAGTATTTATAATAGTTTGCAAAATATTTGGAATAGTGACTTGTCCCAGGACCATTTCTGTCTAACTCCATTGACCAAGATGAGAAAGAGTTGATGATGATAATAATAATATCATTTAATATTATCATGCAACTTGGTAATATCCAAGCAACTGCCAAATCTATCATTTCCACCTCTCCCATCCACCTATCCATCCACTCATCCATTCACGCATCTACCCATTCACCCATCCATCCATCCATCCATCCATCCATCCATCCATCCATCCACTCATCCATCTATCCACTCATCCATCCATCTACTCATTCATCCATCCATCCATCCACCCACCCATCCATCCATCCATCCATCCATCCACCCATCCATCCATCCATCCATCCATCCATCCATCCATCCATCCATCCATCCATCTACTCATTCATCCATCCACTCATCCATCGATCCATCCATCCATCCATCCATCCACTCATTCATCCACCCATTCACCCATCCATCCATCCATCTATCCATCCACTCATTCATCCATCTACTCATTCATCCATCCATCCATCCATCCATCTACCCATCCATCCCCTTCTTTCTAATCAATCCACAGCCCCCCAAGGTGAAGTGACTTCATTACCTGGCTATTGTAACAGTCTCCTAAGTGGTCTCCCAGCACCCCGCCTCTCCTCTCTCCCAGCCACTTTCCATATTGCTACTAAATTGCTATTCTCAAAGAACAAGGCTGACTATGCCTTGCTCAAGAAACCTCAGTGGCTCCCAATTGCCTCTAAGATGAATACTAGCTTCTCTGTTTGGCATTTAAAACCCCTGACAATCTGATTCCAGCTTCTCTTCTCAAGCTATTGTACTCTACCCTCCAGCCAAACTGGCCTGCCTGTTTTTCTGGATGCCAGATAGTTCATTTTCTGCCCTGACTTTTGCCAGGCTGACACAATGCCTGGACTGCTCTTCTTTCTCACCTCAGCCCCACTCAAGGGCTCTCCGCTTCCAGAGACCTTTCCGAATTCCCCTGAATCCCCAGTGACTGGGTATTGATTTTATTTATATCCTGTATTGGCTTCTCTGTGAATATATAGATATGTATATATATATATACATGTGTGTATATGTGTACATGTGTATAGATGTTTGTATATGTGTGTATGGGTATACATATGTGAGTGTATATGTGTGCATGTATGTGTATGCATATTATGTACATATGTGTACATATATGTGTACACATTTGTACACATATGTGAGTATGTGTTTGTGTATGTGTGTATACATAGGCTCCTTGAAGGCAGGGACCGTCTCAGTTTGGTATTTCTATCCCCAGCCATGTGGGCTGGCACAAATATACCAGCTACTTAATAAATGCTTATTAATTGATAAAACATAGGATTAAGAAGTGCAGCACAGTGGATGGCCATCTAGTCTCAAATTAATAGCCAATAATAATATGAGATGGCATTTATATAGTACCTACTATGTGCCAGGCACTGTGCCAAGTACTTTTTTTTAAAATAAATGTTATCTTATTTAATCCTCCCAACAACCCCAGGAAGTAGGAGCTGTTATTGGCCACATTTTCCAATTTAGGAAACTGAGGCAAACAGATGTTAAGTGACCTGCCTGAGGTTATATAACTAGTAAGTGTTTGAAGTCATGCTTGAACTCAGTCTGGCTGATGTCAGTGCTCTATCCACCGCACTACCTAGCCATTCTAAATTCACCTTTATGGTCTCCCCTTCTGTAGCAGAAATAATAATAGAGAGGCAGCATGGTGTGAAGGATAAAAAGGATGGCCTATATGAGCTGGGAAGGTGACGGTTCAGAGCCTGCTTTTGACAATTTTTTGGTTTTTTGACCATGGACAAGTCATTTAACCTCTAAGTGCTCCCAGGAAACTCTCTGAGCCAAAAAGTTACAGAAGAATCGCACCCTGATTTGGTGGAGGAAGCTTTCACACTGGGAGTTCCCTATATTGATGGAATCAAAGGCTTAGACCAAAAACAAAAATTAAACTTCCCATACTGGGCCAAAAGATTTCCTCAAAGAATTCATTGCTAGTCTACTGCTCCAACCTTCCTGCTACTCACACTCAACCACCCAGATATTCCATTCCCCTAGTCTTCATTGGTCCTACCCCCTTCCCCTCCCTGAGCTCAGCTATACATTTGCCATGACCTCTTGGCCTGTTTCCCATTTGGGGCAGCGAAAAGCAGTAAAGCCGGCATTTTACTCTGGGTCTCCCAACATGCCCCGCTGAATCTGTTCTCATTTATGATTTGACCTCGAGACCTGGGGTGATGATACTTTGAGGACAAAGAGACAAGACTGGCCTAGCTTTGCTTAAGCTCACCATGGCCCTGCCTGCCCCTCCCCCTCCCCCTCACCGGGTCAGCCCCAGAGGCTGCTCACCGGCAGATGAAGCCCAGATGAAGCCAGGAGGGGCAGCAGAAGCTGGGGAGGAGACCTCCCCTTTCTTGGCCCCTGAGGAATTAACCCTTTCAGTGCTGCTGTGCCACCGCAGTGCCCCACTGGCCTGATTGGTGACGGTCTCAAAGGGTCCACAGATTCGACGGACCACAGCTGTGCTTCGCTTCCCTCCCAGCGCACCTTCTCTGTCCGGCCGGAAGAAGGATTAACTCAGTCCCGCCAGGACCACTGGAGCAGTCATGGCAATGTGCTAAAACCTCTAGCTCCACTCACCATTCCAGTTAACTTTCCAGAGGAAAATGGCTAATATGTATTGGAATGTTAAGCTCCTTAAGGGCAGAGATTATCTGTGCTTTTGTATTTGTAACCCCAGGTGCCCACCATAGTGTTTGGAATATAGAAAGCATTAATAAATACTTTTTCCATTCATCCTCACCTCTCTCCCTTCCTCCCTCCTTTCTTTTCTTTCTTTCTCCCTCCTTCCCTGCCTCTCTCCCTCCTCCTTTTCCTTCCTTCCTTCCTTCCTTCCTTCCTTCCTTCCTTCCTTCCTTCCTTCCTTCCTTCCTTCCTTCCTTCCTTCCTTCCTTCCTTCCTTCCTCCCTTCCTCCCTTCCTCCCTTCCTCCCTTCCTCCCTTCCTCCCTCCCTCCCTTCCTCCCTTCCTCCCTTCCTTCCTTCCTTCCTTCCTTCCTTCCTTCCTTCCTTCCTTCCTTCCTTCCTTCCTTCCTTCCTTCCTTTCTTCTCTTCCCCCACCCCCAGACACTTTCAACCATTCTTTTTGTACTAGAAGCAAAAAGAGAAATCTCTTTTGAGATTTGTCCACAAGACTTCAGGCAATAGCTCATGCTAGAAACCAGACCAGAAACTGAAAATAAGGATAGAATGTGGGACATTCCAGGCTCTGAGAGCAGCCAAGTGGGGACCCGCATAGGGAGACATATCTGGCTGAGATGGCTGAGACAGGCAGCTTCTGAAAACCCCAACAATGAGAAATGTGGGAGACCACCACCTCCAGGCACACCTCCTGGGTTCTCCCCCACTTACACTCTTACCGTCCAAGACCTGGGGCCCACACCAGCTCTGATCCCCCTACCTCCCTTCCACAGTCGGAATGTACAAGAGGACGTTCTGGGTTAGAACTAGACCGAGCACTCATGTAGGAGCACTGACATTTTCCCCCTTGCAAATTCAGTATGTTAAACAAACTATAAATATGGAGGGTATCGATTGAAATATGAAATTTGCCATATTTGAGGTAGGGGCTTTTGACCTAAAATGTTCCTATTTTAGCAATATCAGTCTAATTCCCATTAAACTGTGAGTTCTCTGAGAGCAGGAACTTAGCACAGTTACTAGCACACAGTAGGCACTTAATAAATGCTTGCGTCGGCCCCCGGGCTAGAATCCAGAACCCAATCAGCAAGAGGTTCTTTCCCAGCCATTGGGTTTGGCAGAATGGAGGCCTTGTGTATGCACCTTATAGAGGATCCTCTGAGTATGAGTCACAGGGACTTTGATGAGACCGCTGATGTGGTAGTTTGGGTACGCTGCCACCTGGTGGATGAATGATATATTGTACTCCCTCTTTAGTTCATTAAGTGATTAATCATTAAGCGATTAAGATTTCTCTGTAGGTTTACAATACATGAACTGGATTGGACTGCTTATAATTCTACAGTGCCCCAAGTATTACATGGGATATTCCAAGGCTCTCACAGCTTACCCATAATACATATTTTAATGCTTTGGTATAATCATGCACAGTAGCTTGGAATGGTAGGGAAAATACTGCATTGAGATCAGAGAACCTGAGTTCAAATTTCAGTTTTGCCGCTTAATATCTGTATGACTTTGAACAGATCACTATACCTAGAGAGACAGAGCATTTATTAAGCATTTACTATCTACTAGGCACTATGATGAACATTAGGGGTACAAATAGAAACAAACAAGATATTTCCCATGCTGAGTACCTTCCTCCCCCTCTACCTGGTTCAGCTTCTTCCCCTAATAGATTGTGAGCTCCTCTGTGGCAGAGATTGTCTTTTGCCTTTCTTTGTATCCCCAGCCTTTAGCCCAGGGCCTGGCACACAGTAGGTGCTTAATAAATGCTTATCAACTAACTGAGGAGGTAGATAAGTCCAGAGAGTGAGTCCAGTGTGGAATGAAGTGAATGTGGCTGGAGAAAAGGTGGTCCAGGCTAGGGACTCCCCCAATCAGGAGACTGGGCTTCAAGGCAGAAGTATCTCTTGGGTGGAAAGCCTGCTGGTGAGGAGGTGAAGAAGTTACCCATCTCTGAGGAAACCAAGGTAAGATCTCAGTTCCTTATCTGTGAAATGTAGGAGATGGACTAGATGACCTCTGAGCCCCCTTTCAACTCGAACTATGATCCTAACATCACTGTGTGTCCTTTCCTCTACCAGAACACATTACCTTGCCTGATTGTTGGCTATGTCCTGCAAGAAATACTCCATAAAGGATCTATTCAACATTTTAGGCCTTTTAAACTTTTTTAAAATACCAGGACAACATTGAAGATGTTTATCTGTTATTCCTCATTCTAGCTATATCAATTAATTAATGTTATAATAATGTTATTTATTTGTAAATTCTTGGCTATGGGTCTGTCAAGAAATATAAATAATATTATAATATGCTTTAAAGGCACTATAGAACTTGATTAAATTATACTCAACAAATAATATAATCATATACGTATATATATTATATACGCATATATTATATTATATTACACATGTATATATATATATCTCAAATGGCACAGTGCATAAATGCCTAAAGAAAGTGATAGCCAAATTACAAAAAGATACTAATAGGAAAACAATAATTTACTGTTTCTGGATACCGAGCTGCATATATCTTACAGAAATACAAACAAGAAAGAAAATACAGAGCTGAATGGAGAATTAGGAAAATTAGAACTGAAATACATTTGACAATTTCTAAGTGATAAGAGTAAAAGAATACACATATTACTTAAAAACTGACCATATTCTAGAACATAATGAAATAAAGGGGGAAAATTATAAAAAATATCCTTCACATATCAAAATATAATATGTTGTTACCAGTAAAGGAAACACGGGCAAAGGATACTGGTCTAAATGGAAACTCCTAATAAAACTCTTAAACAATGAATGGGTCAAAGAATAAATCCTAGAAACAATAAATAATTGTTTAAAGAAAATGGTAACAGTGAGATTACATTCAAAATTCGGGGCCAGTAGATATGGGCCATACCAGTCTTCCATGTTAGTGCCATTAGTTGCTAAGATGATGACGGTCAGAGGCAAATGGGAAATGTTTGTTCAACAGTCCCACAAAACGTCTCTACCTTTGGGCAGAGAAAGTGTAACAGGTACAACATGCTATCTGAGATATTTTACATTTTCTGTACTTACTACACTTGTGGGAAGTTGTTTGTTGGTTTGTAAATCTCATGCAAATTTCTGTTAAAAATTTCTTTTTAAGTATTAATAATTAATTATATTGGCATATTAATTAATAATTAATTAACAAGTGAACCCATAATGTATTATTATAGAATTAATACAATTTATAATTAATCTGTAAATAAATAAATAAAAAGCAGCCTGGGTGTTTGGGGAGCCTGTTACCCCAATGTGGGTAAAGTATTGACATGAGCCTTACTTAACTTTTGTTTTAGAGATTTCACTGGTGTTCTACACTGAGGAGAGGGCAGAACCAAAGAGAGAACCTGAAACTTCTAGGAACAGACCTCCAGAATTAGACCCAGTCCGCATGAGCACAAAATCTTTTGGCAAGCCCCTCGGCTACGGGGTAAAACAATAATTTGAGTAAAAGAATATTATAGCAATAAAGGGAACAAAAATAACTCAGTGTAAGAAAAAGATATCACAAAAAAAACTAACAAAGAAGTCAATAAAGTGGGAGAAAATGCAAGCAAACAAGAAAAGGGTCCAATACTATAGGCAAATACTTCTGAGGTGAGATCCCTGAAAAAAAGGGAATATTTTAGAACAAATGTTACAGAACCCCCAGAAATGTCATTGGAGCAATTGTGAGAACTTTCAGAGAGGTTCGGAAGAGCAATAAAATAATTAAAAGAAGAATTAAAGATACAAATTAGAGCCCTCTAGTGAGCTCCCTCTAAGAAATCAATAAGGTAAACAAAAGTAGAGAATTTAGAGTAAACAATGAAAAATCTCCAAAATGTTGGATTCTCTGAAAAATGAAAACAATAAATTTAGATATAAAAATGAAAAGGTAGAAAACAAATCAGCTAAACAACATAATACCACCAACAGGAGTGGAATTGCTTCATGATATCACTACAAACCAAAATTGCTACAAACTGAGTTTGAAAATAGCTATATTGAAGAAGTAGTCTAAGAATTATAGGTCTTCCAGAAAAGAATGATAAAATTAAAAACCTGAACTTTCAGAAATCACTCAAGAACATTGCCCATAAGTATTGGAATCATAGGGCAAAAATCACAATTGATAGAATCCATATAACACTGATGGATAAAACCCAAATTTAGTTAATCAAGAAACCTCATGATTAAACTACAAAATTTCAAAAACAGACAATAATCTTTGCAAGCAGGTAGGAGAAAAGCTTTCACTTGGCAAGGAAAATCAGCCTGAAACACACGAAGACTATTCTTTGGCTTTGAGAAATCAAAGAGAAAATTGCAATATGATATTCTGAAAAGATCAGTTTGCAAGACACACACACACACACACACACACACACACACACACACACGAAACCAATAGCCTTCCACACTGACAGTCATAAATGAAAAAATATGAGGTAACAGGAGTTAGGCTCAGCCATGGAGGGAGTTCTCTCTAGGAATGTCATAAAGCTTTCCTCTTGATGGGTGGTGAAGTGCAGCAGAAGTTTCATAATGGATGTCAAAATGGGGCAATGGGCATTGCAAGGAAGCCTCCTATCCTGGACAGGAGAATTGCTTCTTTGAAATATTTTCCACTCTATGGGAGATATTGGCAGAATCACTGGTCCCTAGAGTCACTAGGAAGGCCCTTGGAGGGGGTCAGGGTGAGAAGGACACAGATTCAGAGAGATGAAGCACTGACCTCAGAATAGGCAGATAGTGAATCAGACTCATTGAATCAATGCAGAAATCTTTCTTTGTTTAGTGGTGTTCAAATATTTGTGACCCCATTTGGGGTTTTCTTGGCAAAGATACTAGAATAGTTTACCACTTCCTTCTCCAACTCATTTTACAAATGAGGAAACTGAGGCAAATAAGGTTAAGTGACTCACCTAGGGTCACATAACTAGTAAGCATCTGAGGGTGGATTTGAACTCAGGTCTTCCTGACTCCAGGCTTGGTGCTCCTGCTACTGTGCCACCTAGCTGCCCAGAAATCCTTCTACCATAACACATTGCCTTCTTCGTGACTTAGCAATTAACTTGAGATTCCAGGGCATGGACCTTTGTTAGAATGTGGTACCGTCTATGAAGCACATGGATATACTATTGCTGAGAGATATTGTCCCCACCTTTGCTAGGCCCTTGACAGGAGGATGCAAGGAATTTCCAATTGTCTCCAGCAACTGGGGCTCCTATTAATTTGTTGACAGAGGTTCAGGAAGATAGACTCTTATTAAAGGAACCTCTCCTCTCTGTAGGACTTATTTTTAATGGAAATGGCTGCATCTCTTTTTTGAATATTTCTTATTCACAACTTTCCTCTCCGTTGCACTTCTAAAAGGTAGACAAGAGGGGCAGCTAGAAGGTGCAGTGAGTAGAGCACTGGCCCTGGAGTCAAGAGGACCCAAGTTCAAATGTGACCTCAGACACTTGACACACTTAATAGCTGTGTGACCTTTGGCAAGTCACTTAACCCCAATTGTCCTGTCTCCCCCACCCTGCAAAAAACAAAACAAAACAAAAAAGAAAAAAGAAGTGGAAAGAGGATTTCCTTCCCCCACCCCCATCCCCAGCAGCAATGGCAACTCATAGGAGAAGCATATGGCAATGGGAGACAGCTGATCGCCCAGGCAAGACTGGTACTGGAATTCCTAGATCTTCCAATTCTTACTTGTGTTTCCTTTTCCAAGCACACCTGAAACTACTAATTCTGAAAAATGGACATTTCCAACCTTGGCAGTTGCCTCACCAAAGAACCTGAGTTGCTGAGGTCCTGGGTTGGTTACCAGCCAGCTGGGGGGAGATTTCCATAATGGCATTCTTCTTAGAGGAAGAGAGGAGCACCCACAGACCTCCGTAGCTGAAAGACTGAAGCCATGCTTCGGCTGAATGTATCTGGATCTTGTCACCACCCCCCCCCACCCCCACCCCACCCCCCGCCCCCGACCTTGGATAATTGCCGTGAGTTGAGTAGACAATGCAGGTCCCAGGCGAAATACTAGTTCGACAATCCCACCGAGGGTTTTTTGCCTTCCTGTGGGAGCAGAATGAGTATAATGGTATATTTGAATGTTTTCATTTTCTTTTATTTGCTTTCATATACCTATGAGTCGTTTTCATCTTACATTTCTTCTGTGGTGGAGGAAAGAAAAAGCTATCTTCTATATGATACTTATCTTGGACACTTAGTATCTTGGACACTTTGTGGGAGGGGACCTTGTTAATGTCCATTTGTGGAGATCCTAGACAGGCTGTACCTACCAAACTTTGTTTTAGATATTTTCCTGAAGAAATCCAGAAGGAACAATGATAAGCCAGAAAGAAATCGAACCTCCCTATGGGTAAGGCCCCCAAGGTAGAACACAGATCTGCTTGAGAACAAAGTTCTCTTGGGAGCCCCAGGGTCATAAATGACACAATATTTCTAGGGATGGGATTTCTTATTCCTAGAAGATCTTTCAAAATAAGAGATGGGAAAGGGAGCTAGGAAAAGACAAGTAATCACAAAAGAGAGATTGGATACAAGAAGGGACAATGCTTTTGTTTTCCATAAACTCCACCTTTTATGAGGAACATAAAGAGAAAAGAAACATATAAGTGCGTATACAATAAATGGGAGATTAGATTGTAGAAGATCCTAAGGGGCGGGAGAGAAAGAGTAAGGAAGGACAACAATTAGATCAACTTTTCTTTTAAAGGGGTGCCATAAATGAATGTTATTCAAATCTAGAGAGTGAATGGAGGAGTAAAATAGGGAGGATTCTGTTTCACATTCTTATTTAGATTGAGAAAGGGCTTTTTTTTTTAAAAGAGAGAGGAAGAGGAAAAAAGAAGAAAAATGAAAAGTAAATTGAAGAAATAAAGGATTTTGTGTGGAAATGAGGTAGTGGGGTGAGATTGTGTGAAGACAGTGCAAAGAAACTAGGATCAGATGAGTGTAGTCAAAACAAATCACAAAGTATCGGCTAACTTTAAAAGAGAAGAAACATATAACAAATAGAAATACTGTATATTATGATAAGCATATGATGTAACCTAATAGAATTTGATGGGGGGAAATACCAAATTATTATCACCCTCAATGTGAATAGATCAGATTTTCCAACAAAATGAAAGAGAAAAGAATAGATAATAAAACAAAATCCAACAATTTGCAACTTGTAAGAAACACACTTAAACTATATATGTAGATACATTTAGAGTAAAAATGAGGGGCTAGAACAAAATTTATTGCTTCAGTTGATTAAAAAAATGTAGGAGTTACAAATGTTTCAGATAAGGCAGCAATATAGACTGATGTTAAGAAATGTAAATAAGGGTATTGTGCTTAAAGGCACTATAGAACTTGATTAAATTATACTCAATAACTAATATAATTATATATATATGTACACATATATATATATATTTCAAATGGCACAGTACATAAGTGCCTAAAGAAAGTGATAGTCAAATTACAAAAAGATACTAATAGGAAAACAATAATTTACTGTTTCTGGATACCAAGCTGCATATATCTAACAAAAATATAAACAAGAAAGAAAATACAGAGCTGAATGGAGAATTGGGAAAATTAGAATTGAAATATGTTTGACAATTTCTGAATGAGAATATTAAAGAATATACATATTGCTTAAAAACTGATCATGTTATAGAACATAATGAAATAAAGGGGGAAAATCAGAAAGTATAAAAAATATCCTTTACATATCCAAACACAATATATTGTGACCAATAAAGGAAACATGGGCAAAGGATATTGATCTAGATGGAAACTCCTAATAAAACTCCTAAACAATGAATGGGTCAAAGAATTAATGTTAGAAACAACAAATAATTGTTTAAAGAAAATGGTAACAATGAGATTACATATAAAAATTTATGAGCTGCAGCTAAGTATTTCTCAGAGAAAAATGTACATATCTCAAATTATGTGTTAACAAAATAGTAAAAGAGAGGATTAAGGAGCTGAGCAAGCAAAGAAAAACACTAGAAAATGATAAAATAAAGAACTCCAAAACAAATAAAAAAGAAACTTCAAAAATCAGGAAAGAAATAAGCAAAATTGAAAATACAGAATGGTATTGAACTGATGATAAACAAAACAAAGAGCTTGTTGTTGTTTTTTAAACAATAACAAATGGTCAGTTTTACTGAACTGATTTTTTTTTCTCTTCTTTTTTATTCTTTGTTACAAAGGATGGCTTGCAGATGGGGGTAGGGAATATTCAGAAATGAAGGTGATGGAAAAAATCCATCAATGACATTTTTCAAAAGCTGACAGCCAGAGTGGCCATTAACAATATTAGTTGACTTGATTTTTTAAATACAAAAGCCAAATTGCCAAAATAAAAAATGAATCAAATACTCAAGTGTATCTGTCATCTAGTCAGTTCAGGAGTTGCCTCTAGTGATGAAGATTGAAGTCCATCCATGCCTATTCATCCTATGTGAGTCTTGTCCTCGTCTCCCCGTAACTTCATCAAGGGCGTCCACAATTTGAACTCAGGAAGACCTGAATTAAAATCTGGCCTCAAACCCTTAGTAGCGGTGTGACCCTGGGCAGGTCACTTAGCCTCTGTTTGCCCAAGTTTCCTCAACTGTAAAGTGAGGCTAATAGCAGCACCTACATCCCAGGGTTGTTGTGAAGATCAAATGAGATAATATTTGTAAAGTGCCCGGCACAGAGGAGGTTCTATATAAATACTTATTCCTTTCTCTTCCCTTCCCCCACAATGAAGTTTCAGAGTAGAACTTCTGTAGAGGATTAATATTCTGTACTATTATGTGATCTAGCCCAGTGCAGCAGTTTTGGGGACTTAGAGGTTTCCATAGATAAGGGAGCCTGGCCAAATGATGCTAACGGCAACAGGTCTTCATTTGGCACATTGTGAATGCACACAGGGAAAGTGGAAAGCATAAGGTCTGACTTAAGATAGCTGTAGCATGAGGAGGTGGGGCATGGGAAGAGGGTTTCAGGGCAAAGAATATATCCAGACCATAGTTGTTGGAGAGATAAAGGATACAACCAGTTTTCCAGAGGGGTCAGGATAGAACTGTGATTCTCCCGAGAGATACAACATGTGTCTTGGGTGAAATCATCTTCACATCATGGAGGGAGGAAGGAGGAGGTCAATGACCCTTTGGGAGGAACCTTCCTGATCATGCATCAAGGATATGCCAAGGTCTTTTCACTTCTACAATTCAGTACAGGGACTCCTGGTCCTGACTCATAGAACAAAGCAACTATGTAATGGGGTAGAGGGGAGAGTTAGCGAATGGAGCAGGATCTCTTTCAGGTATTTGCTTGGGTTCTCTGTAATGTCACAGCTTACAGTTAGAGGGTACTTGGGACATGGAGATTTCTGACATAAAAGTTTCTAGCTATTGAGATTCAAAAAAAAAGGGGGGGCGAGGTCAGAGTGCCAGGCGAGAGGAGGAGGGTGTATCAAGAAGAGAGAAGGTCTGTTGCAAGAAAGGTGAGGCCCAAAAAAACCAGAGATTTTTTTAGACTACTATCTTATATAACGGTGAGGACCAATTATTATAAAAATGGTATACTCAAATACCCAGTGGATCTGTGATCTCATTGAAGTGAGGCAAACTATTCTTGGTTATAAATCTTTATATCTTTCTCCTGGAATAGCATATTTCAAGCTCTCCTCCACTTTACAGGACAACTGTTAGGTCTTGTGTGATCCTTACTATAGCTCCCTCACACTTAAATGCTTTCTTTCTGGCTACTTGCAGTACTTTTTCTTTGACTCAGAAGTTCTAAGATTTTGTCTATGATGTTCTTGGTAGGTTTCATTTTGGGACTTCTTTCAGGAGGTGACCAATTGATTCTATTTTCTCTTTGCCCTCTGGGCAGGTTTTCGTTCTTGATTTCTTGAAATATTGTATCTCGGCTTTTTTGTTGTTGTTGTTGTTGAAGTTTTCAGGTAATCCAATGATCATTAAATTACTTTTCCTTGACCTGTTTTCTAGGTCTTTGTTTTTGGTAGGAGATAACTCACATTTTCTTCTATTTTTCTAGTCTTTAAATTTTGTTTAAATTTTGTTTTGGTATTTCCTATTGTCTCATGGAGTCATTGATCTCTGTCTTGTCCAATATAATTTTTTTTAAAGTAAAAGACAAATATTTTATGGGTTTCAGGAGAAATCACAGAATTCCTATCTAATTTTTTGACGCTCTTATTCCTCTGATCCTAGCCCAATTTAAAGCCCAAATTAAAAGCCCAAATTCCTTTGAGTGGTAATAGATCTTTTCCAAGAAGATCTTCAGTGTTTTAGAGCTTGGTTCATTCAATACAACGTCATCTACAAAATCCTTTGGGGGGACCTCATCACCCATAAGAAATACCTCTTCAGTTTGGACGTTGCATTGGATCTCCTTTATCACACTGGAAAATATCTTTACCAAGCATGTATCTCACTGTTTTATGCCTCTCCTGATGTTTGTGATCAAAGGGTCCTTGAATAAGGCTTTTTCTTTTAAAAAAAAAAAAGATCAAAGGAAAAAAAGGGTAAGACCTTTTCTGCTCTTTTAGGAAATCTTTTAGGAAATCTTGAGTGATTTTGATACGTGCACGGGGGAGAAAAAGTATAGCATGGACTGTTCTTGATGAAATTATGCTGGCCCTTAGCGAGGAACACTTTCTGCTTTAAATGTTCATAAACCATCCTTTCAACAACATGTTTCAAAGTTTTACAGGGAATTGAGTCAAACTCTCTCATCATCCTATCTGCATTTTGAAGACTCTGTCCTTTCCTCTCTTTTGAGAATTGGATTAATAGTCCTCTGGATTCCTGTTCTCCACTGTCCTTCAAAGGTCACAGACAGGGTCTCAGCAATCCCATCTTCCACTGCTTTCATTACTCTGGGATGATTCATTCAGGCTTGGTTTCTTGAATTCTTATCATTTTCTCACTTATCTTGGGTCCCAACTCCTTGTTAACCATTCTTATTTCATCTTTCCTAGTCTAATAATGATCCTCCTTGGCAGAGAGATTAGATTCAAATGAAGAACTAAATAGTTTTGCCTTCTTTCCATTGTCTAGGGGATGCAGTGGATAGAACGTCAAGCCTAGAGTCAGGAAGACTCATCTTCGTGCATTCAAATCTGGCCTCAGACACTCACTAGCTGTGTGACCCTGTCCATGTCACTTAACTGTTTGCCCCAGTTTCCTCGTCTGTAAAATGAGCTGGGGAAGGACATAGCAAACCACTGCAGTATCTCTGTCAAGAAAACTCCAAATAGGGTCTTGAAGGATAGAACATGATTGAAATGACCGAACGACAACAAATCAACCCATCCACTATCTCTTCTTTGGCCTTCTTTCTTGTCCTTAGTTCAAAATCAGCCTCAGACTATTCTGGGTTTTAATGTTCTGGACACTATTTTTACATGATTTTCTCCTCATTTGATTCATCCTCCTTGGCTTTCTTTCTGTCTTTTCCCTTGAGAGTAAACTAACTTGCTTAGTGAATAATTAGCAGCTGCTGGCCAAAGCTCCAATCGAGAGGAGAGGAACTGCCCTTGCCAACAGCAGCATTCCCTTATCAATCACTTCCCATCTCTTCCTACCCTTTCCACCACTTCCACCGATCAGAGCCTCTCCTTTCTGCTAGTGCTTTGTTGGGTTGAAATCCAGACTCCTCAGCTTGAAAGTCAAGGCACCCCAGATCTAGCGCCAATCTGCTTTTCCAAGATTTCTCCCAACGCCATGCTCTACCCAGACCGGACTATTCTCTGCCCTGACTCAACATACCCCGTTGCCAGGAATTATGTAGTTCTTCTTCCAATTCTTACCTATGGAAATCCTGCCTATCCTTCATGGAGTCGATAAATATTTATAATGTACCTACTGTGTGCCAGGCACAATGCTAAATGCTGGACATACAAAGAAAAGGCAAGAGACAATCCCTGCCCTCGATGAACTCACAGTCTAACGGAGGAGACAAGATGAAAACAACTCTGTACAAACAGGCTTCATGAAAGATAAACAATAAATAAAGAGAAGGCACTAGAATTAAGGGGGATCAAAAAGGCTTCTTACAGAAGGTGGGATTGGAGCTGAGACCTGCAGGGAGGCCGGAAGGGGGAGATGAGGAGGGAGAACATCTTGTGGGAGAGAGGACAGCTGGTGAAAATGCCCAGATTTGAAAGGATCATTGTGTCTGTGGGACTAGTGAGGAGGCCGGTCACCGGACTGCAGCGTATGCAGACCTGTAATGTGTAAGAAGGCTGGGAAGGCTGTAAAGGGCTTTGAATGCCAGAGGATTTCCTATTTGATGCTGGAGGTGATGAGGGGCCACCGAAGTTTGTTGAGGATGGAGGTGTCCTGGTCGGTGCTTTAGGAAGATTACCTTGACAATTGAGTAAAGGGTGGGCTAAGGGTGGGGAGAGACTTGATGCAGGCACCCCTCTCCTCCAACAGCTATGGCAACGGTCCCGCTGAAGAGGACCTGGACCAGGGAGTGGCAGTGGCAGAGGAGAGAAAGGGCTGTGGACGGGAGAGATATTGTGAAAGGTAAAAATGAACACGCCTCGCCCATGGAGGGCCGGGTGTGAGACAGAGTCAGGAGTCGTGGTAGAACGTTCTCTCCTACCTTGCAAGCAAGGCAACCCCTTACAAATCACACTGACGTTACCACATTTTCAGTGTGAGCATCTACATCTCCAAAATCAGCAAGGACAGATCAGGGCTCGATTTATTGTTTCGTTGAACATCTAGGAGTCAAGGTGTTGGAAAAAAATGTTCCTGATGCAAATTAAACTGGTATGCTTTAAGTAACCCCCCCCCCTTCCTCACCAAAGCTGGTAGTTAAACACATACCAGCACACCACTGGGTCTCTCCCCCTCAATCTGGCATTTGCTTTTGGTCCAGAGGTTGACAGGGCATGGAGAGCACTGTGCTCTCTCTCCACTGAGCCCTCAGTCCCCAATCATAGTACCCCCCCCCCATCCAGGACTTGGGCCTGGTTATTCAAATTGCCCCGGGCTATTTGTCCAAACCTCTGGTTCTCAGTGCTAGCACCTGCCTGCAGGGGAGAGAGCATTTGTAATGGCTTCTTGGTAGCATTGGAGGTGGGGATGATAGTAAATGCTCGGTCTAACACAATAGGAGCTTTTATTAAACTGAGTAATTAAATATCTGTTGAACTGGTGGCCTCAGTCCCTCAAGGGATGACCCTACATCGCTCAGATGAGGGAAGAAAGAGGTGGATGTTCACTTTCACAGACTGTTGTGTTGTGTTTTTAAAGCTAAGGAGAATCTGTGTATGGGCCTGCGTGTGAGCTTTCTCATCAATTATGTCTCTTTGGTTAGGGGGTAGAGGGCAAGTTACTTAGCAATTTAGTGATTAGATTTCAGGGACTTGGTCTTCCGGCCCCAGACTGGGGGCTGGGATTTATGACTGGCCTGCCAGAGGCGCTGGCTTTCAGAATTTTCTTTTTCCCCAACCCTCTCTCTATTTTTTTCCTTTTCTTCTTTCCACCATTCCTCTCCCTCTCCCTCATCTTCCCCTCTTTCTTGTTTCCTTCTTTATCTGATTTTCTCCTTCTTCCTCCCTCTCTCTTCACCTCTCCCTTGCTTTTCCCCTCTTCTTTCCCCTTCTCTCATCTCTTCCCTCTCCCTCTTGTTTTCTCCCTCTTCCCCTCTCCTTGCTTTCCCCTCTTATTTCATTCTGTCTTCTTCCTTCTCCTTCTACCTTTATTCCCCCTCATTTTTTCCCCCTTCCTTTTCTCCTCTCCTCCCTCTTCACCCTCCCTCCCACTCTTCCGCTCCTTCTTGTACCCATTTCTCCTCTTTCCTCCCCCCTGTCCTTTTTTCTCTCCCCCTTCTCTTTCTCCTTTCTACCTTTCCCCAGCACCACCCCAAATTGAAATGAAGAGTACCTGATTAATATTTCGTGCTTCCTGACTTCCCTGAAGGAAGCCAGCCTGCCTGGCAGGTTTGATATTTTCAGCTTGCGTGGGAGAGGCATTCATGGATTGGGCAAGAATCAAGATAAATAAATATTTAGTTCTGGAGACCTAGAGAACCAGTGTGATCAGGTAGTGAGGCAGGAGAGCTCTAGCTAGGAAAGATTATCCTAGCAAATACAGATACTGAGCTGGTCAGGTTCAGGGTATTTAAGAAACCTGGACAAAAATCTCATACTAAGTTTATCTACTTAGAAGATTCATTGACAGTGTATGTAACACATACTGGATTGACGTGTTGAGTCCCCAGATTGTGACTGGTACATTTCCCCAAAGCTCTAGGGGTACCTCTGAGGGATTGGGGATATCTTTCTAAAGTTGTTACCTCAAGGCTCCCAATCCTGTTCTCTGCTACATTATTGGTTGAAATCATGTCAGCAGACTTAAATAGCTTTCAGAAAGAGGTGTGTAGTATGGTATACGGTAAGAATAGTTGGAGTAGACAGAAGTAGTTAGAGTCTCTTACAAACGACAACTATAAATACCAAAATTAAAATGAAAAAAAATACAAAGAGGTAAGCCAATAAGTCTTGTGATAAGAGTTGTGTTGGCATCAGTGGTTGTACTAATGGAGAGTCCCCAGTCGCCTTGGTTCTTGCCAGCTGCAGCTACCCTTTCCTTTGGATACTAGTCAGACCCTGGTCTCACCAGTCTGACTCAGATCCCATCCATAGTTTTTTTTTTTTATTCACATTCCTGCGACTACCCTTAGAGTATTATTTCCAAGTTTTCACGTCCTCTTTTCCCTTATAAATAAACATTAGGTATAAGGGAATTTTCCCTTATAAATAAACCTTAGGTACACTTGTGATTTAAGCCAGGGATAGAAGGTATGGGTGTGGGAGCTGGGGCACCTAAGAAAAGGTAGAGAGAAGAGACATAGAAGGAAGAGGCAATTGGGGATCCGAGCACAGGGATTTCAGACCAGGTAGTCCATCAGCCAAGGAAGAAGGTCCAGAGGACTTTAAAGAGACTGAGAAAGCAGTGATGGGAGAGAACATTGGGTCAAAGGCAAGGCTGCCTGGACTGACTTGGAGAAGGAAACACAAATGGAACCTATGGCTCAGAATTGCTGCTCTGGGCTCTCAGGGTCTGGGTTTGAACTTGGGGGCCTTTTTCTAACCATCTCTGTGGTTTGTTTTGGTTCCCTCCAGGATGCCCCTAAGAACTGGGGAATCTGGCTCGTTCCTGACCAACCTGAGGGCTGCTGCCAGCTCTCTTTACAGAGAGATGCAGAAGTCTCAAACAGTTCTCTTTGGGCCTCTCTTCGCCCAGACCCTTGCAATGCTACTGAAAGCATTGAAACATAGAACTGATTTATTTAAAAGTATGTTAAGACGAGGAAAGAGACCTTGCTTCTGGATCAAGGTAGCAAGGGAATAGATAGTTATAACCCTGAAGAGCTCACTAGGTAAGTCCTTGGCTCATGCAAAGCCATTGCCTTTTCCTGGGGCTGGGTCGACGTCAACTGCCTTCTCCTTCCTTGGCTCTGAGGTCAGCATACCTTGATCCAGGAACTGTGACCTTTTCCAGACCGGGGCCTATAGTTCTCCCAGCTCCTGGTTTGGCATAGGAGCAGCCAATGTTGCCCCTGTTGTCGGCTCTTGTCCCTCATGTCAACAAGAGCCAGATGGCCCTTGCCTTGCTCATATGAGGTTGCCCTCCCCCAGAAAATACTTCTAGGAGCTTTTCATGTGATCGTATCCCTGGGCCCTCTTCCAGCCTGGTCAGTAAAGCCAAGAGGGAATGGGCTGGCCTACTTCTTTTCTCAGGACCTTTTAGCTACTTTTAGAATGAATGCTCTTGGTGAATGCCTGCCACATTCTCCATTCCCACTACCCCTACCCCAGTTAAAGAATTGTGTATCACACCTGATACACAAGTACAGATTATAAATAGATTTTTAGAACTAGAAGAAACCTCAAAACCCTAGAAGTCTAAACTTCTTTATCAATGAGGAAACTGAGGCCCACAGAAGTTAAGTGATTTGCCTAAAGTCCCTTGAATATTGGAAGAGGGACTTGAACCCAGGTCCCATGACTCCAGCGCCAGTCATTTTTTTTTGGAGGGGGGAAGGCAGGGCAATTGGGGTTAAGTGACTTGCCCAGGGTCACACAGCTAATAAGTATGTCAAGTGTCTGAGGCTAGATTTGAACTCAGGTACTCCTGACTCCAGGGCTGGTCTTCTGCTTACTGTACCACCTAGCTGCCCCCAGTCATCTTTTCACTGTACCACATTGCCTCCCAGGTATGTAGCTCATAGCACAAAACAGAAACCCATGCTCCAGTGGTCATATGGAAATGTTCCATATGGTAGATCTAATGTGCAGTCCGTGCACCGGCATTTCCCACATCATAGTGTGGGCCTTTGTGTTGAGAGCATAGCACCCACACTTATAGTCACCAAGCCACTGGCCAGAGAATTTGGGCTCTCCTGCAGTGACCCACTGCCATTTCTGAATGCTTGGTCTTCCCTTCTTTGACTGGGGAGCAGATTCTGGGCCTGCCAAGGGTCCAGACTGACTGGTACCATTTCTGTGCCCAATTCTGTAGGTCCCAGCCTCTGTTCTCCTGGACCTCTACAGCCTAGTTCTGGGCAGGAATGGAATGGCCTCTGGATTCAGTTGTTCTCCCTTGCCTAGGCTGAGGTCATCATTAGGCAGGACCAGTGCCGGCTTCCTGTCCTACTCACTAAGGTAGGAATAAAATCCTGCCTCCCCTTCTGCTAGATTCTGGCCTAGCTCCTCTCTCGATAGGCCACTCTCTGCCATAGGTAGATATGTCTTCCCTAGGTCCATTGCCTAATTGTGCTCCTGCCCTCCTGCTGGGGCAGAAGTTAGCTGCCCCTCAGACAACAGGGAGCTCTAGTGCGTGTCACCTCTGCGGGACCAGGACCAGATTCTGGGGCTCTTTAATAGCCAGTCAGTCAACATTTATTTAACACATTCTGTGCTGGGCCCTGTGCTAAGCTCTGGGGATACAAAGAAAGGCAAAAGACAGTCCTCCCACCACTGGGAATGGGGTGGATCTTCCATCAGTCCATAATCTTGTTTTCCCAAGACACCAAGACTTCAAAGCACAATTCTACCTCTTGGACAGAGTTCTAGACCACGAATTGCTAGCATTCTACTGTTGCGTGGTCTTCTCCATGCTTTCCTGAGCCACAGCCACAGGGAAGAAGTAGGCCTCTCTGTTGTTCTCCAGGCAGAGAGGTACTGGTTGTGATATTTTCCCTATCCTCACAGGCTATAATATAATAATAAAATAATTTAATATAATAATATTATAAAATATATTATGCATATAATATTGAAAACATAATATATAAAAATAAAGATAAAATAAATAATAATAAAAATTTTTAAAAATTGTTGCTCAGTCATGTCTAACTCTTTGGCGGCAAAGCTACTGTAGTGATTTTTGCTATTTCCTTCTCCAGAGTGTCCCCCTTTTACAGGTGAGGAACTAAGGCAAATGGGGGTTAAGTGACTTGCCCAGAGTCACACAGCTAAGTAAGTGTCTGAGGTTGGATTTGAACTCAGATCTTCCTGATTCCAGGCCCAGTGCTTTATCCACTGCACCACCATAAACAACAGCTAGCCTTGGTATAGTGAGGTTGGCGAGGTGCTTTATACACATGATCTCATTTGATTCTCATGATAACCCAGTGAGGTAGGTGCTGCTCTTATTCTCATTTTACAGATATGGAAACTGAGGCAGAGGTAAAGTGATTTGCCAAAGGTCACGCATGGCTGGTAAGTGTCTGAGGTTGCATTTGAACTCAGGTCTTCCTAATTCCAGGCCCAGCTTTCTTTCTATTGCACCATTCTTTAAAAGCACAGATTAATCAGCAGTGGCTTTTGCCCAAAGCTCGGTGTGAACAGCACAATGTCTTTATCACCGTTCCTAGTGGCATGCCAGGCATGTGGTCCATGCCAACTCTCCTTGTGTTTCCAACACGCTCAGTGGGATGCCAGGAAAATATCCTCTGGGTCTCCTTGCAAGGGCTATGGCACCGGCTCTCTTCTTTCAGTAGAAAGCGAGGGACCATGGATATGGAACATGGGCTGTGTTGCCCATAGGCTCCTTGTGTCTGGACGAGGGCTGGAAGAACACAGGTACTGTCCTTGTGGTGAGGGACCTGGCCCACATCACGCAGGCTTCCCCAGTTCAGAAGGCGATTTTGAAAATGAGCTCCCCAAGAAGGTGTCTGGCCTGGCAGGGGTCAAGATGTCTTGGACTGTGCTGTACTATTAACATTTTTACAAAATTGATGCCTTTTCTATTTGTTACAAGAGTCTGCAAGGCATCTAGGTGGTACAGCTAGGTATATATCCATCCATCCATATGTATATATGTATGTATATATATAATATATATCCATATATCCATCCATATATATATATCCATCCATATATATATACATATATACATACACACATATGTATGTCTATACACACATACACACTTATATCTATACTCATATTCTCCAGAGAAGTTGTTTTAACCTTGTTGTTGTTGTTCAGTGACATCTGACTCCTTGTGACCCCATTTAGGGTTTTCTTAGCAAAGATGGTGGAGTGGTTTGCTGTTTCCTTCTCCAGATCATTTTACAGACAAGGAAACTGAGGCAAACAGGGTGAAGTGACTTGCCCATGGTCATGCAGTCAGCAAGTGTCTGAGGCTGGATTTGAACTCAGGTTCTTCTGGCTCCAGGCCCAGGGCTTTATGCACTATAGCGCCACTAGCTGGCCCAATGTAATTCTTTAATTCTAGAACTTTCCTTTGATCAATCACTTGCCTGATGTGTTGTCTTCTTGGGCCAGGAGAACCTGTCTCACACGAGACCCAGAGTTTTCTATTGGCACAGGAGTGCTAAGTTCTCATGGAGGGCTTTCCTCAAGCCACAGATTGTCTTTCTGTACTTTGTGTAGGATTGGTTATAGTATAATTTATTATACAGTTTAATCCTGGGCAGAGTTCCACTTTCTACCACTCCTTCAACAACAGAAGACCTCAGGGGTGCCGACTTTCATTCCCTCAGGGTCACAGCCCTCTTTCTTGGCTGGTTTTCCTGCTTGTAGACCCTTGTCCTGAGGCTGAGCCCATGGCTAATCAGGGCCAAATGGGACATGGAGTTGGTTCAAAGCTCAACAATGTACTTCCTACAATGTTGTACTCCCTGGAGGGAGTCTCAGATTCTTAGCTGTGCTTTCTCCAGGATATATCAAGATCCCTTTGTATCACTAATTGCTTTCAGCCTCTTGATTCCAGAGGTAAGGGTTTCTGTGGGTCAGGTCATCAGTATCCGTTCTTGTAGTCCCTGTCTGGTAACTCATACCAGCTCATACTTGGTGGGAGTTGATACCCATCTTCAGTCGGTGGCATTACCACCTGTGAGGTAAAATCAAAATTCTATAAACGATGGCCTGCATCAGCACATACTTTTCCTTTCCATACTATTAGAAGCCAAGTATGCCAACTTTTAGATGGTACTCAAGACCTTAATGTCACAGAGTCACTGCTGACAAGTGTCTGAGACCAGATCTGAACTCACATCTTACTGACCCAATTGGGCCCAGAGCTCTACCCACTGCAACACCTAGCTGCTCAAAAGAAAGAGTGAGCACTGACTTTGGAGAGAAGGAATTTTGAATTTTGTATCCTGCTCCTGACATTAACTACCTTGGTGATTTTGGATAAGTCATTTAATTTCCTTGGTCCTCAGTTTCCTCAACTGTAAAATCAGGAGATTGGACTCAATGCTCTTTGGGCTCCTCTTCCAGCTCTAGTTTGAGGATCCTTGATAAACTTCTCACTAGTTTGGGTAGAAATCTCCCAGTGTTTTATTCATCTTGGCGGGGTGGTTTGCCCTGACTTTAGGATCAGCAGAAGGGCTAAGTTGAACTCACAAGTCCTCCCCTTCCCACTTTTGGCCTTGTGAGAAGAAAGAAGTTGAAAAGCGACAAGGACCAAAGGTAGAACCAGCAGAGGGGCTACATCCATGAGGTTGCAAACATTGGATTCTAGATTCAAGGTGGCGTGAGCAAGTCATTCATGAGCCATGGGGCAGATCCTGCCTTGTTAAAATCCGTGTGAATTGTAGACCAAACCTAGCCATTTTTCATTCTTCCATTTTCCATTTTTCTTCCTGTCTCCTGAGAGGGCATAAATGTCACTTTTCCACAAACCCTTACCTCCAGCCTTAGTTGGCTCACCTTTTTTAAGAAATGGATTTTTATTGCTATCTTTTGTTTTTATAGTTTAAATTTACCCCTGTATCCTTCCCCCTCCCTGTTCCCCAAGAACCACACCTCATAATAAGGCTTTTTTTTGAAAGAGAAAAAATTCAGCCACACCTATTAACATATTGAAGAAATCTGATTTATACATAATGTTCATGGGCCCCAATTTCTGTAAAGGAGCAAGGTGGGAGGTGTTATCTTCACCTCTCTTCTTTGGAGTCGAACATGTTCTTTGTAATTTTGTAACATCCAGTTTCCACTGTTTTGTGTTAGTTGTTCTTTCCATTTCTGTTGTAGTCATTGCAGAACTTGTTTTCCTGGCTCGGCTCACTTTACTTTGTATCAGTTCACCTAAGTCTTCCCGTGCTTTTCTATATCCTATTCCTCATTTCCTATAGCACAATAATCTACTCCATTCATATTCCACATTTTGTTTATCTGTTCCCCAAATGATGGACATCTTTGTTTTCCATTTATTACCACAAAAAGTGCTGCTATAAATACTTTGGTGTATATGGAACTTTTCTTTTTTGGTCAATGGTCTTCTACCCTTGTTTCTTCAAAGTGTGTTCAACCTTTTACGATGAAAGGTTTTGTTGTTCAGTTGTGTTCAACTTCATGAACTCATTTGGGGTTTTCTTGGCAAAGACACTGGAATGGTTTGTCATATCCTTCTCTAGCTCATTTTTGCAGATGAAGAAACTGAGGCAAACAGGGTTAAGTGACTTGCCCAGGATCACACAGCTACTAAGTGCCTGAGGCCACATTTGAAATCGGGGGCTTCCTGAATCCAGGCCCAGCACTCCACCCACTATGCCACCTAGCTGCTCCTGGATTAAACGTTTATTCTGTCTCTTGAACTGGCGAATGCTATAAAGCTATTAGCCATTGCATTGTTGAGCTTTGTCTGCTACTGATTGAAGACAGCCTTGAAAGGGGTGGTTGAGGGCGTCTAGAGAAGGGAGAAAGAGTGAGATCTCTGACGGGCTTAGAGCTAGAAAAGAGTGATTCATCTTCATAACTTCCCAGGCAGAGAGAATACTTTGGAGTTTCTTAGGCAATTGAGTCAGCAGCAGCAGGGGCTGGGGCTGGGCCAACTATTGGCTATGCTGGCTCTGGGGTGAGCATCTGCCATTTTCACAGGCCTGGTTTGAAATGAACACCATTCCCCAGAGGAACAGGGCCAAGGCAGTGTTAGACAGAAAGTCACGCCCCAGAGTTGAAGCTTGGCCCACCAAAAAAGTGGGAAAGAGGAGTGCCTGGCTCCTACCTGCCTGTTCACCAGCTCATCAGAGGGCAGCCAGCACTGCTACAAGCAATTCATCTAGGGGTTTTTGTGTTTTTCTCTCTTCTTCAATTTTGAATATTATTTTGTTCCTCCTTTCCTGTTTCTTTTAAGTAGGTTTTTTTCTGACATTACTGTTTTATAAGCATTGGAGATACCCTTATTATGAAAAGATTTCTTAAACTATATTCTTATTTCATTTTTCCCTTGATGAGTTTGAGTTTTAATGTATGTAATGAATGTAGGGGGAGAGGGGAAATAATTGCAATTTTTTGTTTTATAATTTTGCCATACAATTTTTTAAAACACATTTTTGTTCCTTTCTCATCCAAGTTTTTACTGAATGACTTTTAAAATCCTATTTTGATTTTTTATTTTTGTTTGTTATGGTTTTCTTGTCTTGCATTTTTTTCTAGTCTTCTATCTCACTCAATCTGCTGCACTTCTCCAACAAATAGAAATATGGAGGTCAATATGTTATTCAGTGCTGCTAATAATGCAATAAACACATATTTAGTAAAACTATGCCTGTGCCTGTGCTTCTGGCTTGAATGCTGCTATGGTTTACTTAGATATCAATTGCTGATATGTGACTATCGTCTTGTTTCACTTTTATTGGCACTTCTCTTTTACTGGTTCAGTGGAGTCACTGTGTTGGTGCAGATAGCTAAAGCTTACATATCTAATATGTGTTTAACATTTAAAGCTACTTTTTGGTTGCCATATGGATGCCATGACATGTGATATGTATTACTGTGCTATGGGCATAAAGTCTCATAGGGGCTTCCTGCTGTTAGGTGTGGACCCCGAGGTTAAACATAGTGACATTGTGGGTGTTGAAAGACATTGTTGGGTGGTTGGGGAAGTAAGTATGAGAACAGTTTTTTACCAAAGAGACAGACAACTAGACACATGTTCTGTGAATTCCTAGGTACACTTGGTCATTCAAAAATCCCTAGTAAAATCACAGAAGGAACCAAGACCTGGTAATTACCTTGCAAAACCACCTGAATCAGGAGATAGTCAAGAAATTTGTAGTCTCAGTAAGAGCCAAAGGGGTGCCTCAGTAGATACAAGCCAGAAATAGAAGCCTTGTGTGAGAATGAAATTGAGCTAACCTGTAAGTGAGGTGAGAGCTTAGATTCTGAGAGTTAGACAGAGAAGTACCACCAGTGAGGCAGGCAGAAACCACATGCCCTTTTTCAGAAATGGGAGCCTCTCCTGTGAGTAGAGCAGATCCCCTGAATCAAGAGAGAAGCAATGACTGAAGGCAAGACTATAGCTTGATATATCACTGCAGGAGGATGTCTTAAGCCTGAGTTAGGATTTTGCTGTGGGAAAGCACCTGGTCCTCATGTGGAACAAGTAATGGAAGTTTGGATCAGCGAGATGATGGTTGCTATGGAAATTGTGGGCATCTGGGTTTTAAAAGATGAGTAGGTTAATAGGAGTGCCTCAGCGGGTCAGGTTTTGGACTTGCATAGGACCTAGAGGATATTCAGGCTGGAAGCGGTTTGCAAATCTGTCTGCAAAAACTAGAGAGATTTAACATTGGTGGGACTCTGACAAACACTAAATTGCTGCAGTGAGACTTCTTTTCAGTACAAAGGGAAAGAGCTTGCTGACTTTGTAGTTCATGGGAATACTTGACTAAAGAGACTAGTACAGAGAGGAGCAGCAAAGCTGGAGGAAGAGGATGAGTTCGGACTGGAACGAGAACCTGATGGCTTGATACACAGTGAAGAAATAAAATGGTGGAATTTGGGTTAAGATGGCTATGGGAATGGTCCCAGAGGAGCCCAGCTCTCATACATGTACTCCAGCAAAAATCTAAAAAGGACACAAGACTGAATAATCATCAAGAAATCCAAACAGATAAAAGAAAATGTAAGGAATCAGTTACCAAAAACAACTGACCTGGAAAATGGGTAAAGAGAAAGTCATTTAAGAATCAATGAACTCCTTAAAAACCTGGACAAAAAAAAAAAAAGCCTGGATACCATACTTAAAAAAAATAATAAGATGAAAATTACCCAACTCTTTTAGAACCAGAGGACAAAGTGAAGATGGAATTAATTCATTTCCTGAAAGAAATCTCAAAACAAAAAATTCCCAGAAATGTCTTAACCTAAATCCAAAGATTCCAGGTCAAAGGCCAAAGAAAAAATATTACAAGCAGTCAGAAAATAACAGTTCAAGTATCAAGGAGCCACATTTATGACCATACAGGACTTGGCAGCCAGTATTATCAGGGAGAAGAAATCTTGGGATATAATACTTCAAAAAGCAAAAGATAAAAGCTTACGACCAAGAATAAATTACCCTGAAAAAATCAAACACATTCCTAGACTTTCAAGCATTTTTGCTTAAAAGATGAGAGCTGAATAGAAACTCTGAAATGCAAATGCAAGTGTAAAAAGAAACCTAGAAAGATAAATCACCTTGAGCAGCTGGAAAGAGCAACATGATGATTAAGTGTTTATATTTTAATTGGGGGAGAGGAAACATATGTCCCTTTTGAACTGGACAAGAGGGGACTGGAAACACAGACTCAGAGCTTAGTGTAGGAATACATCAAACTCAACAGGGAAATAGGAGGGGACAAGGAGAGGAGAGAAAGTGGGGTTATGAGAGAGTGTAGAGTTGGAGAGGGAACAACCACAAGCAAAAATATTTTCTATATATTCTAATATGCTATTTTGGGAGCCAGTCATCAGGTTCTGGGTGAAGAGAAGGGAAGAGGGGAAGTGGACTAGAAGCAGATTGCTTCACTTATAGATCACTAGTTTCATCACACCCCCTTTTTAATCACTTTTTTCTTCTTTATAAGAAGATTGGGGGGAGAGAAGAAAATGTATAATAGGATATAATGGAGGGAAATACACAATTACCCATTATAAATGTGACTGTGAAAAGTATGAATTCATCCATAAAATGTAGGAGAATAATCGAATGGATTAAAAATAGACTTTACCAATGTTGTTTACAAGAAATACACTTGAAACAAAAAGATTCACACAGAGTTAAAATGGAGTCTGGAGTACAATTTATTCAGGCAAATTAAAAAAAGTAGGGGCAGCAAACACGATCCTGGACAAGGCAATAGTAAAAACAGAGTTAAAAGGGATAAACAAGGAAATTGCATTATGCTTAAACGAACTATAGAAAATGAAATAATATAATTTCTTAATATTCATGCAACAAATGGTATAGCTTCTAATTACTTAAAAGAAAAATTAAAATAATTAGAGAGACATTGATTTAAAAAAACCCAATAACAAAATGAGGATCTCAATATCTGCTTTCAAACCTAGAGAAATCTAAGAAAAATATAAACAAGAAAGAATAGAAATCTACATAGAATTTTGGAATAGTCAGATATGATAGATTTTGAGAGAGGCAGAGTCAAGAGGGCAGAATGAGAAAAAACATTTTTGCCTAGTTCACCCAGCACATTTCCACCACAACAAGCTAGAAAATGAACCAGACCAAATTCTAATTGGGAAAACCAAGAAAAAGTCACAGTGAGTCTTTTTATTTTTATCCCAGAGCAGCTTAAATAGAAAGGCAGAGAGGTATGTGGACAATGGGGACAGGGAAATGGCCAGGAGCATAGGTGATGGCAGTGGCAGGAAGACCTAGGGAAAGAAAGGACCAAAACAGATCAACAATGTAGGAAGTACCAGGGCAGACCAAGAGATCCTTGGAGAACCTTGAACTAGTGTTGGGTACACGAATGGATGCAACTTGGCAGCTCTGTTGTCCATTCACCAGTTCTGGGTCATTGATCCATGTATCAGCATGTGTCACCATGGCAACCAGACTGGCAGCTAGAGCAGTTAGACTCCACCTAGGCTAAATTGAAACGCACTCTTGACCTCCTTAGGTCTCTCTGTCTTCTAGTCAAATCAACAGCAAAATCAGTAGATTCCTGAACAATAATCTGTTGTTCTGCCCCCTGAGATTCCCCATCTTGCTGTGGTATAGAAACATTCTCATTCGGGCTAACTGTTTTGGTAACTGTTTGAATCTGATTTCTTTCTCTTAACAATCTGTCCTTTTTCACATGTAATATGATATGCTGAGTAAAATCTAGCCTCATCTATAGATTGCTGTTGGCAATTCTCTCCCTGGCTTAACTGTAATTTTTTGCAAACATCTTTCCAAATCTCTAGGTTCTCTCCCCCCGCACCCCCCTCCCCCCCCCATAGCTTCTGTTTCCAGTTCTCACAGAAACCAATGCCTTTAGACCATTCCCTTGCTAGGGAGGAATAAGTTATATCATCCCATCCGAGGATAACCTCTTCTTCTTCTAACTTATACCTTGCGATCCCATCTTTGTCTCCAAATGTATCAGTAAGGCAATAATCACAATATAGATGATAATTGTTAAAATGCCTATGTGGCTCTGTATCACAAAATATACAAGACTCTCCAGTAGAAGGGAGAAGTAAACCATTTATTCAGACACCAAATAACCAGATCTTGAAACCAATATGCCCAATCCATCACAGCAGCAAAGAATTCAATACACAATACCGCAGCAGGGAACCACTGCATCCCATAACCATCCGCCCCCTGCTACAGCCTTCCCAAAAACCCACTCACAGCCACCACACTTCTGCTCTCTCCCTCTGTACTAACTATAGTAACTGCTCTCTCAGCATTTCCTGTGACACAATTTCCTTTTCCTCTCAGCAAGCTCCTCCTACCACATATCACTTAGGCTTCCTGCCACATAAGCAGGTCACATGGCCTATTGATGGGTGGGAAAGATCTTCAAATCTAAATTGCTATTACAATCCAGGGCAGAGAGGAGCAGTGGCCAAGAAGCTTGGGCCTGTCCTAGCTGTGTCCTGATTAAGGAACAAGATCCAGAAACAGAGCACTATGGCTCTGAGCCCAAGAACAGAGCAGCAGGGACTCAGTTCTAGCCTTCAACCCAGCACCTAAGCCTGAAGGAGAATAACCAGGGCAGGACCAAGCCAAAGGGGAGCTGGCAGTTCAGTTGGTCTGAACCTACAGAACTTCCCAGGAGGCCTAAATTGACTGAGTCTGGCAGTAGTTTACTGCAACTCAACCACATACAAGCCAACAGATTCAAACTTGGGTCAGGAACTTGCAAAGCTTAGATCAAGAGGGCAATGAACAGATTTCTCCCTGAATCAGGTTAATTTGGGAAAACCGAAAACTGTAAAAGCAACAGAAGGGTGTAAAAGGATGGAAGTTCAGGCCAGTCAACCCCTCCAAAAGAGCCCAGATCCCTGCATTAACATAAAGTCTAAAGTCAAGAAGGCTGAACAACAAGAAGAGCAAATACAAAGAGAACCTGACCAAAAGAAGCTTCTGTGGTGACAGAGAAGCTCAAGACACAAACACAGAAGAAAAGAATGATTTGAAACCATCTACAAGCAAAGCCTCAAAGAAAAAATGTGGATTGGACACGAGCAACATGAATTCCTAGAAAAATGAAAGAAAGAGTTTTAAAAGATCTTAAAAACCAAATGAGAGCTATGAAAGAAAGATGTGAAGAGAGAATTAGCAGCTTGGTAAAAGAGGACATAACCTTACTAAAAAAATAGTATTGGCAAAAGAGAAGCTGATGATTCTACACCCCCCAAAATAGAATAAAATGAAATATTTCATAAGAAAAATAACTTACCTTGAAAAAAGATTGATGAGAAATAATTTTAGAATCACTGGAGTACCTGTAAGCCATAAAAAACAAAACAAAAAAAGGGGCCTAGATATCATATTTCAAGAAATCATTGAAGAAAAAACCCAACTGCATGCACATCTTAGAATCAGGGGGCAAAGTAGAATTGAAAGAATTGACTGCTCAGGAAAAATAGGATGGAAGGAAATACACAAATAGTAATTATAACTTTGAATGTGAATAGGATGAATTCACACATGAAAAGGAAATGGTTTAATGGAGTAAAAGGCAGAATCCAGGGGCAGCTAGAGGGTGCAGTGAGTAGAGCTTCGGCCCTGGAGTCAGGAGGACCTGAGTTCAAATCCGATCTCAGATACTTGACATATCTACTAGCTGTGTGACCTTGGGCAAGTCACTTAACCCCAATTGCCTTGCCTTCCCCCCTCGAAAAACAAACAAACAAATGAACAAAAAAATCAGAATCCAACAACATGCTTCTTACAACATTTAAAAATGAGAGATACAGAATAAAAATAAAGGACCAGAGTAGATTGTATTATGCCTCAGCTAATGCAAAAAAAAAAAAAAAGCAAGGATAGCAATCATGATATCAGACAAAGTCAAAGCTAAACTAGATTTCATTAAAGGAGATAAACAGGGAAAATATATTATGATAAAAGGTACCATAGATAATGAAGTAATATCAATACTAATCTTACATGCACCAAATTCCATAGCATCTAAATTTTTTAAAAGAGAAGTTAAATGAATTACAGGTAAAAATATAGTACTCTAATAATGGGAGACTTTAATCTTCTCCTTTCAGAACTAGACAAATCTAACCAAAAAATAAATAAGAAAGAAGTTAAGGAAGTGAATAGAATTTTAGATAAGCTAGATATTATAGATATCTGGAGACAATTGAATGGAAATAGAAAGGAATACAGCAGTATTTTCTCAGCAGTACATGGTACCTTTACAGTGATTGCCCATATAATTAGGGCGCAAAAATTTTATGGCTAAAAGCAGAAACAGTAAATGCTTCCTTTACAAGCCACAATGTAATAAAAATTATATTTAATAAGGGAACATGGAAACATAGAAAAAAAAACTAATTGGAGACTAAACAACCTAATCTTAAAGAATGCATGGTTTAAAGAACAAATAGAAGCAATCAGTAATTTCATTAAAGAAAATGACAGTAATGAAATGACATATCAAAACCTATGTGATACAGCAAAAGCAGTAATCAGAGGAAAATTTCTATCTCTAAGTGCTTATATCAATAAAAAAGACAAAGAGAAGACCAATGAACTGGGTATGCAACTAAAAAAAGCTAGAAAAAGGACAAATTAAAAATCTCCAGTTAAACACTAAATTGGAAATCCTAAAAATTAAAGGTGAAATTAATAAAACTGAGTGTAAGAAAACCAATGAATTAATACATAAAACTAGGAATTGGTAATGAAAAAATCAATAAAATAGATAAACTATTGGTTAATATGATAAAAAAAGAGAGAAGAAAACCAAATTACTAGTATCAGAAATGAAAAAGATAAATATATCACCAAAGAAGAGGAAATCAAAGCAATTATAAGGAGTCATTTTGCCCAATTATATGCCAATAAATTTAACAACTTAAGTGAAATGGAAGAATACAAACTGCCCAGATTAGCAGAAGAAGAAATAGAATATCTAAATAGACCTATTTTAGAAAAAGAAAGTGATCAGGTCATAAATGAGCTTCCTAAGAAAAAAAAGCACCAGGACCAGATGGATTTATAACTGAATTTTATCAAACATTTAAAGACCAACTAATTCCAATATCAAATAAATTATCTGGAATAATAGGCAAAGAGGTGGTCCTACCAAACTCCTTTTATGAAATAAATATGATACTGATACCTAAACCAGGACACATAAAAACAGAGAAAGAAAATTACAGACCAATTTCATTCATGAATGTGAATGCAAAAATCCTAAATAAAATACTAGCTGAAAGATTACAATAATATGTGACAAAGATTATACACTATGACCAAGCATGATTCATATCAGGAAGGCAGGGATGGTTTAACATAAGGAAAACTATTAACATAATTGATTATATCAATAATAAAAGTAGCAAAAATCATATGATAATATCAACAGATGCAGAAAAAGCATTTGACAAAGTACAACACTCATTTCTGTTAAAAACACCTGAAATTATAGACATAAATGGACTTTTCCTTAAATTGATAAAAAGCATTTACCTAAAGCCATTAGCAAGCATTATTTGTAATAGGGATAAGCTAGAAGCCTTCCTGGTAAGAGCGAGTGTGAAACAACAATGCCCGATGTCACCAATATTATTCAATATTGTATTGGAAATCCTAGCACAATAGCAATATGAGGAGAAAAAGAAAGAAGGAATCAGAATAGGGAATGAGGTAATAAGACTATTTCTTTTTGCAGATGATATGATGATGTATTTGGAAGACTCAACTAAAAAGTTAATTGAAATAATAATTTCAACAAAGTAGCAGGATATAAAATAAACCCACACAAATCATCAGCATTCCTATATATTACCAACAGAATCCTATGGGAAGAGTTAGCTAGAGATACCTCATTTGAAATAATTCTAGACAGTATAAAATACATGGGAATACATCTACCAAAACAAACCCAGGATCTATATGAACAAAACCACAAAAAAATTTTGTACACAAATAAAATCAGATTTAAATAAGTGGAGAAATATTAACTGTTCTTGGGTAGGCAGGGCTGATATAATAAAAATGACAATTTTACCAAAATTAATCTATATATTCAATGCCATCCTAATTAAATTACCAAAAAATTATTTTACAGAGCTAGAAAAAATAATAACAAAATTCATTTGGAAGAAAAGAAGGTCAAGAATATAAAAGGAACTAATGGAAAAAAATGTAAAGGAAGGAGGTTTAGCAGTATCAGATTTTAAACTATATTATCAGAAATTATCAAAACTCTCTGGTACTCGCTAAGAAATAGAAAAGTAGATCAGTGGGACAGAGTAGAAATACAATCTACAACAGCAAACTAATATAGTTACCCAGTGTTTGACAAGTGTAAAGACTTAAGTTTTTGAGATAAGAATTCATTAGTTGATAAAAATTGTTGGGGAAGCTGGAAAGCAGTCTGGCAGAAATTGGGCATAGACCAATATCTTACACCAGCGGTGGGGAACCTGCAGCCTCGAAGCCACACAAGGCCCTCTAGGTGCTCAAGTGTGGTCCTTTGACTGAATCCAAACTAATCCCCTTAATAATAAGACTCTGTAAAACTTGGACTCAGTCAAAAAGCTGTACCCAAGGATCTAGAAGGACATATGTGGCCTCACCCCCTGTCTTACACCATTTACCAAGATAAGGTCAAAATGGACACATGACCTAGATATAAAGGGAGATATTACAAGGAAATTTGAAGAACGTAGGACATATTACCTATCAGACTTATGGATAGGGATCAAAGAGGGTGTCTAATTAGATAGAGGGCTTGAATATGATTCTTTTATATTTGGATGAACCTAAAAGAGTAGAAGGGTAGAAAGAGGAATGCACTGGGAGTGGGGGTAAAAAAAGGAATATTGGGGGAAAATATCTCACATAAATGGAGAGCACAAGGAATAGTTTATCAAATGGAGGGGAGAAATGAAGGAGGGAGTAGGAGACGTGAATCTTACTCTCATCTGAACTGGTTAAAGGAGGGAAAAATACACATATGCACACAGTTGGATAAAGAAATTCATCTTACCTAATGGGGAAGTAGGAGGGAAAGGGGTTAAGGGAAAATGAGGAAGAATAAGAGGGAGGTAAGAAGGTCAGAGGTTAGGTAAAATAAGTAAGGATGGAAGGAAAATATACTCTTAAAGAAGGGATGAGAAAAAAAGAGAAGGAAAGTAGAATAGGACAGAAGGAAATACACAGTTAATACTCACAACTGTAAATGTGAATGGGATGAACTCATTCATAAAACAGAAGAGTATAAAAAATAGATTGGAATGCAAAAGCTGACCATATATTGCTTACAAAAAATACACTTGAAACAGAAAGATGCACATAGAGTTAAATTAAGGGGCTGGAGCAGAATCTATTATGCTTCAGTTGAAGTGAAAAAGGCAAATTAGTAATCACAATCTCAAAGCAAGAGGAAAAACTGTTGTTGTTGTTGTTGTTCATTTGTTTTAGCCATGTCTGACTCTCTGTGATCCCCCTTGGGGTTTTCTTGGCAAAGATATTGCAGTGGTTTGCCATTTCCTTCTCCAGCTTATTTTACAGATAAGGAAACTGAAGCAAACAGAGTTAAGTCACTTTCCCAGTGTCACATGGCCAGTAAGTATCTGAGGCCAGATTTGAACTCAGGTCCTTCTGACTCTGGGCCCAGCACTCTATCCACTGTACCACCTTGCTGCCCTAAAAGCAAAAATAAACCTAATTTTAAAAAGTTAAACAAAGAAACTACATTATTGTTAAAAAGGTACCACAGACAAAGAATTAATATCAATACTACATATGTATGTATCAAATACCATAGCATCCAAATTCTTTTTTTTCAATTTATTTAATATATTTAGTTTTCAGCATTGATTTTCACAAGAGTTTGAATTATGAATTTTCTCCCCATTTCTACCCTCCCGCCCACTCCAAGATGGCATATATTCTGGTTGCCTCATTCCCCAAGCATTCAAATTCTTAAAGGAAAAATTAAATGAGACACAAGAGAAAATAGTAAAACTGTACTAGTGGGGGACTTCGATTTACTCCTTTCAGACCTAGATAAATCCGACCACAAAATAAATAAGGAAGAAGTTAAAGAGACAAGCAGAATTTTAGAAAATTTAGAAGTGATAGACCTCTGGAGAAAGCTGAATGGGAACAGAAAAGAGTATACCTTTTTCTCAGCTGTACATGGCACCTTCACAAAAACTGACCCTGTAATAGGGCATAAAAATTTCACAAATAAATACAAAAGAGTAGAAATATTAAATATAGCCCTTTCAGACCATAATGCAATAAAAATTATATTCAATAAGGGCGTCAGAAGCATAGATTAAAAATGAATTGGCAACTAAATAAGTTAATCCTAAAGAATGATTAAATCAAAGAATAAATCATAGAAACAACCAACAGTTTCATTAAAGATGATGACAACAATGAGATATCATATCAAAATTTGTGGGATGCAGCAAAGCAGTGCTTAGGGAAATTTTTATATTTCTAAATGCTTACATCAATAAAGGAGAGAAAGAACAAGTCAATGTATTGGGCATGTAGCAACAACAACAAAAAATAGAAGAATAAATTTAAAATCCTCAATTATACACCAAAATAGAAATCTTAAAAATTGAAGGAAAGATAAACAAATTAAAAGTTTTAAAAACAACAACATTGAACTAATAAATAAAAGTAAGAACTTGTTTTATGGGGAAAAAACCAATAAAATAGATAAACTATTAGTTAATTTGAATTTTTTTTTAAATTTATTTTTAATATGTTTGGTTTTCAGCATTGATTTTCACAGGTGTTTGAACTACAAATTTTCTCCCCATTTCCTCCCCCCCCCCAAGATGGCGTACACTCTGCTTGCTCTGTTCCCCAGTCTGCCCTCCCCTCCATCACCCCATTCCCCTCCCATCCCCCTTTCCCTTCCTTTCTTGTAGGGCAAGATAAATCTCTATGCCCCATTGCCTGTGCATCTTATTTTCTAGTTGCATGAAAAAAAAAAAAACTTTTTTACTTTTAAACATCTATTTTTTTTAAACCTTGAGTTCCAAATTCTCTCCCCTCTTCCCTTCCCATCCACCCTCCCTAAGAAGTCAAGCAATTCAACATGGGCCACATGCGTATTATTATGTATAACCCTTCCACAATACTCATGTTGTGAAAGACTAACTATATTTTGCTT
>CM053622.1:767963012-767981913 GCA_028646595.1 Phalanger gymnotis
GGGGAGCTCACGCCAGTCACTGCTTCCCAGCCGCCATCTTGGCTCCGCCCCCCCCCCCCAGTTAATTTGATTTTTAAAAAAAGAAAGAAGAAAACCAAGTTACCAGTATCAAAAGTGAATGCACCACCAATGAAGATGAAATTAAAGCAATTATTAGGAGGTATTTTGCCCAATTATATCACAACAAAACTAAGTGAAAAGGATGACTATTAAAATTATAGCCCTGGAGTCAGGAGGATCTAAGTTCAAATCCGGCCTCAGACACTTGACACATTTACTAGCTGTATGACTTTGGGCAAGTCACTTAACCCCAATTGCCCTGCCTTCCCCTCCTCCAAATAGCTCTTAGAAAAATAAATTGAACAAGTCATAAATGAACTCCCTAAGAAAAAATCCCCAGTATCATCAGATGGATTTACAAGTGCATTCTACCAAACAATTAACTCCAATATTATATAAACTATTTTAAAAAATAGGTAAAGGAGTTCTACTGTGACATAAATATGATCTTGATACTTATACTAGGGAAAGCATAAACAGAAAAAGAAAACTATAGACACACTTTCCCTACTGAATACTGACGGAAGAAATTTAAGATAAAATACTAACAGAGATTACAGTAATGCATCATGAAGATCATCCACTATGACCAGGCTGGACTTATACCAGGAGGGCTGGTTCAATATTAGGAAAACTATAAGCTTAATTGACCATATCAATTTTTCAAAATACAACAAAAACATATGATTATATCACTAGATGCAGAAAAAGCTTTTGACAAAATACAATATGTATTCCTATTAAAAACACTAGAAAGCATAGGAATAAATGAAACTTTTCTTAAAATTATAAGTAATATATATTTTAAAACCATCAGCAAGCATTATCTGTAATGGAGATAAACCAGAAACCTTCATAATGAGGTCAGGAGTGAAGCAAGGATGTCCATTATCACCATTATTATTCAATTAGTACTGGAAATGCTAGCTATGGTAATGAGACAAGAAAAATTGAAAGAATGAGCATAGATCATAAGGAAAAAACATTATTGCTTCTTGCTGATGATATGATGGTTTACTTAGAGAAGCCTCAAGAATCAATTAAAAAACTAGTGGAAACAATGAACAACTTTAGCAAAGTTGCAGGATATAAAATAAACCCACACAAATCATATGCATTTCTATATGTTACCAACAAAATCCAGCAGGAAGACATAAGTAGAGAAATTCTATTTAAAATAGCTACAGAAAGATAAAAATATTTGGGAGTCTAGCTGCCAACAACACACACAGGAAATATGTGAACACAATTGCAAAACACTTCACACAAATAAAGACAAAGCTAAAACATTGGAGAAATATTAATTGTTCAGGGGTAGGCCCAGCCAATATAATAAAAATGACAATACTATCTAAATTATTCTACTTATTTAGTGCCACAACAATCAAACTACCAAAACTTTATTTTATAGACCTAGAAAAAAATAATAACAAAATTCATCTGGAGTAACAAAAGGTCAAGAATATCAAGGAATTAAATGGAAAAAAAAAGTGAAGGAAGGTGATTTAGCAGTACTAGATTTCAAACTATGTTACAAAGTGGTAATCATCAAAACATTCTGATACTGGATAAGATACAGAGAAGTTGATCAATGGAATAGATCAGGTACATAATATATAGAAATGATAACTATACCACAGTAATCTAAAAATCTTACGTTTGATATACCCAAAGATCCAAACTTTTGGGGCAAGAACTCACTATTTGGTAAATATTTCTGGGAAAACTAGAAAGCAGCTTGGTAAAAACTAGGTATAGATCAACATCTAACACTATATACCAAAATATAGTCAAAATAGGTGCATGATTTAGACCTGAAGGGTGATATCATAAAAAATTAGGGGAGCGTGGAAAATTTTACCTCTCAGATCTATGAATAAGGGAAGAATTTATGACCAAACCAGAGATATAGAGGATCATGGGAGATAAAATGGATAATCATGATTACATGAAATTCAAGTTTTTGCCCAAACAAAACCAATGCACCCAAGATTAGAAGGAAAGCAGGAAAGGGAGGGAAAAATTTTACAGCAAGTTCTCTGATAAAGACCTCATTTTTCAAATACATAGGGAACTAAGTCAAATTTGTAAAAATAGGAGCCATTCCCAATTGATAAATGGTAAAAGAATATGAACTGGCAGTTTTCAGAAGAAATCAAAGTTATCCATAGTGATATGAAAAAATGCTCTAAATCACTATTAATGAGAAAAAAACAAATTAAAACAACTCTGAAGTACAACTTCACACTTATCAGATTGGCTACCATGAAAGAAAAGGAAAATGACAAATGCTAGAGGGGATGTGGAAAAATTAGACATTAATGCACTGCTGGCAAAGTTGGGAACTGTTCCAACCACTCTGGAGAACAATTTGGGAAAAAAAAAAAAGGACCTATTTACACAAAAATATTTATAGCGGCTCTTTTTTTGTGGTGGCAAAGAATTGGAAACTGAAGAATGGTTGAACAAATTGTGGTATATTACTATGATGGAATACTATTGTGTTGTAAGAAATGATGAAGAAGACGGTTTCCGAAAAACCTGGGCAACTTGTATGAACCGATGCAAAGTGAAGTGAGCAGAACCAAGAGAACATTATTCACAGTAACAACAAAATTGTACTGATGATCAACTGTGAAAGACTTAGCTACTCTGATCAATACAAAGATCCAAGATACAGTTCTGAAGGACTCAAAGAAAAATGTTATTCACCTCCAGAGAGAGAACTAATGAACTCTGGGTGTAGATTGGAGTATATTTTCCTTCTTTATTTTCTTGACCTTTTTTCCAGCATAAGTAATATAAAAATATGTTTTGCATGACTTCACATATATAATGGATATCATATTGCTTATCTTCTCAATGGGTGGAATAAAGGAGAGAATTCGGAACTCAAAATGTTAAAAGAATGTAAAAAAAAAAAAACCCTAGTAGTCCAGTATGACCCAACTGCCCCCTGTGAATTTGATACTTTAATATTCAAATGATCACAAGAAAATATAAAATTTAATGTGAAAGTTCATATTAGATAGAAAGTCATCCCCCAAATGTCTGTAATTATAGCTATCCTGTCCTGTAAGTCTCCTAAAAAAAATTAATTGGAAACTAAACAATTTAATCCTAATAAATGGGTGGGTCAAAGGACAAATGATAGAAACAATAGTTTCATTAAAGATAATGACAACAATAACATACCAAATTTGTGGGATGCAGTCAAAGCCCTATTTAGGAGAAAATTTCTATCTCTAAATGCTTACATCAATAAAAGAGAGAAGGAGTGGATCAGTGAATTGGGCATGCAACTAAAAAAAAAAAACCAACACCTAATAACTAGAAAACCAAAGGTATCTCCTCACCAATTAAATATCAAATTGGAAATCTTGAAAATTAAAGGACATAAGAACAATATTGAAAATTAAACAACTAAATTAATAAATAAAAGTACAAGCTTTTGAAAAAAATAGACAAGCCATTAGTTAATTTAATTTTTTAAAAGAATTTAAAAAAGAAACATGTTACCAGCATCAAAAATGAAAAAGGTAAATTTACAACCAATGAAGAATAGAATCATTTAGTTCAAGGAGATGTGGAAAAATGAGACATAAATTCATTGTTAGTGGAGTAGGGAACAGATTCAACCATTCTGTAGAACAATTTGGAACTATTCCCAAAGGGATATAAAACCATGCATATTCTTTGACCTAGCAGTACCACTACTAGGTCTATATTCCAAAAGAGATAAAAAACAAAAAAGAAAAGGACCTATGGAGAACAATTTGGAACTATGCCCAAAGGGCTATAAAAATGTGCAAACCCTTTGACCCAGCAATACCCCTTCTAGGGCTGTATCTCAAAGAGATCACACAAGTAGGAAAGGGAACTGTATGTACAAAAAATATTTTTAACAGCTCTTTTTGTGGTAGCAAAGAATTGGAAATCAAGGGGATGCTCATCAATTGGGGAACGGCTAAACAAGTTGTGGTATATCAATGTAATGGAATACTGTTGTCCTATAAAAAATGGGGAATATACGGACTTCATAAAAACCTGGAAAGACCTACTTGATATGATGCTGAGCGAGGGGAGCAGAACCAGGAGAACATTGTACACAACCACAGACACATTGCTTCTGTGATGACTAACTTCGGTAGACTTGGCTCTTCTCAGCAATACAAGGTTCAAAGACAGCTCCAAAGTACTCATAATGGAAAGAGCTATCTACATCCAGAGAAAGAATTATGGAGTCTGAATGCAGATTGAGGCAAATTATTTGCTGTCTCTTCTTTTTTTTCTTTTCTTTTTTGGTTTTGTTTCTTCTTTCTCATGATTCATTTCATTGGTCACAATTCTTCTTTACAACTTGACTATTGTGTAAATAAGTTTAATGCAAATGTATATGTAGAACATATATTGGATTCCATGCCATCTTGGAGGGGAGGGCAAGGAAAGGGAGGGGAGGAAAATTTGGAACTCAAAAACTCGTGGAACTGAGTGTTGTAAACTAAAAATAAAAAAATCTAAAAAAATTTAAAAAAGAAAAGGACCTATATGTACAAAAATATTTATAGCAGCTTACTTCTTGGGGCAAAGAATTAGAAACTGAGGGGATGCCCATCAATTGGGAAATGGCCTAACAAGTTGTTGTACGTGATTATGATGGAATACTATTGTATTATAAGAAATGACAAGCAGGATGCTCTTGGAAAAACCTGGAAAGATTTGCATGGGCTGATGCAAAGTGAAATGTACTGTATACAAAATAATAGCAATATTGTATGATGATCAGCTGTGAATGACTTAGCTATTCTCAGCAATACAATGATCCAAGACAACTCTGAAGGACTTATGATGACAAATGCTATCCATCCCCAGAGAAAGAATTGAGTCATTGAATACAGTTTGAAGCATATTTTTTTAACTTTCTTTGTTTTTCTTGAGGTTTTTTTGCCTGTGTTTTCTTTCACAACATGACTATTATGGTTATGTTTTGAATGACTACACATGTATAACCTATTTGAACTGCTTGCCTTCTCAATGAGGAGAGTGTGGGGAAGGAAGATGGGAGAGAATTTGGAACTCGAAGTTTTAAAAATGAATGTTAAAAATTATTTTTACATGTAACTGGGGAAAAATAAAAATGAAATACTAAAAAAAGAAATAGAAGCATTTATTAGGAGCTATTTTGCCCAATTATATGCCAATAAAACTGACAATCTAAATAAAATAGATGAATATTTTTCAAAAATACAAATCACCCAATGCAAATCTGTAACAAGAGGAGACATTCCTCAACTGATAAATGGTCAAAGGATAAGAACAGGTAGTTTCAGAAGAAGAAATCAAAGTGATTTATAGTCATACAAAAAGCTTTGAATCACAATTGATTAGAAAAATGTAAATTAAAACAACTTTTGGAGACAATTTCACAACTATCAGATTGGCTACCATAATAGAAAAGGAAAATGACAAATTCTAGAGAAGATATGAAAAATTAGGACACTAATGCTCTGTTGGTGGAGCTGGGGAACTGATCCAACCAATCTAGAGAACAAGTTGGAACTATGTCCAAAGGGCTATAAAACTGTGTATGCCCTTTGACCCAACAATACCATTATGAGCTCTGTATCTCAAAAAAATTGAAGAAAAAATAGATTAATAGAACAGGAAATAGAGTACTTAAATAATCCTAACTTAGAAAAAGAAATTGAACAAGACAAAAATGAACTTCCAGAGGGAAAAACTCCAGAACTAGATGGATTTACTAGGGAATTCTACAAAACATTTAAAGAATAAGTAATTCTAATACAACATAAACTATTTGAAAAAATAGGTAAAGAAGGGATTCCACCAAAATTCTTCTATGACACAAATATGGTCTTGATACCTAAACCAGGGAAAGTCAAAACAGAGAAAGAAAATGATAGACCAATTTACCTAATGAATATTGATGCAAATGTTTTAAATAAAACATTAGCAAGGAGATTACAGCAATATATCACAAAGATCATACACTATGACCAGGCTGGGCTTATGCCAGGAATGCAGGACTGGCTCAATATTAGGAAAACTATAAACATAACTGCCCATATTAATAACAAAACCAGCAAAAATAATTTCAATAGTAGTAGAAAAAAAACCTTTTGACATACCCATTCCTGTTAGTTTAAAAACAGTAGAAAGCATAGGAATAAACTGAGCTCCCTCTAAAATGAAGAGTAGTTTCTATCTAAAACCAGTAACTGCCTTAGGGATAAATTATAATCCCTTCCAATAAGATCAGGGTGAAGCAAAAATGTCCATTATCATCATTACTATTCAATATTGTAGAAATGCTAGCTATAGAAATAAGAAAAAGAAATTGAAGGAATAAGCAGAGGCAATGAGGAAAATACACTATTACTTCTTGCAGATGATATGATGGTTTACTTAGAGAAACCCTAGAAAATCAACTAAAAAACTAACTGAAACAATGACTAACTTCAGTAAAGTTGCAGGATATAAAATAAACCCATACAAATCACCTCTATTTCTATACATTATCAACAAGACCCAGTTGGAAGAGATAGAAAGGGAAATCATTTAAAATAACCACAGACACTATAAAAATAGTCTGGAGTCTGCCTACCAAGACACACACAGGAAAATATGTACACAACTGCAAAACACTTTACACACAAATCAAGTCTGATCTGAAAAATTGGTAGGTTGAGCCCATAAAAACTGACAATACTGGCTAAATTAACTTACTTATGCAGTGCCATACCAATTGAACTACCCAAGAATTACTTTATAGAGCTAGAAAATAAAACTTAAAGTTCATCTGGAGGAACAAAATATCAAGAATATCAAGGGAATCAATGAAAAAAAATGGGAAGGAAGGGGGCCTAGAAGTACCACATCTAACTATATTACAGGGTCTTCCTAAAATCTGGACACATAGGCAAAAATGCACATTTTGAAGAAATGAATTGAAATTTTCAACAATTTATTTAATTGGAATATTAACAAAACATCTTCGATATGATTTCCATCATTTGTGATGCAACAGTTGATACGTTTTGCAAGATTCACTTGAGCTCAATGCAATAACTCCACATTGCCATCAATTTTAGCACATTCATTCTTTATGGATTCAATCAAGTGTATTGCATTTGTGATTTTCATTGAATACACCTTCTCCTTTAGCATACCCCAGAAAAAGAAGTCAAGAGGGCTAAGGTCTGTTAATATTCCAGATATTTCAAAATATGCATTTTTTCTTGTGTGTCCAGACTTTAGGCACACCCTGTACAAAACTGTAATCAGCAAAGCAATTTGGTACTGAGTAAGAAAAGAACAGATTAATCAAGGGAATAGAGTAGGTATACAATATACAGAAACAAATGAGCACCATAATCTAGTGCTTGATAAACCCAAAGATCCCAGGTATTGGGGCAAGAACTCACCATTTGACCAAAAAAAAAAAAAACCCAAACCCAAAAAACTCTTAGGAAAAATGGAAAGTAGTCTAGCAGCAACTTAGATCCAGATCAATATCTTACACTGTATATACCAGGACAAGCTCAAAATGGGCACAGGATTTATACATAAAAGGTAACAATCATAAGCAAATTAGTGGAACATGAAAGAATTACCTGCAAGATCTACAGATAGGGAAAAGAGTTCATGATCAAACAAGAGGTTTCCAGGAGGTAAAATGGATAATTTTCACTGTGTAAATTAAAAAGTTTTTGCATAAGCAAACCAATACAGTTAAAATTAGAAAGAAACTGGGAAAAAGTCTTCATGGCAAATTTCTCTGAAAAAAGTCTCATTTCTAAGGGAAGTAATTATTCCCCAATTGTCAAATGGTCAAAGAATAAAAACAGGCAGTTTTTAGAGGAAGAAATCCAAAGTAGCCATATAAACATATTCAAAATCACTAAAAAGAAATGCAAATCAAAACAACTTTGAGGTACCACCTCACACATATAAGAGATTGGTAAAGTTGACAAAAAAGGGAAAATGAAGAATGCTGGTGGGGATGTGGAAAATGGGGACATAAATACACTGTTGGTAAAATTATAAACTAGCTCAACCATTCTGGAAAGCAATTGGGAACTATGTCCCAAAAGTAATTAAATTGTGCATGCTCTTTAACCAAGCAATACTGATATTAGGTGTATTCTCAAAAAATAAGATTAAAGAGGGAAAGAACTCATATGTACAAAGATATTTGTAGCAGCTCTTTTTGAGGTGGCAAAGAATTGGAAACTGAGGGATGCCCTTCAATTGGGGAATGGCTGAACAAGTTGTGGTACATGAATGTGATGGAGTACTATTGTGAGGTAAGAAATTACATAGGAAAAAAACCTGAGGAAACTTGTATGAACTGATGCAAAGTGAAGTGAGTGAGAAGACCAATTTATCAAATAATGACAATATTGTAAGGATAAGCAATTATGAAGACTTAGTACCTAATCAATACAATGGCTAACCACAACTCCAAAGAACTCATGAAGAAACACCTCCAGACAGAAAGCTGATGGACTCAGAGTACAGACTGATCCTTCTACTTCTTTATTTTTCTTCCCTAATTTACTTATTTGTTTGCTTTTTGGAGGTGGTGAACGCAGGAATTTGTTTTGTATAACTATATATATTCCTAGTGAGTTTTGGTTTTCTTGCCTTCTCAGTGGGTGGAGGAATGGAAGGGGAGGGAGATAATTCAGAACTGAAAATAAAGCTGAATTTTTAAAAAGATATGCTAGCTCTTAGTGATTACTGAATGGGAATAGAAAGGAGTATACAAATTTCTTAGCTATTTACAGCACCTTTACAAAAATTGCTAGGGCATGAAAATTTCATAAATAAATGCTGAAAAATGGAAATATTAATCACCTCTTACTAACCACAATGCAAGAAAAATTATAATCAATAAAGGATCTTTGCAAATGAATTCAAACTTAAATAGTGACTAAATAATTTAATCCTGGAGAACTGGTGATTCAAAGACAAACAAATCACAGAAACAATAGTTTATCAAAGGAAATTACAACAATGAGACAATTTGGCATGCAACAAAAGCAATCCTGGGGAAAATTTCTATCTCTAAACAGTAGATCAATTAGGCAACAAGCATTTATTAAACTATGTCAGACATTGAGGAAAGAAAGGTAAAAAAACCAAAAAAGTCCCTGATCTCAAGAAACTCCTAACAGAGGAGGCATTATAGCAACCATTATGTATATATAAGATATCTACTGTGTAAATGGAAAGTAATCTCAAAAAGAAGGCCCTGGGGAGGAGTATAAGAGACAGACTAAGGCCTTTTGCAGAAGGTGGGATTTTGGCTGAGCATTGAAGGAGACCATGGAAGTCAGGAGATGGAGATAAGAAGGGAGAGCATTTCAAGAAAGAAGAGCCAGTGACAAGTTGACTGCCAAGATGGCCACCTGAAATGGAAGTAGAATGCTCAGCTCCCATGTATCTATTCCAGCAAAACAAAGAAAAACCTGGAAAGGTAAATTGTGTGAGCAACTTCCACCCGGAGAAATACACAAAGAGTCAGCTGTCTCAGCCTGTCCTTCCCATCCACTACACCTCACCCCAACCAGCCAAGCCAGTGTCCTTGCAGGGCAGCCTCCTCCCATGCCTGAAGATGGTCTGGGACACAAATAGCCTGCAATACTCAGTATCCAGAGGCAGGCAATAATGGACCCCCCAGGGTAGTCAGAAAGCTCCAGGGTGGGACCTGGGAAGTGTCAGAGAGTAGCTGAGGGCAGTGACCAGCATGGTATCTCACAGTCCATATCCTGAGACACCAGAGAAGGCTCTGAAGATCCAGAGTTCTGCAGTTCAAAGACTCAGAGAGGCCTAATCCTGGGAGATGGAGGTCTATGGTCCAGTGGATAGACCCCTAGCTGTGTAATCCTGGGCACGTGGCTTAACTTCTGTTTGCCTCAGTTTCCTCACTTGTAAAATGAGAATACCCTGAAGGTTTCAAATAAGATAATATCTGTAAAGTGCTTAGTATGTTGCCTGGTACATGGTAGGCGCTGTATAAATGTTGATTCCTTTCCCTCTTGCATACCCTCATACCCTCCTCATCCTGGAGATTCTTAACCTCCTGCAATTATCATTCAAACCTCTGCACCCCGCTCATCTCTTATTCCCAGCCGCCTTAACCCAACCCTACCAAAAGCTATTCCTGCCATCTGCTGTCTGCTCCATAAGCTACAAACTGGCTTTCATCTTAAATCTTTTTTTTTTTCTTTCTCACTCTTTCCACCTTCTGGGTCTCACCTGGCTGCTGCATGTAACTGGGGAAAAATAAAAATGAAATACTAAAAAAAGAATTGTAACATCTCCTCCTTCATCTATCTCATATAACGAAGTGACCTTTTTCCTTGCCAGGGTAAACCTCTCATGCACAAGGGACTCCATGTCATCTCATCTTCTCCACAGACTGCTCCTATTATCCCTACTCTGTCACTTATCTTCAATCTCTCTGTGTCTACTGGTTGCTTCCCTGCTGCCTACGAACATGTCTATGTCTTCCCCATACCAAAAAAAAAAAAAATCTCACTTGATCCCTCCCTCCCTGCTATTGTCATATATCTCTCCTCCCCTTTGTGGCTAGCATTCACTTATCACCCCCTGAAAAGAAACTCAAAAGAAAACATCTCAGGGCCATCAGAACCAAAATCCAGAAGTTCCTCAGGAAAAGAAAAATACTACAAGCATCCGGAAAGAAGCAGTTCAAATACCAAGAAACCACAGTCAATTTCCCACAAGACTTAGTAGCTTCTACCAAACCTTAGAAGAGATCTTGGAATACAATATTCCAAAAGGTAAAAAAGACAGGGTTACAACCTAGAATAATTTACTTTGAGAAGCTGAGTATAATTCTACAGGGGTAAAAAATGAAGCTTTAATAGAATAGGGGACTTTCTGGCATCACTGGTGAAAAGGCCAGAGCCAAGTAAGAGCTTTGAAATACAAACACAAGAGTCCAGAGAAACTTAAAAAGGCAAACTTATTTGAGGAATTGGGAGATGTACAATGATGCAGTGATAACATTCTAATAAGGGGAGAAGAAACAAGTGTCCCTTCGGAACTAGCTCGTGGGGATAAATTAGTTTTGCTGTTCATATTCGAGGAAGGGAAAGAGAAATGATGACAAAAGGAGAAATACACTAGCAAGGAAAAGAGGAAGAGGATGGAGCTTGCTGTATCTCATAATTGAAGTGTGTGAGAAGAATATATAAACATGGAGGAATGAGTGGAGAGGATGGGTATTATATAAACTTTTATCTGAAACAAATGAGAGTTGGACACACACACACACACACATACACACACACAATTCGGTACAGAAATACATTAAACTCAATAGATAAATAAGCAATCGAGGTTGAGAGAGTTATAATGAAGTACAACGCCAAGCAGATAATAGCCTCAACTGAAACAAAATTCCTGATCCTGAAGGAGGGAGGAAAAAAGAAGATCTAGGGGGAAGTGAAAGGAAACAAGCATTATTATATAGTACCTACTATGTGCCAGGCATTATGCTAAGTACTTTACAAATATTATCTCATTTGATCTTCACAACAACCCTGAGAGGTGGGTGCTGTTATAAATCCCATTTTACAGTTAAGGATATTGAAACAACCAAAGGGTAGGTGACTTGCTCAGGGTAACACAGCTAGTAAGGCAGTAGAATTAAGAGGGGTTGGGAAGGTTTCTTGTAGAAGGTGGGATTTTAGTTGGAAATGAAAGGAAGACAGGGAAGTCAGTAATCAGAGCAGAGGAGAGCAGAACATTCCAGGCATAGGGGGACAGCCAGAGAAAATGCCTACAGCCAAGAGATGGAGTGTCTTGTTTGTGAACAGTATCACAGATCAATAAATCCATATGAAGGGCTTTGAATGTCAAACAAAATATTTTGCATTTGACCCTGGAGGTGATAGGGAGCCACTGGAATTTACTGAGTAGGGGAATGACATGGGAATGAATTTCAGAAGGAAGCAGAGAAGCCAGAGGGTTTTCAAAGTAAACTGTAGAAGTTAATATATACTTTTTTTTTTTAAGATAGGCAATACGAAATGGATATTCATGGTTTCATTATATGTTCTGCTGTGCATATGGAATTTTTTTTGTATTTAAGTTCTAAATTTAAAAAGCAAATTTAAAGAGTTTGAAGACGGAGTGCTGTGTCTGAAGAATATCAATTAGGCCAATATAGCTAGAATATAGAGTATGTAGAGGGGAAAAGTGCAAGAAAAATTGAAATGTAGGAAGGGACTAGGTTGTAAAGAACTTTAAATGCCAAATTCTTTCATCAATAAAAGAGACTAGAAAAGCAACAAATCAACACCTACACCCCCAAGTAAACATCAAATTAAAATTCTAAAAATCAAAGAAAAGAATGATGGAATTGAAAGCAAAAAGCCCCATGAAATGTATAAATAAAAATAGAATGTTTTTTAAAAAAACACTAATAAAATAAATCACGTCTGATTTTTCAAAAGAAAGAAATCAAATTGCTAGCATAAAAGTTTTTTAAAAGAGAATTAAGAACAAATCAAGAGGAAATAAGGGAGATTATTAGAAACTATTTTGCCTTATTATAGGCCAACAAAATTGATAACTTCAATGAAATTTAAAAAGACGCAAATGAATTCCCAACAATAACAACAACAAAACAGGACAAGATGAATTTAAAAGCAAATTCTATTAAACATTCAAAAAAACCAATTAATTCCAATATTATATAGTGCTTGTAAAAACAGAAAAGTAGAGATACTATGAAATTCTTTCTAAGACACAAATATGCCCTTAATTCCTAAACCAGATCTAAAAAAAAAACAGAGAAATAAAACTATAGCTGCTTATGCAGTAATACTGAATAAAATACTAGGGAAAAGACTACAGCAATATATTAAAAAGATTATATACTATGACTCAATTTCATTCCTACCAGGAATGCAGGATTAGTTCAACATTAGGAAAACTACAAATATAGTAGAGCGTATTAATACAAAAATAAAATCCCTTTTATTGCTAGAGATATAGAAAAGCCTTTTGAAAAATACATCGCCATTTCTCAAAAAACAAAAACAAATTTCCCCCAAATTCTTAAATATCATAGGAATGAATGAATCTTGTCTTAATATGGCAAATAAAATTTATCCAAAATCAAATGGCCAGAATTAAATATAATGGAGACCATTACATATGGACATATAGGCCTTTCCGATAATAGCAGGGGTAAAGTATAGCTATCCATGATCACCACTATTATTTTATATAGTGATAGAAATGCTAGAAGTAGCATTAAAAAAAGAAAATGATGGAATGAGCAGAGGCAAAGAGGAAACAAAATTGTAATTTATTGTAAATGATATAACAGTCTAAACAGAGATTCAATTAAAAGTTAATAGAAACAGTAGCTTCCTCAAAGCAAAAGAATAAAAAATAGACACACATAAATTATCATTTTGTTGTGTATTACTTACAAAACCCAGGGAGAAGAGAAAGAAATCACATTCAAAATAACTGCCAAATATACAAAATATTGGGGAGCCCACCTACCAAGACACATAGGGACTATATGACTACAACCACAAAATACTCTTTATAGAAACAACGAATTGAAATGAATTGTTCATGGTTAAGACATGCCACTATAATAACAATACTCCATAAATTTACTTGTTCAATTCATACAAATAAAATTATCAAAAGGTTACATTGTTGACCAAGAAAAAAACTGAACTGGAGAAATAGAAGATCAGGAATCTAAAGGAGAATAATGAAAAAAGTGGGAAGGAAGAGGGCCTAGCAGTATCATATTTCAAACTATATTATAAAGCAACAAAGATCAAAACTATCTGGTACTGGTTAAAAAATAGATTTCAGTGAAACAGATTAGATACTTGATATCTAGAAACACACAAACTAGTATAGTGTTTGATAAACCCTCAAACTCCAATAACTGGAGAAAGGCACTATTAGACAAAAACTATGGGGAAACTTAGAAAATGGCCTGAAATTAAGTGTTGACACCAACAATTTGCACCATAAAATACCACAAAAAGTTCCTAGTGAAAAAATACATGACCTAGATATAAAAGGTCACATTGTAAACAAAATACAGGAGCAGGAAAGGAGATACCTTTCACAGCTATGGATAAGGGAAACTTCTTGACCAAACAAAGGATGGAGAAGATCATAAAATAAAACGAACAACCCTAATAGATAAAATTGAAATCCTTCTGCATAAACAAAATCAATGCGGTTAAAATGAGAGGGCAGTTAAATGGGGAGAAAAAAAAAATCTTTGCAGCAAGTTTCTCTGATAAAAGTTTGATATTTAAAATATGAGACCTGATTCAAATATATAAGAACAAGAATCATTCTTCAATAGATAAACGGTCAAAAGATATGAGCAATCAATTCTCAAAATAAAAAACGCCACTAGTAACTAGAGGGGGAAAAACGTGCAAACGCACTGAGAAATACAAATTAAAACTCAGAGATTCCATACAACTCGCATCCACCAGACTGGCAAAGACAATGAAAAAAGAATAACTTGTTGAAGGGGCTCTGGGAAGACAGATACCCCAAAGCACTCCCAGTGGAGCTGCGAATTGGTCTGGCCATTCTGGGAAGTAATTTGGAACTACACATCCTCCAAATCACCAACTGATTGATGCCTGCTCTTTGGCCCAGCAATACCACTTCGAGGTATATGCCCTAAAGAGATCAAAGACAGAATAAAGGATCCATATGTACAAAAATATTTATAGCAGCACTTTTTGTTGAGGCAAAGAATTGGAAACTAAGGAAATGACTACCAATTGGGGAATGGCTGAACAAATTATGGCATATGAAAACAATGGAATATTACTGTGCTGCAAGAAATGAAAGGATGGATTCAGAAGAACCAGGGAAGACTTATATGAACTAACTGATGTGGTGAAGTGAACAGAACCAAGAGAACTCCTGTTACAACACTGTAAAGGACACTTTGAAAGACTCAAGAACTTTGCTCAATGCAAAGACCAATCACAACTGCAGATGACCCATGATGAAACATGTTATCCACCTCTGACAGGGAGGTAATGGACCCAAGATGTAAAAGGAGACATACATTTTTAGACACAATCACTGCATGGATTTGTGTTACTAGACCATGCTTGTTTGGAAGTTGGGACGGTTCAATGGATGGGAAATTATTGATAGTGATGCCTCATCACCCCACCCCCCAAAAAAGAAAGAAAAGAGAGTCATCGAAGCAAGTCAGCACAGAAAAAAGCAGGTCAGAGGGAAACATGACAAGCAGGCAGCTTGGAAACTAGCAAGTTAAATTTATTATATAAAGAAAACAAGATGTAATAGAGATCTATGGTTTCATATATGAACGTGTGTTTCTGTTCTTCATATTTGAGAATGCTCAATCTTAACTGATTCCGTGAGCCTGGGCAAATCATTTAATCTCTGCCTGTTTCCTCACCTGCAAAATGGAGATCATAATAGCACCCATCTCTCAGGTTTGTGTGAGGATCAAGTAATATTGGTAAAGAGTTTATTAGCACAGTGCCCAGCACATAGTAGGTGCTATAGAAATTTTAATTATGTTCATGGGTGGAGATGGTACAGTGGATTGATGCCAAGTCTGAAGTCAAAAGATTCAGCTTCCTGTGTTCAAATCTGGCCTCACAGTTACTAGCTGTGTGCCTCCAGGCATGCCACTTCACTCAGTTTCCTCATCTGTAAAATGAGCTGGAGAAGAAAATGGCGAAGGACTCCAGGATCTTTGCCAAGAAAAACCTCAGATGGGATCATGAAGAATTGGACACAACTGAACAACAATTACACACGTGCATGCTGGTCAAGTTCAGTTAGACCACAATTATTTTTAAGATGTTAAACACCTACTACGTGCAAGGTGCACTGGGCTTGAGACTAGAAACGCAAAGACCAAAATGAAAAGCCTTTCCTGCCTTTTCAGAGCTTACATCTCACCGGGGTATGCAAACAAGTAAATCATACAGGACAATTTGAGAAGACACATGAGTTGGGGATTAGGAGGGCTTCCTGCAGAAGTGGCTGAACATCAGCTGAACCTTGGAGGAAGCCAAGGATTCTGAGAGGCCTCAAAGGAGGTGTGCGCAATCCTGGCATGGGTGGGAGGGTGAGGACATTGGTCCCAAGGCATGAAGTCAGAATGCCACCCCCTCAAGCTTACTCTCTACAAGGGACACATTTACAAAAAACAAACGTAAGATGTTTTAAGACACAGCACTAACAACTAGCAGGTTCACCCGAGTTGAACCTTGATATAAACTAAGGCAGAGGTAAAGAGGCACATCCCAGGCATATGGGACAGGCTGGGCAAAGGCAGGAAAGACCAAGCCGACTTAAGGCAATAGTGTCAATGAGGCTGGAATCAAGTGTGGGAAGAGGATGTCTGGGGTCGGAATGTGAAGAAAAGTAAAGGCCAGGCCTAGCAGGGTTTTCCTTCCCTAAACCCTGAAATGTTTACCTGTAGAGGTGATTATCTGGAATCAAACAATGCTTGATTTGGAAGGGTGGGTCTTAAGACCAGAGAATGCCATTCATTCGCTCCCTCATCATTTAAACTTCTTGCCAGCCTGGGGAGCTGGAACCCCAGATTCCCATCCTTGCAGGCAGAGCTTGCACTTTCATCTGGGGCAGACATGAGGCTGGGGTGGGGGGCCAGCCAGATGTGTAGATTCTTCAGATTGCATATCAAGGTATTAGAAATCACTTTTGGAGGGGTTGGGGATACTGGAAAAATCTTCAGAGGCAGCATCTAAGTTGGTCCTTGGGAGGTACAAGGGGCAGGAGCAAAGACAAAGACCAAAAATGACAAGATCAGAATGGGTTAGTCCTGTCTGGCCAGCGAGAATCTTAGCTGAGTGACGTGAGATATAGGTTGGAGCAATTTAGTTGGTAAAGGTCCAATCACACTGGTGCTTTAAGGGCAGATCATAGAATGGACAAACTAGATGGCACCTCAAGGCCTTGGCAACAGATAGCTTTGAGAAATGAAAGAAAAGAGCTGGATAGATGTCAGCAGAAGAGTACACACTAAATTGAAGGGTGCAATTCTTTTGAAGCCTGGGTGAAATGGGAAGTGAGGCTAAGTGAAGGTGATTTGCATGCGTTATCTGGGGTCACTGTAATACACCCAGGGGCAAAGGTCTAGCAGGTAGCTGCACATACAAGACACAAGTATAGAAACTTGAGGGCACAATCCAAACTCAGACACTACCTATAGAGGTGAAAAAGCCTTAAGAGATGAGAATGATGAGAAGGTACAACTGAGAAATGATGACCTGATAGAAACTTGAGAAACATTATAAGGGATGGAGAAGAGTAACCAACAAGAGGCAGAGAAGGCAGACCTTAAGATACAATCTCCCCCTTATCTTACCTGTGAGAAGGTTCTCCTATTACACGAGGTCCAATCACCTCAAGTTGTGAAAGACCCAACACCTCGGATGTCACCTCCAAATAAGCAAATCCTTTCTCTAGTATTCCAACAGAATCTGGAAAGGCTACGGCAACAACCTAAACCAACTGGCTCATTTTTGGTGGAGAATTCAACAACCAGAGTAGGAAAGTGGACTGGTACTGGAAGGAAGATCTCCAGATTCTCCAACCTGGTGTACTTTCCAGTATAACAAGCTGTTTTTAGTCATATTATGTAGAGCTGAAGTAGGGGCAGTCAGATGTGGGATTTGAACTAGATGCTCTGGATTTGAATCTAATGTTCTATTCACTAAAACACCATTTTATGCTGAACATGAACTGCCGGCACTAATATTCTAAACAAAGTATTAACTTAGGATTTATACCCTAGAGAATCAACACCACGAATGATGGAAGAGATGACAATGCTTACCTCAGGAAGCTGAAATCCACTGCTAAGACATTTGATTACCAAACCTGAATTCCACAGGATATAGAATCATATTTAAGAACAGTCCAAGCCAAACTGTATCCAGCTTTATTAAAGATACTTTTCATAAACAATCATGGTAATTCAGGCAGGACATGGGCTACGATCGGCAACAACTTTCAAACTCCCCTCCTCCATGGACTACCAAGAACATAAAGTCACTATAAAACCCAATGAAGAGTCTTTATTTTATACTTTAAACAGGGAAAGCTTAGAGTGAGGGTGGACACTTTCACATTGAGCGTATGTTGTTTAACAACTTTTCACGAGCCTACCCTGACTTTGAGGAAACAAAATGAAAACTGCAGAATTCTTAATTGGAAAAGATCCCCAATACGAAAGGAACTTCGGCTCTTTTGGGGAGGCCTCGTCAGGGCCATAATTCAAGTCCAGATCACCTGTAAGACTGGTATCCAACACAATTGATTTGGGGGTAGGAGAAAAGAGGGAAATAGGGGCAGGTCCTGATAGGCCCCTGGGTTTGGAGAGTCAAGTTGATGCTTATGGCAGACAGGGAAGAAGTACAAATTTTTGAAGTTATCCACTCCTACCCTCACCAGACAGGCTGAGGGTATCAGTGTTCATAGCTATGTATCTTGTGTGTGTGTGTGTGTGTGTGAGGGAACCTCCTCTTGGTATTCAAGAGAAGTCCTCTCAAAAACTAGGAAGGGAAGAAATCCCCACCCATTTCAACCCAGCTTCTGAGACATCCTATCTGTAACATCTGCCCCATCCCCCCAAAACAACAACAAAGCGTTCTGTGTGCTAACAACATAGCTTAAAAAAAAAGTAAAACAAAATTCTGCATTTTTATAAAACTTGATAAAAAATAGTATTTCAAACTGTACAGTCACCAGAAGTACACAG
>CM053622.1:767982413-768232555 GCA_028646595.1 Phalanger gymnotis
GGGAAGAAATCCCCACCCATTTCAACCCAGCTTCTGAGACATCCTATCTGTAACATCTGCCCCATCCCCCCAAAACAACAACAAAGCGTTCTGTGTGCTAACAACATAGCTTAAAAAAAAAGTAAAACAAAATTCTGCATTTTTATAAAACTTGATAAAAAATAGTATTTCAAACTGTACAGTCACCAGAAGTACACAGTTATCAAAAATTCACACAATTCACTTGGCATCTCCTGCACCTTCAGCTTTCTGTGCCTGAAAGAAAAAGAAAATGGTTATTAATAGCATGGATGGCCATGATGGGCAGCCAGGATCACTGAAGATCTGAGTAAGAATTCTGTCTCAGCACTAACTCACTGCATGCCCCTGGGCAGATTCCCTGCTCTCTTCTCATGAATTGGTCCAACTCTATGATGGGAATTGTTCATTACCTCCCTCACAAGGCTACTATGAAAAAAGCACTTTGCAAATGATAAAAAGCCCTACATATCTATCTCTATGTGAACAACTGACTAATCATGAATCTTGCCTGAAACTTAGTATTCTATTCCTTCAGCATGTTTCTTCTTCCCTCCCATGACCAGGTTTTCAATTTTTAGTTAAGATGCATTGTTAGGCACTTTAAGGACTGATTGTTATGTAAAATTCAATTAAGGGTTACTATGTGACCTTGGGCAAATCAGTCACAGAGCTATCAGGAACCTTCAAGATCTAGTCTACTCCCCCCATTTCAGAGATGAGGAAAACTGAAGGCCAAAAAGGGAAAGTGTGCCTTGCCCAAGGCCTCACAGGTTGTAATTCCCCTCTCTGGGCTTCAGTTTCCTCATCTGTAAAATGTTGTTAGACTAGATGTTATTTGATGTCCTTTCTGGCTCTTAACATTTTTACCATTTTATGAGTGGTGCTTCTGGAGTGGAGGGCAAAAATTTACGAGGTGCATGCAATATTCTCAGCAGTCTTTGGGACAACTGGCAACACATGGCAGTGAAGGAGCAAATTTCTTATTGCAACTTAAAACGTCAGTTCAGTGAATTCCTGCTTTAAAACAGGCAGAAGGAAAAACTGCATTAACTGGAGGACACACAAATGTTCAGATCCCAATGGGATTGTGCTGTTGCCATTAAATGCAATACATAGTTTCTGCGGTCAGTAACTGGCTGAACGAACAAGACTTTACCTGGTCTGTTTTGGCATCTCCATTCTCTGCAGGGTTGTTCCCATCCTTACCGGAGTCAGCCTTTCCCTTCTTCCCTTTGGGCAATTTCTCTCCCTTCTAGTAAGAAAACAAAGATTTTTGGTACCACTCATTCACAATTCACAGAATGTTAGAAAAAACACACCAATGATAAGAAGTGAGGACCAGGATTCTACGGAATGCACTTAATCTTTTGTAATAGTGTTACATTTCCCTACAGCACAATAAAGCATATATAGATGCACTGTGAGAGAACATGGTCCAAAAGTTCTATTCTCTCCTAGTTCTGTGACTCAAGACAAGTTGATTAAATGAGGGTAATACCTAGCAGGATATAACTGTCAGGCATTATAGTGCATCTGTCACCTGCCTTCTTTGACTATAAACTCCATCAAGGTAGCTCTGGCCATATTTTTTTGTTAACTCTCCTAGCACAATGCCCGTAAGCTGTTAAGTGTTGAGTTGAAGATATAAACATTCAAATTGCAATATATTATCACATGGGTGCATAAATGAATCAAATCTAATCAAATAATTCTGGTCAAGGTTTTGTTGAAAATTCTGCTTAAAGAAAACTTCATTAGGAAACCAGTTTTACAAAAGATGTTAAGAACATGGGGAACATCTGTGAATCTGGCCTCTCTAAGGCCTCAAGTTTCATGTGGAAAATGAAAAAGTTAGACTAGACCTTGCAAGTTGCTTTCATTTCTAATATTCCTCGATTTCCTTTCCTCCCTCCCCAACAGACCCACCAACTTACCTTTGCAGGTGCCTTTTTGGGTTTGGGTTCTGGCTTCGGAGGAGCAGGTTTCTAATTTCAAAACGGGAAGAAAAATAGGTCTAAAATTAAACTCGAAACTATAGACTATGAACAACAACTCAGAACTACCAGGTTCTAGCTTTCATCTGAAATCTCTGGGCTCCCTTGAAATTCCCCAACCAATTTTATTTCAGATTATCCTCCTTTAAAGGCCCGAAGAAGGAGGGTCTAGTGTTGTGGACAAGTACGCAAAGGGCAGTTCGAGCAGAAGCTCAAGAGATCCCCATGAAGAGAAGCACCATCTGGACCACTGCCTTCCAAGTTAGTTAAGATCAACATCTTATCTACTCTCGCCTTTCAGCAACAGGAAAAGAAAAGGGACTTACAGCGGATAACCGTGCCGATCTCCTCTGTGGCTAGCAAAGAGAAGCGAAGAGAGTTAAGTGTGAGGTGGGAAATGAGAAAACCGCACACGGACTAACGCGCACAAACGCAGCCGATCCTCTCCAGCCCACGCCGTCCGAGCCTCTCACAGTGACCTTCGGGAGGGGAGGAGGAGCCCGTCCAACAGGACCGGGGCACTCACTGAGCGGCCCGGCCCGGCCGTCCCCTCCCCCCGCCCGCGGCGCTTCTCTCCCGGGGAGGGGAGGAGACAAACTTACTTCGTCCTTAACCTTGGTCTTGTCTCCCTTAGCATCTCCTTCAGCCTGTTGAAAGAGGGCGGGGAGAGGCCGTTAGTGGGGGGAGGGGGCTCCCCGCGGGGTGCCGCTGCAGGAACAACCCGAGGACCGCCGCCTCCTCCAGGAGAGCCGCCAGGGTTGGGTGACTCCACGAGAGTCAGAAGCAACAGCTGCAGATAGTGCAAATAACCCCCTTCCTCCTCCTCCCGCCCCCGCCGAGGGGAGGGGCCCCGGGTGCCCGTTTCCATGGCACCCGTCGAGGGCTGGAGCGCGCGCGCAAAGCGGCTGGCGCCGGGGGAGGGAAGGGGGTGGAAGGAGAGAATAATAAACCTCCGTCGCGCGCCGGCTTGGGGCTCGGGCGCGGGCCAGGGGGGCGTGGGCGGCCTCCGCTCCGTGCGTCCCACTCCGGCTTCTCCGCGCCGAGGGGCGGGGCGCGGGCACGTGGTGCAAGCCCCGCCTCCGCAGGGGGACGGTTGGCCCCGCCCCTCCCTTCCCCGCCGCGCGGCGGTTTTTTGGCGGCAGCGCGTCCTTCCCCTTCCCCCGCCCCGCTCTCGTTGCCCTCCCCGCCCCCAACTCTCCCTCCCCCCCCCCCGTTCCATTTCGCCCCGCGCGCGCCTCGGCTTTCCCGCCCTTTGGGTTTGAATTGCATGCCCGGAGGGGAGGGGGCTCGGCGCGCGGGGTCGCGCGGGCCCTTGAGACCGGCGGGAGGAGGATGACAGGCCCCGAGGGGGAGCAGGATCAACAGCCGCCAACATGGCTCCTCCCGCCGCCGCCGCCGCGGCCCCTCCAATATGGCCCCTGCCGCCCGCAGGCACCAGAGCCCTGGGAGAAAGGAGAGGCCACGCTCCGCCAGGCCCCACGGCCTCCTGCCCCGGGGCTGCCCGCTCGCTCCCAGCAGCCCTAGGGAAGGCGGCGGCGGGGACGGCTCCGTGCCCCAGCCGGGCCCCCGCGCCACGTACCTTTCTCTTGGGCATGGTGCTGACAGTGGAGGGGCGGGAGCAGCGACAGCAGCGGAGTCTGGGCGCGGGTTGCAGCGGCGGCAGCGGCCGGTCCGGGGGTCGCTCCCGTCTCTTCCTCACACTGCTTGGGCTCCAAGGGGGGGGGGGGTTTATAAAGTTTTTATAGCGCTGGGAGCCCCGGACCGGTTAGAACCGGATTTCACCTCCCGCCACCGTTCATTGGCCCAGCTGGGGTCACGTGGGCGGGGTTTAAACTCACCTCCTCGGAGGGGATGGGGCGAGATTGGAGGGGGGAGCGCGAGGCGACTGCGCGCGGTGGAGGCGGGGGGGTACCAGGCGGACTAGGGAGGCGCGCGCTAAATACGAGGTGCAAGAGGGGTGGGCTTGGACTCCCGCCTAAGCCTGGGTTTTGCAAACTCTTAAGTTCCTTCCACCTTATGCAACCGAACTACTTCGTTTTCAAGCAATACTCAGAGTACATCCCGGCTCCCCCCTTCACCCCCTGCAAGGGGGCCCCAGGGGTGGGGGTTGCGAGTCTCCTCCGAAGGCAGCGGTTTATTGCGCGCAGCTTGGCAGCGCCCAAGCCACCAGCCTGCGCCGCTCGGGCTGCTCCGCATGCACACAGCTCCGAGGCGGGGAAAGAACCAAGTAGGGGATACAGCTTGGCGCAGCCGGACGTGCAACTCTCGGAGCCGCCGCTCCGCGGACATCTCCCAGACAACTTACCTGGAGGCTGGTCTTTCCCCCAGCAGAGAGGGGTTCCGGGCTGGGCGGAACCGTACTATTCGGGTGACGTGGGACCCGGCAAGCAAGGCAGATGGGAGCTGTCCTTTCAGCACCCTCCTTCACGCCCAGTGGCCGCCCCACGAACAGCCCCCACGGTAGCCCCTCTAATCACTCTCGCACTGCAGAATACAGGACTGAAGGCAAAAAACCTGCCACACTCTGAGCACAACTACTCCAGGCTGTCCCAACAGCACCAGTCTACGCAGGCACAGCAAAAATGATGGGTAGCCTCTCTTCTTATACCCCCCCAACCCGTTTTTTTTTTTAAAAACAAAGAAGAGTTGCAGGGGACCCAAGGGACTAGAGAGCAATCAGGGAAACGGGCTGTAAAGGGAAGGAGAAAAGGGCGTTTTCCCTGCTCCCACCGACACTCCACAAAAGGGACACTGGGAATCTAGAGAAGTAGCTACTGTCACCCTATAAGCAAAGCTTCCCATTGCACTAGGTAGCAAACAACTTCTACAGGTGAGACAGATACTCCTTTTTAATGTTTTCGAAGCCCAGGGGACCACAGAGCAATAAACGAGGATAAAGGTGAGGCTAGATTACAGGGAAGGAAGGCCATTTAAATTAGATACCATCTGATGTCTAAGTTTGGAGTTTTGATAAAGGGGTGAGGATGGAGATCAACATTTCCTTGCAACTAAGGTGTAGCCACAACAGTACAAATTCAAACCACCTGTGTTTTGCAGCTCCTGCTCCAGACTGCAACTGTGGTCTTTCTCTACGCTCATTGCTGCATCCCAAGGTGCCCTGGGGTGTAACTCCTCCCTGCTCCACCCCACACACCTTTCCCAGAACCTAAAGACTGAAGGCCAATTAAGGATACCAGTTCCATTAATCACCCAGGCCATCCTCCGTTGTAACGGAAGTCAGTCTTGACCGATCTAGACAGGTCGAGAAACAGGACTGCACTATTCTTCATGTCAGTCAAGCTCATCTAGAGGCCAATTCTGTTCATTGCCTCCAGCCCCTTGTTCTCTCTTAATTGTAGGGCTCCAAATTATAGCATTATAATTCATGGCTCCCTAATTAAAGCTGTCAACAGCCCCATTTTAAAGCTGGGAAATACATAGCACCTGCTCTCTAGGAACCCTGTGCCAACGCTATGGGGTGGTGGTGGTGGAAGGATTATTTCAAGGGGAAGGTAGTGGCTAGTAGTCTTAATATTTCTGGGGGAAATGCCTAATTCCAAAAGCGTCGATGACAGTAAAGATACTTGAGGGCTAAGTAACTGGGAAAAAGACACACTTTGACAGGCCTGGGGGAAAAGAGTCTGGAAATCTCCAAGAAGGGACAAGAGTGTCTGGCATCAGGATGGGATTACAGCCTTACGGCTTTTGCTGCTCTCCCAAGCACCTGAAGTAGAGAAGCTCAAGCAAGACAGCCCCTTTCAAAGCTGCAAAAGGCCCAAGCTGGTAATCCTATGAGCAGCTTTGCGGGTCTTGGTAGGGCAAGGAGAATGAAAGGAAGGACATAGCCCCTGAACCTTTCCTCTGGTTCATACTGTGGGGTCTACCCCGCTAAGGCTGAAAGCAGAGGAAGTGCTACCAAGTGGAGCTTTTCCAGGATGGGTCAGACACGAGCTTTGCTTATCAATGGAGCCACTCCTGTCACAGCCAGGGCTTCGGGAGGAGGATATCAAAGCCAACAGGGAAGAGGTGTCTTTGCCTACAAACCTCAATATGTCAGAGGGAAAGGTGGGAATCTCTCAATATGTCAGAGGGAAAAGTCCTAGCCAAGTGGACACACTGGTTCTTCCCAGTTAGTCAAGTTAAGAGGACCAGCTCTGGAAGGGAGGAGAGGCTGGCCTCATGACCTTGCCTGAGAAAAGCATGTGTGGGCTGAGTCAACAATAGGTAATTGGATTGTCATCACAGGCCCAGTTCCACCATTGGAAGAGCCCAGGTTTTCAGCAGAGCAATCAGGGCTGCCTGACAAGCCTGGAGTGGGGGAAGATCCAATAGCAGAGCTCAGGTGGACATGCTCACGAAGGGAAGAAGATGGCTAGTTTTCCATCATCCTTTCCTCACCCCCCCCCCCATAACAATTCCCAGCTTTCTGCTATCAAATCCAAAGTGAACCTGTTGTGAGGAAAATGGAGGTAGTGGGGTGGCAGGCTGGGCTGGACAACATAGTAGTCAGTAGTGCTTTTTGGGGTGAGGAAGTGCTTTACACCCAAATAACCTTATATTGAAAAGCCCCATAGTGAGGAGATAGATGTTTGTTGGGAGATAAGGTAACCTGGCCACCAGCTGCTCAGGAGGTGACAGACCTGAAGGAACAGGTTGACTTTAGGACCTGATGCTCACCAAGTTGCCCATGGGTACTAAGATAGCTACAGGGTGTCACAAGGAAGACATTCACCTTCTGTCATCCCTAACCAACTCCTCTGTGGGGGTTGGACAAAGGGTATCAATGGAAAAAGAATCTAGCTGGGCAGAAAGGCTCAATCCCCACCGCACCTGTTCCCAGGATTATAGCAAATCTCATTATCAAAACCCAAGTTGACTCTCCTCAGGAACGGTGGAGCGGGCCCTCAGCCAGCAAGCAGGAACACAAGCAGGCCGTCTGCCCTCTCACGCTGATGCTGTACCCAGGCGTGCCAGCCACTCTTCACGTTTGCGTTCCAGAGCATGTAGGAAGCTCTGGACACGTTCCTCCCGTCCTGATGAGCGTTTGTGCAAGAGAATGCGCCGAAGCTGGCTGTCCCTGCCAGGCCCACAGCCCTCCCGGAGCAGCTGCTCTGTCACTGCGGCCTGGTCACTCTCCAGCTGCTGTCTCTTCCGCTCCTCCACATACATCTCTCTGGCCTTCTGCCGGAGATAAGCAGGGGAAGGGGATCATGGATAAGGTTCAAGTAGGGGAGAGGAATGAGTAGGGTGGCTGCCCTAGACAAGGGCAAGAGGTGAGAGCAGGTCTTGGACTTAGGGTGACCTGGGAGGTGGTGAAGCAGAGAGGGGATCAGGTGAGATAAAGACAAGTGCTAGGGGCAGCTTAGTGACGCTGGAGAAAACCTCCACATGCCTACTTACACCTCGGAGGACATCAGCAGGGAGACCCAACAGTGAAGAAGGGGAAGTGCCACACAACTGGGGCTGCTGAGGAGCTGCCTTGATTCCCTCTGTGCATCTGCTCGCCTCTTCCCAATCCCATCTCTGCCTGTTCAATTCAAACTCAGCCTTCAGGCACCACTAGGCAGCAGTTAAACAGCCCTTCAGATACACAATCCCCCTGCTACCGTATTATTGCCTTATTTTACTGATAAGGAAGTAAGGTTCAGATAGGGTAGGAGATTTGTTCAGTGTCAGCATCCTGGCTTTCAAGTCCAGGGCTCTTCTGACATCACACTGCTGTTCTATGAAGCTCCAGTCCCAGTTCTTTCCTTTTTCTGAAGTCTCCTAGAATTGTGTTCACACCTCTCTTAGTATGCTTATTGCATCATCTCCCCTACTAAACTACAAAGTCCATTCTGGGGGGAGGGGAGGGGAGGGGAGGGAAGAGGAAACAGGCATTTATTAAGCACCTACTATGGACAAGGCACTGGGCTAAGTGCTTTACAAGAATCTCATTAGATCCTCACAGCAACTCTGGGAGGTCAATGCTATACTCATCCTCACTTTACAGATGAGGAAACTGAGGCAAATGGGGCTAAGTGACTTGCCCAGGGTCACACGGCTAGGTAGTAAGGGTCAGGCTGGATTCAAACTCGGGTCTTTCTGACTCCAGGCCCTCCGCTCTGTGCGCTACGGTACCACCAGCTGCCTCTCAGGGCAACGATAGCTTCTTTCTTATCGGATCATCGTTGAATCCCCCATAGGAGAGACAAAAAACATGCGGCCCACAACACTCCTTAGTTTGGCCTTGTCTCATTTTAATGTGTTGCTACACTAATAAAAAAAGAAACATACAAACACATGGTTTTCTAAGTGAATACGTGACCAGCAGGATTCTTGTGTACAGATTCCAGTTTCTGAGTTTGCCGCCACTCACTGCTCTCTATTGCTGAGCACAGGTGCCATCTCAGACTCATGGAATGTCAGAGAAGACACCTTAGTCTAACCCCCTCATTTGGCAAGAGAACACCAAAGCGTGGCTCTCTTGGATTCCAGGTGTGATGTTGTTTCCATTAGGCAGAGCCTTTGCCTTGAAGAAGGTCAGCTAAGATTTGTTAATCAAATGAACTCTTCTGGTATTTACTGTCTATATCACTTATTGTGGCTCCCTACTAGACTGTAAGCTTGTTGAGGGCAGAGACTGTGATTTATTCACCTTTGTACTCCCTTCAGTGCCTGGCAAGTGCCTAACTGGAGTATGAACACCACACAGAAAGTTTAAATGAGATCCTGAAGCCCTATTTGTCCATACCACCCACCTCAGCATTCACATATTTAAAAAAAAAAGTATAACTGGACTGAACACTAGATTATAAACTCTTGGGAGCAAGGACCATATTAAATTATATTCTTGGCTTGCCCAAGCCAATACACATAATAAACTTCTGAGGTGGGGACCGGACTATACTTCTATCTCCCAAATGGCCCTGAATGATGTAAACTGAATACATACTTTGTGTTAGATGGATAGTATTCAGTATTCTCCAAGGTGTGGCTAGGATGTCTTTTGGAGCACAGACTGGGGACTCAGGTCAAGGCCTGGCATAAGTGAACAGAGAGCCCTCCTGGGTCAGAACCAAGACCCTACTGCCATCCAAGCATTCACCTGACAATCTGACAGTCATAGTGTCTCACTCCATCAAACCCGACACACACAGAAAACTAGTTGTTAGATAAACTACCTTCCTTCCCTCCTTTTCTAATCAACTTTCCTCATTCAGAGTTTCCCCACTATTTCACTTAATCTTGAGAACACTCTCCATTAGGTGACTTGGCTGAGATAACACAGCTAGTAAGGGTTGGAGCCAGACCATAATTAAATCTTCTGAGGCAGCTCTAGGTGTCCAAACAGATCAAGATTTGATTTCAAATCCTACCTCAGACTAGTTATGGGACCTCTCTGTTTCCTCATTTGTGATGCGGGGACAAAAAGCACCTCCCTCAGAGGGCTGTTCAGAGGATCATGTGGGAATATATGCAAAGTGCTTTGCAAACACTATAGAGCTATATAAATGCTAGCTATCTCATCATCACCATTATTTTGGAACAGCCAACGTTCCATCACAGAGCCATGGATTTATAGTTCAAAGAGACCTTGAAGGTCAGCTAGTTCAACACTTTTATTTCAGCTCCAAAAAGGCTGATGTGTCCAAGGGCAGACAGGTACTAAGTAGCAAGGCCAAAATTAGAATCTGGGTCCTCTGACTCCAAATTCATTGCTCTTTCAACTAACCATGCAGCCAAGAGCTCAACCAAATCTGTCCCCTGACCTACCTGTCCGAATCTTTGCAGCTTTTCTGACCCATCTATAATGTCCTTCCCATTTCTGTTTTTATATCCCTGGTGCCTCACAGTGTCTGGTACACACAGGCACTTAAACATGCTTGTTGGTTGACTGATTGGCTCTATTTACTTAGCGACTGATCCATGATATTTACATAGAACTGCAGAACTTTTTAAAGAGTTGGAATGGTCCTTAGAGGTCCACTAGTCACCCTGCCTCATTTTTTAAGAGAAGGAAATGGAGGCCCAGAAGGATGAGGTCACAGATTGGACACGACGTCTTTGAGTTAGAAGTTGGTGAGCAGAGCTGGACTCAAGAGGACACAAAGGACCTGCCTGGTAGTTTATTGTCATTTAAACTTTTTTGCACTTAAGGAAATAGCTAAATGCCTCTGCCTCCTTCAGAAAGAACAGGATGCCTACTCAATCAGGCACATCTTGGACATCAAGGTTTTACCGAGAAGCTCTTATCACAACTTCTGGGCCAACAGGCCTTCCAGGTCACTGTGCTCTGAATGACTGGCTATTCTGCACCAAACTCATCCCAAAGAAAGCGGGGAGCCAATAACCAAAGAACTGTATGACCAGCCTTGTGCTGGGGAGGGGATGATGCCTATGTGAGCCACGTTACATCTAAGGTGCAAAAGGTCTTGTTTTAGGGATGTGGCCCATGGTCAGATCAGTGCAGCTCCTACAGCTTCATGAATTAAGGAGGAACAGCAGTATAAAAAGGGCACTGAAGAGATCATAAAGAACTCTGCTCTGGTGGCTCCTGGCAGATATGTGAGCAATCTAGCCCCTCTCATATTTGGTTTCTGTTCAATGCATCAAAAGATATTTGGCCAGGCAGCTTGGTAATTTCCCCTTCATAAAATCATTCTCAGAGGTTGATGACTGAGCTCAAAACCCCTAACCTCCATAAATGATCCCTTATCAATTAAACTATCACAATAGGCTCTGTTCCAAGTCCAGCTTACGGCATACAGAACAATGACCTACTAACCGGTGTGATCTCCCAGTGCGTGTCATTTCTACTTCCAAGGCGCGCTCATTTTAGGGCTGCAGCCTACATTTACACTGAATACTTTTTCAAATGTGAGAGGCAGGGTATAAAATACAAACTATATAAAATTACAAGTCAAGAGAGCAGGTTCTGATCCTGCTCTGCCACCAGTGCACTTGGTGACTTTGGGGAAGAGATGCCCCTGCTCTCAGTCTGTTTTCTCCTCTAGAAAACGAGAGGAGGGGCAGGAGTGAGTGATGTTTGCGATGCCTCCAGATCTGAGCTGCTGGAAGCCCGTGATATTTGCAGCTGGTTCACCCCCGAGTTTACAATCCTTGATGAAGAGTTACCAAAGTTCCTTCTCCTCTGTGCACAGAAACGAATGTGGTGAGAAGCTAACGCAGATCTGTCTGAAGGCTCCTCCCCTTCCCTCCTCTGTGCCGACGGCTGTGCACCTCGGGGCTTTCTCAACGCTCGCCTAGATGGCCCCACTGGCTTCTGCTCAGCTCCCTGCCTCCTCCGGTGCTTTGAGTTCATGGAACACCTGCTCAGACGGCCTTTCTTGCTCACTTCTCTGAGGCCTTGCTAATCTCAAAGCCCAGCTCAAGCTCTGCTTTCTTCACAAAGCGCCCTGATCAACTGAGCAAGAAGTGATCTTCCTTCCAAATCCTTCATCACTTATTTTCACTTTACAGAGGAAGAAAGTGAGGCCCAGATTGGAAAGCTTACCTTTCCAAGGCTACACAGCGAGTCAGCGGGAGACTTGGGAATAGAACCTAGGTGTCCTGACTCTCTTTTCCACATGTAATCTATGCTATTTAAATGGTTCACGAGCAAAAGTGGCACCTTGTTCTCTTAGATTCAGGTTTCACAGAGTCCCTCACACTGTTCTGTATCTCTTTGTGAGCACAAGTCATTTCACAATCAGATTCACAACCATTTTACAACATATAGGCAAGGACGACTTGAATTTTCTTTGTATTGGAGGTAGAGTTGTGGAGAGAGTATTAATACTCACTGTCATGAGAACTGGCTTGTTCCTAGCTCTGACAATAAATGGATATCTCCTGACAAGTCAGTTAATCTTTGGGCCTCGATTTTCTACTCCATAAAATGGGGAGGGTATGTGAAAGGCAGTGCATTGTAATAGAGAGCTGCCCAGGAATCAGGAAGACTTGTGCTCAAGTCTTGCCTTGCTTATATATTAGTGATATTATCATGGCCAGGCCCTCTAATGTCTCAGGGCCAGAGCTGTCAATCTGCTGTGTTAGAGGGAGTTTCCGTACCACACATTCCCTGCAAGGATAAAATCATAGGACTGGACCAAAAAATCCCTAAAAAACCCTTCCTATCAATCAGAGGGTTGTTGCGATAAGAACACCTTTGAAACACTCAGATGCTTTACAAATGTGAGTGATCGCTGCTGTTCTTACAGTTAGGACTGTTTCGTCCCCTCACTTCAGGAACGGTCCTAACGATGGAATGTTTTTCATTTGTATCTGCCACTGCTGTTCTCCAAAGGCAGCATGGCATGATGAACAGGGCTGTGCCATGTGTGAGGGCCAGGGACAGTTGGGGCACAACCCACAAGCAGGAGATGCTCATGACCTCTCCCCCCTGAGGAGGGTGCTGGACAGGTAATACTATCTACATGTTAGGGAAGAGGAAAACTGCTTTAGAGAGGCAAAGTGGCAACTTTCCGAAGGCACAGGTCTGCTGAGGGTGAGCCCTCTGATTCTTGGGCCAAGATTCCTGCATTCGACCTCCATATCCACAGTGTGACTGTAGATACCCTTAATAAACATCTTAACTGATTGAGCTCACAGGTAACTTTTCTGAGAGTCAACCAACACATCTTTACAGGGCCAAGAACAAAATAATGGCCCTGGAGAGCAGACAGCCAATTCCCCCTCCCCAAATCCAGTCAGGACACCTCAAAGCTCTTGTGGCACACACGAAACCCACAGTCCACTGACTGTCGTCCTGTCAGGTCAAGGTAAGCTGGCCAAAGCTACTGGTAGATGCCGAGTCTAGACTACTGCCTTACTAGTTTTAAGGAGGAATGATTTCTTTCTGTATTTTGTTTGCTCCGGGAAACCCTGCCAGGTGGTACCCAAGTCCTGGCTACAAAACCGGGCTGGTTAATGGATTACATTGCATGCCTAGCACCTGTAGGGTCCTGATCTGGGGCAGGGGTGGAGGGAGGAAGAAATTCCACAAGCCATAATTGTTGCCACAAAGCCCATGTTCCTTATTCACCCAAAAGCAAGCTCCATAGGCCTCCCTTACTCAAAGCCTGGCCTTAGCCTCTGTTTTAGATAGAATTCTAATTAGCCAGATTATCTAATCTTTCCAGCCTATAGCAGATGTGAAGCAGCAAATCAGAAAAGACGCAGACTGGTGCTAAATGCAGGCAGAGTGACCGCACAAGGATGACTTTAAGTCATCAAGAAGGGTTAAATTATGTACAGTATACTTTAAGAAGGCAGGAAAGCATGTAATGTATTTTAGGGCAATTTCCACGTAAAAGATGGTTAAATGAAAAGGTTCAGCTCTTAAAGAGGTAAGCTTTAAATAGGTGGAAAGAACAGTTGGTTCCCTGTGATACTCAATAAATGAGGCCTTATTGTACTTTCTTCACATTTGAAGGAGACAGTTGTGAGGCACACTGAAGAAGGGCCCCAAGTTCTAGTATTCTGGGGCTCACTGAACAAGGCCAAGCAGCATGATGTTGGTCCTGAGCCTATCCCTTTATGGACCATTGCTTGGACCAGAGTCTGAATTACACAGAAGCCACTGCACCCACCCCCTCCCTGGATATTACAGAAGGTACAGCAAATACAACTGCAAGGCCTAGAAAGACTGAGGTTTTGTTCGAGAGCTGCTGCTCACTGATGTTTTGTGTGACTCAGACCTCATCCACCATGGAAACACTGTCTGCAGAGCTCAGACAGCAGAGGGCCAGGGTGCCAGCAAGCCTCCTTCATGGGGGTAGAGGAGGGCTCTGCGCGTAGACATCCTCTCCGTCTCCTCTTTCCTTGCCTTTTACCCAGGCAGATTCTGGGGCTCTTACCTGTAACATGCTGTGGTTCATCTGGAACTGCAAGATGGCTTCACAGAGGTTCCAGAAGGAATATTCTGGCCAAAGAATGGGCTGGAACACCAGGCAAGAGTGAGATGTCTAGGAGGGGTGGGCAGAAAAGGGAAAAAGATAAGCATGCCTCAAGCATTCTGCTTGTGAGACCTCCCTATCACTCCCTGACAGCCCAGCCCCAGGGGGTGGGACATGAGGGCAGATGCTGAGAAACCTTGGGGAAAGGAAGATCAGAGCAGTGTGATGGCCAGACTGCCGGACTGTGAGTCAAAAAAAAAAGGCTTGGATACAAATCCCACCTGATATTCACTTGCTTTGTGACATTGGACCAATCCCTTCATCTCTCTACCTTCATGTTTGACCTGTAAAACTAGGACACTACTAGATAACACAGTAGACCAAAAGAGCCAAAGGGTCTTGAGTTCAAATCCCACCTCGGACACCCGCCAGCTATGTTACTCCGGGTGAGTGATTTAGCTCGTGTCTGCCTCAGTCTCCTCATGTGTAAAATGAGCATTACAATAAAACAAGCATAACCCCTTCAAGGTGGTGGTGAAGCTCCAATGAGAGAACATGGCAAGTGCTTTGCAAACCTTCATGTGCTCCATCGCTGCTGCTCCTTAACAGTGCCTGATTCACAGAGGGGCTGCCAAGCCTGGCAGCAAGCACATCCTCAAAGCCCTCTGTGGACTTGTAAGTGCTGCTCTAAAGCCAGAAGGAATTGTAGACGTTATCTAGTCCAAAATCCTCTCATGTTTCCTGAATGGGATTCATAGTCACTAAGGCATGCAGTCATGGAGAAGTTTTCCTCTCCAGTGGGAGCCCATTTCATTATTAGACAGTTCTCTTCACTCTCAAATTGAGCCACAAACTGACCATGATTCCCACTTGTTGGGCACAGCCTTGCCCTCTATTATATGAAGGCTCCTCAAAAACTCTCAAAGACGGTGATCATATATCTTTAGGTTCAAGGCTCTCAGTTCCTTCGGACTGTTCCTCATATGGTTTCTAGACTCCACCCCCTCGAGCACCCTCTTTTTTCTCTTCTAGACTCTCTCGCTTGTTAACCCCACTTAAAATGTGGCTACTCTGTCTGAACACAACAGCCCAGATGTGACCAGCACTGAGGAATGTGGGCCTATCACTTCCTATGACTGGATACCTACTTCTATTAAGGCAGCTCAAGAGTGCATTAGCTTACTACATGGTCTTCTCATCAAAGTCAGTGAAACCCGACCCCCCCCACACACTCTTTTTCACTTGACCTGCTGCCAAGAAGACTTCCCCCACAGCTTGTACTTTGTTTTGTGGTTAATCAGCTCTGTTGACAAGGACCACTGCCCTCAATGTCCAGCTGGGCCCCAGCAACAATGTGTATGTGCGGGCAATAGTTCTGAAGTCAAACAGAAATGATTTCCACTGACAAGAGTGAATAGGGATAAAGTCGAGTTGCACAAAGTCTATGTCCCAGGCTGCACCCCTCTAGTAATATTTCCAGCGTTGTACAGTGAAAACACCACCATCTCTGAGAGTCAGAGAAGCAGGGTTGGAATCCCCTCCTTCCATGTTTATTCTAGGTATGCACACCACTTCAACTCCCTGGGCCTGATCCCTCATCTCTAAAAATGAGGAGTTTGCTTCTAAAGTCCCTTCAGGCTCTAAGCCCATGATCCTAACACCACCATGAGGCAGCTTTGGTTTTCCTCCTTGTGACTTCAGCTACCCTCCCCAACACAACATAGGGAGAGTCATAGGTATGAGGGAGAAGGAGAATAGGCCCCTCACCGTGTAGATGAAGAGACAGAAAAGATCATCAGCTACACAGCCTAAGGCCTCCTTTATCAGACTGTCAAACGTTGAGAGAAGAGACTGCACTCTCTAAGCTTCTCACTTTTCACACATTCTTCCACAGATCCTTGTAGTACAGACTGGAACAACACACAGTCTGTTCACTCTTCTTATATGAGAACTCTTCAAATATCTGAAGAAATCTATCATGTCTCCCTCAAGTTCTCTGGGGGAAAATTCCTTCACTAATTCCTCAGATTCCTTACCCTTAGTTTCTAGTTGTTAAAATCACTCTTTTTTTTTGAGGGGGGAAGGCAGGGCAATTGGGGTTTAAGTGACTTGCCCAAGGTCACACAGCTAGTAAGTGTGTCAAGCGTCTGAGGCCAAATTTGAACTCAGGTCCTCCTGACTCCAGGGCCGGTGCTCTGCTTACTGTGCGACCTAGCTGCCCCTAAAGTCGCTCTTAAAGAAGACGCCCAAGTTGAAAAGATGTGGTCTGGGCAGAGTTAAGTGTAACGATTATTTTCCTTGATTCCTCCTAACGGCTAGGAGGAATTAGGAACAATTTCTCTGAGAGGCCCTCTGTTCCTCCATAGGTCCATTCTTAAAAAAAATCCTTCACTTGGCCCAGCCATTCACATTAGCCTCTCCTTTAGGAGTGTCTTTTAAAAGCCATAGGTTTTTATCTCTCCTTGGCTTTCTCCTTAAGAAAGGTAGTTGCACTAGATGCCTAGACCTTCTCTCCTCTAACTCGATTCTAAAACCGCTTCCAACTGGCCTTTGACTGAAACTACTTTTCTGAAATTGCTGTCTCCAGTTACCAGTGATCTCTTAATTGTCAAATCTAACGGCCTACTCTTAATGCTCATGCTTCTTGACCTCTCTACAACCTGCCTGACCTGGTCGATCACCCTCTCCTGGACAATCTTTTCTCTAGGTAGCCATGACACTGCTCCCTCTTGGTTCTCTGCCTACTCCTCCTCAATTTCCTTTGCTGAATCTTCATCTAAGTAACCTCCGCTAACCTGAGGCAATGTCCTGCGCCCTCTTCTCTTCTCCCTCCATGCTATTTCGCTTGCTTTCAGCACTTAGCAGTGGTTCAATTATCATCTCTATGTAGCTGTCTCCTAAGCTTTATTTCCTGACCTAAACTGGCTCCAGAGCTCCTGCAATACTATCTGCCTTTTGTCCAGCTTGAATCGAATATCTTGTAGGCATCTCAAATTCCACCAGTCCTAAACAGAACTCAGTATCTTTTTCTCCAAAGCCTCCCCCCTTCCCTATTACTGTTGAGGATGCCACTGTCCTCCCCTCATCCAAGCTGCCGTCCTTCACTCCTCACTCTCCCTCACCCCACACATACAAACTGTGGCCACATCCCGTTTCTACTTTCACAACATTCTCTGTATAGAAGTCTCTCTATTTATATAGCCACCACCTCTAAGAAGGCCCTCATTAACTTTTGCCTGAACTACTGCAATAGCCTTCTGATGGTGTCCCTGCCTCAACTCTCTCCCTATTCCTGTTTCTCTTCCATTCATCTGTCAAAATGATTTTTCTAAAGCACAAGTCTGAGGAGGATTCGACCAGCTGGAAGAAATTCTCTCAGGAAAGAAATTTAATTAGCAAAACTTACTCCTCTGGTTCTAACATCCAGAGTCACACAGTGTAATATGTAAACCAGTTGCCACTAGAGGTACAAATGATTTTTTGCATGTTGTTTATATGGAACAAATGATCATAGTAGTTTGGGGATGAGGACACGACTGGGGATGGTAGTGGGGGTGGGGGGTGGGGGAAGAGGGGTTTTGGATTATAGGAAGCTAAGACAACAGTGGTGCCGTTAAAAAAAAAAGTTCACAATGTTTTAAATAAATGAATTCCAGACTCAGAGCTGGAAGGATTCTTAGAAGCAATTGAATCCAACCTCTCATCCAGCATTGGAATTCCCTTCCCAGGATCCCTGTATGACAGATGGTCATTCCGTCTTGGCTGGAACACGTCTGTCGACAGTTGGATGTGAAAGGAGGAGAGCTGCTTTTGGCCGTGGCTCTGCCACATGCTACGCCTTAGGCTCCGCAGACTTTGTTTCCTCGTGTATAAAATGAGAGATTTGGTCTCCTATGTGATTTCCAAGGTCTCTTCCAGTTGTAAAAACCATGATCTCTCAACTAAGGTAAGAGAAAAGTGAAGTGTCCCAGATGCTTAGGGGGCATTACAGAAGATGACAGATTGAGAGCTAAAAGGGATGACAGAGATGGATCATCAGGTTCAAAGCCCTCATTTTACAGAAGACATCTTCATCTGTAGTGCTAGCCTGTCACGCTTATTAGGCCATGAACTTCATCAGCTGTTGCCTGGGAGTCCCAGTGTGATGTGCCCCTGAATGCAGTGCACATGGGCTTAAATCCTACCTCTGAGGCTTAGAGCCTGTGACACTCACCCTGGAGACTAAGGGGCCTCATCTTTACAAGAAGGGGTTGGAGTAAGTGGTCTCTGGGGTCCTTTCCTGCTCAAATCTAGTATTCCTGAGGGGCAGATCCATGTACCTTTTTAAATGTATAAAACTGAACATAATGCTCTAGATATGTTATGACCATGGCACAGTATAATGGAATTGCTGCCTTCCTAAAAGATTTAAGATGATCTCTCAAGACTCCTAGTTACTACATGTGGTACTATGGGACAGCGCTAGTCATAAGGAAGGTCTTCCTTTTATCCACCCACATCCAACTTCCCTGGCCAATATATGCCCTAACTTGTCAAGAGGGTGATAAGGAGATTAGAGGCCTTTAAAGTAGAGGATGGAGGCTGATGAAGGGACTCCTGCCTTGGTCTAGATGAGCTAGGGTCTCTTTCAATAAAGACTTTGTCCTGACCTCCAGAGCCGAGATTTTTCTCCCTTTCACACACTGGGCCTTCCGCTATCAAACGACTAAATGTGGGCCCTTTTCCTACAAGCTATCTTTACTTTAGGATAGATGTTCCCAGTTCATACAATGGAGTTTTCATAAGACTTCAATTGTCTTCAATACAGTCCAATACATCAATATGGTCTCTCTTTTAAAATCCAGCAGCCAGAGCTAAACACAATACACGGGTTCTGATCAGGGAGGAATACGATGGGACCAATCTGGTTCCCAATGTCACATATTCTGAGAGCATGATGGCACAGTGGAGAGCCAGTCTGGAGTTAGGAAGAAGCGGGTCCCACCTCTCACATACTGATGTGAACAATTCATTTAATCTCTTGGTGTCCTGGGCAGCTGAGACTATAAATTGCAGATCAGCTGCCAAGGTGCACTGGTCGAGGGAATTTCCATACAAGGAAATCCAGGCTGGATAAGAAAGATTAAAAAAAAAGACAATCCCAATATATATTTATGCGCCCTGTACACACCTGGCTCTTATAACTCTCTCCAGATAAGGAATACTAACAAGGAGAAGGGAATGAGATGAAGTCTGTCCTGCTATTTGAGGAATATCTTTTCTACCTCATAGCGTCAAGGCTCAATCATTGTACACAGATCTGTCACTAGGAAGTCTATAGATGAAAGGGACTCCCCCTTGCCAAGCTCAACCCCTTTACATGGGCACCTGATCACATGCACTCCCATTTTCTCCAGCAGACTTGCATCCTCAATCGTGCACCTCTCAAATATGCATCCTCTCCCTGCCCATGGTTCCTTTCTACTGCCTTCAAATATGCCCAAGTTTTCTCTTGGAGGAGCAAACTCCTATTGCCTCTTATTTGTCTCCTTACTCACACCCTGGGCTCTTGCAATATGGCATCCAAACTCATATCTCAACTGAAACGACTCAAAATAAAGCAGTTACTATTAGCTTCCTATAATGACCAAATCTGAAGGTTTTTTTCTAGGCCTCATCCTGCTGCCTTTGCCATCAATGACTACGCTTCTCCTCCTGGAGACTCTCCCTTCTCTGGACTTTTGTGACATTAGTCTCTCCCACTTCTCCTCCTAGTCTGACTGTGCCTTCTCATTCTCTTTTGCTGACTTATAACGCTTCCTAATCACGGGGACTTCATAATATCCTGTCCTACGCTATTCTCCCTCTACTCATCAGCTTCCACTGATCTAACTACCAGCTCTATGTAGATGACTCCCAGATCTCTATCTCCAGCTCCAATCTCTCTCCTAATCTTCATCCTACATCATCAATTCCCTACTGGGCATTTCAAATGGGATTCCCCAGATATACTTTAAATGCAACACAGCTGAAATGAAATTCATTCTCTTTCCCCCAGACCCTCCCTTCTCCCAAACTTCCCATTTCTGTCCAAGGCATCACCATCCTTTCAGTATCCCAGGTTTATAGTCTCAGCATTCTCCCAGATTCTCCCTTACCCCACAAATCCAAGCAGCTGCTGAATCTTGCTCTTTGTACTTCCACAACATTCCTTGTATCCAACCCCTTCTCTCTACTCCAAGCTCCCACCTGACTTTAGATCCTCATCACCTCAACTAGATTATTACAACAGCCTCCCATTTTCTGTCCATTCTACACACTGATGCCAAAGTACTTTTCCTTAAGCACAGATATGACTATATGACTCTCATACTCAAGCAATGTCAGTGGCTTCCCATAGCTTCTAGGATAAAATATAAACTCCTCTATTTAGCTTTTAAAATCCTGACACCATCTGACCTCATCCCATCTTTCCAGTCTCAAGGGACATTACTCACAAGCTTAATAAATTGAGTCAATTTCCCCAACTGTAAAAGGAGATGTCTGGCTCAACATCTGCAAGAAACGAGTATCGGGGGCACAGGAAAGTGTCTGACTCTAGAAGGACTTTCAGACTTGGATACAGTGGTTAGGTCTTCTAGGACTAGGTGCAGATATGCCTGAAATTGCTCCTACCCAACTTTGGCATTTAACCCCTTATTCAAAAAATTTAGCACATGCTTTTTGCTTGGCACTTGAGCACTACGGATTTTAAAAACTGCATTCCAAAAAGCAATAAATAGCACTTAATTTTTAGAAGGACATTAACAAGTTGAAGTATATTCAGGATGATGAGGGAATTCAAAAATAGGCCCCATGAGGTTCAGCAAGTCAATGGGAGATATCTAGTCTAGAGAACAGAAGACTTGGGAATGGACCTCTCTCAGTCTCTCTTATGCGCATGCACACACACACACACACACACACACACACACACACACACGCTACTAACTACTACATTTTAAGTGCCTACTGCAGGCAGGCTTTTGTACTGTACTCTCTACAAGTGAATGAAGTCCTATCCTGTGCATAAGGCTTTCAATTTGTTCTGCTCAGCCCTCCATGGGCAGGACTAGGAATAATGGGAAGAAGCAGATTTAAGATGAATTTAAGGAAAAACTACTGATGATTAGTTATCTCAAAGCATAACGAGCCACTTCAAGAGGCTGCAAGTTCCCTATAACTAGAGGTCTTCAAGCAGGTTGGGTATGTTGAAAGGAAAGGTTCATGCTTTGGGTTTGGACTGGACTTGGTTACCTTTGAGGTCCCTTCTAGCTCCAATTCTGTAACCATCCCAGCTTCTCTCTATGGTTCCACCAGGTAAGGCAGAGAGAGGGGATGAGGTCCTGGGAGGAAAAACATTCTCTGGACCTGTTAGCTTCCTTCTTGTACTCTCAAGTGTTAGGGGCATGGGACCCTTGGAATGACTGATTCGTCTAATCATTTCTACCACTTCTGGTCAAAGATATGGCTGAAGGATACCTACCTGCCAGAGCAAGAAGTCACTCAGCCTCACTTCCCCCGAAGTCCGTATCAGGATGTCAGGATTGGGGGAGTTGTTGGTATAGAGACACTTATCGAGTAGAGACTCTGACACATCACTAAGTGAAAGAAAAGAGACAGATACACATTCAGTAGTGAAATGAGTAGCCCTCCCAGACTTGGTGTTACACTTTCACTCTTCCCCCTGCCACTAATTCTAAGTAGGAACCCAGCAAGAAAGGAATCTGCATCCTAACTACCTCTCTGGCACAAAGTTTTCCTCAACCAAACGCAGAGGTTATGTAAAGGCTTCAATCACGAGGTTCCAACACTTAGCCACTCTAGTTCCCAGAATTACTTTGGCTTGGAATTTTGCTGGTGCCATTATATCTTGGGAGATTTGGAGGCAAAAGTCAAAGAATTTTGTCTGTCTTGATGGTGACTTTATCTGAGGAGTAGCTGTCTCAATCTCCCTCCCCTGCAGAATGGGGAAATCAACTACACTATTCTGAGGGAAGGAAATGTGCATTACTTAAAAACTCACCACCAGCCAAACACTGTGCTAAACACTTTGTAATCACTGCCTCATTTGTTCCTCACAACCACCCTAGGAGGTGGGTGCTATTATTATCATTTTACAGTTGAGGAAATTCAGGCAAATAAAGGTTAGGCGGCTTGCCCGAAGTCACTTCACTAGTGTCTGGGGCTAGATTTGAACTCAGGTCTCCAGACCTAGTGCTCTGTCATTGTGCTACCAGCTTCCCTCGGTAGAGCTTGGGTTCCCAGTCAATAGCTCTTGGGGTGGATCTTCAAGGTGGAGCCACCCAGAGGCCAGAAGACTTGGAGGTGCGTCCTTACTCTGACACTGACTAGTTAGATGCTGTGGGTTTCCTCATCTCCTGCTTTTTCTCATTTGTCAGATGGAGATAATCATTCACATACAATAGAGCTCATAGCACTGGGGATGGAAGTGCTTTGTATACTGTAAATTACTCTATAAAAAGAGCTAGTATTATTAGCACCTAAGAGATAAAAGACGAAGGCAGAAAAACCTGGAAAGACTTACATGAACTGATGCAAAGCAGAAATGAGAGAACACTGTTCACAGTAATAGCAATATTTTTCAATGATCAACTGGGAATGACTTAGTTATTCTCAATAATCCAATGATCTAAGACAACTCCTAAGGACTCATGAAAAATGCCATCCACCTCTAGAGAAAGAATTGATGGCGTCTGAATGCAGAATGAAGCACACTTTTTTAAATTTTTGTTTTTGGTTTGTTTTCTTTCACAACATGACTAATATGGAAACATGTTTTGCATGACTGCACGTGTATGGCCTATATCAAATTACTTGCCTGCCAAGAAGTGGGGGGAGGGAGGAAGGGATGGAGAGAATTTGGAACTCAAAACTTTAGAAAACACATGTTAAAAGTTGTTTTACATGGGAAAAAATAAAATATTATATTTTTAAAAAACAACAAAGTAGTTCTAGGATGAATGTTACAAAGAGAAAAAGGAAAAATATAAGCAGGGAAATGCTCAGAATAATGGGAACTCAAACTCCACAGGAACTGTTCCCAGTAATAACCTACACCTATAGAGTGATTTGGAAATCACTATGACTAAGATGATTCCAGAGTTATCATTAGGAAAGTATCGACCTAAAATGTAACTAATGTAAAAGTCACGTGGGAAATGGCTGTTGAAAAAGAAGGGGCCTATTGTAAACATAGAAGGCAAAAAGAAGAGGGAGAGTCAAGACGGAATACAGGAAAAGAAGGGAGACTGTTATACTCTGTCATTGTGTTTCCAGCACAGTCCAGGGGAAGACGACACAATCTAAAAGACGGGAATACTGTGATCTTTAAACTAATACACTGGTTTGCCAGGAACTTTGATGCCAGAGAGGGGAAACCCTGGAAGGTGGGGCAATGACAAGTCTAGAAAATGAAAATGTTTCGTTCTTGTTCTGCCTTGAATATTAGTAAATCGATCTCTTAGTACAAACTTAGCCTTGTATACTCTGTATTACAACTTAATCATCTGGAGGTTAACTTGAACATCTGAGTTTAGACCCTGGTAAGACCTGGATGCAACCTGTCACTCTCATTATCTACATCACTAGACCCATCTCTGAGAACTGTTAAGAAAACATGACATCAAAGTGCTCGGGACAGTCTGAATTAGGTGGGAAAAACAGTGGCCCAAGAGCCAGTTGACTGGGGCGCTTACTGCCCCATATGTTGTTTCCTCACCTGTAAAATAGAGAAAGCATGGTCTAGCAAAAAGACTGTTGGACTTGGGAGGGGCCTGGATTTCAATCAGAGCTCTTTTTGTTCATTTGGAGAATGAGATTCCCTAATCGCACACAGGCAGGAAGCCCAGCAGCCACTCTGGGCTCAACCCCATCCCCCAGAAGCTCTGACCTTCTGATCTGATCTGGATCAGCAGCCTGGAGGCCAGCTGCTCCTGGGGCTCACTGTCCTTGTGTGACACTTGGTATAGGACTCGGTGTAGACACCCACATTAAGGTTTAGCCTGACTGCCACTCTGAAATCTCAGTATCCATCAGCCTCAGCCTCCTCTAGCGGCAGGGATTACAGGCAGGTATCACCCCAACAGGCCCCAAGCTCTCACATTGAGGCTGGGTGACTCTGCTATGCCTGTTTTCTTACTTATAAAAAGGGGAGATTCATATTCAAGATACCTACTTCAAAATTTGGTCTGAGAAAAGTACTTTACAGTCATAAAAGCACCATATGCATAGGGGTTATTATCATTATTAATTTAAAACTGCTTTGTAAGCTCTAAAATCTTAAATAAAGATGAGTTCTTTGGACAGGGAAGAGTACCCTATAAAATACTGGGTCTCTGAAATCAGAACGGATACTTTTCCCATAGACACAAACTGAAATTCCTCTTGTAGAAATTTTCTACAAGAGTTATCAGTTAAAAAATCCTGGTTGGGAAGCTGGTGGCCGGCCAGGTTCTTACTATGAGAACTGAGACTGGCTTCTGGATCCTGTCCATCCTTGGCTGTCCAGGCTGATAGTATTTGTTAATTTCCCCAGCCTGGCAGAGCCTTGGGAGGCCCAAACTGCCTCCACTCCACAGGCAGCCCTGGAAGTGGCTTTCAGTGGAAGAAAACTCTAGTTTCCATTTCTCTAATATCACCTTTGCCCACAGCACTGGCATAGGGCTTTAGTGGAGAGCAAGTTAAGAGTATTAGTTATTAATCGTAATATCAACAACTTAAATTAGTAATCATGCCAACTGATCAAGATCCTTTCAGTCAGAAAAAAAAGTTCTGGCCCATGCAGCAGGCAGCCCAATGGGAAATATAACAATTTGTTTTGTTTGCAGTCAGATACCTGAATCCTGCTTGAGATTGGCTAGCAACAAAAAACAAAAGCAGGCTGTTCCCTCTGCATAGCACATTCCTATGTCAAGTCCATGGAAGGGATGGACCATCAGGCATGACAGAAGCAGGCCATGTTTTTCAATCTTAATGGCATTTACCTAACTCAGACTTCCAGAAACCTCCCTCCATGAGGGACATTGACTCTGAAGTGCACACCAGAAACCATGAGGAGACAGCCTCTCCACCAAACCTTGCCTCTGGTGCAGGCCACTGAGAAACCTCTTCGGAGGATACCTGTTGACCTAGTGTTGGAAGATGATGTTTTCTCATTAGTGGCTTTAAAGTGTCTTTACTTTCTTTCTTTCCTTTTTTTTTTGGAGGGGGGAAGGCAGGGCAATTGGGGTTAAGTGATTTACCCAAGGTCACACAGCTGGTGTGTCAAGTCTGTGGCTGAATTTGAACTCAGGCCCTCCTGACTCCAGGGCCGGTTCACTACTCACTGAGCCACCTAGTTGCCCCCAAATGTTTTTACTTTCTTGTAGTTTGGCTAGTAGTGAGGGTTGGGGACAAGGAAATACTGAAGGTAGTAGGTATAGAAACTTCAACCCAGAAGCTGGGCCTGTGAATTCAGAGCTGGAACCAAGTTGAGGATCAACCCAAACCTTCTCTTGCACCACCTTAGTCTGTAAGCTATAGGCTGCCAACCCTTGAACTCAGAGGCTGGCTGGGTGCTCCCCAGTCCTGTCAGTGTGACAGGGAAAACAAGCTGGAAGACTGGAATGATCCCAGCACGGGCTCATTCCCACCCCCAAATCACCACTGTGGGGGCAGTCAAGTCACTCAGTATGTTAGGTAACCAGGGCTACCTGGGATCCAGTAAACCTTGCTCTACTCCCCACGCCATGTCTTTCACAGCATTGCTGATTTCATGTCGGGATGTGTAGGCAAAGCAGACATTCAGGAAGCACCTGTAAAGAAGAACAGTTTTGTTCACTGAATCACTAAGGAGTCAGGGGAGGTTGGAAGTGGGGGTGAGGTAGAGCCTAATTCATAGGAGCCCTAATCTGTAAGAGTCACTTAAGTCAGCTATGAAAAATATTCATGTATCAGCAGCTAAACTTTGTTCACTCCCAAGAAAGAAAGGGAGGTCTCAAAATTCCAAACCAGACTTTAATTATCTTTTTGGTAACCTGAGAGGACACCCAGCCACAGTGCCAGAGGAAAGAGACAGGGAGATCCAGAAAGGAAGCCTGAGATGATCTGAACCTCTTCTCTTTTCTAGTTTACTTGGCTTTGCTCTTTGGAGGCTTAAACTGGGTCTTTGCTGAGGCTTCTATAATAGTCATCATTCTCCTTATGAGTCAGGGCTCAGGAGCCAGGATATGATGAGAATGGGGCAGGGAAATGTGCCTGGGTTCAGTGGATTTGTCCAATAGTCATTCTTATCTAAAGACAACCTGTCTTTAGTGAGTAGACCATTGGACTAGGAGTCCAGAGAAGCTGGACTGAATCCTTAATATGCCATATCCTAAACTATGCAATTTTGGACAAACTGCTTTCTATCTCTGGGCTTCTTGTTACTTTAGCTATAAACTGAGGAATCTGAGGGGGCTAGACTAGATTTCTAAATGGCCCTTTCTAACACCCAAGGATTTTGTCTAGTTTTTAATCCTGAGATTGCTCCCCATCCCCAACACACACACTTGGTCACCAATTATCTTTCATTTTGAGTCAGTGTGCTCTCTGGAAATTGGAAAGTAAGTTAATTGTTATAGCATAAACAAAGCAGAATTGGAAAAGCAAATCTTATGCAAAAGAAAGCCAAACAAATAATTTTTTGATTATCTAAACACTGTTCCCTTCTAAACCTGCAGAACTCCTTAGAGCTGTTCTACCTCAAATTAGGACTAGGGTGAAAAAAAGACCCCCAGGGGAATCAGTCTTTGGAGTAGAATCTACTGTCCTTCTTCCTTCTCTCACAATGAGAACAGGACATATTATAAAATGTGACCCCAGATCTCCTCTTCTCATTCCCTCAACAGAAAGGAGGGGAGCCCTGAACATCCCATGAGAAGCCTGTCTTCCAGTGACCTTAGAGAGGATCTGGCAGGGCTAGCCTGGCAGGGGAGGAAGAGGACAGGGAGAACCTGACTGGGACCCGGTCCCCCTCACTTGTTATAGTTTTGGGTGGCCTGAACAGCTTTTGCAATCAGCTCTTGGAGGTCGAGGGGCAACAGCTGAAGATCACCCAGGACACGGATACACACCCCATGTTTCTCCAGCTTCTCCCTGTGCAGAAATCAAGCCACAAAAATTTATGAAGCAATTAATAGGTACAAGCATTATGCTGACTAAGCACTAGAAACACAAAGAAAAAGCAAAAACAGTTTCTGCTCTCAAAGATCACCCATTCTGATACAGAAGACTACACGGGCACACATTAGTCCATATGAGATACACAATGGAGCAGATGGACAGTAACCTAAGAGGGAGAGGCATCAGCAACTGGAGGGCAGGGGGAAGGCGTCTAGCAGGTGGCATTTGAGCTCTCTTGAAGGAAGCTCCAGGAAGGGGTTTGGAACAGATGTACTTGTAAAATCACCTGGTGCTTAGAAAAAAATCTGGAGCCTGTTACTAAGTCACAGTTGCCCGTGTGTAGGTGATATTTTTCATATTTTGAATTATAATTACTAGAGTATTGTGCATTCACATGTGCTAGTACTGCACATCTACACATTGGACTTGAATTCCCCAGGCCTCTTTCCTAGTAATGCTTTGTATACAGTAGGCACTCCACCTCCTTTCCCAATTCTCTGATCTGATGCTTTTTCTCTTGCTCTCAGACAATCCCTTGCTGCTTAATGATCTTGGGCAAACCTTTTTCCCTCTCTGGGCCTCCCTCAGTGTCCTCATTGTAAGCTCTACAGTCCCCAGGAGAATGTCCAGTCCTGAGGAGCAGAACCTCGTTTGCATTTCATCTTGTTTCCCAAGCCATAGGACAGTGCCTCTGCACACAGCAGTTTTTTGTCTGTAGGACTAAGCCTGCAAGCTCAAGAGTAGAGACCACACTGCACTACTTTCAAACCTTCCCATGGGCCTAGCGCTCCTGCACAAACTGTGGGGCGGAACCGTATGAACTGAACGTGATACAGAGAGCGCATGGAGTCAGGTCACAGAGGAAGAACGCTGGGAATCAGGATCTATATCTTCCCAAGCATAGTGGAATAAATGAAAGACGGGCTATGAGTCCCAATCCTGCCATTAACTTTAGCTGTGTGACTTTTGGCAAGTCATTAACGTAAGCCTCAGTTTCCTTATCTGTGAAATGGGCAAGATATTTATAAAGCAGGATCAAATGAGAAAACAGGACCAAATGAAAAAATTTAAACGGAGCACTCTGCGAACCATAACGTGCTTTATGCCAAGTACTTTTATTATGATCTAAACAGCATTTCTCAAAGGAGAAAGGCACACCTAAAAACTGTTTCCCTCACCATAAGAACAGAAAGCACAAGTACAGGCACCAGACGACCCTTTCTGCTTGGTTACTGGGAAGGTTTCCAAATGAAAGGACTTAGCCACCTTTTATAAGATGATTTACTAACATCACTCTGTTAAGGGTGGCCAATTAGATCCAGGTCAAGGATCAGGACTGATACATCTTTTACAAAAGGTCAAATAAATATTTTTGGGTTTTATGGGGGTGGGGATGCTTCTCTAAAATGGTCACTTATGAAAATGCTTTTCCCTTTCTAGATGGCTGAAGGACTTTTATATTGTATCTATATTATAACATTTTAGGTTGTTCAGAGGTTCATTCAACATCAGCAGAATTCGTAACTAATTTTTTTTCATGTTTTCAAGGGCCATACTTGAAAGTCTGAAGAGCTTCACGTCAACTACCCCTGAAATAGCTTTTCATTTATTTGCTTCTGTGTTTATTCCAGTGCCACATGGCCACTGGATTACTGGGTGAGCCACATGAGGCCAGAACAGCAGATCTAGTTTCCTTGAAAGCTTGTTTTAAGGAGCTTCCTTCTTAGATCTGCCTTGGCCAGAAGCTTTCTGGGCACTTGCTCACTCTTCCTGCTTGGGAATGAAGACGTTTGGCTCCTACTGGCCAGCTGAAGTTCCAAGCCTCAGAATCAGTTATTCATCTCTGAGTTTCTTTCCTCAACAGTGAAAGAGAAAGGTGTCACTCAAGGCTTCTCCCATATTCTCTCCCTGGATCAAGCCTTTGCATAAAAAGGAGAATCACTAGCACCAAGCTTGCTGTTGGCACCGATTTCCCCATGAATGGAGCCTTAGAGTCTTATGCTCATTCCAGGAGAACCCAGGATAGGTGCACGAGATCCCTCACACATCTTCTCTAGGAGCCTGGGGAACATGTGGAATATCCTCCCTCCCTCCCCTGCATGGTTTCTTACTGTTCTTCCATCAATCGACTAAATTTCTGCCTGGCCAGCTCCATTAGCCCATCCACCTCATTCTTTGAGCGTTTGAAGTTTTCAATGCTGAAGGCATAGACAGTCACCTCTCGGATGCCCAGGTTCAAACACCAGCGCAGGGTCTAAGAAGGGAGAAAGCGAGAATGCTAGGGTCCCTGGGATGGAAGGGTGGAAAAGAGACACTTCACATCCTGCTGCATAGCTAAGTGGGGTAGATAAAACTTGTGAAGATGGCAGAGATGAAACAGAAAACCAATTCACCTAAACATCAGGATTCTGCTAGATTCTGGTCCTTGGGTCTCTTGTTAACTAGCTATGTAACTGTAGGCAAATCATTTAACCTCTCTAGAATGAAATTCCTTCTTCTCTGTAGAACAGAGGATGTCATTTCAGCCTCACAACATTATTGAGGAATGATATTAAAAGAAATAATGACCTACAGCACCATTAACTGTTGGATGTTAAGCATGCTCTCAATTGCACACTCTTCCATATCTGAAAACAAAGCTGGCGTCAGAAGACAAAACGCTGATGATGCTTGGAGGCTAAAGGGGAGTATGAGTCAATTAAGTCAAACAGATGAGGGGACAAAGCTTCCCCTAAACCAAGGCACCTGAAACTATGCCCAGACTTTTAACACCCAATGAAAACGGGACATGTCCTTTGTTCAGACCCAAAAGAATTTACCTCCATGGCAGTCACGCTGGGCAGCACCCTACAAGTGGTTTGGAGCAAAGGACAAAACTGAGTCTCTTAAACAGTTAGGCAGAAGTTGTCAATCAAAACTCTAGGACGCCAATGGGCAGTTTTATAAATAAGCTCTCTTCTTCCTCAATCAAGAATATTCACGTTATTACCTTGATGGCCTTCACTGAAGGAGGAAGGCTAGCTGGCCAGCATCCAGGGAGACAGGCTTACATAACAATGGCTTTTTACACAATCATAAGCCAGAGGCTACTGGTGGCACAATGGATAAAGCACCAGACCTGGAGGATCTGAGTTCAAATCCAGTCTCAGACATGCATTAGCTATGGAACCCTGGCCTAACCTGCGCCTACCTCAGTCTCCTTATCTGTAAAATGGAGGAAGAGGGGGTCATAACAGAAACCGCCTCACAAGGGTGTGTGAGGATCAGATGAGATAATCTCTGTAAAGGGCTCAGTACAGGGTCTGCCACCTGGCACACAGTAGGTGCTTTAATAAGTGCTTGTTCTTCTTCCCTTCCCACCTGAACGTGGGCAGAGAAGCCTCTGCAGCAAAGCAAAGACTAAAGGTAACTGTAAGGACTAAAGATCAAACACTCTGACATGAACCTCAGTATACACAAGCATTGCTCAGAGGCGCTGCCTCCCACCTCAGCCAATTTATTGAAGCCCTGTGTATGGCCCTCTTGTCGTTCCACCTGGCACTTCTGGGCGTAGCGGCGGTTCCCGTCCATGATGAATGCAATGTGCTTGGGCATCGGGCCTGCCTATGGGGGCAAGAAAGAAATCATGTCCAGGCCTGTGGCAGGAAAGAAGCTGGGAGGGAGGAAGATCCTCATTCCTGAGCTAACAGGGCCTGGCCTGTATGAAAGGAAGGCTGTACTCTTTAGCCTAAAAATCTGGGCAGCTACCTCATTTCACTGCCACCCAGCTCCCAGAGTGCCCACTGAGGTGGCATGGAAAAATATTCTAGAGGGAGCGACTCCATACGGCCCACTAAGACCAATTCAGTAGAATCTAAGCTCTTGAAGGGGCTGTTTGTATCCTAACTGCCTAGCAAGGTGCCTTGTTCCTCCCATCCCCACCCCATTTATTTATTTTAATCATTCTATTTTTTTCCCCTATGAGTTCCAAATTCTCTCTCTCTCCCTCCGGCCCCTCCCTCCCCCACTGAGAAGGCAAGCAATACACTACCTATGATACATGTGAAGCACTAGCACAGTGCATACACATCACGCTCTTAATAAATGATCTTTGGATTGTAACTTTGCCTTCTCTCTTTTCCCAGATGGTGGGTCCTCCAGCTGCTCTTTTCAGGTTATTTCAAGCTCAGCCTCTCATCACTTCTCAGCATTGTTTCAACACTAGCCAAACCAATCTGTTGGCTGTCACTGACATGTTATTACCGAGGTCCCCAAACGTTTTGCAAAAAGCTGTTTTTTTTTTCCATTTCCTCAAGTGCCAAAGCCTTAAGAAAACTACTGGGAGGGCAGGAGCAGTAGGGAAGGAAGGCGAAAGAAAGAGTCATGACATGAAGTTTATGAACAACATTGGACATAGATGTAGAACTTGAAGGAACCTTCAAATCCAACCTCTCATTTTACAAATAAGGAAACTGATGTCCAGACATGTCATGGTTACCTTGCCCAAAGTTACACAGTTAAGTGGCAGAACAAGGATTAGAACCCCAATCACCTGACTCCAAACCCAACATCTGGTGCCATGCTATTCTCCCAAACCTTATAGAGACTGGAATGAAAACAGCAAGGATCTATCTACCAGCTGGCTGGAGTACATTATACCCTTGGGGTAAAGCCTGCTAATAATAAAAATGAATTATATATTATTTTTCTTATTAATGATAGATACTTCAAGGATTAATGAATTCATTGGCATAGTGGCTTCCTCCAACAAAAACTGCTATCTCTCTAGGCCTTTAGGAGGCTGTTGAATGAGCTGTTGTGGCTAAAAAGCCTTTATGATCAAGTTGTGAGGAGCCTCTCTGGACTTTGCTAGGATGGTATTTTAGCAACCTTTCTTGCTTGGCAGAACCTGGGCAAAGCTTGGACGCCGGCATAACTTTGATAGGTCACAGCAGAGTCTGACTGGAGGAACAAAAACTACCACAATCATGTCAGGTGGGTAGCTCAGGTATTATTATTGCCAACTTACACAGAGAAGAATCAAGGCTTGGAGGAGCCCTTTCTCTGTCACCCTTCCCCCAGCCTACACACCTGAAATCCCTTCAGCCTTACAGCACCCCATGTTTCATGTGTCAATATCCATTCCTTCAACCTTTTCCCATTTTCATCATCAATGACTTGTTTAAACATGTCAGGTTAGAGGTGTTTTAGCTGTATGCTGTATCTTTCTCTCCTGTATATTTTTTCTTTAAGACCCAACTCAAAATCTGCCTCCTCTAGGAAGGAAGGCTTCTAAGACAGAACCTTCTCCTTACTTTGGCCATTCTTTAAGAACCAGGAACCAACATTAGTGTCACATTCCAGATGCTCTGCATTTGTTTAAAACTTAAAAAGCAAACCTGTCCTCAAGGAGCAGGATAAGCTATAGCTAGTACTAAGCACTAAACACTTAACTAACTTGTCTTTTCAATCAAACCCTATTCCTGTAACCGTCTGAAGCCCATGCCAGTGGCCTTGAGGTCTAGCAGGCCCTACACCAAGCTGGAAGAGCTTCGGGTATGGGCATGAGGACACAGTGTGTGCCTGTTCTCTGAGTACTAGCCTGGTTAAGTAGACAAGAGACTCATCAGAGGGCTGGGTGGCAGATGATAAAAGCTTTATCACAGAAATTCATGAAGATCTAACCAAGGTGTAGAAGGATTGTATTCCACCTGGGTGAAAGAAGAACCAACAACAATTGAATTCTTTAATATTCCAAAATAACTTATTCATTAACAGATATTTAATCTTTCAAGATGCAAAATGTGAAGAAACTAACTGCCTGAATTCTTGATTCTGCCTCTAGGAACCTATAGTAGCTGGGATGAACTGGGAAAAGTGTTGACCTGAGAGCTGGGACCCTGGGCTTCTAATCCTGGTTCTACTCAAGCCTGAATGAGTAACCTACAAATTCAAAGAACTAAGAGAGAGAAGCCACCTAATCATCAACATTGTTCAATTCTCCTCATGTTACAAACTCTTCCTGAGTTCAAATGCGGCCTCAGACACTTAATAAGCTGTGGGACCCTGGGCAAGTGACTTTACTCTGTTTGCCTCAGTTTCCTCATCTGTAAAATGAGCTGGAGAAGGAAATGGCAAACCACTCCAGTACCTTTGTCAAGAAAACCTCAAATGGGGTCATGGAGAGTCAGACATGCCTGAAACAACAGAACAGCAACTTGCTTCTACTACCCTACTCACACCTTTCTAACTTAACTTTTTGCTTCTTTCAAAGATTTTTCCCAAAAAGGGGGATCTAAGGTACATTTTGTAAACAGACACACAGATAAAAATTTGCCTTCCCAGTCTAAAGGACCTGAGCTCAAACCCTACCTCTGACCCATGCTGGGCTCAGCAAAAGTCCTCAGAGTATAAATTGCAAAGCAACTGTCCATCTGCGTTGACAGGATTTTTTTCCTTGGGAGTTTCCTACACCAATAAACCCCGAGTACAGGCCAAAAGAAATTATATGGGAGGATGAAGCTGCTGTAGGATTTTAAGTCTGATGGTTTTCTCCCCTTGTAGTGTGATAAATTCCCACTGCACCATCCTTCATCACATATTCCCCCTGCTGACACAGAAGGCTGAGATTAAGGAGTCATCAATTAAGGGGCTAGCCTTCAGCTAGGACACAGAATACAAGGAGCTAGTCCACACTCCTTCCTCACTTCAACTTCTTAGAAGAATCTTAGCTTTTATATCAATGTTTCTCTAGTCTTTCCTGATACCTCCGTTCCCAGAGGGCAAAGTGTATTTTTGGTTCGTATCATTGTATCTCCAATGCTGAGGACAGTGTCTCATCTGTAGCAAGCACTACTGACAAGATGTCACCAGAATTATGCTTCAAGAAAAGAAGGGATAGTTTCAGAGTAACCTTGGGAAGATTTGTATAAAATGATGCAGAGTAAAGTGAAAAGAATCAGAAGAACAATATATACAATAATGACAATACTGTAAAAATGAACAACTTTGAAAGACTTTGGAACTCCGATCAATGAAGTTACCTGACACAATCCGAGGGACCAATGCTGAAGCATGCTGCCCACCTTCTGACAGGGGGGATAGGAACTCAAGATGCAGAAAGAGACACAGCCAAAGGGGAATTTGCTTTTGTTTGACTATGCATATTTCTTATAAAAATTTTTTTTTCTTTCTTTCTTAATAGAGGAAACAGAGAAAATAACTGCTAATTGAAAGACATTTAATTAAAATAAATGTCCATAAAAACCAATTGTATCCTATGTTGAAGCTGAGGAGAATACATCCTGGTTAAGAATTCACTCCCTACATAATATCCCATCTAAGCTAGAAAGGGCACATGGCCTAAACTTTTTTCTTTTTTACCTTGATGATGTTGGCACAGAACCGCTCTAAGAGTGTAAGCTCTCCTTCCCTGATCCACGCCATGCTCTTTGGTCCCTTCAGGAAACCAGACCTGAGTCTCCTGAGAATGAGCAGCACCTGGGAAAAGTCAACACAGGTCAATGAGAAGTTCCAGGATCTAGCTACAACAGGGCCTCCAGGGTACATGGCCTTTTCTCGTCCCTTGGACACTAGAGAATAGTCAGAAATAAAACCCCAGCTGGAGATGACCTTTTAGGATACAGACCCTGAATAACGTTCCACCCTTGAGTTAGAGAATATGGGACAAGTATGGGACATTGAAGGAAAAGAGACCATGATAGCTCTGAGGGCTGCTAGGTGGCACAGTGGATAAAGTGCCAGGCCTGAACTCAGAAGACTCATCTTCCTGAGTTAAAATCTGGCCTCCGACACTTACTAGCTGTGTGACCCTGAGCAAGTCATTTAACTCTGTTTACCTCATTCCTCATCCAGGTAGTAACCTGGAAAAGGAAATGGCAAACCACTCCAAGAAGAGACGAGGAGAAGGGGGGAAGAGACAGGGGGCTATCTGGAGGAGGAGGAAGAGAAGAGAGGACCACCTGGAGGAAGAGGGGGAGAGGCCGGGGTCTGCCTAGAGGAGGGGGAAAGAGAGGTGGGGATCTGCCTGGAGGAAGAAAAGAAGGGTCTGCCTGGAGGAGAGGGGAAGGGGGGCTGTCTGGAGGACCCCCAAATGAGATCCCAAAAAGTCAGGGCTGAAACAACTGAACAATAACAAGGACAACAGCTCTGATACACTCCCAACTACCACCCCACTGCTCCCTCAAAACCAAGCTAACACCCACCAACTTTCATGGCAACACATCCAATAAGTGATCTCTTCTTCTCCCCGCCTTCCCCCTCCTCTCCTCCATTCCACTCCTATATCAGAGTCTCTTCCTCCTTCAGAGAACACCCCTACTGTTCTTCTTCTCATCCTCTTTTAGGTCTCCCCTTGCCTTTGGGAACCCCCTCAGGTAGATTCCCTCCTCTCTCCCTCTGTCCACACAGCCTTCTCTTCTTTTTCTCCTCTAGGCAGCCCCCCTCTTTCGCTGGACAGACCCCTCCTCTCTTCTTTCCCCATCCTCCTCCAGGCAGCCCCCGCCTCTCTCCCCTCCTCCTCCTCCAGGAAGCCCCCCCCCCAGGCAGTTCCTTCCTTTTCCTCCCCCCTCTTCCAGGCAGCCCCCCTCCCCTCTCTTCCTCCAGGCAGCCCTCTCCTCTCTTCCTCCCTCCACCGGGCAGCCCCTCCTCTCTACCCTCTTCCTTTTCCAGGCAGCCCTCGTCCCCTTTTCACTCCTCCTCCAGGCAGCCCCCTCCTTCCCCTCTCCTCCTCCAGGTGGTCCACTCCTCTCTTTCCTCCTCCTCCAGGCAGACTCCCCCATCCCCAATTGCTTTTCTGTCCCTCCTTCCTGTTCCCTCCCCTTCGAGACCCTCCAGTCTTCGTCGCTCGGGCTTCCTTTCTCCCCAGGGCCCCGAGTCCTCCTTCGGCCCAAGGCTCCACCAGCCTGGGGAGCCCTGCCTTCCTCACCGCTGGCCGTTGGCTCGGCTCTGATCCCGCCGGGACCTTCAGGGATCTCAGAGGGAGGCCGGTACTTTTTCAGCGCTCGTCGCCTGAAGAATACGTCATCACCGGCAGCCGGGACTCTACCCCGACTCCCTCGTTCGCCTTCGTGTCGCAATCTCTGAGCCGCCTGGGCCGGACTTGGAGCTACGCATGCGCACAGTGAGCAGGCCCGTGTCTGTGATGGCTGGGCGCTTGGCCCGTACCATTGGGACTTGGATAGGGGGTGACGCCCCCGCGGCTGTCTGAGGACGAGACCACATAGACAAGGAGGGGGATTGCGGGGATGGGGGAGACCTGATTCCCAGGGCGGGAACTGGGAGAGCGATGTTAGGGTTCTTTAGGGCTACAGAGGCAGCTCCCCAGGGCGCTGCAAGGGGAGCTGGAAGAGATCTGAGCACAGTGAACTGTAATGGCAGTGTCTTCCTTTGGGGGTGGCAGCAGAGAGAGGGTGAACTGAGGGGAGGAGGGGAGGGAATCTAGAACAAGAAATGGCAGAGTTGGGGGTACCTTGAGGGAAGAATTAGAAGAGAGAAGATCTGGAAAGTGGAATCTTATAGAAAGTCAGAGTTAGGAAGGCCCTCTCACCAGAATGTCAGAGCCAGGAGGGCCCTTAGAACCCAGGATGTCAGACCCGGGAGGGCCCTTAGAACCCTGGATATCAGAGCTGGGAGGTCCCTTAGAACGCAGGATGTCAGTGCTGGGAGGGAGCCTTAGAACCCTGGATGTGAGAGCTGGGAGGTCCCTTAGAACGCAGGATGTCAGTGCTGGGAGGGAGCCTTAGAACCCTGGATGTCAGAGCTGGGAGGGCCGTTAGAATCCAGGATGTCAGAGCTGGGAGGGCCCTTGGAACACTGGATGTCAGAGCTGGGAAGGGCCTTAGAACACAGGATGTCAGAGCTGGGAGGGCCCTTAGAACCCAGGATGTCAGAGCTGGGATTGCCCTTAGAACACAGGATGTCAGAGCTAGGAGGGCCTTTAGAACACATGCGAGGGCCCTTAGAACACGGGATGTCAGAGCCAGGAGGGCCCTTAGAACCCAGGATGTCAGAGCTGGGAGGGCCCCTAGAACACAGAATGTCAGAACTGGCAGGGCCCCTGGAACATGGAGAGCCTTAGAAACAGAAGGAAACCAGCATTTATTAAGTGCTTCCAGACTCTTGAGCCAGAAGTTACCTTCCATAGAGGGAGCTAGGTGGCACAGTGGTTAGAGTGCTGGGCCCAGATTCAGGAAAACTGGAGTTCAAATGCCACTTCAAGATACTTATTCCGTGTGTGACCCTAGGCAAATCATTTAACAGATGCTTGCCTCAGTTTCCTCCTCTGTAAAATGGGGATAATAATAGGACTTACCTCCCAGGTAGTTGTGAGAATCATGTAAGATAATTTGTTAAGTGCTCAACATAGCGTCAGGGGCATAGTAAGTGCTTAATAAATGCTTGCTCCCACCCCTTCTTCCTCGTAGAACACAGAATGTCAGTCTCCTCCCATATTAGGTTGGGGCCAGACCTGGTTTTTAAACTTCAGTATGATGACCACAAAATGACTCAAAAGGAACAGCAGCTGATGGGGTCATTAGGTTTGTTTTTAATCAGAAGGTTGGAGACCACAGAATCATAAACTGGCCAGAGCGAGAAAGGTCCTTAGGAATCTTCTTGCTTCTGCAGAACCAAGTCCATAGAGGGTAAGTGACGTACTCAAAATCACCCACCAAGTTAACATCCAGTTTGGGGCTCAAATCCTGAACTCCTCCCTGCAGAACCAGCCATCTTTCCAATAGGCAGGCCACCCTTTTCTTCTAAGAACTCCAAAGTTTTAATTTCCTCAGAATTCAGAAAAAGAGAAAAGGGAGAGAATCAACTCAAATAAAGAAATATCAACATCATTTGTGTGCTTTTCAGACAACCAAAGATTCTAACAGTGTACGTGGAAATTTGCAGAATACCTTTAACAATTACTTCACATAATCCACCTTGTGTCCAGGCCATCAGTTATAGGAAGGGAAGCTATCCAATGGTCAGAACACGTTTTTAACATTTTGATAACTGAACTTCAATATAATCAGTTTCCTTTGCGATTCTGTGTATTTTATGCATTTAAAAACATTCTGAAAAGCAGGCCCTAGCCTTACTACACTGAAGGATCCCATGACACCTTTAAGTAAAGGCTAAGAAAAGATTAAGGACTCTTGCCTAAGAGGGGGAGGTAGAGTGGTTGATGCAATAAATGGATTGAGGAAGATCTAGATTAAACCTTGCCAAGGATACCCATAGGATGTGACCCTTAATCTCAATTTCCTCATCTGTAAAGTGAGAATTACATCACTAAACCCGTATAATATGAGCCATTATTAAGCCCTCTGGACCCTATATTTGCCTGAAAAAAAATCTCCCTTTGGTCATATGGATGGATGGTGGGACTAAAGCAGATTGGAGAGGAGTTCGACCACATGCTCTACTAATTTGGGTCTGATATGTCAGGGCAAGACAGGCTTTTCTAAAGCTCCCTTGTTCCTTGTCCCATTTTCAACATCCTGACTCTTTCAGTGTCAGTTGTGACATTCGACTCAATTCAGCTCCTAAAGGGGCCACAAAAGGTTAGTCTGGGCACTGGAGTGGAAATGGGGAAATGGTTCTTTAAACCCCTGTTCTGATGAGGACTCCGGAGTGCGAGGATTTCATACTGGCACACAGGTCATTCTATAGGATACTTAGAAAGACACGTCTCACTCCCCTGGAATATTTACAAAATGTTTTTAGAAGGCTCTTTGTAAACACAAAAACTATCAGAAAATCAGGCCTGTCCCTTCTGATCCTGAGACCTATAGGAACAAATATTTCTGACTTGGGCCAGGGGATGGTATGTTGGGGAAATCATGGTCTCATTTCATCCATTCTAGCATAGGTTGCTTTCTTCTCCTTATATACTCTCACTAGTCCATTTACTCACATGGTGGCCAATTCTCCTTGCCTCAGTTTCCCTGGCTTCATGCTTTCAAACCTCCCTCTCCTGGGAGTTCGGTAGGACTGTTAATTAATGACAGTTTGTAAAGGTCTTTGAGGGAGAAGGCGCCAGGAGCTGGACAAAGTGTTATTAGGGTCTCATGCCCCGAGCTGTGGCCCCAGCCTTTCATCCCAGCCAGGGGCACAGGCGACCCCATTCTCATGCATGCCAAATCCTTAATCCCCTCCTGAATGTGGCAGCTTCTAAGAGGCCTGAACCAGAAACAAAAATCTACTGTAATTAGGTGCTAAGAGGACTGGACTTTAAAGATTCAGTCCTAATAAGCTAAGACTAGTCAGTAACTTAACTGCTCCTCTCCTAGGGCCCCAGCTTCCCCATCTTAGGGGAAGCAGCAAAGGGGTGGGGGTGGAGGTGGGGGATGGTGAAGTTTCCCTGGGGGAAAGAAAAAAAACTGCCCAAAAGTCTGATAAGAAAGAGACAGCAGAGGCTCTTGGTACCAATAAGTCTTTATTCGTTCATTGTATTTTCCCAAGGAAGAGGGAGAAGGGGGAAGGGGTTAGCATGTGTCACAAAACAAGATGAGTAAGGAAGGAGGGGAAAGGAAAGGAAGAAGCCCTAACTGCAAAGTATCAAACACACTTGCCCCAAGATCAGGGCACTGCCCAAGGGGGCTCAGTTTCCAGCAGCTCAGGAATGAGGGCAAAGGAGGGGAGGAAAAAGACTCAGATTGATACAGGCATCCTCTTTCCCTCCTTCTTCCCTTCCTCCCTTCATATAAATTCAAGAATTTCACAAAAAGCTTTGGTTTCTAGCAGTAAACATGGAGTTACATTCGTCCGTCTCCTATAAGACAATCTTGTGGCCACTTTGAAAAGAATTTCTTGCACCAACAGAAAAGAGATCCTTGGCAGGAACTTGGGTATACATTCATTTCCCTTCTCCAGGTCTCCCACCACTCCTGCCCTTCCCAGTCCTCCCCCAGGATCCCTCCAAAGGCTTCCATAGCTCTATGAACTGGGTTTGGGCCCAAAATAATTGAGTAAACATTTGGCAACTCTCCTATAGCAAGGAAGAGACTCACCCACGAGGGGTTTTGGCAGTGGGTTCCTGGTTCCTTGGACCTTTGGCAGAAATCAATGAAGGCACCTGAGAAAACAGATGCAATTTTTGGGGTAGCGAGTCGTGGGCCAAGATGTGAAAGTTTGGGCTTTGGGGCCTAGTTAATGGCAGAGGAGAAAACAGAAGCAAGGAGGGCTAAAGCCATCTGGAACCCTGGAGAGGAGGAACCAACCAAGTCCTGGTTTCAAGATCTGTTTGCCTGGTGCAGAATCCCTTTGTCAAGAGATGTTTTGGCTATTTTCTTTTCAATACAAAAAAAAAGTTTGTAAACAATAAAAACCCCGAGGAAACGTGGAGAAAAGACTGACAGCATATTTACACAGACTAGCCCACCTAGCAACCACCAAACCAGCAACTTGTGAAGCCCTATACAGCCCAGACACAAAAACTAGAAAGGGAAATTGCCGGGGAGGGGAGCAGAGTAGGCAACATTTAGAGGACCCAAGAAACCCGGATCAGACTCCATTGTCACCCAATGCCTTCTATTGCATTTGCCCTATTTCAGCACATGTCAGTGAGGTAGGTTTGGACAGATCTCCCAGCTCTGTTCACCAAATCCCTTTTCTCTATAGGCTGCTATGGAGGGCCATTTGGGCAGGAAACTATGAAGTCTGGCATACAGGCATCCTAGCCACAAGGTCCTATGCTTGTGACCCAGTAGGACAGAAAATAAAGTCCAGCATTTTAAGGGTTAAAGACCCGAGGCATTTATGATCTTCTGCCAAACCTGCCATTCTTCCAGGGAGTATGATAGGAAGAGGAGAGAGAGAGGAGTGACTTCATCAAACTGAAACTTCCCTGGATCTAAGATATGTCCCCATCTCCCTTTCTTGCCTGGCCTTGCTTCATATTCACACCCACACACACTTTTGTGCAGAGCAGAGATGGCCTGTTTGGAAGACAGATCTGGGGCGGAGTGGGATAAAAGTGCCAAGCCCCATGCCTGGAAGATGTTTGACTCTACTTCAAAGGGGCAACAGGTCAAGGCAGGAACCCTTCCTACCAACACCTCAAGCCTGCCAGCTGGCTCAGCTCTCCAAGTTCGTTCATTCTCTCTCATATTCTCTGCTTTTCTCCCTCTCTCTCTCTGTCTGTCTCATATTCTCTCTTCTCTCTCTCTTTCTCCCCCCCCCCCCGCCCCATCCCTGTCTCTCTCTCATCTCTGTGCTCTTCACTCACTGGGGTGAACCTCCTCTCCACAAGCAGATGCCCTATTAAAGCCAACCCTCTCCTCCCCCATCTAACGATTTCAAGGAGAGACAGAGTGAGAAAGTGGGTGTTTGGAAGAAAAGATTGAGCAAGTCAGTGAGGTCACAGGAGGACAGCTCCTATAAGAAGAACCCACAAACTCGAGGTAGATGAATGGAAGTGGTTTGTACAATACAATCAGCTGCTGTGTCTTTGTGTTGTTAAGAATAGGTGAATATGCTTATTCCCGCTGGGTAGTCCTAGAGCTGCCGCTGAATTATCCCTGAGATTGCTCACATACCTGAGAACACAGTGCAGGAATGAGGGCCTCTTAGATTAAAATATACAAAAATACAAAACCAGAATATTTATATTTAAAAAAAAAAAGAAAAGCCACAGACGTGATTCATCACAGCCAGAGCTGGTTGACGTCTCAGCTATGAAATGGGGTCCTCCCACAAGAGGGTGCAGAGCGGGGAGGTGTAGGGCCCAAGGTGCAGACGTCCAAGTGAGCAAAATAAATAAAATCGACATGGAGAGGGGTTGGCCTGGGCAAGAAGAGGAGCCAGACTTGTAGCAGACTCACCCTCAATCCCATTGCTAAGGGGAGGGAGGTGAGGCTGGGCAGAGTCCTGAACCTGGAGAAGACCCAAGATAAAGAGGACCCTCACCCATCCCCCACTATTCCTGCTGTCCCCACCCCCACCCAGGGACTCTTGTCCCCAGGCAGCAAAAAAGATGTGGGGGTGGGGGCCCCTGGGCTTTAGTCCATCCATCCAAAGCTATGCCTCCTACCACTCTGGCTTAAGGAATCCTCCTCTATCCCCCGCCCTTGCCTTCACTGGGGTTTCCCTCAGGACAAGCCATAGCTTATGTGGCTGGTGGTTCCAGGATGGAGGCAGGCCATGGATGGAGGGGCTTCTGAACACCCCCCTCTGCCCTCTCCTCGAGGGGAAGGGAACAGTGCTGAGGACTCTGGACCCAAGACACTCAATAGTGCCAGCTAGCTCCCCCCCACCCTGTCCCATCCCATCCCACCCTGACATTCCCCACTCCCTGTTGACTGACGCCTGCTCCTTAAAGCTTTCCCATCCCATTGGATGGCCCAGACCCCACTTCAATCTTGGGCCTCGGGGAGAAGGGCTGGACTGTGGATCTCTTCTTCCTCCCGGAAGTAAGCTGGTTTCCCCTGTGAACTGGGAGACTGCTGAGCCTTCAGAGGGCATGAGGCCACCATGTGACTGATGCTCTGGCAGAAATGGCATTTCTTGGGCTGGGGTGGCAGCTTGCACTCCTTGGCGTGATGATCCAGCCCTCCACAGTTGTAGCACCTGTGGGGTGGGAAGGGAGAGTTGGCACACCTGGACAGCCATAGATTTGCATACTCTAGCATAACATGGGCCCTCAAGCAAAAAGACCCCACAGAGCAACTACTTCCTAGCAAAAATGGCTCTTGCACCAAGATACACAAAAGACACTAATCTTCTAGAGCCTTAGAGCATTTGGCCTTTTTTTTCTCTCCAATAAATCTTCATTTTCTTTCTGTTTAACATTGAGTCAAATCTGCTGGAGAAGCAGAACCACAGTGTTAAACACCCTCCAATTTATCCAGCACACGCTGCCAGATCCACCTTCACTTAACCTCGAAGCCTCAGTTTCTTCATTTGTAAAGTAGGGATAACAATAATACTGAGCCCCCAGGATTGTGGTGAGGGTCAGAGAGATAACATGTAAAACCCTTTGCAGACTTTAAAGGACTAAGTAAACGCCAGTTACTATTATCATCATCATAATAGCTAGCATTTATAATGCTTCAAGGTTAGCAAAGCACTTTATAAAAATCACCTGATTTGATCCTCACAATAACTCCAGAAGAGAAGTTCTGTCACCATCTCCATGTCATGGATGAGGAAACTGAGGCAAACAGAGGATAAGTGACTTGCCCAAGGTCACACAGCTAGTGAGTGCCTGAGGCAGGATTTGAATTCAGGCCTTCCCAACTCCAGGACCAGCTCTGTGTCATCGTTATTATTGATTAAAATCATTTAAAATCATTTTAAATCATATCAACACTATCTCTTCAAAAATCTAAAGTACTTTTCTATTGCCTGTCTAATCATACCTAAACTCCTGGTATTCAAGACCTTCTGTATAATCTGTCCCCAACCTTTGTTTCCAACTTTATTGCACCCATCACCACCTGCTGAAATCATCTCCATCCTTTATAGACTCCCTCCCTCCAATGCTATGTTCATGAAGGTTTCTGTGATCTCAGTCAAAAGACAGAAAGAATATTATACTTGGAGTAAGAAGACATGGCTTTGATGCCCAACTGCTACTTTCTACCTGTTTAACATGGGGCAAATAACTATTCTTCTCTGGGGCTCAGTTTCCTCATTTGCAAAATGAAACTGGACAAGATCAGGGGATCTTCACCTTTCTAGTGTCATGAACCTCATCCCACTCCCCCTCCCCAGTCTGGCAAATACTACAGATCTCTTCTCAGAATAATGTTTTTATAAATAAAAATACACAGAATTACAAGGGAGACAAAACATAATGAAATAGTTATAAAAATACTGTGTTTAAAAACTTTTGGACCCCAGGTTAAGAAGCCTTGTGTATAGATGGTCCATAAATGATTCCATGAAGAGCTGACTGTGTCATTGAAGAAACTACTCTTGACTTTATGGTTATCTACATCAAGAAAGTGGACTCATTTACTAGCTTGGGTTGTGATTATCAGCTCCAGTTTGGGAGAAGAGGGTTCCCAATGGGATTAATTCTTACAGGTCCCTCATTAGTGTAGGAAAAACCACATTGCTACTTAGTGTCTCCATCTTAAAAGATCACCCTTTCTTAACAGATGAAGAAACCAAGGTCTAGACTAGAGAAGTCACTTGCCCAAGGACATGAAATTAGTGGTTCCATGGCCTCAGGCTTTCCCTTCGTGGAGGTGGGGGAGGCGGGGTTTTGCATAATACAGACTAAGCAATCTTCCAAATCTGCCCAATAAGGATCCTAACTAGGATCATACTGCTAGAGCTGACATGGATCTCAAAAGACCATTAAACATATAAGGGAACTAGGCATGAAACAGGTAAAGGTCATGTAGCTGGTCAGTTGCAAAGTTGACTTCAACCTAGGTCTTCTAACCCTAAGTCAATTCTTTTGACTGCCATCCCTAGGGTAAGTGGCCCTTCCCCACTTATTCCCATCACCAGGCCCCTTTCCCCTTTCCTCCCCCACAACACTTTCCTTTCCTTCTTTCTACCTCTCCTCAATAGGAATGTGGAGTTCCTAGCCACAGGATGTTGAGGTTGATGATCTGAGGATGGGAGGCATGGAGACTCCCTATTCTAGAGAGCTTCTCTATAAGCCTTGTGAGCCCTGAACGCCTCATAGCAAAAGAGCTACTCATCACAGGTTAGGATGGGGTCAGGGGAGTATATTCAAAGGTTCCTCCTGCTACCCACCTCCCATGGGAGTGGGTGGTGGGATAGGTGTTGAATCTCTAGCTCAAGAATCAGGGAAAGAGGATCTCTCTAAACCCTTAGAAAAGTAAGAAATAACCCTCAGGAAGACCTGGGGAGGAAGGACCCAATAGAGACCAAAAGGGACTTTGCTATCCTCCAATACAAGATCTAAATGTGCCTCACCCAGCCTTGCCCAGCTCTGTCTGCCCTCCCCATCATCATACCTGTCTCCTTTGCTTCTTCGTTTTTGGAGTGTTTTCCCCTTGGGCCGTCTCTCGCTCCCAAGGCAGAACACCCCACCAGGCCCAGTCACTCGGATAGACTCGAGGCCCTTTGCCGACTTCTTAAAGGTGAACTCCACGGCCTCTCCTTCCTTCAGGCTTCGGAAACCTTCCATGTGTAGCTTACTCTGAGGGATGGGAAGACACTGAAGTATTTAGATCGTATGTACCATGACCTTTGTATCTCCAGCACCTAGGACAGTACCTTGCATAGCAGAGACACTGATTTATAATTGTTTGTTAAAGGAAGGAATTTATCCAGGCAAGAAGATAAGAGAGACGAGTGGTACTGTAGGAATTCACCTCTGCTCCTAATGGAATTGGTGGGTGGGTGGGGGTTGTAGGAGCTTCTGGATGCACCAGCTCCTCTAGGACAGAGCTATAGGCACTGCAGATACCAACAATGCAAGGATCTTATTCATTATGGATAGATGCAAATGGATGTACTACATTCGAGAAATAACACACTTCCCACTCCTTGACACAAAACCGATCTTTCTTAGCACCAGCATTCTCCTGGTGATGCTATTATGTATGATTCTGAATCACAGGAGACTATAATAGCCAAGGAATCAGAATTATGGGTGATCCAAAAGGCAATGGAGAGGTGTCTGGCATTGGGGGTGGGGGGATGGAAAGCATCACTCAAGATAACTAGCTGAAAAGATCTCATTAAGAAATGGGATGATGAGAAAAGGAGGTGGGCCAGTCACCCCCATGTCATATGTCAAAGCTAGGAATCGAACTCTGTTCTTCCTGACTCACAGTGTGGGGCTCAGAGTGACAGATGACAAGTCAAGAATTTGAGTGCTTCCCTAGAAACCAAATAGATTAAAAAGACCTAGAGGAAGGCCTCCAGAAAGTTTGACCTCTGTACCAGGGGACAGGGAAGGTCTCCACATTCCACAGATGACAAATGTGAAAGCAGGGTGATCAAAGTTGCTCCCAGTGGATAGAGCACTGGGCCTGGACCTAACCTGGATCTCAGGAAGACCTGAGTTCAAATCCAGCCTCAGACACTCACTAGCTATGAGAGCCTGAGCAAGTCACTTAACCTCTGCTTCCCTCAGTTTCCTCATAAGCATAATGAGGATAATAATAGCACCTAGCTCCCAGGGTTGTTGTGAGGATCAAATGATCTAATAATGGTAAATGCTTATCACAGCACCTGGCACATAGGAAGAACCATATAAATGTTAGTTATTATGTGTGTGTATGTTTTTTTTTTAAACCCAACTTGTGACTTCATTAGTATAGGGAACTCCAGGTCAGGAATTACATCTACCAGAAGAAATCATCAGCTGGTGGGCAACTTAAGAGTCTTAGAGAATTGGCTTTGGCATAGGAGTTAAATGACTTGCCTAGGGTCACACAGTCACTGTGTATTAAAGGCAGTACTTGAACCCAGGTCTCCTGTCTCCAAGGACAATTTGATAGCAACTCTGTTATGCTGCTTCTATAAAACAGTATATGTGTGTGCGCACAGGGACAGGAGCACAGTAGGCTGACGGGGTTGGCATTGGTCCTAAGATTTCATTGGTATAAAGAAATCCAGATGACTTAAGTTCCTTTTATTGAGGCAGATCAGTAGCTTCTCTGCAGCAACAGGACTGGCTGGGACACTGAGAGGTGAAGAAATTTTTCCAGGGTCACAAGCAGGAAATCAAAGGAAACCTTATGTTTAATATAAAAGAAAAAGTGTTAGAGCTGCAATCAGGAAAAATGGAGTTCAAATGCCACCTCTGATACTTATTGGTTGTGTGACCTCTCAGGCTCTGTTTCTTCATCTGTAAAATAGGCATAAGAATACTTATCTCATAGGGTTGCCATAAGCTAATGCAAATAAAATGATTTTTGAACTTTAAAAAAAATACCCTTTAAAACTTATAAATGTCGGTTATCTTAGCAGCACCCAGGGGGCCAGATGGACAGTCTGAAGAATAAAACCAGTTCCTCTGGAATGGAGCTGGATTTAGAACCTCTGTGAACATTCTCTTCTTCCAGAGAATCTGGAGTTTGAATCCCACCTTGGCCACTTAATACCTGGGTGACTTGGCAAATCACTTCCTCTCCCTGAGCTAGTTTCCTCACCTGTAAAACGAGAGTTGAAGGAGATAACCTCCAAGGAACCTTCTATCTCAAAATCTATCTTCCTATCAGCTCCCAGCCCCAAACCACAACTCGTGGCTAGTTACAAAATCATCTGGAGATATCTTTTCAGCAGATATGGAGTTGGGGGCAGACAACACAGCCTTCTCATTGCTGACCTCCTACTTGACACAGAATACCTACTCCACCCACAGCTCACATGTCACATGCCCCATCCCACCCTCCCAAGTCACACAGACATTCATAAGATACATCCCAGCCACTGCTCACATAAAGTATCCCTTCACCTTGTGAGGAAGTTTAGAGGCAGTCTGTCCTAACAGAAGGAGCACTGGACCTGGTAGTCCCTCAGTCATCTTCTGTGGTTCCCAAATGCCTATAGGATAAAACCCTTAACCTGGAATTCAAGGCCCTCTATAATCTGGCTCCAATTTACTTTAGCATTACTGTACATTACCCAGAATTCACCTTCTCCCAGCTGCATGCATTGAGACCATCCCTGTCCTTCCCCTATCCTCTCCCTGCTCTTCAATTTGGCTGGTTTAAATCCTCTTTCTTGGAGGCCCAGCTCAGATTTGACCTCTTCTAACCACAGTCTCTAGGGAAGAGGCTCAAAGGAAAAACTTCAATAAACACACTGATCAGTGGGATAGGGCAGAATGTCAAAAGGGAAAGAAACTTGAAGAACAAGTTAATTCCTGGGTGTCCATATATGTAGTTGGGGGGGTAGGAACTGCAAGGGAATTAGAATGAGGGCTCTGGGCTTCCCTAGTCCATCTGTCCATCCATCCATCCATCCGTCCGTCCATCCACCCACCCACTCATCCATCCATCCATCCATCCATCCATCCATCCATCCATCCATCCATTCATTCATTTATCCATCTATACACCCATCCATCCATCCATCTACTCACCCATCCATTTATACGCCCATACACCCATCAATCCTTCTTTCTTTCTTTTTTTGGGAGGGGGGGGCGGGGGGGGTGAGTGGGAGGATGCAATTGTGGTTAAGTGACTTGCCCCAGGTCACACAGCAAGAAATTAAGTGTCTGAGGCCTGATTTGAACTCCGGTCCTTCTGAATCCAGGGCTAGTGCTCTATCTACTACCTTTCACCATGAATGTTCTCTCCTTTCTCAGTATTCATAGAGATAACTCAGCTTTTTATCAACTGTTATATTGACCTAGATTTTAGTCCAAGCTCTGCTAACCAACCAGCTGATCCTGGGAAATTGCTCTGTGTCTTAGCCTCAACATCATCTGTAAAATGGGGTTGGCTACTCCATCTTAGAAAACTGATGAGAAAAGTACTATATGTACTGTAAACTGCTAAAGAAAATGTAAACTCCTCTCCTTACTATCTGTTTTTCTTCTTTTTGCTCCCTTGACTGTAGAGTCAGGCCCTAGGGGAATGCTGTTGAGAGGGGCGAGTGAGGCTGAGATCCCCAGTCTACCTAAGTCCTTCAGGGTTTAGGAGATTGGAGAAGTCTCTGAAATTCATGGATTCAGGTATGTGTATGTAGATACCTTTGTGTGGGATGAAAGACCCTCACCAATTAAATTTATAATAAGGAGCCATCTCAAGGTGGGAACAAAAATAAATTTTATTCAATTCTCGAGAATTGGGCGTCCTCTGCTAGCACAGCAAAGGTGGCGCTTTACAAGGGGCAAAGCACCAATAATTATACCTAACAAAAGAGAATTCCCACCCACCTCTGACCCTTCTCACCATTGGCTGGGAGGTGGGCTTACAATCTGAGCATGAAAGCTAGACAAAGAACGGGGAAATTGAGGCACAGAAACTCCAATTCTCATTCCCATAGTTAATGATTACAACTGAGGTGACATCTATAAATCTAAAGAAGGAGAATAGGATAAGGGGAGGGGAGACCTTCTCCATTCTCTTTACAGTACTTTTACAGTAAAGGAAAACAGGTCACAGTGACCCTATTCTTACTAAGCAAATCTTTAAACCAGAACCAGAAGAAAGAACAAAAAGTTTCAGGGTAAACTTTCCCAGAGGCTGAGCCATCAGACTCTCATGGCCTCAGAATTTTTTTTTCACTTCCCTATTTCCCTATTTCTTGATTTTTTAAACATTTCTTAGTATATATACACATATCTTCTCTGTCAAGTCTTCACATTTTATTTACCTTACACACCTTTATATATACATACATATATAAACACATATATATGAGGTCATGAAGAGTCAGACACAACTGAAATGACTGAACAACAAAATATATGTGTGTATGTATGTGTATGTATATATACACACACTGGATGGATGGATGGGTGCATGGATGGGTGTATGGATGGATGAATGAATGGATGGATGGGTGTATGAATAGATGGCTGGATGGATGAATGGATAAATGGATGGAGGGATGGGTGGATGGATTGATGGATGGATGGACGGATGGACTAGGGAAGCCCAGAGCCCTCATTCTAATTCCCTTGCAGTTCCCCGCCCCCAACTACATATATGGACACCCAGGAATTAACTTGTTCTTCTTCAAGTTTCTTTCCCTTTGACATTCTGCCCTGTCCCACTGATCAGTGTGTTAACTGAAGTTTTTCCTTTGAGCCTCTTCCCTAGAGACGATGGTTAAATTGCCTGGGGATGAGAAAAAGCCGCATTATCCTCAGCTCTTGTTCTCTTCTAGCCCTTCCCCAGGCCCCAAGCCCAGAGCCTTTGTCTCCTCCTAATTGCAGAATGCCCCGGTTCCTTTTGCCAGGCCTGGGCCCCTGTTCTATAGTTCACACATACCTTTTGCCTCACATCTTTCTTAGGATAACAATGACCAGACAAAACAAAATCAAATATAAGATGGCCACACCAGAGTCCTAAGTCAGTGTCTGGACTCTTTTGTCCCCCCTTCTGATCACCTGCCTTAGGCCCCCTCTACCTGCTCAGCCTCTTTTCTTTGAACTTTGCTCCTGAATCTGCTTTCTAGCTAAAGTTTACCTCTGGTCCCAGCTAATATCCTGGTTTTAGGTCTCTCTAGTCCTTTGTCAATCAACCAATCAGTTAACAAGCATTTATTACTATATATTTGTAGCCCCAAGGTTAGCACACTACCTGGCACATTGTAGATATTTAATACACTCGTGGACTAATACGTATTAATCGATCTTATGATTTCTTCTCTCTAGGTCTCAGTTCCTTCCCCTGCAAAAAGAGATTGGATGATATGGTCCCTTCTATCCCTAACATCCCAGGATTCTTTCCACTCTGCATCTTTTCCTCCGTCCAGCCTGTTTCCCATCCCTTACCCTCACGATGCCCTTTCTCAACCAAAGAGAACAGATGAGGAAAACCCCGCTGGTCTGGATAAGGTATTTCTCCATTTCTCCACCCTCCCATTTGGGGGAATCATGAACTCTCACCACAAAAGGTCTTTGGGCAAAGCAGATAGAGCATTGGGACTAGAGTCAGAAAGACTTGAGTTCAAATCTGGTCTCAGATACTTATTTCCTGCGTGACCCTGAGTAAGTCACTTACCCTCTGTCTGCTTTATCTCATCTATAAAAATGGGTAGCACTTGACTCCCAGGGTTGTTGTAAGGATCAAATAAGATAAAGCATTTTGAAGATATTATGCTGCTTTGTTAATATTATGTTGTATTATAAATGCTAGATATTATTATAGTACTAATACCCTAAATTCTCAGGGCCCTTCTATGTTCTCACAGAATTTTATCTGTATTTCCCCTGTACTTATAATACTTCTATTGGGCATTGGCGTTATTTGCATTTTTGTCTTTTATCCCTTTCCCCATTAAACTTAACACTTACTAACTATGTGACCCCGGGCAAGTTTCTTAACCTCTCTCTGACTTAGTTTCCTCATCTGTAAAGTGAGGATAATAACAGCACCTACCTCTCAGAGTTACTGTGAGGATTAAATGAGGTAATACTGTAAAGCACTTAGTCAGCACATAGTAGGTGCTATAAAAGTTAGCTACTATTATTATTATAGAAATGGAATTACAGACTCTTTAAAAAAGTTGGAACTGAAGCCCAGAGGTGAAGGGATTTGCTCAAGGTAACTCAAGGGCAAATGAAAAGTTGAATGGTACTTCCAGCCAGTCTGGAAGCCAGGAAAACTTGGGTTCAAGTGCCTCCTCTGAACTAGGGAAAAAGAGTAAGCATTTATATAGTACCTACTGTACACAGGCCTGTGCCAAGCACTTGAGTGACTCACAACCTCTTGGTGGTCTAGACAGCTCTCTAACCTAAGACTCTGAGTTGCACAGAAGGGTACAGGAGCTTTCTCAGCCTCCCATATAATTGCAGTGCCTTTTTTCTGTTAATTATTTCTTATTTATCCTGTATATAGCTTGTTTGTAGGAGCAGGTAAGTGGTTCCGTAGATATGGCACTGTGTCTGAAGTCAGGAAGACTCATCTTCCTGAGTTCAAATCCAGCCTCAGACACTTACTAGATGTGTGACCCTGGGCAAGTTGTACAGCTCCATTTGTCTTAGTTTCCTCATCTGTCAAATGAGCTGGGGAAGGAAATGGCAAACCACTCCAGTATCTCTGCCAAGAAATCCCCAAATGGAGTCTTGGAGAGTTGGACATAACTGAACAAATAGCTTGTTTGTAGATATCTGTTTGCGTGACATTTCCCCCGTTATGTTGTAAGCTCCTTGAGGACAAGAGCTGTCTTTTGCCTCTTATTGTATCCAGTGCTTAGCACACAGTAGGTGCTTAATCAATGCTTATTGACTTGACTGAGAAGATGTTGACCTGAATGGACAGAGCAAATTTCCTAACAGGGATGTTTCAATGAAATCCCAGGTCCGATCTCTATTCACGATCTCTCTAATCCCTGAGGCAGGCGGGTGACAGTGTTGAAAACACCTATGTGCCATCCAATAGTAGTGACCCTCTTTTCTATAGGACTTTCAGGTTTACAAAGCATTTTCTTCACATCTACCAGGTGAGGTGAAGCCCTAGATGTATTATCATGTCCATTTTTACAAAAGACAATTGAAGCCTAAGGAGTTAAAGATCTAAGCCACACAATTGTTAAGTGTAAGCTTCATGATGGCAGGGACCATAGCTTACTTATCTTTTACACCACACACCCATCCAAGAACCCAGAAAAGAGGCAGATTGCAGGTGCCAATATATCTTTGAACACTGCAAAACCACAGGTTTGGGGTAAAGCCACTCCATCCCCTCCACCTTTTAAAGTTCCTCTTGATGCATTGCTCCTCTCACTGGGGCCCACCTTGCTACCTTCCTTCTTCTCTCCTCTCACATGTCATTTGGGGGGTTATCCCCAGTCATCTTAATCTATATCTGGCCACTGGACCCAGGTGCCTCTGGAGGAGAAAGTGAGGCTAGTGACTCTGCACAGCCCTCTCTCACTTAAATCTAATTCACTTGCAAGTCATGGCATGGCCTCCTTGATGTCATGGTCCTCTTTGAGAATGAAGGACAAACAAAAACAACAACACATGTCATTTGCCTCAATTTCTAAGATGGGCTCCCAGTCTTTTTGGGCTCTATAACCCTTGGTCTTCAGTAAACCTTTTGATATCTCCTATTCAACATGAAATGAAATAAAATCTAGAATTTTAGGCACATAAGAAATAAAAGGAAGAAATTCACTATTTCAGTAGGAGAGTAGTTATTTAGCCACTATTTTCTGTATCCCTTTGACAAGCTTCTTATACCCCTTGGGACATGCATACACCAGTTTGGGAGCCCTTGATAAATCCTGGCCCTCATTTTTTTTTTCATTTAGCTGAGCCATCTCCAAGTGGACCCTGTCTACCTGTGTGGGTTGGAACTGGTCCCATCTATCCCCTTTTTGGCTCTAACCACCTTTCCTAGGCTGGACCACTCCATCCTAAAATTCCCAACTCTAAACAGAATCAATTTAAGTATTTATGTGAGACCAAGGACTTTGTGGGGATACCAAAAAATGTGGCCCTTGCTCCCAAGTAGCTTACTCTCCAATTAAAAAGACAAATGAGAAGCCTGGGGTTTGTCTGCCTTGGTCAGTGAATCTCTTTGGACCTCAGTTTCTTCAGCTGTAAAATGAGGTAATTACATTAAATGACTTTAAAAGGTGCCTAATTACCAGCTCAAATATTTGGTCTTCTAAGGTTCTTGTTCCCACCATTAACATTCTGGGCTGAAGTCCCTTTTCCTTTGACATTCTCTTCACACATTCTAGATTTTAATAACCCTTTCTCTAAGAGCATAAAGTCCTTTCTAGCTCTGACCATTCATATGACGTGATTTTTTAAAAAAAATTTTTTTAAAAACCATGGGCTGAATGAAAATTCAGAAACTAGAAAGTCTTGTTAATCAGTAGTTATTATCCACCATCACTGCCCTAGGCTTTGAGCTAAACAGAGAGAGAGAATGGTGGTCTCCAGGGTTCCCACTAACCCCACTAACCCCGCCTTCCCAAAACACACATATTTTGAATTCCTCTGTTATCAGATAGGTAATCAGCACATCCCCAAAGCCAGCCTTCAAACTCCTGCATTTGAAAGAAAGGGGCCCAGAATTCCTCCTCCCCTAGCCACACACAAAGCAAGACATTCCCAAGCTGGGCTCTGCCTATCTTTCCTTCTCACCCCCTCCTCACTCCTCTCTCACCCCCAAAAAAGAAAAGGCATGGGGGGAGGAGGGGCATAGGGCTCAGCTTCTCTCCATAGGGCCAAGCCAGGAAAACAAAGAACTGATGCTGGTTGGTCCTGGTGGCCAGATTCCAGGAGTTGCAGAGGTGGCAACCCTCCCCCACACTCCCCTAGCATCTGAAATCTCCCCTTCCTCATCTTTCCTTTGCATTCTCAGAAGTCTGACCAGACAGAGCTGCTGACCAACCTCCCATCCCCCCTTACTCTCTAGACTCACATGTGAAGTGAGAGACACACACATAGCTTATTATCCTCCTCAATTCGCTTCTGGCTGGCAACAACTGCAATATATTTAAAGTGGACAGGCAGGACAGGATGTCCCATCTCCAAAGGTTTCCTCTAGTTCCCCTTTTATGCGTCAGGGCAAGGGGTTGGAGTGGAGGGAGGGGAAGCTGGCTTCAGACTCATCCTCCCTCCCTCCTGACTTGAGAAGAGTGAAGCTTTGAGGGAATAAAAGTCTCTCATGTGTTTAACAGCTGTTTTTTCATTCATTTATGTCATTTCACATTTGAGGAACAGGGGAGCCAGAGAGCTTGGCTCTGTTGGAGTATTCTGAAGGACCATCCCTGGGGGCATTCAGAGCTCACTGTGGCAGGCACATTCAAATGCCACCTCTCCCAAGAAACCTACCCGATCCCACTTTGCAATCCTCAAAGCGGTTGGTTTGGTAACTCTTTTTAAGTAAAGTCCTTGCTTGCTGACCCCAGGTTCTTTGTCAGCAGGACACAAATTCTGATAGAGAAGTCCTAGCTGAAAAGCCTTGGATCACCAGCCCAGTGATGTCTGATTCCACAGCCTAGAGAGGTTTGGACAAGCTCATGACCAGATCGGTCTTCTGTGGGTTGATGGGATTTTTCCGCTGCAACAGAGGGGCTTGAGAGTTGACCTACAAATCCTGAAAGTACTAAAGAGAAGTACAGTTACCTGTGTTTACTTCTCATCCCCTCGTCTCCCTACTAGAAGGTAAGGCAAGCAGTTATTGCTAGCGTGCGTGTGTGCGTGTATGTGAAAGAGAGAGACAGAGAGAATGAGAGTGAGAGAGAATGAGAGAGAATATGTATATGTGTGTGAGAGACAGACAGAAAGTGAGAGAAAATGAAAGAGAATATGTATATGTGTATGTGTGTGTGTGTGTGTGTGTGTGTGAGAGAGAGAGAGAGAGAGAGACACACACACACACATACTTAGCTAAACTTTGACTCTACCCAGGGACCTACCACAATGCTCTGAAGGAAGGTGGTTAATGAATGCTTTTTGAATGGATAAATGTTTATTGAATGGGAAGGCCAGGGCAGAAGGGCTCCAGTAAGAAGGGACACGATTTTCAAACAATGGGCCCCTCCCCATACTCCTCTCTCTTTCTCTCAGTCTTTTTCTTTCGGTCTCTCTCCCCCTTCCAGTCTTTCTGTCTCTCACACACACTCCCCACCCATGCCCTAGGAAGCTGGAATCTTTAGGGAAGGACAAGATAATTGGCAAATTACCATACCCTAGCTCCTAGGGAATTTCTGAGACCCCAAACAGATAGGGAGAGGATCTGGAGCTCAGAATAATAACTCACACTTCCATACCCTCTTCTCTTATACCCATCCTGTAAAGTGGGTTTTACAGCTATTATTGTTCCCATGAGAAACCCAAAGCTCAGAAGTTAAGTGACTTGCCCATCCATAATTGCTAGAGAATAGCTGCTACTAAATATCTCTCCCACCCCACCCCACCCCACTCTTTGCCTTTAAGGTTTGCAGATTCCTTTCTATATATAATATCTCATTTGATTCTTATAACTCTTCTAGGTAAACACTCCATTTTTCTAGTAAACATCCATTTTCTAGGTGAGAAAACTGAGGCTCAGGTTAAGTGGCTCAGGGCACACCCAGGATGGATCTGGGTCAGGATTCCAGACTGGCATTCCTGCCTCCAAGCTCAGTAGGCACTACCCCAGAGGCAGCTTTTTTGGTTCAGTTGCTTCAGTTATGTCCGATTCTTCATGACACCATCTGGGGTTTTCTTGGCAAAGATACTGAAGTGTTTTGCCCTTTCCTTCTCCAGCTCATTTTGCAGATGAGGAAGTTGAAGCAAATGAGGTGAAGTGACTTGCTCAGGGTCTCACAGCTAGTGTCTGAGGCCAAATTTGAACTCAGGTCCTCCAGAGTCCTGGCCTGGAGCTCTAGCCACCATACTGCCTCGCTGCCCTGAGGCAATTAGATGGGAGACTTGTATTTGGAGTCAGGATGACCTGAGTTCAAGTCTGACCTCAGACACTTATTAGTTGTGTAACCCTAAGCAAGTCACCTAAAAAAACCAACAACCCACTTCTGCCTCAGTTTCCCCATCTGCAAAATAAGGTTGGACTTTATGACTTCTATGGTCCCTCCCAGCTCTAAAACCTGTTTGGCTTTTAATCAGAGCCCTCCAGTCTTCTAATATCTTACATCCCTCACGCATACTCTTCCATCCATTGACACTGGCTTCTTTGCTGTTCCTCATGTAAAACACTCCATCTTCTGACCCAAAGTCATTTTCACTGGCTATCCTCCAGTCCTGAAGCTCTTTCCATCATCATCTCTGCCTGTAAACTTCCCTTAAGTCCCAGCCGAAATCCCACCTTCCGCAAGAAGCCTTTCTCCATCCCCCTTAATGCTAATGCCTTCCTTCTCTGCCAATGATCTCCAATTTGTCCTGATGTCTCCTCTACTAGACTGTGGGTTCCTTGTATCTTTCTTTGTATATCCAGTGACTGCCATATACTTAGTAATATATTAGCTTAATGACTATGAATGATCATGGGTGCCCAACACCCTGAACAGAGGTGGGGGGGGGTGTTAGCAAAGAGCTCCCGTTTCCACTGAGTCAGAGTACTTTCCTTAACAATCCCTCTGCTACATAGAAAATTCATATTTCTCCAGTACATTAAAGACCTATACGAGGTAGATGCTTTATTAGACACCTTTTACAAATATTGAAGCAGCTGGATCTAGTATCCAAGTCTTCTGACAGTCATTTTTCCACTAAGCAATGGTGCCTTTGCCTCTTTCAAGACAAGTCTTAAGAAATACAGATGAGGTTGGAAAGGAAGAAAAGAAACCAGAGCACCACCTACCTGCCTTTGTTGACTTGACCAGCAGGTGGCGCTGCTGGAATGTCTAAGGAACTCACTGTTCTCTAACACAGGGTTTCCCTATAGTTTCCAGTCCCTGTACCCCTAGGTTTTCCGTGAAAATTCCTATATTTATTTGAAAGGAAATAAATTCTATTGTCTATCATGAATATGCACATGAGGAAAAAGCCACTAACCTCCTACAATAAGAAAGGAAATGAATCTTAGAATTTACTATGCATATGCATATGTGAAATAAACCAGATTGATCAATTACAAAAGGATAACAGTTATCTACAACATCCCCAGGTTAAGATTCTCATACCCCTAGGCTGAAAACCCCAACTAGAATGGAAAGCCATGGAAAGTAGAAAGTAATGGCTTACTTTCTATAGCAACAAAGTAGACGCCTATCACCTGAGGAATCCATGAAAATTCTTTGATATATAGCCTGGTGGTCCAAGAGCAGGATAGGTACATGGGAAAATGTAGGTGATGCAAAAACAAAAGATATCAAATGGTCCCTTCCCCCAACCCCCACCCATGCCAAGAAAATAACAGCTCCTAAGGAGATCCTATATGGTAGGAGCAGAGACAGGAGAGTCTAGGGCTAAGTGTATCTACAGTGCAGATGAGGCCCTGTTACCTTCAATACATGCCTACTCCCCACACCCTCCAATTCGGACAGACTTTTTGGCCAAGGTTCTCCTTTCCCTTTTCTAGAGGCCAGTAGACAATGCATCAAGAGGATTTAGGATCACAAATACAAGTAGAACCAGAAGAGATTTTGCAGATGAGGAAAATGAAGCCCAGGGAGGTTGTGATTTATTCATGGTCACACAGTAGTAAGTACTCTAGAAGGCATTTAAACATTGGGGCTTTGTCTCCAAAGCCAGTGCTTCCTCCACCATATCACACCCCAACCCAGGGAGGCAATGAATGATATATAACTGAAAGAAAAGTGCCCTACGAGTCAAGAATCCTGGGTTCTAGTTTCTCTACCAACAGCGTGACTTTGGACAGTTCAGTCTCCCTCTATGAGCCTCAACAGTTCTTTATACAACAAAAGCAACACACATTTATTAAGCATCTTGTGTGTGCAGGTGAGATAGAAAGTTGAGATAATACAGGGACTCTGACCCCTTGGAAATCAATCTAGTAAACTATGGTGGGTTTTATAGTTCCCTCGCCAGCTTGAAACATCCTATGATTCTGTCAACACCGTGTGGTATGATCTGCCTGAATTACCCCATATGTTAGATGCCCTACCACATGTTAATAAGAGTAATTCAGTTCCATTACTCAAACTGGGGAGGTGAAAGCTGAGAGAGAGAGAGAGAGACAGAGAGAGAGAGATATCCTAGGGTGATAGAACCTTTACTAGCATAGCTGATTCAGTGGTGACAAGAGATTCCCCCTTCCTTCACTTAATTAAAAGAAGGACTGTACTCCCAGTGTGACCTTTTTACCTTACTAATTGGTTCCCCCTTTGGATACTCTCATTAGTCTCATGCTGATCTCAATGGAGGGAACCCAATCTTACTATCCTCATCCCACTCCTCCGTTCCAGGAGGTAGAGGACAAGCCAATGCCCACACCAGATTAATTCAGCAAACATTTACTAAGTACTTAACTAGGTTCTGGGGAATACAAAGACTTTTAGAAAAAGGGAAAATAGCTTACATTCCACTATCTGCTGAGATAATTTCAGGCTCCTCGGCAATGTCTCTTCTCATCCCGCCTTCCCTAAACCCCAGGATTTCAAATCACTTAATGAAACACACCTTTCCAGGGAAGAATTGACCTTCTGGAATATTGGAATGAAAAAGCACATAACCAAGTCAACCTTTTTACCATGTGTGTGGCCACTCACCACATCTGAGTTGTGAAGGTCTCTGGTATCAACCACCAGGCTACTTTAGACTCTTTTCCCTAGAACTGGCCTCATGATTAGAGTTCATAGCTGAACTAAAATGAAAGTTCTCCTTCAGGGAGCTTGCACACTCATACTGGCCCTGTCCTCCTGACTTTTAACCCGTGAACATTCATTCAAACATATCGCAGCCCTTCTATATGCAGAGTACCGTGGAAGATACAGATGTGAAGGGGGACACAAGGGCTTTGTACTGGGAGTGGAAATAAAAAGAGTTAGAAATATAGGAATTGGAGCCAGAGCTTAGAGATCCTCTCATCTAACTCCTACAGACCAGGAAACTGAAGCTCAGAAAAGGGCATGACTTGTCCAATGTCACAGTGGTAGCAAGTAGCAGAAAGGGGGTTCAAACCCAAGTCTTCTGACACCAAGTCCATTAAAGCACAAACTATAGAACACACCTGTTTGTGGTGTGTTTTGGAGTTGTGGGATTTTGGAGTTGGAAAGGACGTTAAAGGCTATAAGGTTTAATTGTTTAATATCAGATCATCCAGTCCAATCCCCTCATTTTACAAGGGAGGAAACAGTAGAAGTAACTTGCCCAATGTCACTTGGGGCACACCGAAAGCTGGTGGCAGTACAGGGAGCATTCTTGGCCAAACAAAGGATGGGAGGTCACAAGAGATAAAAATAGATAATTTTGCTTACATAAAAATGAAAAGCTTGTCCACAAACAAAATCAATTCAACTAGGATAAGAAAGAAAGCTGTTCCTTGGGGGTGAAAATCTTTGCATCAGATGTCCAAGATCTATAGGGAATTGACATGAATATATAAAACAAACAGCCATTCTCCAGGGGATAAGTGGTCAAAGGATATGACAATATTCCAAAATATTGTCAATCATTAACACCCATGTGAAAGATGGCTCCAAATTACTACTACTAAAAGATGTGCAATAGCTCTTAGTGAAGTTTCACCTCACATCTAGAAAATTGGCCAAGATGACAAAAAATGCTACTGGTCAAATGTTGGAGTAAAAGTACAAGCACATATTAAATAAAATGTGGGTAGATTTGTGAAGTAAGTCAATCATTCTGGAACACAATTTTGGAAAAAGTGACTAAAATGCCTATATCTTTTGACCCAGAGATGCCACTGTTTGGAATGTACCCCAAGTTGGTCTAAGACAGATAGGTCTCATATACAATGACATATTTATAGCAATATTATTTGTAGTAGCAGAGAACTGGAAACAACATAGTCATCTATCAATTGGGAAATGGTTTAACAAATTATAGTATGCAACTGTAGTGGAATACTATTACACTGTAAGAAATGACAAATATAGACAAAGCGTGAGCTGAGTGAAATAAGCAGACAAAAAAACCCAATTATACTATAGCCATTTACAATGATGTAAACAGAAGCAATGGCTGCTGCCGCTGCCGCCACCACTACCAACGTGATGACAACAACAAAATCTTGGAACCTTATGCAATTATAATGACCAACCATGGCACTAGAAGAAAAGAGCTAATATCCTTCCCTCCTTCTCCCTTTGCTAAGGTGACTGACTGTACATACTTTCTGTCAGACTTGGGTTGGTTAGTTTTGCTGACTTTCCTCTTTCTCCCCTCTCATCTCTTTTTAAAGCATTATAACAAGGTAGATATTGCTGGAGTGGGAGCACTAGAGTTGGGAAGATCTGAGCTCAAATCCAACCTTATACATTTAATTACCTGTGTGACCCTGGCTAAGTCACTTAACCTCTGCCTCAAAGGATGTGACAGGCCACTTTCCAAAATATTTTCAACTATTAACAACCATGTGAGATACCACTCCAAATTACTACTACTAAAAGACACGCTTATAACAATAGCTCTTACTGGGGTTTTACCTCATCCTTAGAAAATTGGTCAAGATGACAAAAATGGTACTGGTCAAATGTTGGAGTAAAAGGACAAGCACTCTGCCTCAGTTTCCCCAACTGTAAAGTGGGGTTAATAACAGCTAATAACTACTTAAGTGGGTTGTTGTGAGATCAAATGCAGTAATATTTGTAAAGTGCTTGGTATAGTACAGTGCCTGGCACAGGGTAGGAGCTTAATATGAAACCTTTTTTTTAAAAAAAAGAAACTCAGAGGACTTGATAGCAGAATTGGAACTAGAACCAGGTCCTCCAGACTTTAGTTAGGCATTTTAGCTCTGTAGGCTCAGGTTCTTCATTTATAAATGAAGCCATTAAGTCTAACCTCTGAGGTTACCTTCCAGCTCTAAATCTGTGATTCTATGGACCCAAGTCTTCTGACAGCCAGGTCAGTGCCCTTCTCAGTCTAGTACAAGACCTCATAGGACAGACCTTACTAGGAGGACCTCGCAAGAGAGCATACATCCACCAAAGGTTGTCCCAACCACTGTTTGTAATCTCATTAAGACATCATAACCCAACCTTGTGCCCAGCATGTGTCCCTTTCCTAGGGATTGAGGTTAACTGCTCCCAATCACTCTCTGTTCTAAGCAGAATCAGAATTACAACCTCCATAATTATCCTCCAGGCTTCATATGGATCCACCTTGCTGACCTCCACCAACTATTACAGGCACCTGGAAATCACCCATTTCTCACTAGAACAACAAAAAGACACAAGGGGAGAGAACCAGGTCCCAGCTCTGTGGGCATCATAGTTCTCTGTCTACATTCATACCACTACTTGGTGACTGATCTGCTCCAAGATCCACAATCTGCTACATCCCATCCAAGTCTTGGACAGAAGGGGCTAGACAATCGAGTTCACTCTCTTTGATCTGGACAATCAAGATGCCACCCGACACATCCTCTCCACCTATACACACTGTACTATTAAGTCAGGAAACCCAGCCACCTTTGCCCACTTAGAACACCTTCCTCAGCAAACAAGTGTTGCCTGTAATTCATTTCTCCTAACTTCCTGAGAATCAGTTAATGATGATAGTCAGCTTAGTACGACTGCCAACCTACTGCTAGAAAAAGCTTTTGAGATCATTCCAGTAAGAAATGAAGATCCCTGGATGGTAGGTGATATATGCCCCTAGAATATTCTGTAACTTATTGGCACAGTCAGTGCTGGAGTTCTGGTTGCCAGGATCTTTCTGCTGCACTAAGCTGGTTTTTTGGATGCCTGGGCAGCAAAGCCTCTTCATCAATATAATATTTATTGTATTTATATACATGTATGTATATAATATGTATTGTATTTGGGCACCCTACAAAAGTTTAGTGTATATTTAAGCTATTAAAGCTTGAAGCTGCACTAAAACTTTTGGGACATCCTGTATAAAGTCTTTAAGGTTTGCAAAAACACTTTCTTCACAACAACACAGAACTGTATCATCCTCCCCATTTGCACACCAGGAAACTGAAACTCAGTGAGCTGTGACTTGAACAAGGTGACACAGCTAGGAAGCAGCAAAGTCCAGTACTCACACCCAGATCATTCTGACTCTCAGTCCAGTTCTATTTCCCATACGACCAGCTTTTGCCACTCTCTCTACATAGATATATCCTGTCCCTCCATGCAGAGACCAGCATGCCCCTTTTCTATATTCTGCATTCCAGGCTGAGGAGTGTATGTGGGAATGGACGAGATGGGTAGGAGCTCAGGCTCCGTCAGTCACAAACTGTGGAGGACATTGGCATTTCCTGTCTCAAAGGGCTGTCACAAGTAAAATGTTCCATAAATCATAAACTATGAAGCGACATAGAAATGAAGGGCATGGTGATTATCAAAGTAGCTGACATTCATATAGCATTTATCTTGTTTGATCCTAACTTGGGAGATAGATGGGACAGGTCTGATGATTCCTTATTACCTCATCAGAGAATCATACATTTAGAAAAGGAAGGGACCTGGAGAGGCCACTGAGTATTTTCTGGATGAGAAACTGAAGCACAGAAAAATCAAGTGACTTGCCCAGGGTCTCACAGCTAGTCTTCCTGACTCCAAGTCCATCAATCTATCCTCCGTACCTTCCCCTACTAAGGTTACCTACCTACCATCTACTCTGTGTGTATATTGTATCTACCTGTTTGTACATGAATTCATCACCATTAGAATGCAAGTTCCTTGAGAGGAAGAATTATTTTTTGCCTTTTCCTTCATATCACTAGTAATTAGAACGGTGCTTTTTGTACACAGTAAAAGCTTAATAAATGCTGGCTGACTGACTACCATCAGACTTAGTATGGGGTAGGGCCCTTTCCTGAACCTCAAGGATAAGAGATGGAAACTCTTGAAATCCACCGTGAACCAGAGAATTGGTTTTACTGCCTCTCTGCTGCAGTTGTTTCGACAGGGGTGGACCAGGAAGGGGTGAGAGTTGCCCTGTTTTATTCCCAGAAAGAAGGTCCCAACTTATCTCCACCTCTTCTCAACCCCTAAATCACATTTTCATGGTGCTTTAGGCATGCTTTCCTCACAATTCAACTTAAGGCAGGCAGTACAAAAATTACCATATCTTTTTACAGATGAGCACAAATGAGATTTGGACAGAAGTACCTTCAGACTCAAATCTTGACTCTGTGACTCCATCCTTGTGTGACCTCAAGCAAATCACTTTCCCTTCCTGGGCCTTTCTTTTTTCATCCATAAAATGAAGGGAAAGGTACCTCCTGTCTTGAGCAGTAGCTGGATTAATCACTTGTCAGGGGTGTTAGAGGAGGGACTCTTTCTTGGGGTGTGAATTGGTTTGGGTTGGATGGCCATCTGAAACCCTTCCAACTTTAAAATCTGTGACACTGTCTTCCAGACGTCTGCGAAGGTCCCTTCATGGCTCCAAAGCCCAGGCTCTTTTTACTACCCTAAACAGCCTTTCAGGGAAGGTCTTTCTTAGATCCCTCTTCCAGCACAAGGCATTTGCTACTGGGGGCAGATTGGGTTGGGAAAATGGACTTTTCCCTTTAACGGGCAACAAGAGAGAGGGACCTGGAAGGAAGGACAGTTCTTCATCCCAAGGGGAGAACTTGGCCAATTGGAAGAGAAAAGAGACTAATTAAGATGCAAATAAGTACCACCCCTATTCCTATTAGGGCCAGACAGGGAAACTGGCCGGCAAAGCAGAAGGCTGGAGGGGTACAAACTGGGGGGAAGGGCAGAGCAAAGAGTTCACTCATCCACAGGCAGAGAGAGTGGGCAGTCCTAAAGAGGGATACCATAGGTGGTAGCAGTGCCAAAGAAATGCTATCCCACTTCCAGGAAAATGTAAGCTTCAGGAGACACTTTCTCTCTTGATTTCCTCAGGGTCCATGGCCACAAAGCTTTGTACATAGTAGGAATGTTTACTGAATTCATTTGATAGAAGAGTAGCGGGCTTTCTAAACCTAGGGTTCCTGAGGTTGGGTTTTTAAAAAATATTTTAATAACTATTTCTATAAAATTGGTTTGCTTTGCAACTCTATTTTATTTATGCATTTTAAAAAATCCTTCTGAAAAGGGGTCTATAGGCTTTACCCAACTGTCCAAGGGGTCCCAGACACAGAAGATTGAGAACTCCTGTTATAGGTTAGAAATTATGAAAATGGAACACAACATACTAAATCAGATTTATTTTTTTATATGCTGATTAATTTTGTCAAGCTGCTTTTTATCTCTTTTTATTCTTTGTTATAAGGATGCTTGTCTGGGACAGGGGAAAGGAGGATTATATTGAGAAATAAAAGTGATGAAAAAACCCCCAAAGATATCAATAAAATTTTAAATTAAGAAAAATAAGGGGCAAGGGGAAAGTTAAAAAAAATCAATTGTGAGGAGAGGGAACCGGCAGGGACAGCGGTTTGTTAGCGGGAGCTGGAAAAGAGAGTTGATAAATTGGTTTGTTTTTTTCTATCTTCCTCCTTCCTCAGAAAAGAGAACTCTCAGTTCACCTCCCCCCTGCCAGATGCTAACTCCTGGGATTCCCCACAAATATGTTTCCTTGTCTCCTAACTGCAGGCCCTGGATGATGCTCCCTCCATACCATGACCTTTGACATAAATTCCAGAAAATTTTTCCCTTCTCAGGCCATTAGAAATCAGCTTTGGGGAAACCATCTTCTTGGAATTAAGGTACGTTAATTCAATTCAACAAATATTTATTAAGCATCTACTATATTCCATGCAAGACACTTTGAGACCATAGTGAAAACATCAAATTGGTTTCTGCATGCTTGCAAGTAACTGACATTCTACTGGAGAGCCCTCCGTTCAACATGTACACAAACTGGGTACAAAGATTGATATAGAGTAAAATACCAAACAGCTGACAAGAGCCACCAATTGAGAACCAAAGACTTCCATTTGAATGTAGCCGTTTACCAAATAATGGCTATGGGACTCCAGATCTTTTCTCTCTGGGCTTCGTTTCCTCTGTCCATCAGTCAACATGCATTTACTAAGATCTTACTTTGTGCCAGGCACTATATTAAATGGGATACAAAGAAAAACAAAATCCAAGTCCCTGCCCTCATAATGGGGGAGACAATATTCAAGTATGTATACCAGGTACATGGAAGGTGATCTCTGGGGGATCAGGTGATCTCAGAGGATAGGCACTGCGAGGACAAAACAGGGAAGAGGAAGGGGGAACTAGAAAACCCTTACCCTAACCCGGTCTACCAAGGGACTGATGAAGCAGTTGGACTAAATGATCCCAGAGGTCCATTTGATCAATCAGCAAACATTTATTACGGACTAATTGGGTGCTAGGAACATAAAGGAGAAAGAAAATATAATGCGCAAAAAGGTAAATGGAGGATAATTTTGGAGGTGAGGCAATAACAATAGCAGATAGACATACCAAGAAAGGACTTCCTGGTGGCACTGGAGCTTCGAAGGAGGCTAGGACAGTTAAGAGGGGATGAGGGGAGGGAGTGCATTCCAGGTATGCGGGACAGCCAGTTCAAAGGCAAGGAGTTGGGTGGGTATGGAATTTGACTGGCCAGATTAGAAGCCAGGTTGTAAAGGGCTTTAAATGCCAAACAGCCATTCATATTTGATCTTAGATGTAATTGGGAACTACTGCAGCTCATTCAACAAGACTAAATCCTATGATCCCATAACATTCCCTCTCCCTCCCTTATACCCAATTCTTGCAGAACAAACCTTTTTCAGTCATTTAACCATAAGTGGAGGTTCCCTCCCTCCATCCATCAATTCCTCACAAGGCTAAAAGCCCTAAGAGAGTGGGGGTTCAGTCTCAGGCAGTGACAGAGAGCTTGCTTAAGACTATGAGAGATCCAGAGAAGCCTCAATTCTGCACACACCACCTTTAAGGACTCTTAAGTAGACTACTCGGGAATTCTTGAGCCCAGGGGACAAGGAGAATTTATAGCTTCCTTTCCTCTCCCAGCCACTCTCAGGGTCCTAAAGGCAGGGTGTGTAGCCATTAGCTGCTCCCCACTAGGTTAATCATCTAAGTTATGGCATGGTAAAAATGTATATCTTGAGGGTCATGCTTGGGGAAATAACACTGGACTGGGACTTGAGACCTTGGGGTAAATCATGTCACTTCTGCAGGGTGTTAGACTGAATGACCTCTCTATTCAAGCTTTTTTATGTCCCTGTATCTCCATCATCTAGAACAGTGTCTTGATCAATGTATAATTGTTCCAAGATCCCTCCCAGCTCTGACTTTCTATGTTCTAAGACCCTAGTTCAGCCTTAACATTGTTTGATTTTATGATAGCTGGATTCCAAGATTATAGGGTTAACAACTCACCTATACAGTTCAGTTGGAATCAACTAGAGTGGGTTCTGGTCTCTGGACACAGAGCCCTAGCTGCTCCCCCAAACCTAACTCTTCCCCTAAGGAATGAGGGAAGGAGAGGTGGAAAATCAAAGTCCAAGAATTCAAGAGGGAAACCACTTTATCCCATCCCTGGTTCAGTAGGCTTGGGGAAAGGAGGGGGGGGGGGGTTGAGTTTAACTGACTCCTTCATTTCAGCCTCACAAAGTTGGAGAAGCTGCCCAGTTAGTTTCCAGTCCTACAGAGATTCTAATCTCTTTGTGATCAGATAAAGGGGAGAGAGGGGGAGCATTGCCTCCCTGCTGGGGAGGGCCATTCAAAGCTGGTTCCTGTAATAAAGTGATTTAATAGATCTAAAGAGGCCAATTCCCTTCTTTCTCCCACAATTACTTCCTGTGGGTTATTCACATATGTAAATGAGGCAGGAAGGGGGGCAAGGGAGAAACTTTTAAACTAGACGTCTGGTTGGGGAGGGGGGTGTATGGTGGTGGGCTAGGGACTAACAATCACTGCGAAATCACCATCTACCAAAGTCCCCCTAAGCATCCATAGGCCAACATTATCTTCTTTCCCCATGTCAACGTTCCCCCTTTCCCCGAAGTCACTTCTCTCCAACCTCTCCTGCTCCCCTAACCACTGGTCTCCACATCTCTCCCCAGTTGTTGTTCTTTAGGGTTCCCTCTCTTCAGTCACAACTGGTCTCCCTATCCTTTGCAATGACTTTTGGGGATACAGTCTGCCACAACCCCTCCTTATCCCTGCAATGTACTCCCCTTCCAAGGGCCTCCCCTTTCCAGCTGCATTCCTGTCCATCTTTTTAAACACAATTCAAAAACCATCATCTATGATGCCTGGCTCAGATCTGGTGTGCTTCTGGAATGCATTTTGACAAAAACCCATCCATCCTGTGAAGGCACCTTATCCCTCACATTGGACTTTAAGATCCTCCAGGGCTGCCTCTTCTTTAGCATCTAGCCAAGTACAACAGAAGGAACCTCTAAACTGAAAAGGGATATGAAGTAATCAGGTCTGCAGGACATTAGTTATCTCCACCACACACACATTCACAGTCCTTCTCCTGGTCCCCTGGCTGTTTGTGATTGCAAGCTAAGCCCATTCTCTCTCCCAATCTTCCCTTCCCCTCCCCCAAATAGTCCCCAACTCCTCCTCCTTGGGCTCCAATTCAATCTCTTTCATCCCCCACCCCAAGCCAAAGGCCCTAGAGAACAGAGCTCAATCCTTCAAAAGCAACCCCTAAATCTTTGGGCCTGGTAGGGTGGTAGTGACAGGGGGAGGGGAGAGAATGCCCAAAAGTGAGCCCAGAATTAAGGTCTAGGTTGCACCCCTTTTCACCTGCCTAGCTGCAATCCTGGGGTACTTCCCCCCAAACAAGGGATAAGGAATCCAGGTTTGGACAACTTAGCTTTAGTGGGGGGATGAGAGCTTTCTACATTCCCTATCTCTGGAGGGAGGGAGGTTGCAGACAGACTAGCCAAATCAAGGGTAAGGCGGATGAGTGAAAGGGTGGGGGGAGGTCCAGGAGCCCCAGGCCCCTTCTGTTTGTGTCCTGGAATGTTAGGGCAGCAATTTGAGAGCTGTCTGGGGCCATAAATGCCAAGTCTGGAAGAATAGATCCAGAGCCTAGACTGCCCTCCCTCCCCCTAGCCCTGCCGAGCTGGGGCGACACTGAATTTCACCCCCACCGAGTTGAGCTGCCTTCTTTCACTGAGAACTTGGGGTTGCTCCCGCCTGTAGGAACAGCCCTAGCCCCTGGCTCTTGGCGTCTGTTTCTTTCTTGGTCAGTTCCAAATGCAAGAAGCATCTGGGTCAACTGAGTTTGGTGGGTTGGGGTGTGTTGTGTGCAGAGGTTCTACTGGGGGAGAGAAGAGTGGACATAATCAGCATTAAGGCACCTTTCTCCTCTCAGTTCCAAATCCCTTGTTCCAAATCACTAGTTTTTTTCATTTCCACAGCTCTAGTGGAGGGCACCCAGGGAGAGGGAAATCTAACTGCCCTAAGTCCCTGGCTCCCCAGAAGCTCTCCCTCTCTGCCAAGTCCAATGAAACACCGGTGGACAAATCCGATCGCCTAGTGGTGTTTCCCCCAGCGCCCCCCCCCAATCTTATGACCTGCTAGTTCACTGTTCACCACCACCACCTCCCACCAGGCAGGACAAAACCACCTCAGTTTCTGCCACATGGGGTCACCTCTCTGGCCCCTACCCCCCAAGGGGAAGAGGTACAACGGACACGTGGTGAGTCCGCTAGGGGAAAGGGAAGCTACTGAGGGTCCAAGTTGTAGGGAAGGGATGGAGGGGTTTAATTTGGGGACTCACACTACATCCTCTGGAGGACCACTTTTGGGGCTAAGCATGAACAGTAGGGAGATTTTCAGAGGAGTGGGTACAAGACTGAAGGTCTCTCCCTTTGGCCCAGCGGTGAAGACATGGGCGGGGGGCGGGGGGAGCGCCGCGGCGACAGAGAAGGGGAATCAAGACACCTCTCACCTGGTGCACAAAGACGTCCACAGGCGGGTCGAGCGCTACGCCCGCGCGGGCGGTCATGGACAGGAAACCGAAGCCCATGCGCACATTAAACCACTTACAGATGCCGGCGCCGTGGAGCGGCTGCTGCTCCTCTCCAGCCCGGGCCGCGTCCCCGGTAGCCGCCTCCTCTGCTGCCTTTGCACAGCCACCTGGGTGGGGAAAAGGGCCACAGCGAAAGCTCAGCTCAGCCCCAGAGCCCGCGCCCCACCTCCCCCTGGAACCTAGATCCTTCTAGCCAGCGCGTGGGAATCCAGGGGTCTGAGGCTTCCAGCCCGCGAGATAAGAGAGCTAAGGATCTGACCCGAACCATCTTCCCCTCTCCCTCTTTCACTCCCACTGAGCGCAGCAAATCCTAGATGGCCCCCGAAAGTTTCCTCGTCCTCCCGCAACTCCGAGCTGTCTCCGCGCTTTCTCTGGACCCGCGAACCGGCAAATGTCCCGGCTCTCTTCGGGATGGATGCCCCTCCTCCCCCCGGCTTGCCCCCGCCCCTGCCGGGAAGCGGCAGCCCCGGAACGCGTGCTGCCCGGACGCTTGGGTTCCTGGGGCCGAGGTGGTGCCGCACTAGACAGGGTGGCCTCCAGACCCCTCGGGGTGCCCTGTCCTACCTTCCTCCCCCCGGCCCAGAGATGTTCCCATCCTTGCCCAAGTTCCCAATCGCGAGACCGAACCTGCGAACTGCTGGTTGGACACAGAGCCCATGGTGGTCGGCTCAGCACCCGCGGCCCCGGGCCCCTGGTCGGGCGGCTGCAGGCCCCAGAAAAAACGTCCGAAGGCAAAGGAGGGATCCGGGAGGAGGCCGCTACATCTCCACCGGCACAAAGGCGGTGGGAGGGCCCACGGCTTTTCAAAGGCTCCCAAATTCTAAAAGACAATAACCCCCCGCGGGCAGCCCCCTCCTCTCTTCTTCCCTCCCCTCCCCTCCCCCACCCGCAGCTCAGCTTTGCCCTGCTCTCCCTCCGTCCCTCCCCGCCCCCTCCACCCCATGCCTCGGCCCTCTGACACCTCTGAGCTTTCCTAGTTCTGCACCTGGAGGGCCACTGGACAAATCTCTAGCCAAGGGGACCCCCTCTTATGACCCCCCCGAAATATTGAGAAACCTTGAATTTGGGGTCACTTCCGTTTATAAGATCAATAGGGGCAGTAAGAGAAGAGGAGACAGTTTGAAGGGGGAGGGTCTCTTGGGGGGGGTCTTCCCAGGGCCCCCCCTTTCCCCAGCCACGTGACTACACCCCCCCCATCTCCCCGCGAAGATAATTACACATTCCTGAGAGTTGGGGGAGGGAGGTGTGAGTCGGAAAGCGTTGGCCAATCAGGGACACAAACCACCTGTCAAGGGAGAAATGGATGAGCCCTCCCCCTCCCCCCCACTGAGTTTCCCTCCCCCTCCCCTCCGGCCCCTGGGCTGACCAGCCTGTTTGGCGCTGACCCACAGTCCTCCCTCCACCCCCCCCACCCAAGTTCTCTGCCCCTTCTCTGAAAGGGATGTGGGAGAGAGGGAGGGGAAAGACGACTGCATGCATCGCCTCCTAACTCAGTGCCTAGTGACTTGCTTTTTGCCTGTCCATTTCTAAGCGTGTTGGTTCATTCAACAAAATTCTGATCTAACACGTGTGTTTCTCTGAGAGTGTATCAGTCCTCCTCTCCGCATGTTTCTGCCTCCCTCCTCCCTCAGCACCCACGTGAAGCTAACCTCTCCCCATCTACGCAGCCCAGACTGCAGCCTCCCGGGTTTTTTAGTGGAGGTCCTAATTCTAGGACTCCACAGCCGCGTACCCTGGAGCAGAAGCCTAATCCCAACTTCGGACCGCGGCGGGGAGTGGACTGAGATCCACACCTCGCTCCATGGTCTGTCTCTGTCTCTGTCCCCACCCTGGGAGTCCTCAGGTGCTGCAGCCTCTGATCCGCGTCCCCATCTCCGCGCGGAGTCTACCCGAGCTGCAAAAATTGCAATCTCGAGGATTCCCCGGGGAAGCGGAATCCCCGGGGTGGAAACAAGGTTACTCCAGGAAGATTGGAGGACTCTCCTGTTGGAGAAGAGGGTGGTGGAAGCGGGAAGATATCCTAGTTGGAAGAGGAAATCAGAGGACGTGATTTCCCAGTTGGGAGGGGAGGAGGCAGCCAGTCCCGCAGCCCTCCTGGGGTGTGTGACCAGAGGGAGGGGAATCAGTAAGAAGGTGGCCACGGCCCTGGCCGGTGCTGGACAATGGCCCAGGGCTCTGCGCGCGGCCCCAGCCCTGCCCCTTCACTTCCGGTGCTCAGTTCAAACTGGACAATGCCAGATCGGGCCAGTTCCCCACCCTCCTTCCCCTCCCCCACCACTCCAGCCCATTTAAAGGGACAGCGCATCCTTTCCAGGACATCGCCTTCTTCCTAGTCTCTTCTTCTGTCCATGGGAACCCTTCACCTTCCCTTCTCTGACACCCACACCCTAAAATCTCTGGTTCGAAGTGAGGGGGAGAGATCACTTCCCCTTTCACCCTCAAGGGGGCGCTTAAGAGAGAGCTACGACCCCGGCATTCTTAGAGGGCTGGGGGCGGCCGGCGGGGGTGATGATATGCGAAAGATGTTGGAAAGAACACTGGATTTGGAGATCTCAGGCTCTGGAACTAATTGTGTACCTCAGTTTCCTTATCTGTAAAAGGAAGGGATTGTACTAGAGTCTAGTCACTAGATGATCTCAAAACCTTTAGAGCTGTACATTCTGTAATTTAGTAAATTAAATGGACAAAAACTGTACACTCAAAACCCTCTACAAATAATGATTGATTATTCTTAATAATGTAGACCCCACCCTGTCGCTCCCTAACACTTCCACTCACTCAAATTTGGGCTCAGATCTTCAAGTGCTTTTTCAGCGTCAAAGTATTTTCCTCTTCCGTCTCTGTCTCTGTCTCTGTCTCTCATACACACACACACACACGGAGCTGTGGGAGAATCTTTGGTTTGCCCTCGTATTTTTAGTAGCCCCCTTGGCCTCAGATCTCTTTTTCTTGATCAAAATCCTAAGTACCCGAGGAGGTTGTGGCGACTTCAGCAGCAGAAGTAAGTGAAAGATCTTCGATACTAGGCTTCTAGGGGATCCAACGGCCTTCATCTCCCTGGTCTGACTGCCCAGCTGCTGGTTGAAGGGCAGCCAGGCAGATCCCGAGAAAGGATTCGCTCTCTGTCCAGGGTGCTGAGGTTGCACAGTGCCTCTGTCCGTGGTGCTGATCTCTATGCAGTTGCATGATTCGGCGGTCCCAGGAGTTGATGCAACCTCCGGCAAGGTTCTCATTTTGAGTCCGCCTCCCCCCCCCCCCCCCCCGCCCCCCCCCCCCCCGCCCCCTGCCCTTTCTAAACTTTTCCCTTTCCATCACACACGCAAACATACCTCCTCCACCTACTCAACCAAAGCCGCTAGCTCAGATTTCACTCTATAGCATCTTCAACAAGTGTTCATTCAGTTCCTGCTTGAGGATTTTACAGAAACTTAAAAAAAAAAAAGGCCTCCATCTCCAGAGGCAGTTTATTTCATTGTTGAAAAATGAAATGCATCCCAAGCTACCTATTTGATATACAGAAAGTGGAAAACAGGGACACCGAAAAGGGAAAATGAATCTGGGAGTGAGATCTCATTCAGAACACGGTGCAGGGAAACTGGAAGCCAAAATCCCTTTCTAAATTTGTTTTCTACTTCTGAAAAATGGACAGAACTATTCCTGTATACCTGAGGTGAGAAGATAGATGAAATAAGCAAAGAAGCCCAGAGCAGAATTCCATCATAACGAAAAATGAATGCTGCTGTGGTTAAAATTCATAATACTAATTCATCCATCTAGGGATCCTGGTTCCTATTTCTTTCTTGAATGGAAAGGAAAGATCTCATCCCCTCTAGAGAGTGTGAGAAGGATATTGACGGGTGAACAGAAAGCAGTGCCATCTATTATCTGTATGATCTTGGGCAGGTCATCTTATTTCTCTGATCCTCAGTTTCCTCATCTATAAAACAAATATTTTGACTCAGTGATTTTTAAGGTTTCCTCTATTTGTACTTAATACAGCTCTTAGTAAATAGCAAGTACTTAAATGCTTTTACATTACATTCTATTCTTCCCAGCTCCATCAATATCCAGTCCTTTTCCTCATCAGATTGTTCCTCATCTGGGGGATGGGGAAGATGAAGAGGTATGATTTCATACTGGATTTCACTTTCTTATTTTTTTATTTCTTATTTTTCCCTTTCCTGCCCCTAATAAGTATATTTCACTCCATCCACAAAGGGGGGCTTATAGAATGTTAGAACTGAAAACAGATCCTAAAATATAGAATGTTAGAACAAAGAATAGCAAACTAGAAAAAGCCTTATGATATTGAATGTTAGAGGTAGAAAAATCAACTAGTCAAACTCAGTCATTCATTTTATATTAAGGGAAATAGATCAAAGAGAGGAAGCGACTTTCCTAAGAATATACAGTGAGTTGAGACATCCCCATGGCTCTCCTCTCCACTCTCTTCCCTTCTCTTTGACTTTCTGGAGATCTAACCAGAGTTCAAGGACCTGGCAATGGCCATGAGACCACTGGAGGGTCTTTCTATGGCCTTTCATTTCTGAAATATTTCACAGTCTCTGTAGGAGAGTCTGGGTCATAATTTGATGATTGTCATGAGTGTCAAACTCTGGCTTTCTTCTGTCATATTTGTACATGCAAGACTATATGCAGGTATGTCAGTGTAGTTTTGTCAACATATGTTTGAGGAAATGTGTGTGTACCTTGAACATATATGCATGTGTATATGGCTCTCTTTCATCCACATTGCATTTATGCATGGATGTGCACATGTGGCATGGACAGTGTTGAATAAAACTGACCCTCTGTGAGCTCAATTTCTCTCTCTGTCAGATGAACTGTTTGGATTACATGATTTGTAGTCAGTCCTGTCCTGATATTCCATAGTGGTGCCGATCATGTGTTTGTGTGTGTGTGTGCGCGCGTGCATGTGTGTGTGTGTGTGTGTGAGAGAGAGAGAGAGAGAGAGAGAGAGAGAGAGAAAGAGAGAGAGAGAGATGAAGTGAAGAGAGAGATTTGAAAGGAGTAGAAAGGAGAGAGAAGTGAGGAGAGAAAAGAAAGAGAAAGGGAGAGAAGAGAAGGGAAAGGGGGAGAGAGAAGGGAGAGAGAAAGAGAGAGGAGGGAAGGGAAAAGAGAGAAAGAGAGAGATGAAGTGAGGAGAGAGATATGAAGGGAGGAGAGAGAGAAAGAAAGAAAGGGGGAGAGAGAGAGATGGAGGGGAGAGAGGGGGAGAAAGAGAAAGGGGGAGAAAAATAGAAAGAGCAGAGAGGGTGGGGGAGAGAGATCCCTTCCTAATTATATGGAGTTATCTGAGCCTACTGCTGGTTGTGTCGTTTCCTCTCGCCCCTTTTATTCTGCCTCAGAAAGTAAGATTGCTAGTGCCCAGCTTGAGCTGTGCTGCCCTCTGAGGCCTGTTGAATTGTGTTGAGGGTGAGCCAAAGGATTCCTTCCTGTCCTTTCAGCCCTATTCTCTATGCTGGCCCCACTTCATGCAGGACACAGGGCACTGGCTTTCACAAATAATGGCTTCATTAGATTGAAAGGAGAAGAAAGTGACCTCAGTGAAATGGACTTCCTGACCCCAGCTGACCTCTGACCCTCACCCTGACAGCCTCTAAATCTTTTCCTCTGTCCTGTTTCTCTTGAGTTATCCCTTCAAGGTGAGAGCAGGAAGCAAGAGCTGTGTCCTACTGTAACTCACTGCATGTCAGACTATAACTCACTAGGTGTCCAACTACAGAATAACTGACAACATATTGACTGTAACTTCCTCCCAGTGTGAACTCTGGCTGTTACTCATGGTGTGCCTGACTGTCACTCACCTGGTATTCCCTGGGAGTGTACCCAAGTGTAAATGCAAGGGGAGTAAAAAGCGTTATTGTGCCTCCTCCTCTCCACTCTGGATGTGTTGATTGCAATTTGTTTGGTGTCAGACTATAACAATATAATCAACTGACTGTCACTTACCTTAATCCAGGCCTTTCCAGGTAGGCATTTAAGTCATGAGACAATGAAAATCATAGGGCGTTTTCAATTATTACAGAGAAATGAACATTTCCCTGGCACTAAGAATGTAAGATAGCTGGAGAGATGATTTTGAACTAAAACTGTAACATATAATGTAATAATGAGAAGGGACCTTAAGACAAGAATGTGAGAGCTAAAAATCACTTCAGACCATAGAATGATTAGAACTTTGGAAAGACCCCAAGTGCACAGAATGTTGAGAATTTTTAGGTACCTCAGTAGGACAGCTACCATTTCCCCTTCCATCAGATTCTGAACTAAAGAGACACTTCCTAGATCAAGGAAAGGTGGAATGCCCAGCTCGAACATTCTAAGGTTCTATGCAAAAGTGCAGCTAAAATATCCCACTCACTCAGCCCCAACCACGGGGGTGGGTTGATTCTCATGATTTTCCATTGTTCCTTAGAATCTAGATGTCATCAGAAGACTGTCTGTCTGTCTGTCTGTCTGATCTATCTATCTATCCTCAATGAGCTCAGAAAATAAATATATGGACTGTTATAAGTAGAAGCAATCTCAGAGATTATCTATGCCAATCCTTCACATTAAAGATGTAGAAACTGAGATCCGGGAAGTGCATGATCCAAAGTCACATGATAAGACAGTAGCAGAATTGAAATTAGGAGCTAGTTCCCCTGATTCCCAAAACACTTCTCTTTCTACCATGTTTCAATGCTATTGTATCTATGCTGGCCCTGCTACCTGACAAACTTGATCACAGAGTTGAAGGGGCTGAAATTTGGAACACAGTTAAGGGCACCTAAAGGGATCATTATCTAGCTAAGAGCCAAATGAAAGTTCATTCTGAAAAAGCTACCCACTTGCACTGAAAACTGAAAAAATATCAGTGATATATCCATCCCAAGGGTAAGAAGTGGAACTAGTTTTGAAAATCTAGTTTTGAAGCATAGTCTTGCTCCATGGGGGTCTCTAGGGGCCCATGCTGGGGCAATGCTGTTCCTCCTGTCCCCCACCTCGCCCCCTGTGATGACCTTTGGTAACCTAGATCAATAGACCAGGCCCCTCCAGTTCCCAAGTGACCAGGAGCAGCTCAAGAGAGCAGGCCTGAGTCTGGGTCATTAAGTAACTGTCACTCACCCTGGCCCCATTGGGGGCAGGGCCCTGGGGGTGTGAAGGAGGCACAGGTGTGGCCATCTTGTTCCCAACTCCCACCCTGCCAAGCCCTGAATTTCCAGTGCCTGTCCCCCATCTGCTCTTCCTTTTTCATCTTCTTATAGTCCCTTCGATGGCAGCTAGGATGAATGTATAGAATTCCAGTCCTGGAGAGTAACTTCCTTCTCTGTACCCTTCTTCCTACTGGGTTCATCAGCAAGGCTTCCTGCTTTTGGCACTAAGACCCCCCTTTTCATTGCTAATTCCACATCCCTTTCAATGAGCCTCATATATGCTTAGAGGGCCCCAACTTTAAGCTTCATGTCTGAGTTCTCATTCCTCTCTCTGAGTACTCACATTCTACACTGAATCTCTATCTCTTTACTGAGCCTATATCCATCACACTGAGCCCCAATTCTCCTCATCAAGTTTCCATTTTCCACACTGAGTGCCCCACCCATATTGAACTTCCACTCCATCATTTAGTCAACAAACATTTTTTAAGCACCTGCTATGTGCCAGGCACTATGCTGAGCACTAGAGATACAAAGAAAGGCAAAAATGTGGTGCCTACCTTCAAGGAGCTCGCAGTCTAATGGGGGGAAACATACACAGTAAAAATAGAAGGTAATCTCAGGGGGGAGGTGCTAACAGAGAGAGAGGGGAGAAAAAAGGAAGCAGGAAAGGTCTGCATAGGCTGGAATTTGAACTGAGTCTTAAAGGAAGCCAGTGAAGCCAGGGAGGACGTTCAAGGCATGGGAAACTGTCAGTGAAAACGGATGGAGTGTCATGTTTAAGGAATAACACATAGTCCAGGGTAGCTAGATCATAAAGTTCATGGAGGGAACTATAGTGTGAGGAGACTGGAAAGGAAGGAAAGGTTCAAGTTGTTAAGGGATTTAAATGACAGATAGTGTACTTTATAGTGGATCCTGGAGATGATAGGGAGCCACTGGAGTTTATTGGGTAGGGTGGTGACATAGTCAGACCTATCTTTTAGAAAACTTTCTTTGGCAGCTGAGTGGGGATGGATTGAAATGGGGAGATACTTGAATCCCCTCACTGAGCCTCCACTCTCTTTACTGGACACCCATTCTAGTCATGGAGTTCCCGTCTTCCTCACTGAACCCCCATACCTCCAACAGAGGCCCGTCCTATCATTGAATTCCTACCACATCCTTGATACCCACACATACCCTGATCGCCTGTATCTGTCTCTTTTACTGATCCCTGTTCTACCCACAGAGTCTTATCACCTCATTGAATCTCCATGCCCTCACTAAACTTCTGTTCCACCATAGAACTTCCATCTCTTCACTGAGTTTCTCTCTCTCTTTTTTTTTTTTTTGCAGGGGAGAAGGCAGGGCAATTAGGGTTAAGTGACTTGCCCAAGGTCACACAGCTAGTAAGTGTGTCAAGTGTCTGAGGCTGGATTTGAACTCAGGTCCTCCTGACTCTAGGGCTGGTGCTCTACTCACTGCACCACCTAGCTGCCCTGAGTTTCTTTTTTTTTAAATTACTTTATTTTCAAAGATTTTTTAATTTTTAATTACTTTATTTTATTATATTATATTATTATATTATGATTATAATTATATATTATGTTATTATATATAAATTATATTTAATTACTTTATTTTCAAAGATCAGCCTCCTCTCCTAGACTCTACCCCATACTGAGGAAGCAAGAAAAACAAAACCTGAAATAAGCATTTGAGTCATACCACTGTTGCTACTGCTACTGCTATTGCTGCTGGCTTCTGAACTTCCTCCATTATCCATACACCACCCATGGCCTCCCTACGCAGAATGTCACTGCTATGCACAAGTCCCTTTCTCATCCCACTCTGGATCTTTGACCCAGGATTGGGTAGTAATTTACAAAGCTGCCAGTTGGCACCTTGAGGTGCCTTGTATGGATCTATGGTGCTGGAGAAGACTTTTGAGAGGCCTTTGGACAGAAAGGAGATCAAATTGGTCAATACTTAAAGAAATTAATTCAGTTTATTCACTGGAAGGTCAAATACTAAAGGTGAAGCTTAAATACTTTTTGGTTGCATAATGAGAAGACGACACTCATTGGAAAAAACCTTGATGCTGGGAAAGATTGAAGTCAGAAGGAAAAGGGAGTGGCAGAGGATGCGATAGACAGTATCATGGAAACAATGAACATGAACTTGGACAAACTTCAAGAGATGGGATGGTTAGAAGGACAGGAGGATAGCAGGGCCTGGCATGTCTTGGCAGGCCATGGAGTCACGAAGAGTCGAACATGACTGAAAGACTGAACAACAGCAACAAAACCAGTAGTCCCTGACACTGTAGTTTCCCTCTTGATCCTCTTCCACAAAAAGGAGGGGGATATTTTTTCATCATCTGTTTCAATTAACAGAGTTCTGTGTTTAGTGTTTTTGTTTACATTCTCGTACTTATTTTGTATCTTATTCTTCTGCTTACTTTACTTTGTATCAGTTCACACAAATCTTCCCAGGTTCTCTGATTTCCTCATTATTTCTTATAGCACAATAGTATTCTATTCTATCTACTACATTTTGCTCAGCCACTCCCTAATCAACTGGCAAGTACTTAGTTTCTACTTGTTTGCTACCATAATAAAGTATATACATATAGCCTTTTATTCTGTCTTTGATTTCCTTGGAGTTTTTGTCCAATTGTGGAATCACTTCGTTACAGGGTATTAACATTTTGGTCACTTCATAAAAAACCATAATTCCAAACTGCTTTCTAGTATGCTTGGACCAAGGGTGGGGAACCTGCAGCCTTGAGATCACGTATGGCCCCCTAGATCCTCAAGTGTAGTGCTTTGACTGAATCCAAACTTCACAGAACAAATCTTCTTAATAAAAGATACATGGTATCTTAAGGCCTCAAGGCTACAGGTTCCCTATCCCTGGCTTGGACCAATTGCCAGACCCACTAAGTGTATTGGAAACAAAAGAAAGGAAATAGCATTTATTAACACCTACCACCTTCTAGGCACCAGGCTAATCACTTTACATATACTGTCTCATTTGTTCCACCTATCTTCCCACAACCACTCCAGTATTTTTTATTATCTTTACTAGTTTCATAGGTATGATCTGAATCCTCAGAGTTGTCTTCATTTATACACCTCCTTTTAGTGATTTGGAAGATCTTTATGTGGTTGTTGATAGTTCACAATTCTTCTTTCAAAAACATTTTTCATGTCTTTTTCTCATTTATATACTTGGGAATTATAATGTATTTTAAAGCAAATGTTTATCTTACTTTTATTGATGCTTTTTGTGTTTAAATCATTATCATTTGCAAATATATTCTTCCCTTCTGCCATACTCCTTAAGTCTTTCCTTGATTCTAAACTAACCAACCCATCGATCAAGTTCAGCAATATATGCAATATTCCACATCCATATTCCCTCACCTCTGCAGTGAAGGGAGGGAATGAGATGTGATTTTTCTCAATTCTTCTCTGGGGTCATCCTTGTTTATTATATTTACACATCATTCAGTTTTATTTGTTTTTTCATTTACATTATTGCAGTCAATTTGTATATTATTTTCCTAGTTCTACTTACTTTCTTCTGGATCACTTTGGACGTCTTCCCATGCATCTCTCAATTCCTCATATTAATGATTTCTTACTCCATAGTGATATTCCATTACATTCACGTACCACAATTTCTTTAGCCATTTCCCAATCAATCTACTTTGTTTCCAATTCTTTGCTACCACAAAATGTACTTCCATGAATATTTTGTTGTGAATGACATTTTTCTTCCTGTCTTTGACCACCTTAGGAGACCTATGCCTAGCAATAGGATCTCTTGAGTCAAAGGGTATGGACATTTTATTCACTTTATTTGCATAATTTCAAATTGCTTTCCCAAATGGTTGTACTGATTCAAACTCCAATAACACTACATTGGTGTGCCTGTCTTCCTACAGTCTCTCTAATATTGATTATTTCTGTCTTTTATTACCTTTACCAATTTCATGGATATCTGCTGAAATCTCAGAGTTGTTTCAATTTGCATTTATCCTACATAACTGGTTTGGAGCATTGTAAATATCTGTGTGTTCATAGCCTGCATTTCTTTTTTTGAGAATTTTTCCATTTCTTTGATTCACTTACCTACGGGGGAAAGAGACATTTACTTTCAATGAAGTCCCAGAAAGTGGAGGATACATTCTGTAATATGCTGTCAAAGCAGCTTTGAGAGCCCCCCTCCTGATGCAACCATAATTCTCTGAAGGATACTTTCCTGAAGACCCCAGGACCCAGTCTCCAACCAGAACAAGGAGAGAGAGCCCTGCCATCTCTCAAAGCTGAAATAGCCTGGCCAAGGAACTTGCCCTGGGGCTGAAAGCCAGGCCTGTCCCCCTTCCCCCACCTTTCCTTTCCCCTAGGCAGTGCAGGCTTCCCCTCCAGCTCCCCAATGCCCTAGTCAATCACCACTGATTGATTGATTGGGGAGGGGGGAGGGGAAAGGGAGAGAGGATCGATTAAGGAATCTGGATCTATTCACATTGGCTGCTAATGGTCCAAGGAAGAAGGAAGGAAAATTAATGATGGGGTGGCAACACCCACACCCCCTAAACTAGTGTTCTCATCTAGGCTTTATAGTATTGGGCTTCTCTCCTTTAAGATACCCTCAGTCCCTGATGGGGAGGGATCTCAGCCAAGGGAAGAGATGATAAGGGAGAGGGGCAGGGAGGGGATAAAGGGGCATGAACTACTATTAAACTTGGTGTCACTAAATTCTTCACAGCACCACAGGGAGTCAAGGAAGAACCTCAGTCTAGACCCCTTCAATCAGCCCTTGAACCTCTCTCCCTGCCCATGATACCTTCTTCCCTTCATTCTCCCATGCCCCACCCCTCTCCATAGCCCGCTTCTCTTCTCTTCCCTAGGGTGGGAGACCACAGTTGTTCCTTTTTTTCTGCTCCATCTCCCTCTTCTCTAGAGCCTGTCTGTCCCTGTCTTTTTCTCAGTCTCTCTTTCTAGCTCTATCCCTGGCTCTGCTTCTCTATTTCTGTGTGTTGTGGCTTTAAAGTCAGGAGACCTGGGTTGGGACTCAAGTTTTGCCTGTACCTGCTGTGCGACTTTGGGCATGTAACCTATGGGTCTCGGTTTGTTCATCTTATAAAAGTGAAGGGATAAAATTAGATGATTCCTAAAGTCTTCTCTGATTCTAAATCTTGTGATTTTTATGACATAGGCCATGATTTAGGGGATAGAAATCCTAGGGGATTTAGGGGATAAAAATCTCTGCCTTCATCTCAGTCCTCTCTGTCCCTTTATTTCTGCACTATAGTCTCTTTTGCTGACCTTCTCATCTCTGTCCCTTTCGCTGTCCCTTTGTCTATCTCTATCTCTTCTCCTGAGTCCCCTGGGATGGGGGGATTACTTAACCAGGAGTGCACAGGAGACCTGGGATACCTGAATACAAGCCTAAATGAGATTGTTTGGGGTTTTAGTTAAGAACGTAGACTATATTCGATCCGTAGGACATTGTCTGGCCCATTGGATTTCATTGACCTCTTTGCCGGTAGAAGACCTTCTCCCTGATCAGGCAATATTTTTAGACGCTCAACATTTGGCAGTAACAAGGATGTCAAATGCTGTCTGAATCCTTGCCCTCGTTCCCAATTCTACTCCTGTTTCTCTGTTCCCCTTTCCTTTTCTACCATCCCTGAGCTGCCTTGCTCAAACTTGCTTTTCAGCTCTACACTGCTGCCTAACACTCTGAGAAGTCTCCACCCTGAGACCAACCAAACTTATTCCTTAGTGATGAACAGATTCTCACCAGATCATATCCTCCCCATCCTAGTGATTCAGAACCCTCAGCTGTCATTGGTCAAACCTCATTCCATCCTTCAATGCCCACTCCCTCATTCCCCTCCTTCTCAATTTCACCTTCTGCCCAATGTCCCACTTTAAAGCTCCCTACCTCTTCCACAGTGCTCTCTGGAATACCTGCTCCACAGGTAACAAAGTTGCTTTCGTCTTAAACCTTTTCCTTTTGAGGTCCTTCCATCTTCTTGTACTCGCTGAGACCTGGCTGACCCTTTCTAGTACTGGTTGAACTTTCACTTGTATTCCCCCTCCCCCCAATCTCATTGGTTACAAGCACACTTTACTCACTTGCGCCGCATTGCCATTTCCAGGTTCTCCCTCTTCCTCCAACCCTAAGTAATCTCTCCTCCTTTGAAATTCATTCAGTCCACACTTGGTACCCTATCAAAATTCTGATAGTTGCTCTCTACTGACTTATCCTTCTTTCTTCAATGAGCTCAGCGTCTGGTTCACAGTGTTTCTCTGGTCCCCAACTCCTGTCCTCATACTAGGGGACTTCAGCATACATATTGATACTTGGTCCTTTTTGAGGATGAAGGATGACAACCAAATAATACTATCCCAATCTTCCTCAACTTCCAGTTCCTCAATTTACTCATTTCCCATGATTCACTCCTCCATCCTGCCTCAGCTACACACAGAGATGGCCATACTCTTAATCTTTCTGTTACCGTCAAGTGTCCTAGTTCCATGTTTATTGACCTTGAAATTCCTCCCTTCCTTTCTTTTTCTTCCTTCCTTCCTTCCCTCCTTTCCTTCCTTCCTTCCTTCCTTCCTTCCTTCCTTCCTTCCTTCCTTCCTTCCTTCCTTCCTTCCTTCCTTCCTCCTTTCCTTCCTTCCTTCCTTCCTTTCTTTCTTTCTTTCTTTCTTTCTTTCTTTCTTTCTTTCTTTCTTTCTTTCTTTCTTTCTTTCTTTCTTTCATTTCTCTCTCTCTTATTTATTTATTCCCTTATTGGATGACAGTCTATTGGTATTCCACCTCCCCTTCTGCCTCACAACCCCAAACCCTTTTCCTTGTCCTTACCACAACTTCCAATTTTTGCCTGAGTCATCACCCCTGTGTTAGCCACTCTCTTTTCTCTTTCTCATATAGAACCTCTGGTGAACCAGTTCAATGCTACACTGTCTTCTTCTCTTAAGGCCTGTGCTCCCATATTCTATTACTGAGCTTGCCCTACCAAACCTCAGTCTTGGATCGTAACATATGGTGTCTTCACTTCTACTCATGTGCTGCTTAATGAAGCTGGAGAAAATCATGCAAGTGTGTTGACTCTATGCACTACCCATTTGTTATATAACCTCAATTGGGCCCTCACTATAGTATGGTAAAGCTTTTACATATCCTTAATCGATTTATTATTGTACATACCACAGCAGCTTTTCTAAACTTTCTCATCCCTCCTCCAACCTTCCATGGCTCTCCCTTGCCTCAACATCTCAGTCGAGAATCTTGCTTTGTATTCACTGAGAAAAAAAACTTAAGGCTTTTCATAGAAAGCTTCTTCTTACTCCCATCTTCTCAACCCACATCACTTGGATGCTTTCTGCCACTATCTCCTGTTTCATCCCTGTCTCCCATGAAGAGGCAGCCCTTCTCTTTGCCAAGAAAAACCTCTATGTACCAGAGATTTCATTCCATCCCATTCCACCCCCTCCAGTAGATTTTCTGCTTTGTCGTTCCCCATTGTCTTATCTTTAATGTCCTCTGGTCTCCTGGCTGTTTCCCTACTGCTTACAAACATGCCCAAGTCTTTCCCATCCTTAAAAAACCTTCACTTGATACCTCCATCCTTTCTAGCTATTGTCTTATATCTCTCCTTGCTTTGTGGCCAAATTCCTTAAGAAGGCTATTAGTAATCCATTTGTCTATTTCCTTTCCTCTCCCTTTCTTACAGACTTTCTGCATTCTAGCTTCCAACCTCATCATGAACCAAAACTGCTCTCTCCAAAATGACCAATGCTCTACTAGTTGCCAAATCTAATGACCCCTTTTCAATCCTCATCCTTTTTGACCTCTCTGCAGCTTTTGACACTGTTGATCACCCTCTTCGCCTTGAAATTCTCTTTTTTCTAGGTTTTCATGACACTACTCTCCCCTAATTCTTTTCCTACCTAGCCGACTGCTGGATCTCTATTTATATTATGCCCCCAGTAGTGGGTGTCCCCTAAGCCTCTGTCCTAGGTCCTCTCTCTCTCATATTACGCTCAATGATCTCATCAGCTCCGATGAGTTCAATTGTCAGCTCCACGAAGGTGACTCTCAGATCTATTTGCCCAGTTTAACCCCTCTCTTGACCTTCAGTCTAGAATCTCCAACTGCCTATTGAACATTGAGAACTGAAACATCCTGTAAGCATCTTAAACTAAAAATGTTCAAAACCGAATCCTTTATTTCTCACCCCCTCCCAAACTCTCCCTTCTTTCTAACTGCTGTTAATGTCAAGGGCACTACCATCTCCCCCATTATCCAGGCTTACAACCTAAGTGTCATACCTGAGTCCTCTGTCATCCCCCATATCCGATCTGTTGCCAACAGGTGTTGATTCTACCTCCATTGCATCTTTCACATATCCCCCTCCACCCTTCCATGTTTCCTTCCTCTGATAATGCCACCATCCTGGTGCAAGCCCTCATTACCTCAGGCCTGGACTATTTTAATAGACTGTTGATTAGACTCCTCATCTCAAGTGTCTTCCCACTCCAGTCCATTCTTCACTCAGCTATCAGACTGATCGTCCTAAAGCACCTGTCTGACCGTGTCATAATCCCGTGCCCAGGATCAAGTAGCAAATTCTATTTAGCATTTAAAGCCTTTCACAATCTGGTCCCCTCCTATCTTTCCAGTCTTCTGACACTGTTCTCCCTGCTGTTCCTCATATCCTGACTCCAGGCATCACTGACTGTCATGCATGCTTGGAATTCTCTCCTTTCTTATCTCCACCTCCTGGCTTCCCTGGCTTCCTCCAAGTTCCAGCTAAAATCCCACCTCATGCTAGTGCCTCGCCTCTGTTGATTATCTCCAATTTGTCCCTGTACATATCTTGTTTGCAGATATCATTTCCATGTTGTCTCCCCCATTAGACTATGAGCTTCTGGAGGGCAGGGATTAAGACAGTCTTTGCCATTTTTTGTATCCCCAGCACTTGGCTCAGTGCCTGGTGCATAGTAGATGCTTAATAAATCCTTGTTGATTGATTGGCTGACTCTTCCTTCCTGCCTCTGTCTCTGTCCCTGTCCTTGCCTATGCCTTGGGCCTTATGTCTCTCTGGGTGTTGTTCTCTGTCTTTGTCCCATATCTTCTTGATCCCTAGGCCAGAGTTCTTTTTACCACACCAGGCTTTGTAAACAGTAAACGAGCTAATGGAAATTATTTTAAAATATTACATGAATGGCCTTAGAGTCATAGACTGTCAGAACCAGGAGAATCCTTAAAACATGGAATGTCAAAAGTGGAAAGAGTCTTGGACAATAGAATTCCAGAGCTGTGAGGGGCCTTAGATATGGTATACTGGCAACAGAAAGGATTTTAGAGCATACACTATTAGTATGGTGGAAAGGATACTGGATTTGGGGGTTAGATTTGGGTTCAAATATAGACTGTACTAATTTCTGCCTATAAGACCTTGGCCAAGTCATTTGCTTCTCCAGGCCTGTGTCCTCATTTACAAAATACGTCCTCAAATGTCTCCTTTAGCTCAAAAAATCTATGATCCTGTGATAAAGAATGTCAGAGCTGATAGGGATCTCAGACTATAGAAAGGCAGAGATACAGGTCGTATTAGAGGTCATTTTGTACAACTCCTTCCCTTGGGAGTATTGTTAATTATCTCTTCATGTGTGGGTTCTGTCTCTCCCACCAGACATTCATCTTTGCATCTCTCTTAAAGGGCTCTAGGGGCAGCTAGGTGGTACAGTGGATAGAGTACTGGGCCTGGAGTCAGGAATACCTGAGTTCAAACCTGTGTGACCCTGGGCAAGTCACTCAACCTTGTTTGCCTCAGTTTCCTCATTTTTAAAATGAGCTAGAGAAGGAAATGGCAAGCTGCTCCAGTATCTTTGTCAAGAAAACCCCAAATGGGGTCAGGAAGAGTCAGACACAATTGAATGATGATTGAACAACAAAGGACTCTATGAAGAGTATGCACTTAATGCTTTTTGATAGAGTGACTGATTCTGTAGGATGAGTGCTAAATTTTGATATGGGACCTCATTAAGAGCAATGAGGATAATAGTTGGCATTTATGCAGTGTTTTATGTGAATTATTTCATTTGGTCCTTCCAACAACACCGTATCACTACCCCAAACCATTTTGGATGTTTTCTATTTCAGACGCTTACTCTAGTGTTACAAATCCTGGGACTCACACATAGAAGGTCTCCTAAATATCTGCGTTATTATTTATCTTTTGCAGATAAAGTTTAGAGAAGTTAAGCTGCTTGTCTGGGGTCACATAGCTAGTAACTATCAGAGATGAGATTTGAACTGAGGTTTCTCCCATTCCAAGTTGGCCCCTCCTCCCACCACACTATGATGTTTCTCAGTATCACCAGTAATACCTGAGGGGTGAGAATCCCCAACTAGGACCATCTGTTAATAAATTTACAAAAAATTAATTTCATCCCTTTGTTCTGGAATCTTTACTCCCTCTATCTGATGACAGAGATTCATCATCGATGCCAGGTAGGTTGTGGGACCAGCCGGGGGTAGCCTGACCCTGATCTCCTCAGCAAAGAAGCCTCAAGATAGTTTGAATGATGTTTTGGCTCATTCTCATCCCACTGACCCACCCTCTTTCCTGTAAACCTGAGCTCCCCATCATTCCAAATATTCAGGATTGCTGGGAATCTGGTTTTTCCAGATTCTCCCATGATACTGCCCTAGGGAGTATATTAGTCAAGGGATAGGTAAGCCATTTAGAGATAACTCAGCCTTTCTCTTCCCAACATCCACTTATCAGGGAATTCAAAGCACTTTCCAGAAATTGAAGAATACAATGGATAATGGGACCCATGAGTTCTGTCTTCCAATTCCAGACCTTAACTAACCACCTATAAATTTTTGCTATTCCAAAACCCAAGTGGAAATGGGGGTGGGAGGAGGAATCATGTGAACATAGATCCCCAGAGTAATGATTTAGACTAAGTTCAAGGAGACCTTAGAAATCATTTAATCCAACGCCCCTTTTTTACAGATGAGAAGACTGAGGTCTAGAGAGATTAAGCGACTTGCTCATGGTCACACACACAGTAGGTAAATGGCAGAGCTAGAATTTGAAACACAGATTCTCTGACTCCAAAATAACCAAAAAAAAAAAAGCAAAGAGCTGACCATCTTGAGCTAAATACCTGAAAGGGAATCATTAGAGGGTTAATCTAAGCTCCCTTTTCTCATATCATATGCACATATCTACATGGGACTAATAAGTCAGAAGTCAGTTTGGTATGGTTTCTTGAACTCAATGAGAGGAAATCAAATTCTGATCTCAGCTCTGCCACTAACTAGCTGTGTGACCTTAGGCAACCTGCTTCAGTCATCTGAGCCTTGATATCCTTATCTATAAAATTAGCGTTCAAAAGAGAGTAACCATTTCCATCTAGGAGTGATTGGATGAGTAACCCTGTGGGAAACTCAATATTGTGAAGGACACTGGTATTCAAATCCAACCTTAGGAATTTTCTAGTTGTGTGACCACAAATAAGTCATTTAACTTCTTATAGTCTTAATTTCTTTATCTGCAAAATGAGGATAATACTTGAAATCCATACCTTACAAGGTTGTTCAATTAATCGAGCATTTATTAAGCCCATTATGTACCAGGCATGGAGTTTATAAAGACAAAAATGAAACCATTCCTATCCTCAAGGAGTTTACATTCTATCAACGGGAAACAATGTGTACACATACAATGGCATGTAAAATACATACAAAAATAGAAGATAATTTTGGGAGGTGAAAGAGAGGCACTAGCAAGGGAAAGGGATCAGGGAAAGCTTCACGTAGGAAGTGGCACTGGACTGTGGTAGGTAACTGTGTTACAAAGACAAAGAAACAGTCTCTGCTCTCAGGGAATTTATATTATATGAGGTGGAGGTGAGGAAGTACAATATCCTAGCCCGTGTAAAGTCACAGAGATGAGAGTGAGCAACAGCAAAAAAGTCATTACGTTTCACCAAATTGTGCTTCATTTTTTTTTTGGTTTGGAATTTCATTACTTGTTGAACTGTTTCTTCCTAGTAATTCACTTTGTTGTTGTTATTGTTGTCCTTATAAAACCCAGTAATCCACTGTCATAACAACCTCTGAGTAAATCTTTTTCTTCCCTCCATCCCTGTGCCACCAGAGAGACTTAATAAGTAACAGAAAGCACATCCAGCCAAAAGCAGAGAAAGATATACCAAGGATACAGAAAAAAAAATGAATGTATGAAGATAGCCACCTGAAGAAGGAAGCAAACTCAGGGACTGTGGTATCTTGCACCTGAGAAGAATGCCAGCTATGGACTCGAGAAAAGACTTACAGACCATTAAACACCAAAAGCAAATTATATATCTTATACATGTATGTCATTACATGTGGCATTACATAAAGCAAATTATATATCTTATACATGTATGTCATTACTGTGGCACTCTAATTTTCAACCCACCTTCCCATTTATGAAGGAGTGTTTTTGTTTTTCACCAATTAAAGAATCTTAGTAAATACCTTTGCTAAAAGCTGATTGAGATTGATGACTGATTGCTAAAGGGAAGCACACTGGTAGGGATTCATCAGTTACAGTACTAGAAATCCCAGCCCCTCAGAGTTACTCCTAGAACCCTGAAGGGAGTTCTGCCCTTTGGGCTGGCCAGTATAAGGGGGAGATGGGGAAGTAACCCCGGAGGGGATATTATAATTGCATGCCCCAAAGTCACCAAAGATATCATTTTATGAGACACATAGAAGAAGTTCGGTACAGCCAAAAACATACTATGTGTGTATTTTTCAGTGAATTCAGTGAATGCAGAGGACCTAGGTTCAAATTCTGCCTCTGATGCTTATTAGCTGAGTGACCTTAGACAAATCAGTTTACCTCCTTGGACCTCAGTTTCTATATATAAAATGAGGGGGTTGGACTAAATAGCCTCTAGGATCCCTTCCAGCTCTTAATTTGTGATCATATGATCTAAGTACTTTATTGGCCCACATAAATCCTGCTAGCAGCTATGGAGATCAAGCTTGTAACAAAATCTAGAAAAAATTCCCATTTATCTTAGAAATATTCAGCCAGTTACATTCCTCCCCTCCTATGAAACTTATGATGTTCAAATGCATTGTTCCCCTCTCCTTCCCTCCATCAAATGTCATACCAAAAGTGGGAATGTCCCAACTCTGTCATTGTTTACCATCATTATCATGTCATTGGCTTATATTATCATAGTCCTGCATATGCCAAGACAAAGCTTCAGGGAGAAGACTCCTCTTTTGCCCTCTTAACAGCCTTCCTGAACTTGGGTGTTTGGTGCCTCAGCCCACCTCCTATTTAATATAACCTGGTCCTTGCTAGTTTCATATTCCTGTGGCTCTCTGAGAAAAAGCTTTTCTCTTGCTGATGTCCTGTATTTCTTGAATTAAAATGCTTGGAAAAAATAGTCCCTAAAGATGCAATAGAAAGATTGATCTCTAAATATTATAGGGGCATGAGCTTCTTCATCCTGGTTCTTGCCTCTAGCAAGTTTTCCTTTAAGTCTCTGGTTCCTATAACCAGACAAACAGCAACAAGGATAAAGATGGGTAGATAGGGCATGTAATTATAGCAGCTTCAATCTGATTCATTCAAATAAAATGCTGTTTCAAAAAAAAATGTGAACTAAAACAAGGGAAAACACACTAGCCTGTATTACTACTTACTATAGAAATAGAACCAATATAAAACAGTCACCACAATGAGGAGGCCAAAAGGTCTTGAACAGCAAATATCTGATCTTTTTAAGAATAGAGACATGGAAACTAAAGATTATGCTACTTTAAAAAGTAAGCTTATTTGAAAAATCGTATTGAAGATAATGGAGGAAGGTATGAGAAGTTATAGCTCATAAAGTGGTGAGAAATAATGGAAGGGAAAAGAGTTTGCAAAAAAAATAAGTTATTAATGGTACAATGTCAGCTTGAAAGAGGGTCTCTAGTACAGTGCCCAAGGAGTCTGTCTTTAGATCTGAATTGCTTGAGATTCAGATCAATGACTTTGATAAAGGCACAGATGGTATGCTTATCAAATTTACAGTAGGCATGAAGCAAAAACGGATAGCTGTCATGTCAGATGATAAAGTGAGGATCCAAAAAGACACTGACAGGTTAGAACATGGGTCACATCTAATAAGATGAAATTAAATAGAGGTAAATGTAAAGTTCTACATTTGGGTTCAAAAAATCAATTTCGCAAACATAAGCATGTTTAGATTAGCGCTTCTTAAACTGTGGATTGTGAAAAATCTGGCAATAGTAAAAGGTTTCTGAATGCACATGGACCAAAAATTAATTCAAAATCAAACTCATAATGAATCTGAGGTGTTTCTGGCAGCACTTGCCCATGTTCCATCATGCAACTTCACTGCAACCTTGCTTCTGAACACAAAGCATGTACATTTTGCACTGTGCATGCCCTCAGGTCATGAAACACCAAAGAAAGCTACCAAAACAGAAAAGGGATCTCAGGTGGAAAAAGTTTAAGAAGCCCTGGTTTAGATAACATGTTTTCATTCATTTGAAAAATGGTCAATGGATTTCAGTGGATTATAAGCTGAACCAATAGTGTAAAATAGTGAAAGTAACCAAAAATGTCAATGTAATCACAACCTGCTTTAAGAGAGGTATGATGTTCAGAACAAGGAAAATGAAGATATGCTACCCTGGTCAGACTATAACTGTATAATTGTGTTCAATACAGAAGAACACATTTTAGAATAGGCATTAAATAAACTAGAGAGTGTCTGGTAAAGGGTTTGAGATTGTGGCTTATGAGGATCAATTGAAGAGGTCAGAAGACCTGGAGAGGATGTGATAGTTACCCTCAAGTATTTGCAGGGCTATCCCTAGAAAAAGGGCTAGCCTCTGGCTCAGAGGACAGAAGTAGGAGCAATAAGTGAATTTGATAAAGAAGCAAATTCAGTCTTAATGTCAGGAAAGAATGACAGTGGGATAGGCTGCCTTGGGAACCAGGAAGTTCTCACTTATTACAAAGACTGAATGATCATTTGCCGGGGTTATTGAAGGGATGATTCTTTTTCAAATACAAATTGGACCAGATGGCTTTGGAGGTTGGTTCCCATACCGAGGTTCTTTGATTTTGTGAGATCCTGGGAGGAGGCTGAACTCTGTAGGTCCCTTCTCTATCTGATAGTGTTCTGTACTATGCTCTGATAGTCTATGTTCTAAGCACCATTACAGATTATATGCTCTAAGATCCTTCTAATTCTGACATTGGTTGTGCTATGATCACTTCCTGCTCTGACATTCTGTGTTTAACATCCCTCCCAGCTCTGACATTCTGAGTTCTAAAGGCTATTTATATTGTGGCCATGCACCTTGTTCTATGACAGATCCAATTCAGCAGAATGGCAGCAGATGGCAACAAAGATCAGTGGAGGTGTGGAAGAGAGAGATGCCTAGTGGAGACACTATTGCAGAAGCCAGCAGGTGGCAGCACAGAGAAGAAGCTAAGACTAGTCCCCAGCACGCATAGCTGGACATCAATAGACCGGTAGATGGCCCTGTGCAGGGCCATAACAACAAGCAGCAATGCTAATCATTGCCCTAGCAATTCTGGTTAGGGGCAGCAAGGTAAAGTAGTAGATAAAGCATGAGACCTGGAGTAGGGAAGAGCTGGGTTCAAAGCCAGCCTCAGAGATTTACTTAGGTATGTGACTCAGGAAAAGTCACTTAGACTCCGTTCCTCAGTTACCTCATCTATAAAAACTGAAGAGATTGGACACAATGGCCTCTAAGTTTAATTCTATTTACATTTATGATTCTATGATCCTGAGGGGTTAAGACCTAGTACAGCAGTGCTGGTGACCATTAGAGATGTATAGAGCCCCAGTGCATTGAGCAGTGGATCTCAAGTAAAAATTGTACTTGCCATTTTATGAAATACGCTTGCTGTATATACCTTTACAGCTTGGTCAGGGGCTAGGTTTTGGTGGACTGAGTGAGGACTGCCAGTATTTGGGTTATAGAATTGGGAGCTTGAAGTTGCCTAAGTAATTTGTGGCTATCAGCTAGAAGATGAACAGTATGGCTCTGGTATGTCTAGATCTAGCAAACATCTCTGGAAGGTCAGCATTAATTAGCAACAACTCTAGACAGCTTAAAGTACTAGCTGAGTACTGAAAGCAGCAACCTGGGAATCAACACCTGGATACTCTGATAACTTAGGACTTCTATACTGAAACATACAAGAAGACAGAGGCCAGAGGTGGCATGGCTGATCACTGCCTGCTGTCTCAAGGATAATCCAGAAAAGTTCAACTTTGATAATTCTCCAGTATCTGAAGAATTAAGAACTATATGAAGAATAATTAAAATATATTTTATTCTGGACTTAAACCCTTAAGAACTATACGAAGAAGAACTGTGGAGAAGGATGGAAGAACCATATGAATAATTAAAATATATTTTATTCTGAACTTAACACTCAATAAAATTAGCAGTTCTTCTATATAATAGAATAGAAAAACAAACTATGAATCTCTATTATGTATAGCTTGCTTCTCTTTTTAAATGAATTGTAAGTTCAACTTGTAACTTTCTTTTGTTTTTATTATTATTAAAGTTGTTTTTGAGACTAGGTTCCCCTATCTTGCCCAGGAACCACTCACGGACCGATTCCAATATTGATGGGCGTGGAAGCTTTAATGTGCTCTGTTGATCAACCTGGGCCTGTTAGTCTCCCTTTAGGCAGCCTGGTGGCCCTCTATTCCCTGGGCTTGCCATATTGGTACTGGCTTAAGTGAGAAGATTTGATCAAATTAGCCCACTGTAGCTCAAATTTTGCAAACTTAAGAGATCCACCAGCTTTAGTCTCCTCAGTGGTAGCAACCGCCTTGGCATGGTCAAACATAGAGGCAGCATGGTAGGGCTTTTACTACATGGCCTCTCATGTGAGCCACCATGCAATTTTCAAAGCAGTTATGCTTGTTTGTAATTCTTTCTGGTCTTTCTGTTCTGTTCTGTGCGTTTTAAAAAGTGCTTCAGTCTCCCTTCTTCTCTCTCTCTCTCTCTCTCTCTCTCTCTCTCTCTCTCTCTCTCTCTCCCTCCCTCTCTCTCTCCCCTTCTCTTGCTCCTATATCCCTAGCCCTCTTCTTTCTTCCACCCTACCCCCAAAATGAAAAAAGAAACAAAACCCTTGTAACTAGGTCTAGTCAAGCAAACTGAATTCCCACATTGGTTACATCCAAAAATGTATGTCTCATGCATCTTGAGCCCATCACCCCTCAGTCAGGATGAGGAGCATGCATGTCCTTGGTCCTCTAGAATTATGACTGGTCATTGTATTGAGCAGAGTTCACAAATCTTTTGAAGTTGTTTGTTTGTCTTTATGATGTTGCTGTTATTTTAAGAATTGTATTTGCCTCATTCTGCATATGAATCTTCCCAGGTTTTTCTGAGACGACTCCTTTCTTATAGTGCAATTATATTCTGTAGACTAAAATTTGTTCAGACATTCCCCGGTTGATAAATACCTCCTTAATTTCCAGTTCTATGCTATAACAAAAGAGAACTGCCATAAATATTTGTGTAATTTGTATTCTTTTTCTCTTTCTTTGACCTCTTTGGGGCCAAAGCCTAGGGTTAAAGTGGAATACACAATTTAGTAATGTGGGGCATAGTTCCAAATTGCTTTCCACAATGGCTGGACCAATTCACAGCTCCACCAATAGTACATCAGTTTGCCTGTCTTCCCACAGCCCCACCAGCATTTACCATCTTTCCTAATCTGATGGATGTGAGGTAGAACCTTGGGACATTATTTCCATTTGGTTGTTGATAGTTTAGATTTCTTCCTTTGAAAACTACCTGTTGACATCCTTTGACCATTTATATACTGAGGAATGACTCTTTTTCTTATGACTTCGTAATTTAGTCTGTGTACATTTTATATATTCTTGTATGTACACATGTTGTTTCCTTGAGGAAAGGGACTGATTTATTTTTTATTTGTGTATTTCTAGTATCAAGCACAGTGTCTGGCCTTTGGAGGCACTTAATAAGTGTTTTTTGATTGATTAGCTGATAGATGGCACAATGCATGAAGTGTTGAACTTGTGGTTAACAACACCTGAGTTCAAATCCTGCCTTAGACACTTATTGGCTCTGTGACCCTGGGTAAGTCACTTATCCTTTGTCTGCCTCAGTTTTCCCAGCTGTAAAATTGGGATGATAACAATAGCAACTTTGTTTCAGGATTGTTGTGAGAATTAATGAATCAATAAACATTTATTAAGCACCTATTATGTGTTGGGCACTGAGTTAAGAGGTGGGGATACAAACAGTGGCAAAAGACAGTAGCAACCCTCAAAAAGCTCACAATCTAATGGGGGAGATAAATGAGATAACCCATGGAAAGGATCAAATGAGAAAATATATTTAAAGCACTTAGCACAGTGCTATATAAAAGCTAGCTACTATTACTATTATCATCACCATCATCTCAGTGCATTTAGAAAAACACTGGAGAGCATGAAGAAGGGTCAGTGACAATGCTGGGTTGTTGAAGACTGCCATCTGGAGCCATTGATTGATGACTCTGATTCTACTGGAGAGCCTCTGTTAAATCTGGGGGTTACAGCAAGGAATGGGTCCTGATGAGGGAAAGAGAGATGTTCAGAGAACTGTCCAGAGACAGAGACTTTCCCAGGATTTGGCCAATGGCTACCATTGGAAGTTTGCAAAGAACTACGCTAGTCTCACCAGGCCTCTCAAAGACCTCACCACTGGTGAGAGATGGAATATGTTATAGGTGCCCAGGGAAGCTGGGTAGCCAGGACAACTCACATTCTTGGTTCTGGAAACCCTCTCCACCTACAACACCACTGCCCTTCCTCCAACCACAAGCAGAGGATTGGGATTTGAAAGGAGAAGAAAGCCTTTTGGGTCACCAGGAAGAGGACAAGGAACATTTGAGGGGGTGGGGCATATGGAAAAGTAAGTGAAGAGCATGGTTGCCCCTTAGGGATAGGAAAGCCAAATCCTCAGACAGGGAGTAAAGGAAGGCCTTAATCTAAGACAAAGATACAGGTCCTGTTCTTAGGCAATCCTTGGTCTGATGGGATAGATACTGGGAGTTCCTGGTCCTATATTCCAGTCTCTCCCAAACTGAGCAACCTCACACCTCCTCCCAATCTGAATCTATTTGAGATCACTTTTTCAACATGTAGCTCAAACCCCAATAATTCTGCCCTTCTTAGCTCCTCCTCAACTCTTTCAAAAAAAAACCCCTTGATTCCCCCAACCCTACTGCTGTTTTTAAGTGGGTTCACTTTCACACAAACCCCTCCTTTTATTCACAGGCCTTGGGGTTTCCTGGAAACCAGGGAGTGGTAAATGAGTGGGCTTCAAAGTCGCTGCTGACCTCTCATGTTCCAAGGCAACAGCCTCTACACCACCATAGCACATCCTCTGCCCACCTCCACCCAAGCTCCCTCTGCAGAAAGGAGCAACTGGAAGTCCCACCCAGAGAAGGAGGCAGGGGACCACTTCAGGGGGTCAGGGTGGAAGAGGGTGGGGGAAGGGCAACTGACAATGCACCCTGTTCAGTCGGTAAGACGCAGGCAGATCATTGAAAATGGGGGAGACATTAGGACATAAATATGCCACAGCTGGGAGGGCACTTAGAACAGAGAATGTCAGAGCTGGGAGGGCCCTTAGAACACAAGATGTCAGAGCTAGGAGGGCCCTTAGAACCCAGAATGTCAGAGCTGGGAGGGCTCTTAGAAAAGAGAATGTTAGAAATGGGAGGACCCTCAGAACCCAGAATAGCAGAGCTGAGAGGGCCCTTAGAACAGAGAATACCAGAGCTCAGTAGAAGAGGGGATATTATATAGTGGGTAGAGTGTTAAATTTGGAATCAAAAGGACTTGAGTTCAAATCCTGTCTCTGACACAAATTCCATGACCCCTCGTGCCTCAGTTTCCTCATCTGACAAAAATGGAGATAGTGACAGCATTCATCTCATAGGATTATTATGAAGATCAAGTGAGTACATAGGCAAAATGCTTTGCAAACTTTAAAGTGCTATGTACAATGTTGGATATTAATATTAAATTGAAATAAAATTATCAAAATATTTGAAAATCAAGTTTACAGACCCTAGGTTAAGAGTCTCTGCTCAAGACAGAGAGTGGTTGGTCCTCACAACTCTTCCCAGGGTTTGAGTCCCCAAAACTTCCTCTGCTGGGGATGGGGGCAGTGACAGAAGAGCCCTAAGGAAGAAACCCACATCTTCTACCAGTTCTTTTTAATTTCTCATGGAAAGCAGGGCTGGAATGTGGAAAAAACCCTTGATCCAGGAGCCAGCCACCTAAGTCTAGAAGGAACATTAGAAGTCAAAGAGTCCAACTCTCTCTTTTTAAAAAGGAGGCAAAGAGAAGTTCCAGACCCAGGCTTGAGTTTGAATTCTGCCACTAACTGGCTGTTTGACCTTGGGCAAGTCCCTTGAACCTTCTGGTCCTCAGTTCTTTATTTGTAAAATAAGAAGGTCTGGGAGGAGATGAGAGAAGAGTCAAAGAAGTAGGAGTGGGGAGCTGCGAGGAGGGTGGAGACACTGCTGTCCAGTTCTGAGGATGCCAGCCCCACTACAGATTTGTGGCGCAGCCTCAGACAAAGGACCCAATCTCTCTGAGCCTCATTTCCTCATCTAGAACCTTGACATAAAAATTCTTGTTTAATCTCCCTCGAATAGGTTGTTTGAGGATCAAAAAGAAAATAGATGGGCAAGCTCCCTGAAAAGGTGATTTGTTGGTCTAGCGTCAAGGAGTATTTTAAGTGTTTACAACATTCACTTAGGGCTTTGTGGCTACGAAGCACTTAATATTGTTGATTTCATTTAGCTCACACGTCATCCTTGTGAGTGAAGCAGGGCAAGTATCAGAATCTCTGTTTTACAGATGAGGAAACTGAGGTTATTATTAAGATGAGGTTGGGGGGTCTATGTAGAGAAAGCAGAAGGGGACTTCATGCTTTAAGAAAAGAATGCATGTTGAACCACCCACAGAGAGCGGCGGCTTCCTCCCTCAACAACCTAAAATACTCTACTGCCCTAAGCTCTGCCCAGCTCGAACACAGGATACTCAGTCCCAAGGCAAAGGCCTTCTCTGGGTCCTGGCCTAGTCCATGTCATGTGGAGGGTGGAAGGCACTCGGAGAAACCAGGCCTGGAAGGGGAGGCTGGGGGCTTGCCCAGGGGTCCCAGCGTGCCCCCTCCCCACGTCTGTCGTGCAGAAGGCAGAACTCTAGCATCAGGTATTTGTGCTAACCGTTCCCCCCGCAACCCCAGGATCTTGTGGTTGGCACCTCTCTCAGACTGATTCATTATTCACCAAACACCCCATCCGCCTGTCTGTCATATCAAACCGGATGGTCCTGGCTTCACACCCCAGGGGTGGGGGGACTTGTGGTTTGGGGAGTGGTGAGGTCACCAAGATAGGTGTTGCTTCCAGCCCAGATAACTGCAAGAGTTATTTCAAAGTCACTGCATCTTCCACCATCCATCCTCTGAGCCTTGGTGAGGAAACAGACCACCAAGATAACAGTGGACCTCACCAGGATGTTATCTTGCCCACCTTCCTGCCCCTGCCCCTGGAGCTAGCTTGGACAGGAGGTAGGGGAGGAAGAAATGCATGTCCTTGGAGGATGCAGCTTTGGCGTGGAGGAAGAAGGCCTGGGTTCAAATTCTGGCTTCTGTCTCTAACTGGACTGGGAGCTTTTCACAAGGTCACTTCTGACCTCTGGCCTCAGTTTTCCGGTCTTTCAAATAAGGAGTTCAAACTACACGGTGTTCCTGAAGTCTGGACACATAGGAGATGAGGAGTTATTGCATTGAGTTCACATGAATCTTGCAAAGTGCAGCAACCTTTGCATCACAAATGATGGAAATAATATTGGCATGTTATTTGTTAATATTCCAATTAAATAAAATGTTGTTGAAAATTTCATTCATTTCATTTCTTCAAAAATATGCATTTTTGCCTATGTGTCCAGACTTTAGGAACACCCTGTAGAAGATCCCTTCCAACTCCAGCATCCTGTGTTCTAAGGTCCTTCCTATCTCTGACATTCTAGCCCTTCTCATCTCTGTCATTCTATATTCTGAGATACTTCCAAGCTCTGACATTTTTTGTCAAGCCTTAAACATTCTATGTTCTAAGGCCCTTCTCATCTCTGACATTCTATGTTGTAGGTCCCTTCCCATCTCTGACACTCTATGTTCTAAGGCCTTTCCCATCTCTGACATTCTATGTTCTTAGGCCCTTCATATTTTACATTCTATATTCTAAGGCCCTCCCCATGCCTGACATTTTGTATTCTAAAGCCCTTCCCATCTCTGATATTCTATGTTGTAGGTTCCTTCCTGTCTCTGACATTCTATGTTGTAAGTTCCTTCATATCTGACATTCTATGTTCTAAAGACCTTCCCATCTCTGAAATTCTATGTTCTAAGGCCCTTCCCATCTCTGACATTCTATATTCTAAAACCCTTCCCATCTCTGACATTCTATATTCTAAGGTCCTTCCCATATCTGACATTCTATGTTGTAAGTTCCTTCCCATCTCTGACACTCTATGTTCTAAGGCCCTTCCCATCTCTGACATTATATGGTCTCAGGCCCTTCATATCTCTGACATTCTACAACCCAAGCTACCTTTAGGCTCTGAACATTCTCTGTCCTAAGGTCGCAGCCTGACCTGATCACCAGATGAAATCGGGTTCTGTTCTATGATATACAAACTCCAGACTGACTCCAGATTTCCACAGTTCCAGACCAGCAGAACGCCAAAAGGTGCTGATAGCTGAGATGACACGGACACGTTAACTTTCAAGTTTTACTGATAACTTTGAGATGATTTGGAACTTTTAGTTAATGAACTAACCCCAAGGTGGCACAGATAGGAGCTGGTCTGTTTTCCCCAAGAAACCGATACAGATGAGACCTCGAACTCCTGCCCCCAGACTTCTTCCATCTCCATTGGGTCCATGCTGCCGAGTGCTCCCGACCCTAGTCCATATTTACGTAAGTGATATTCTTTGCTTCTCCCCACTCCCCACCCTTTTCCTCACCCTTTTCCTCACCGTGCCTTCCTTCACCATCCCATTTCCCCCATTCCCAAGCCACACTGCCCGCGGCCTCTGTACGTCTTGCTGTTGATTGTCTCAGTGCCTAATTAACGTGTGATTGCTGTCCCATTTCCCACTGTGTATCGTGGTCTTTTCTGACAAGTGCCCAAAGAACTAGGTATACCTGCTCCTGTTTCATAATTTTGTAAATTAATTTTCAAATTAATGTTGTATGACCAGGGCAGAAAGTGCAGAGGGACTATTACCATGTTCTTATTCATGGAAACTGTACCCCTCTTAAGGAAGCCCTTAAGGCACCCTTTGGCTGCCCTCTCACAATTATATTGATTGAATTTGAGGTCTACTCAAGCCCCTAGATTTTTTCCAGCCAGATGGCTACCCAACCATCTCTCTCCCTAACTAACCATCTCTCTTAATTTCTGAAGTTACTTTTTATTTAACCAAAGTATAAAACTATATTTATCCTTATCAAATTTGATTTGATTAGATTCAGGCTAATGCTCTATCTAGCCTGTCAACATCACAAATCCAATGAGTTACCTATCTGCCTAGCTTTGTGCCAAATTTAATGGCTGTATCATCTGTACCCTCAGCCAAATAATTAATTAAAATGTTAAAAAGCACAGGACCAAACATGGATTCCTTGGGCACTCCACTGAAGATCTTTCTAAAACTTGGTCCTGAGAACTGAAGACAATACTCTAGATAACACACATGCACAAGTATGCATACATACAGACAACTCATCTTTTTGTCAAATTTTTTCCAATTACATATAAAAATTTTAATATTCATTTTTAAAGATTTTGAGTTCCAAATTCTTTCCCTCCCTGCCTCATCTCTCCCCTCATAGAGAAGGCAAACAATTTGATACAGGTTATATATGTGTAGTGGGGCAAAACATATTTCCATATTAGCTATGTTGCAAAAGGTAATGCAGACAGAAGAAGAAGACGAAGACGAAGAAGAAGAAGAAGAAGAAGAAGAAGAAGAAGAAGAAGAAGAAGAAGGAAGAGGAGGAGGAGGAGAAGGAGGAGGAGGAGGAAGAGGACAAGGAGAAGGAGGAGAGGAAGGAGAAGAAAAAAAGAAGAAGAAGGAGAAAAAGAAGGAGAAGGAGAAGAAGACAGAAAAAATAAAAAAAGTTTTAAAAGTATGCTTCAATCTGCATCCAGGGTCTACCAGTTCTTTCTCTGGAAGTAGATAGCATATTTCATCATGCGTCTTTTGGAAATATCTTAGATTATTGTATTGCTGAGAATAGCTAAGTCATTCACAGTTGATCATCACACAATGTTGCTGTTACTGTGTACAATGTTCTCCTGGTTCTGCTCACTTTGCTTTATTATCATTTCATGTAAGTCTTTCCAGGTTTTTCTGAAACTATCCTGCTCATTATTTCTTACAGCACAATAGTATTCCATCACAATCGTATACCACAACTTGTTCAGCCATTCCCCAATTGATGGGTATCCCCTCAATTTCTAATTCTTTGCCAACACAAAAAGAGCTGTTATAAATATTTTTGTACATATAGATCTTTTTCTTTTTAACAAAAACCTCTTTGGAATACAGACCTAATAGTACTATTGTTAGGTCAAAGAGTATGTATAGTTTTATAGCCTTTGGGGGATAGTTCCAAATTGCTCTTCAGAATGGTTGGATGAGTTCACAATTCCACCAACAGTGTATTAGTGTCCCAGTTTTCTCAAATCCCCTCCAACATTTGTCATTTTCCTTTTCTGCCATACTAACTGATCTGATAGGTATAAGGTGGGACCTCAGAATTGTTTTAATTTGCATTTCTCTAATCAGTAGTGATTTAGAGCATTTTATATGACCATAGATAGCTTTGATTTCTTTTTCTGAAAACTGTCTGTTCATATTCTTCAACCATTTATCAACTGGGGAATGACTTGTAGTCTTATAAATTTGACTCAGTTCTTCATATATTTGAGAAATGAGAGCTTTATCAGAGATATTTGCTGTAAATTTTTTCTCCAGTTTTCTGCTCCACTTCTAATCTTGGCTGCATTGTTTTGTTTGTGTAAATTCTTTTTAATTTGATGTCATCAAAATTACCCATTTTACATCCTTTAATGCTCTATATCTTGTTTAGTTATCAATTCTTCCCTTAGCCATGGATGTGACAGGTAAAGTATTCTATGCTCCCTTAATTTGCTTATGGTATCACCCTTTATGTCTAAATCATGTACCCATTTTATCTTGGTATATGGTGTGAGATGTTATTTCTGCCAAACTGTTCTCCAGTTTTCCCAGCAGTTTTTGTCAAATAATGAGTTCTTGTCCCAATGGCTTGGGTCTTTGGGTTTATCAAACCTTAGATTACTCTGGTCATTTATTCCTGTGTATTGTATATCCAATTTATTCCACTGATTCACCACTCTATTTCTTAGCCAGCACCATATTGTTTTGATGATCATCACTTTGTATTACACTTTGAGATCTGGCATGGCTATGCCAACTTTATTCACATTTTTTCATTGATTCCCTTGGTATTCCTGACCTTTTGTTCTTCCAGACAACTCCGTCTTTATGGATAGGCCATCTCCCCATTCTAGGATACTCTTCCCAGATTTTCTCCAAATTCATCCTCCCCCAGGAAGGTCCCAACATCATTCCTGCATATGTTCTAGTGTCTCATGGATGGGTCCAGGGATCTCTCCCATGCTCTCTGTAGAAGACTCCTTACTCCACTCCCCAAAAAGCCAGATTTTGTTCTCCAGGGACATAACATGGTGATGTCACAATAGATCCATGAGGTAATAGTGGACCCAGAGGCTAGGAGTTGGGAAGGGCAAGAACTAAGCGAGCAGGAATCCTGATGTGTATTCCTCAGAGACCCAAGAGACAGGAAAATGGGAATATCGCAGGCAATTTAGTGGAAAACCTCAAGAGGAACCTCCCACATATTTATCCCCTTTTTGCCAAATACAATGGGTTCCCAAAGTATGAAAATCTCCCTGTTTTTGTTTTCTAGCCAGGGGGTGGATTAAGCTCCCCTTGAGTGGGATGCAACAATTTTATGACAAGAAGGTCACTTAGGGTCCTCTTCCCCAGTATCAGGTGGGAATGTCCTCCCTCTGGTCCCTGGACTGGTACCCCATCATCCTCAGTATGACTTATCCTGAAGATGGGCTTGTGGCCTGAAGGTGGGAGTTGGGGTGAGACTTAAATGTCTCCCTCTTCAAAGCTGGAGGAACCCTTAGGGATCTCCTTCATATTTTACATGTGAGAAAGCTGAGATTGAAAGAATGGAAGTGACTCTCCCAAGATCACACAGTGAATTAACAGCAAAACTGAACCCGGATGCCCAGATGTCCTGACTCTCAGTTTAGAGTTCTTTCTAATGTACCAGTATACTTCCCTCTCTGAAATAATGGCCTGGCCTGGTCTCCAGTCCCTCAAATGTCCCCCAAGATGTCTGTAAAAATGTCTCCTAGCCTAGCAAGGCCAGGAGTCCTTTGTATAACAATAGGGATCAGGAGATATCACCCTGGTTGCCTAAGATTTGAGAGATGAATTCCTAAAGCTCTATCCCCAAATCTCCTTCTGAGTTTACACTATCCATGGAGAGTCTTCCCCATTGACATCCTAGGCATATGCTACATGGAAAGAGGAAGAGACAGAAAGTAGAAAGTCTTGCCATAGGGGAGAGCATCTGTACCCAAAACCTATGGAAGAAGGGACCGGGAATGAGGGGAATGTGACTCATGTCTCTAGGGCGACAGCTCTGGCATGGTTTGGGGAATCCTCTTCCTTGACTCCCCAACCGCTTCAGCAGCTGAGATTTCCTGGAAAGGTGATGGTTGTTTGATGTCACTCAGATGCTCCAACCTAAGGAGAGCTCTTAAGCTTGGCAGGGAAATTGTCCCAATTGAGTAGAGTCTGTAAACTCTAGGCCAGTAAGCTTGACTTTTATACCTGGTAGAATTCTTAACATTGTTATTGTGATTTCTTTCTCACTGGGATTCAGACCAAAGTGGTCTGAGGACTGGTTGCTAGTCTGTCATTGTGATAATCAAAGGATAGTTTGTGAACACTTAGAAGAGGAAGCAGTGATTACTAAAAGCCAGTATCATACAGGACTAACTCCATTTAATTTTTTGACAGGGCTATTGGGTTAGGGGAATGCTGTAGACATAGTATACCTAGATTTCAGCAGCTCGTTTGATAAAGACTTTCATTCTGACCTTATTGATAAGACAGAATGCCACAAGCTAGGAGATAATACATTCTGGCAGATTTGAAACTGTTGGAATGGCCAGACCAAAGAGTAGTCATTGATTGGTCATTCTGAACTTGGAGGAAAGTCTCTAGTGGACTGACTGCCCCAGAATTCTACCCTTGGCCTTAATCTGTCTGACATTTCTATCAGTGACTTTGATAAAGTCAAAGACAATATTCTTGTCAACTTTGTAGATGACACAAAGCTGGGGAGGGGAGGAGGATAACTAACGAATTGGGTAACATAGGATCCAAAAAGATCTTGACAGCCTAGAAAATTAGACTTTCTCAAATAAGATAATAATAGCTAGCTTTATATAGTACCTACTATGTGCCAGGCACTGTGCTAAGAGCTATACAAATGCTGTCTCATTTGATCCTCGCAACAACCCAGGAGGAAGGTGCTGTTATTATCCTCACTTGACAGTTGAGAAAACTGAGGCAGGCAGAAGTTAAATGACTTGTCTAAGGTCATACGCCTTGCAAGCGTCTAAGGCCATATTTGTACTCAGGTTTCCTGACTTCCAGGCCCAACTCTCTGTGCACTATGGTGTCACTTAGCTGCCTTACAATTTAAAATAGAACTAAGAGTAAAGTTCCACTTGAGCCAGTACAGGATGGGCAAAGATGTGGGTAGATAACGGTTTCTGCAAAAACTTCTGTGGTTTTTAGCAAGCTCAGTATGAATCAACAATGCAACCCCATATGGAGTCATGGCCCACAGTCTAGGAAGTGCTGAAGGGGTCACAAGTGGAAAAATTTTAAGAAGCCCTGCACAGAGCAGCCTCATGTAGAAGATGATATTTGAATTGAATTTTGATGAAAACTAGAGATTCTAAAAAAATATAGTGGACAGAGTGCTGGGCCTGGAGTCAGGAGGTCCTGAGTTCAAATCCCACCTCAGACACAGACTAGCTGTGTGACTCTGGGCAAGTCACTTAACCGTGTTTGCCTCAGTTTCCTCATCTGTAAAATGAGCTAGAGAGGGAAATGGCAAACCACTACAGTATCTTTGCCAAGAAAACCCCAAATGGGGTCACTAAGAGTCAGACACAACTGAAATGACTAAGCAAGAACAGAGAGTATATTTTAGGCACAGAGGTAAGAGATGCATGAGGAACAGGAAGAACATTTTGGCTGGACTGAAGAGTATGTGAAGGGGAGTAATGGATAATAAGTCCAGAAAATAGATTAGATCATGGACTTTTCTCTCTGTTGAATAAAAATGCTAGACAAGTGCCGCGCTCTCTTTGGTTCTGAGAGTAGGTGACTTTTTCTAGAGCAATTCTATCACTTTCCAGGGGCCTGTGCAGACTCATTTTCTAAAGGCTCAGTAGATTATTATGGACAGACCCAACAAGATTCAGTTCCAAGCCCTATCCTACTGTAAAACTTTACCTTGCTACATTTCCCTAGTCCTAATCAAGTCCTAACCTCAGAAAATGGAGTCGGTTCATTGTGGGAAGAGATGAGACAAGCTTGCTGGTATACAGTGACTTTGCTCTTAGCATAGACTCCCTAAAAGCAATAAACACTATACAATAAAGCATCTGCCATTGGGCTTTGCTTCTCAGCCTCTCCCGGTTTCAGACCACGCATGCCCTGTAGTTCTGCATATTTCAGTTTCCTTCGTCTCCATGGGTGCCTCTCTAGGGAACAAGCAGTGGGCAATTCAATGGAGTTTGCACTTGAAGCCCGACACACATTCATTAGGGACGCTCTAGATGAAGCCTGGAGAGCGCCGGGCTCAGGGTCATAGCCCCCGTCAGAGGCTCATGGTTCGGTTCAGGGACTCCGATTGGCCTCTACTGAAGCTACTTTACCATTCACAGTGTGAGTAGACTCAATGGCTGACTCCACCCCCAAGGAACCCCAGCATCTTCCTGATCTTTGGGACCTGGCCTGCTGCATCACTTCTGCTTACACTCTCCCCATCTTACTCTCCACCAGCAGTCAAAACTCAGTTATTCTCAGACAGCTTGGGTAAACAGAGCAAGAGGGGCCCTATGTGAAGGAGGGAAGATTTGGGGAGGGAGTGTCATTACAATCACTCTCAAGCATTTGAGGAGCTGTCGTGTGCGAGGACTTAGACCTGTTCTGTTTTGCCCTCGAGGGCAGAAGTAATGGAGACATAGAGTGGGCAAAGTTGTAGACTCGGTATCAGGTTCCAATCCTGGGTATTGGGTTATCTCCCGATCCCAGCTTTGCGTCATCTACAAAGCTGACAAGAATATCATCTATGACTTTATCAAAGTCACTGATAGAAAAATCACATACTGGGTTCAAATCCTGCCTTTGAGGTGACTTGATAGAAAGTCATTTACCAAGGAAAACTTGCCATTTTCCTAGCATTTTTACGTAGCGGGGGGTGTGATCCTCATACTGAGCGTGGGCCTGACGCACTTCACGTGGAGCTAATTCATCTCCCTGGACCTCTGTTTTCATACAAGTTAGAGAGTCATGGTTCTTTGTTGGAGTGGCTGATTTTAGCTCTGTTAGGAAAAAGTCCTAATAATTAGAATTATTAAAAAGTGGATATAGGCTTTGAGTGGGCTTCCTTTCACTGAAGGTCCTTAAATAGAGACCAGATGACCACTTACGGATGCTACTGACTACACCAAGGGTGGAGAAACTGCGGCCTCGAGGACACATGTGGCTCTAGTCCTCTGAATGTGGGGTTCTCGAGGCTGCAGGGTCCCCACCCCTGCAAGAATATGCAACATGCCCTTTGAAGTCCCTTTTCGACTGTTAAATTCTTTGGTGGGTATGTGGGCCTGTGTCTGTGACTATATCGGTGTCTTAGACATAGTCAGCTTTCACCAATCAGGAATTCTAAAGCCATGTGAGGTCGCCTCTGGAGGTCCACATTTGGAAGGTACAGTTGCAGGGTAGCAGGACAAGAAGGTAACTAGGGGTCTGTGTTTTTAGGATCACAGATTTACAGTTAGGAGGCCATTGGGTTCAACCTCCTCATTTTACAGATGGAGGAATTGCAGCTGAGACTTTCCCAGGATCATACAGTGAGAAAGCATCTGTAGCAAGATTTGAACTCATGCCTTCCTGACTCCAAGCTGGGTGCTCTATCCTTTGTGGCCCAGCTGCCTCCTAAACAGCCTTTCTCCATTCTCTCTCCACCATTCTCTCTTTTTTGGCCTTTGTCGATCTTGTGACAGAATCACAGAAGTTGGGAGGCCATCTAGTCTGACTCATACCTGAAAAAGAATTCGCTCAACAGCTATACCTAGCACCAAACATCTAAGAACAGTGATGAAGACTTCTTAGGTTTCATAGGAGATTTATTGGGAGTCTCTGCCTCTAAAATAAATCCTCCAGGTCCTTCTCCCTTTGTTCATAGGCGATGGTCTAAAAGCCTTTCCCCATTCTCATCGCCTTCTCTCATTGATGTCCTCCTAAAATATGGTGCTCAGAACCTCTGCAGTACTAGCAGAATACCTTGTATACAACAGGCATTTAATAAATATTTGTTGAGTTGAATCAAACTCTAACCAGGGGAGACTAATACTTTCTTTGTTTTGGACATCGTACTGCTGGACGACAAGGTGGAACAGTGAGTAGATAGAGCATGGGACTTGGAATCAAGAAGATCTGAATTAAAAGCCTGCCTTAGATGCTTACTAGCTGTGTGACCCTGGGGAAGCAACTTCAACTCTCTGTGCCTCTGTTTCCTCTATGTCAGATAGAGATAATAACAGCGCTCACCACTCGGGGTCATTATGAGGATCCAATGAGTTAAGCTATGTAAAGTGTTTTACCAACTTTAAAGAGCTATATAAATTCTAGTTGTTGTCACGATTATTATGACTACTAATATTAAGTGCCTTCTTTCTATCTTGTGGCCTCTCACCCAGGCTGCCATATTGGCAACCTTGGGGAAGCCAAATCTTCTAACTCCATTTCCGCCACACTACACTATCTCCCTCATCGTCGCTCTCTAGGTCTGCTCCTCCCCACCTCCTCCTGTCCCCGTATCTTTTTGTTCCCACTTCACCTTGTCCCTGTCTCCATTTATACCAGTCCCCATTTGGGTAAGTCATTTCATCTCTAGGCCTCAGTTTCTCCATAAGTTAAATGAGGAGGCTAAGATTAGATGACCTCTAGCTTAGATGACCTTCTGGCTTTAGAAATATGCTCCAGCTCCTGTCTTTTAGTTCCATTATTCCTGGCCACCACCTCTGCCTCTTTCCATTCCTGCCTCTTCCAATCTCAGTCTGTCCCTGCCTTTCACCCTCATCAACTCAGCTGCTTGAATCCCACCTTGCCCAGTTAGTTGCCTGGAGCCCCACAGGGTCCCTGAAACCTTCATGCTGCTGGTCCCAAGAAGCTTGCCATCCAGAAAGCACCAAGTTTCCATTGCAGAATTGTCATGGCAACCTGGGAAACATTTTTGAACAGGGCATCCCTTTGAAGTTAGAGGAGGGGGGGCAGGATGCCATTCCTCTCAGAGTCTCATTGGAGCCTCTGAGGCTGCCCTCCTCTTCCTCTCCACTTAATATGTAGCCAGCCTTTGAGCTCAGTGCAGGGGCTCTTTCCTGTTTCTCTGTAGAGGGATCTCAGCCCAGACACAACCACCGCTAACCAGTTTGTCTGGCCAGGGAGGACCAGAGGGCCTGTAAGTGAAGATGGCATTTCCTTGCCACCTTTCATAAATATATAAAATCTCCTCTTCTACTAGGATACAAATTTGGGTTATTTTCTCTACAGATTTCAACCTCACCTAGTACAGCTTAGAATGTTGGAGGTGGGGGGAGGAGGAAAGAGGGGGTTCAGATGCCTGGGACTGTGTCTGATGGGGACCTTGGGAGCAAGGAAGACTGGGAATGAGAGGAGCTAGGGCTAGAAGAGGCCTGGGACTGGGGGGCCTCAGCTGTGAGCATCTTTGTCCTCAGCTCCCAGTGTTCTTCTTCCCCAGTCCAGGCTTGGGAGGAGAAGAGAAGTCCATGTTCCAAATATCTCATTTGCACATCTCTCTCTCCCCCTGCCTCAAGTAAGGGAGGGCACTATCTCTCTGTCTTAATGCTCCTCTCTCCAACATTCCTTTGCTTCTCCAATCGACCAGACTTGGCCCAATCCTCTCTGTGTCCGAAGTGGATGACAGTCTGAATGGGAACTGAGATGTTTTGCGGCAGGGGAGGGAGAGGATTGGGTCAAGCCTGGAAAGATGGGGAAAGACTTCTTTGGAACCCAGTGGTTTTCTCCTAGAAGTGGTAGGGGAACAAGTATTGTTAGAAGAGGGAGCTGGGGAAGGGACAGAAAATACCAGATTTGGTGGAGTGGGTCTTGACCCAAGGGGAAGGTGGGGAAAGGACCTCCTAAGAAGATGGACGATGTGGCCAGTGGAGGTACAAGGCACTCTTGGGAGACTGCCTGTCTTTGTCTGAGCCTTGTCAGGCTCTGATAGCCCTCTTGCAGACTCAAATGGTGCCATTAAGCCCCTGTTGGCTCACACACAAGGGTCCCCCCCATGCCCCCTCCTAATTCTGACCTGTCTTTCCACAGGGAGGGGCAGAATGAAAGGGGAACCAGAAGAAGATGTTCCCTTTGCCCTGTACCAGCACCAGACATGCCAGGGTCAGACAGATGTGAGGGGCCCTGGCACCACCCCATCCCTTACCCCTAGCATGGACCAACAGCAGGGCCGAGACGACCAGGTGAGTTTGGGGTCCTCCCCTTTCTCTTGGATCAGTCAGTTTGGCCCCAGGATGGGTGCAAGAGTTAGTATCTCTGAGAAGCAAGGAGGTAGGGGAGATATAGTGGAAAGAACCCTGGGTCTAAAATCACAAGTCTTGGATTCGAATCTCCCTTTCCAGACGTGAGACTTTTGCTCACCAGCCCTTCTCTGAGGCTCGGTCTCCTCATCTCTACAATACTTGTACTGGGTGCTTAAGAGACTTAGGGTGATGGAAGCCCTTTGTAAGCTGTGGGGCTGGGATAGGGGCTGGATTTATGAGTTCAATGGTACAGGGAACTCCCATGTGAGGAAACTACTTCTGCTCATGCAGGTTGGCATCTTCCCTGCATCTCATGGTGCAGAAACTTACCCAGGGTCACATAGTGTGGTCCGAGGTAGATTTGTTCTGGCACCAAGGCCACGGCCGGGTCTCTGTACGCTATGCCATGCTTTGACTTATTACAGAAAGGTGCACTTGTGTTATTATGAAGCAGGATGAGGCTATCTAGTGGGGCTGAAGCTGTCTACAGTACATTTTGAGGGACTAGAGAGTCTCCTCAAAGGTGTTTGGTGTTGGGTTAAGAGGACTCCTGGATCTCTTTCCCCTGGGCCCAGTCACACTGCACCTACAGCCATACCAAGGGGACCCAGAATATCCAGCTGGGAGTGAAGACGGCCTGGTTGGTGTGGACACAGCCAGTCATGGCAGTGTGTCATGAGAATATTTGGAGGAAGGGCATGGCAGGGCCAATGGGGATAGTGCAAAGCTTAAATCTTCCTGTGGCTTTCTCCTGAGAGCTTCTTGGCTCTTAGGGAAACAGATTAAAAAATTTCCTCTTCCTTCTAAGGATGGCTGAGTTGGGGAATGGGTGGGGTACAGTGGAATCAGGACAGTAAAAAATTCCAGAAGTGGAGACCACAGACTAAGATTGGAAGTGGCAGGAATGGAACCTTTCCCTCAGCACTTAGGTCTGGCTGGGTAGGGAGGGAATAGACTTTTATATAGTGCCCACCATGTGGCAGGCATTTTGCTAAGCACTTTACAAATATTATCTTCATAACAACTCTAGGAAGTAGGTGCTACTCCCTATTTCATAGTTGAGGAAATTGAGTCAAACTGAGGTTAAGTGACTCACCCAAGGTCACACAGCTTTAGCTACAGTAAGTATCTGAAGTAATATTTGAATCCAGATCTTCCTGGCCCCAGGCCCAGTGCTCTGTATTTACTATGCTACCTAGCTGCCTGTAGATAACAAGCCTGAGGCCTTCTCACCAGGGAGATAGATTCAAATGGGAAAGAGCCAGTGCCCAAGTCCATGGCCCTCCATTCTTCCCATCCCTCTAGTCCGAGCTAATGAGGTTACTGGCAAAGGAGGGGCCTGTGCTATGGTCAGGGGGTTGGGGGCTGGGAAGGAAAGCCTTTGGGTGGTAAGAGGTTCTGAAGTTTGGATGGGGGGAGGGAAATTGTTAGGGAATGGGGAAAGGGGCATAAAAGGTTCTGAAGGAAATGGAAGGTTTTAGAGGGAGATGAGAAGGTTCTGGGAGGGAAGAAAAGGAGTTCTGGAGAGATGAGAGGTCTCAGGGAAGCCAGAAATCCAGAGGAGTCCTGGGAATGGTGTGGAGGTCTGGGGCTGGAAGGGTAGGATGGAGGGGGTCCTCAGAGGGAGGGAGGATTAGAGATGGAGGTCTGGGGAGGGCAAGGTCCTAGAAGGTTTCTTGGAAATCCTGAGGAAGATAGTCCTGGAAAGGAAAAATGGTAAATCTGAGGGGGAGAAGGAAGGACCTCGGGGGTGAGATGTTCTCAGACCCTTGGGGAGGTCTGGCAGTGGGGACAAGTGATATCTGGGTGCAGAGGTTTTCAGTGAATAGAGAGGTCCTGAGGTGTGGCTGTCTTCCTGTTACCCAACCTTCCCCCTATACCCCCTAACCCCCACCTCACTTCCATCTCAGGAACTAATAACTCAGGCAGAGGCTTGTGAAGGAGGGTGTCAGGAGAAGAAAGGGATTCTAATGAGAGCTAAGTCCTGTGACTCAGGAGAAAGTCCTTGCTGGCCTTGGGATTCACTGTCCAGAGCCTTAGAAAATGCCCAAGGGACCCAGGGGTGCAAGCCACCCAGCCTTAATGCTCCCCTCCCTTCTGCTTTCAGGTTTACCCGCTTTTTAAGGAGTTCCTTCCTGGGGCAGATGCTTCAGACCCTCATTGTGCTAACTGGATGTACTCTACAAAGCCAGTCTCTGCTTTGCCCACCCTGCTGGCCTGCCCACAGCACCTGAACCTTTACACCTGCGACCTGAGGTCTAACCCTGGTGGTGCCCTGGGAGGTCCGACTCTGAGGAAGGACTGTGGTAGCCATGGAGACGGTAGCTTTATCTCTCCTGATTCCTGGTGGGAGAATCAAGGAAGAGCATTAGAAGGATTGAGAAGAACCTGGGGGAGGGGCTCAGTAAGGGGGCTGAGGCTCAGTGTGAGAATGGGGCTTGGAGAGGGGATGGTGGCTCGCTGGGACAAAGCAGGAGGATGAGGACTTATTGAGGGAAAAGGCGGCACAGTGAGACCTGTGAGACTCCTGCCCCCTGTAGTTCTGATTCCTTGGCTGAGAGCATGACCCATGTTCAATGTTTCCTTTCTTCTGGTTGGGGAGTGGGGAAGGAGCATCTTAGAACAGACTATAAGAATTGGGAGGGGCCTTAGAACACGGCATGTCAGAGCTGTGAGGGCCCTTAGAACACAGGAATGTCAGTGCTGGGAGGGGCCTTAGAACCCATAATGTGAGAGCTGGGAGGGGCCTTAGAACCCATAATGTGAGAGCTGGGAGGGCCCTTAGAACACAGGATGTGAGAGCTGGGAAGGGCCTTAGAACACAGGATGTGAGAGCTGGGAGGGGCCTTAGAACCCATAATGTCAGTGCTGGGAGGGGCCTTAGAACCCATAATGTGAGAGCTGGGAGGGCCCTTAGAACACAGAATGTGAGAGCTGGGAAGGGCCTTAGAACACAGGATGTGAGAGCTGGGAGGACCCTTAGAACACAGGATGTGAGAGCTGGGAGGGGCCTTAGAACCCATAATGTGAGAGCTGGGAGGACCCTTAGAACACAGGATGTGAGAGCTGGGAGGGGCCTTAGAACACAGAATATCAGAGCTGGGAAGGCCCTTAGAACACAGGATGTCAGAACTGGGAGGGCCCTTAGAGCACAGGATGTCAGAGCTGGGAGGGCCCTTAGCACACAGAATGTCAGGGCTTGGACAGTTCTTATGGCACAGAATGTTAGAGCTTGGAGAGATCTTAGAACACAGTGATCTAGAGCATGGAATGTCAGAGCAGGGATATAGAATTTAGAACGAAAGACAAAGAATGTGAAAGCTGGACATGATCTTAGAAGTTAGAATGTCAGAACTGGGAGGAACCTTAGAGAGAGAAGTTGTCTAATATTACCGAGCCAGTTTGTTGCAGAGGCAGGGCTCCCATCCTGGTATCCAGACTTCTAATGGGCTGGAATGGATTGATTTGGGTGGTGGGTTGGAAACAGAAAAAGGGAAAGGCTTCCCCCATGGAGTCGTTGGTTCTGATCACCATGTTTCTTGTCTAACTCTACCCTTTCCCATTCAGTGCCTCCTCTCCCCCTGGAGCACAAGACTTCAGGGCCAATTCTGGCCTCCACTGATGGCCCTAAACTCTCAGCCAAGTGCCTTCTGGGAAAGACGAAGACAGAGGGTGAACCTGGTGCCCTGGACCCAGCCATGGAGATTGTCCAAGGGAGCCCCAGCCCTCCTGTTTCACATCCCAGCTCAGCTCCCATCCCTGTCGACATGAAGCTCCCATTGAGGCCCCGCCCCCTATGCCCTTCCTGCCCCCTTCTCTTGTCCATTAAGCCATTATCTTCACTGGAGACATGCCCCTTCATCTATGGTCCCCACTACCCCCTCCTCTTTCTCCCATCCCTGGCCACCCCCTATCCTGGCAGGGCTGACCAGTTGATGCTCCCCAATGGGCCATATTCCCTTGGTGCCCACTCCCCTCTGCAGCTAGGGCCTTGGCAAACTCGCTCTTCACCCTTACCTGCTGAGCTGTGGCCCACAGCTGAGGCCAGGGGTGAGAGCTCTTCGCCTTCCCAGTGCTGCTCAACAGGGTTGGACTCAGAGGCTGTTGCAGGAGAAGCTGGCGGGATCCTCACCTGGGGCACCACACTCCTGCCCTATCCACTGAAGAAAGAGAATGGCGCCATCTTGTACAAGTGTAATATTTGTGCCAAGAGTTTCAGGCAGCTCTCCAATCTCAAGGTAGCACACAGCACCACCTCCCTCTCTATTCCAACTCCTCTTCCTCCTTGGATCCCAATGTCATTTTGATAGGCTTGGCTGTCCCAAATCAGCTGAATGGATCGTCCCTACCCCTCCTCTTCTCTGCTTTCAACCCCCACCAAGGAAAATTCTGAAAAAGGAAAAGAAAGAAGAGAGAGGAAAAGCAAGGGACTGTTAGAGGGAGTGGATACTAGAACATAAAAGGCAAAGGATATAGGTGGGAGGGAAGGACTGGAGGCATAGAGGTCAAGCCTGGTTAGACAGACCTCAAGATGTGGGATTGGTAGGGGGTGTGTGCTATGGGTGCAAGAGGATGTCTTCAAAGGTATAAATATATAAATGATTAGAGCTACCTCCCAAGAGCTGACTGTTAAATTTTCAGTGCGAGCATTTACACCCTGGAAAATGGCAAACACTACAAGTCAGGGTTTGATTTACTGTTCTGAGCATCTAGACTTCAGAGAGTAATGGAGAAAAAATGTTAACAATGCAGAGTAAATACCTGCATACATTTTTTTCTCTTGGAAAGCCAGTTGTTAAGCATTTACCAGCACACCCCTTACTAGAAGGTAACTTAGAGAATATAGGCTCACAGACTTCAAGCTAGAAGGTATTTTGAAGGTCAGTAAGTCAAATCTTCTTATTTTATAGTTGAGAAAATTCAGGCCCAGAAAAGTCAAGCTCTGTTTAGACAGAGCTAACAAGAGGCAGAGCTGGGATTTGAACATAGAATCTCCAAATTCCAAATCCTATACTATTTCCACTTGGCTTCACTACATCACCTGGCCTTACCCACTTGACCACTAACCAGCACCTAGTCAAGTGCTCTGAACATAGTAGGTATTTAATAAATGTTTCTGGAATTTAGTTATTTAATTGGATTGAATTAAACTAGATGTGTGACCCTGATTGTGTCACATGACTTTACTGATCATCATTTCCCTCAACTGTCTTAAAAAGGAGGTGGGGATAAAGGATCCCCAGGGGTAGCTGAGAGGTCCTGGAGATATTTGGAGGGAAAGAAGGATGTGCAGCAGAGGAAGGGAAGGTCAAGAGATTGGGGGTTCAGAAAGAGGGGAGGAAACAGGTTCATTGGGAAGATAAAGCAATGGAGTGGGAGATAGAGGGTCTAGGTAAACTTCTAGGGAAGATGAGAGCAGGAAGGACTGTCTCCCAGAGCAATTTGTCTCTGACTGTTCACAGACCACCCTCATCTCTTCCCTAGGTCCACTTCCGGGTCCATAGCGGAGAACGTCCCTTTCAATGTCCTATTTGTAAGAAGAGCTTCACCCAGCTCGCCCACCTGCAGAAACACCAGCTGGTCCACTCAAGGGAGAGGCCTTATCAGTGCTCGGTGAGATTGTCTGCCCTCCATCCGTCTCCTTGTCACTTAGTTTCCCCATCTGTAAAATGAGAGGGTTGGGCTAGATGGCTTCTTGAGGTCCCTTCTGGTTCTTGACCACATACCCTCCTCTTCCAGCCATCAAGAAGCTGGAAAGGAGGATGGGGGGGGGGGATGAGAGGAAGAATGCAGTGGGGAAAATGGGGTCAGATTAATCAAGAAAGGCTCCTGGAGGAAGAAAAATCCAGTGCCAGAGGAGAGATGGAAAGGAGCAGAGAGAAGAGGGAGGGCTTCTCAAAGCTGGGAGGCAGGGAATTGAGTAGCAGTACCTGAGAAGTGAGCAGAGAGACTAAGTCTAGATGGGGGTTGGGAGAGTGGAGGGAACAGGGACCATAAGTGGGTGACACCCATGCCCTCTGCCCCCATGCCAGGTTTGCCACAAATGTTTCAGCAGCACCAGCAGCCTCAAGACTCACCTGCAACTCCACTCAAGGGCCCAGCCTTTCCTTTACAGCCTGTACCCGAGGCATGGCGACCAGCCCATCGGGCACTAGCTACATGTGCATCCTGGCCATACTGTCCCACTTCTTTGCTGCCTGCTGGCCCCATATCTGGGAGGTGATGCCCCAAACTGGAGGAGCTGGCGCTGCTGTAGCCAGTGAGCAGTATGTAAGCCTACAGGTGCTAGGGGGAAGCCTCTTTGCCAGTCAGTCTGATTTTCAAGATCCCAATAGCCTAGGAACAGGAGCCAGGGAAGAGGCAGGCTGCTGAAGTAGAAGATACTTTGGGGTAGCAAGCTGAGCCTTTCTGAGTTGGCCAGGAGGGCACAGCATCCCTGGCAACAATCCCTCCTAGGAGCCATGCTTTGAGGCTTTCTGACTGTGAGCCTCTAGTGGGGAGGGAGTGGGGGAGGAGTGTGTTACAAAAATGATTTAAAGTTATCCAGGGCTATCTGGGTTAGATTTGACAGCCTCAAATATCCGTCCCTGCTCTGATATTCTGTGTTCTAAGGTCTCTTCTTTTTTCTTATTTAATATTTTTCCCCAATTAGATTTAAGAACAATTTTAACATTCTTTTTTTTTTTCAAATTTTGAGTTCCAAATACTCTCCCTCCCCCTCCCATTGAGAAGGCAAGCAATTTGACCTAGGTTATACATGTGTAGTCATGCAAAACACATTTTCATGTAAGTCATTCTGTGAAAGAAAACATGGGCAAAAAATCTCCAAGAAAAATAAAGTAAAGAAAAAGTATCTTCGATCTGCATTCAGGCTCTACCAGTTCTTTCTCTGGAGCTGGACAGCGCCTTTCATCACAAGTCTTACAGAATTGTCTTGGATCATTGTATTGCTGAGAATAGCTAAGTTATTCATAGTAGGTCATCATATAATATTGCTGTTACTGTGTACAATGTCCTCCTGGTTCTGCTCAGTTCGCTTTGTATCATCAGTTCATGCAAATCTTTCAATGTTTTTCTGAGAGCATCCTGCTCATCATTTCTTAAAGCACCATAGCATTCCATCACAATCATATACAACAACTTGTTCAGCCATTCTCCAATTGATGGGCATCCCCTCAATTTCCAATTCTTTGCCATCACAAAAAGTGTTGCTATGAATATTTCTGTACACATACGTCCTTTTATTTTTTGTTTTTTAAATCTCTTTGGGACATATACCTCATAGTGGTATTATTTAGTCAAAGGGTATGAATGGTTTTATAGCCTTTTGGACATAGTTCTAAATTGCTCTCCAGAATTCTTGGATCACTATATAATTTCTTTTTTGTTTTGTTTTTTGTTGGATCAGTATACAATTTCATCAATAGTACATTAGTATTTTAATTTTCCCACATCTCCTCCAACATTTGTCATTTTCATCTTCTGTCATATTAGCCAATCTGACAAGTGTGAGGTAGTAGCTCAGAGTTGTTTTAGTTTGCATTTCTCTCAATAGTGATTTAGAGCATTTTTCCCATATGCCTATAGATAGCTTTGATTACTTTGTTTAAAAACTTCCTGTTCATATCCTTTGACCATTTATCAATTAAGGAATGGCTCTTATTTCTATAAATTTGACTCAGTTTTCTGTATGTTTGAGAAATGAAGTCTTTATCAGAGAAACTCACTGTAAAATTTTTTTTCACAGTAATGATTACCAACTATGTATTTTCCTCCATCCTATTTTCCCCCTGTTTATCCTACTCTCTCTCTCCTTTTACCCTGTCCATTCTCAAAAGTGTTTTACTTCTATCTTTTACCTCCTCCAAACTGAACTTCTATCTGCTGCCCTCCCTTATCTTATTCCTTCCCCTTCCTACTTTCCTGTATGATGAGATAGATTTCTACACCCGAGTGTGTATATTATTCCATCTTTGAGCCAATTCTGATGAGTGTAAAGTTTGTGTGCTCCCCTCCCTGCTTCCCCCATTTCCTCCTCCATTGTAAAATCTCTGTCAGGCCTCTTTTATGTCAGATAATTTATCCCATTCTACCTCTCCCTTCCCCCTTCTCCCAGTGCATTCTTCTTTCTCATCCTTTAATTTTATTTTTTTTAGATAATCATACCATCACATTCAACTCATACCTCTGCTTTCTATATATAATCCTTCTAACTGCCCTAAGAATGAGACAGTTTTTAGGAGTTATAAATATCATTTTCCTACGTAAGAATATAAACAGTTTAACCTTATGGAATCCCTTATGATTTCTCTTTCCTGTTTACCTTTTTATGCTTCTTTTGTATCTTGTATTTGAAAGTCAAATTTTCTATTCAGCTCTGGTCTTTTCATCAGGAAGTCTTAAAAGTCTTCTATTTCATTGAATATCCATTTTCCCTCGAAGGATTATATTCAATTTTGCTGGATTGATTATTCTTGGTTGTAATCCTAGCTCTTTTGCTCTCCAGAATATCATATTCCAAGCCCTCTGATCCTTTAATGTAGAAGCTGCTAAATCTTATGTCATCCTGACTATGGCTCTACAATATTTGAATTGTTTCTTTTTGGCTGCTTGCAATATTTTCTACTTGATCTGGGAGGTCTGGCTATGACATTCCTAGGAGTGTTCATTTTGGGATCTCTTTCAGAAGTTCATCAATAGATTCTTTTAATTCCTATTTTACCCGCTAGTTCTAGAATATCAGGGCAGTTTTCCTTGATGATTTCTTGAAAGATGCTTTCTAGGCTCTCTCTTTGATCATAACTTTCAGGTAGTCTGACAATTCTTAAATTATCTTTCCTGCATATATTTTCCAGGTCAGTTTTTCTCCAATGAGATATTTCACATTTTCTTCTATTTTTTTTCATTCTTTTGATTTTTATTTGATTATTTCTTGATTTCTCATGGTGTCATTAGCTTCCATTTGCTCCATTCTAATTTTTAAGGAATTATTTTCTTCAGTGAGCTTTTTTTGTACCTCCCTTTCCATTTGGCCAATTCTACTTTTTAAGGAGTTCTTCTCTTCTTTGTATTTTTGTGCCTCTTTTACCACTTGGCCTTGTCTGTTTTTTAAGGTGTTATTTTCTTCAGTATTTTTTGTGCCTTCTTTACCAAGCTATTGACTCTTTTTTCATGATTTTCTTTCATTACTCTCATTTCTTTTCCCAGTTTTTCTTCTACCTCTCTTACCTGATTTTTAAAATCCTTTTTGATTGGCCTGAGACCAATTCATATTTTTCTTTGAGTATGTTTTGGTCTTTCTTGTCACCCTAGTAACTTTCTGTGATCAGAATTTTTTCAGTTGTTTGTTCATTTTCCAGCCTATTTCTTGACTTTTAACTCTATGTTAAAGTGGGGCTCTGCTTCCGAAGTAGAAAGGGTATTGTTGCAAGCTTCAGTTTTTTTTTGTGCAGCTATTTTCAGAGATAATTCAGGGGACCAGTAAATTTTTGGCTCTTCCAAGGTGGTATGATCTAGGGAGAGGTCTGTTTGCTACTCTCCTGTATGGTGCACTGGCTTGTGAGGGACCACAAGTACTCTTTTCAACCCTGGAACTGTGACCAGGGTCCCTGCTCCCCTGAAGCCACAAGCTCTGCTGTGCTAGTGCTCCTCCTCACCTTGGGACTAAGACCCAGGACTGGGACCCAGATTCAAGCATAGGCAATACAACAGAGTCCTGCCTCTGGTGCCAGCAAAAGGATCTCTATAAATCTCCTTCCCTATAAATCCTCCATTGTGGGTCTGTGGGCTAAGAGGTCTGGAAACTGCCACTGCTGCCACCGATTCAGTCACCTAGAGGCCTGATCCTGGTTTGCTGGGATCTGGGCCTGGCCTGTGCTGGACTGTGCTCCTTTCTTGCCCTGGTGCAACAGACCTTTCCTGCTGACCTTATAAGTTCTCTTGGGCTGGAAAATTGTTTCACCCCATCTTTTTGTGGATTCTGCCACTCTAGAATTTGTTTACAGTCATTATTTAAAGGTATTTGGAGGGGCTAGAGGGAGAGCTCAGGTGAGTCTCTGCCTTTACTCCATCTTGGCTCCATCCTGACCTCTAAGGTACCTTCTGTCTCTGACATTAGGTGTTCTAAGGTCCCTCCTAGTTCTTAGACTCTCTGTCCTAAAATCCCTTAGCTCTGATATCCTGTGTTCTAAGGGCCCTGCCAGCTCTGAGATCCTAAGTTCTAAGGACCCTCCCAGCTCTGACATCCTGTGTTCTAAGGGTCCTCCCAGCTCTGACATTCTGTGTTCTAAGGGCTCTCTCAGCTCTGACATTCTGTGTTCCATTATGGATCTTCAAAGGCAGGAAGGGGGTCTTCTGTTGCCTAGAGCCTATTCTTAGCTCACTTTCACAGCCTTCCCTTACATCTTGACCAGTCCACCAGAGGACAATGAAGGGTGGCTGGCTGGCACCTTCTGGTCAGCTAGATGCGGGATATTGTAGCCCAGTGTTTTTCCGATTAACCAAGACATGAGAGGGAGCATCTCCCAGTGGACCTTGGTTTCCTCCTCTTCATGCCTTTCTCACCACCTGAGGGCAGTGGGAAGGGCAGTAGGAGGCCACTCATAGGAGCGATCTTTGGAATATCTCTTAGCAAAGATCTTTTTTCACTGTCTTTGTACAACAAAGGGTATGTGGCAAGAACCACAAAACAAAAAAGATAAAAACAAATGCTCATTGAATTGCATTGAATTTGAGGGACTTCAGTACACAGAAATGTAGAATTGGAAGGCACTTTAGAGAGCTACCGTTCCAGCCTTGCTTATTCAACAGGGGAGGGGCTGAGTTGTAGAGAGAGGAAGGACTTTCCCCAGGCCAGGAAACCAGAATAGCCAGTACTCAAACCTGGGTGTTCCGGATCTTCCTCACTGCCACCCACTGGGCAAAACCCAAATCATCAGCAACATCAACAAATATTTCTAAAGCAGCTACTCTGGAGGAGAGAGGGGGTGGATTGAAAGCAAAAGGGCTAGGCGGGAAGCACAAAGACTTGAGTTCAAATCCTCCATCTGATAAATGCTGGCTGCATTAGTCTGGACCAGTCAATTAATTGCTAAATAACCCAGACGATTCTCTAAGATCCTGAGTAGCAGAGAAGATACGGACTTGCATGGGCTGAGTGAGTTTCCTCAACATGAGCTGCCCTTTCTGGTGTCTGGCCCTGGGTCATCACCTCTTTCTCTCCTTCATTCTCCCAGATACAGGTTTTCTATTTCCTCTTGGATGCTACCACTTCTTTTGCCTGAGAATCTCTTCTTTGAACAAAAGTTCCAAGTTTCCCCCTTCCCCTCTTATCCCTGAAATAACCACCAAAGGATTTCCAGTTTAAAAAAATTTAAACTCTTAGTCCTAACAGGGACATGGAATGTAAAATAACACCAATGGAGGTCTTAGATCTTGGGTTGGAAGGGACCACAGAGGCCGGTTAATTCAAGTGTGTCATTTGACAGATGTAGAAACTGAGGCCCGGGGTGGTTGCAACTCACCCAAATGCATGAATCAGGGGTGAGATTTGAATCTAGGTCCTCTGACCTCAGATGTTACAAGGTTATAAGAAGTCCTCAAAGTTTCACAAGAAACATTCTTTATGGTGCTCCCAGAATGTCAGTGGAGTGCTCCACCAGAGGTTATAGAGCCCACCTTGGCTCCTGTACTGAGTAACTCCTTCTGATCCTGAGAACCAGGCTTGCCCAGCCTATCTGTCCTTCCTTTGTTGGGTGAGCTGATTTTCCTGCATTTCCTGCCCCCTTTATAAAGGAGGCAAAGGCATTCCTAAGTGTATAACAAGGTACCTCTCCCTAGGGCAGCATACTCTCCTGGGCCTTGTTACCCCTCTTCTGCTGATTTTAATGTCTTTCCCTCTAGGGATGACTTCCTTCCATTCTGTATGTAAATATCTATCTATGTAGGTCTCACCTCTCCCATTAGAATGTAAGGATTCTTGAAGGCAGCGACTGTTTTTGCTTTTTCTTGTATTCTCAGAACTTAACCCAGTGCCCAGTATACAGTGAACACAATGCATTTTGATGGATGGATTGGTACAGCTCCCAGTCATCCAAAGGGATATTACTGGACCTACACATCCTTTAGCCAGCACATAGTCATCTCCCCGCAAGTGATCAGTCCTATGAGAAGTGCCCCAGGGCAGCAGATCGAGAGGTTCTCTGGATTCCTCCAGTTATGGGTGTTAACAGTAGGATTCTGGGTGCATAAAAGACTTAGGTGAATATAACAGGGAGGAGTTTCTCAGATTAAAACTGTTGGTCTCTATCCCGACTTCTTCTAGATATCCCCTCACTATAGACCCAGTGTTATAGAGGAGAAAAAGCTGAGTAAAGGGTAAAAACAGTCCCTGTCTTCAAGGTCCTAACATTCTACTGGGGCAAGAGAAGCACACCCGAAGTAGATGCACAATTATACAAAGTAATTTCAAGAGGAGGAGAACATTAATCCCTGGGGCCCTGGGGAGGTTGAGAAATGCCTCAGTAGGAGGGGGCATCTGAGCTGGGTCTAGAAGGCAACAGGATTCTAAGAGGTAAGAGGAGTGAGTGCAGTCCAGGCCTGTAACAGCCCATGGAGAGGCACCAGGAAGAAAACGGAATGTTGTATACAAGGAACAATTGATAGGCTGGTTTGATTGGAAGAGACTGTGTGTGAAGCAGAAGAATAGGGAATGAAACTGGAAAGGTAGTGGGAATGGGATTGTGGGGGGCTTTCAATGCCCTATAAACCCATATAGGCTGGGGCCATCTCCAGTCATCCTGACCTATATCTGGCCACTGGACCCAGATGGCTCTGGAGGAGAAAGTGAAGTTGGTGACTTTGCACAACTGTCCCTCACTTAAATCCAATTCACTTGCAAGTCATGGCATCACCTTTCTGATGTCATGTTCTTCTTTGAGAATGAAGGACATACAACAAACCCATATAGATATTGGGAGATCCTTATCCCAAGTCCCACTTCCTCTGACAAGTCAGTTACCTGAGTGTGTCTGGTTACATCTCTTCTTGGTTCTAGGAGTACTCCCCACAGGGTTATGGGCTCTTTTTGAAGCTATTGGCTCAAGTCCTCATCCCATTGCGCTCTTAATATAATTTTACCCCATGCTGGGCCTAGAGTCAGAAAGACTCACCTTCCTTAATTCAAATCTGGCCTCAGACATTGACTAGCTGTATTACCCTGGGCAAGTCACTTAACCTTGTTCACCTCAATTTCCTTGTCTGTGAAATGAGCTGGAAAAGCTGGAAAATGGCAAACCACTCTAGTATCTTTGTCAAGAAAACCCCAAATGCGGTCGTGAAGAGTTGGACACAACTGAAAAACGACTGAATTGAAAATAATATCAATACCATTGATCAGCGCCCCACTATCAGTTTAACCAATTAATGGCTCTTTGATATCACCAACAGCCAGTTGACATCCATTAGCTTTTAGAAAGAGATATTAATGAAAAGATATTAATAGGAACCAATGAACAAAAACTTCACCCCAAACCTCAATTGCTAGGGAGAATGAAACTCAAATGTAAATTGTTGCCACAAAATATTTGCATCATCAAATTTACTTCTAAATGTGACATAATACCAGGACATCATTCATTCCCCTTTCTGCAGAACACATCTTGGTTACCAGACTGATCCCATTCCTGGACTGGGTTCCAAAGGTTACTCCTCAGGGCCACATTCCTGACTAGACTTGACCCCCAACAAACTCTAGTTCCTAGACCTCTGGTGATTCTAGTGACCTTTCAAAGTTCACAAAGTTGTAACCTCTTCTGTTCTGTCTCCAATACCCATTCACCTAAGATCAGGAAAGAATGAAACAGATAGAAAAACAGCTGAGCCACACACTCCTGGCAATATGCAGGCCTGGGTTGGAAGAGTATTTTGCTGTCGCTATGTTTCTCCCCACCAGGAGGCTTACAGCTGTCTTTGACTCTACCACAGCCAAGAAAGAGAGAGAATGATTTGGCCTGTTGGTTCTTTTTGTAGTATACTTATTCAGTCTGAGCTGTTACTCCTGAATCTCCTACCTCAAGGAGAAGCTCTAAAAGGCAGAATCCATTCTAAAGTCACCCCTCCATTCTCTCTTTGGTGGGACCTACTCCAGCAGCCAATTAAATTAAAAGGCTTTTTATTCACCAGGCAAGGAATAGTTGCAGTATATCAGTGCATATTCCAAACAGAACAAGGGTCCTCCATTCCACGTCATCATTCACTTCCAGAAGTTGTATCCCCAAGGAGCCGCGTGGGTTGGTACCAGAATCTGTTGTGAACGTGCCTAGGACTGAGCCCTCGTTGGACGGTTCTCCCCGGTTACAGTTACACTGAGATGTTGGTACGTTATCTTAGAGTCATTGGAGATTTCTGAGCAGGAGAGCGGCCTTGTCAGATTGACATTTTAGCAATTTCAATTTGACAGAATGGGTGTGGAGGAGGGTTTGAAGTGGGGGCCAAAAACTGAGGTAAAGATGAAGTGACTCGACTAGCTAGTAAGGATCTGGGGCCGCATTAGAACTCAGCTCCTTCTTGACTCCAAGACTGCCCTCTGTGTGTTCTATTCATTGTGCAATCTCGCTGTCTCTAGGCATCTCTCTATCCGCCATTTACACGTCTATCTATGTTGTTTTGTATAGTCATTTTTCAGTCTCCATGACCAGCTCTTCGTGACCCCATTTTGGGTTTTCTTGGTAAAGACATTGCCATTTCCTTCTCCAGCTCATTTGACAAATGAGGAAACTGAGGCAGGCAGAGTCAAGTGACTTTCCCAGGTATCCCAGCTAGTTATTGTCATAGGCTGGATTTGAACTCAGGAACAGGAGTTTTTGACTCCAGGCTCCCCCATTCTGTGCATTATGGCGCCACCTAGAGGCCCTGCCTGTCTGTACATTTGTGCATATGTACATATATAAATGAAATAAAGAATCGCATAGATGCAACAAAGACTCTCCCAAGACGTTTCAAAACTGATAACTATTAGCCACTTGTAGCGATTCATATGGGACTATTTCTATTGCCAGGAAGAATTTAGAAAGTATTTCTAGGTATTATAAAGTCCTGGGAAAGTAACTGCAGACCATAGAAGTATAAATAGTGTATTTCTTTTAAAAAAAATTATTGGCGTCTCTTGTTTTTAGTTGCCTTAATTTACAACTACACCTCCCCCTCCCCTCCCTTCTGCTCTCTAGTAGGCCAGCCCTAACAAAGAAAAAAAATAGGGGGTTGGGCCTAAAGAAGCTTCCCAGAAAAACTAAGCAAGATATTAGCAGAGTCCAGCAGGCATGCCACGTTTCACACTGGAACTGTCCCACTATCCTTGGTGTTTTTATTCCTGTTGCCAAGAGAGGAAAGCGTTTCAAAAGAGCAAGAACTATATTGATTAGGAAGCCAGCATGACTTCATACATGGGAATTCTTGGCCAGGGATGGAGTTTACTTGGTGAGGGCAGTAAAAGGTCTGTTTAGGGACAGGGCCTGGGCCTGGGTCCTACTATTTCACTAGTATGGGAAACTCCCAGGTAAGAAAAATTCTTCTCCTGATGCAGGTTAGCCCCTCATCTGCAACGAATGGACTTGGAGGGTTGTCTAGTGCCCTGAGAGGTTCAGTGATTCACTCCAGGTCACAAAGCCAGGGATGGAGTTTGAGTTTAGGATTCCTTGGTTTTCAGTTTAGCTGTCTATCCACTACCTGAGTGGTGAGAGACTCAAATAGAAACATCCCCTGTGGTTTTCATATTGACCTAGAAAACCACAAATTAGCATTATCTATATTGTATTGTATTTTTATTTATTTTATTAAACATTTCCAATTACATTTTAATCTGGTTTGGGCTATAATCATGAGTTTTGCAGGCCTCATGGGACCCAATAGACCCTATGTTGCCTTTCAGACATATTTAGTAGGAGTAAGTATTTAAAATCTTATCATTGATGGGGAATGGCTGTACAAGTTGTGGCAGAATTTGGGGAAACCTTGGAAGACTTGTATGGACCGACAGAACGAAGCGAGCAGAAGAACCATTTTTACAATGACCACAGACATTATAAAGGAAAACACCTTTGAAAGACTTAAGAATGTTAATCAATGCAAACACCAGTGATGAATCTAGGAGACAGGTGATGAAGACCAATGCCTCTCATTTCTTACTGTGGAGGTGGTGGATTGCAGGGACAGAATGAGTCGTCCATTTTCAGGCATGACCATTACAAGACAAATTTGTTTTGCTTAATTATGTTTACAGGGAGGGATTTATTTGGGGGAAGGAGTAAGAATGGAGGGAGTCATAGTAGTTCAAACAAAAAGAATAAAAGAGTGTCAATGAATACACAAAATACACAGGAGAAAGTAAAAAAAAAAGCTCAGTAGGGAACGTAGACAAGCAAGATAATGTTACTACTCCCATGTTCAATTATCTATCTATATGTACATCTATATATACATATATGTCACATATATTTTTAAACAAACTATATGTAATAGGTTTAAAATGTCATCTACAACCCCTGTTTTCTGGCTCTCTTTTTATTTTGTATTTTTATTTGATTTTCTAGTTCATAATATAAAACAACACAAGTCATGGTCCATGAATATAATGAAATATTACTATGCTGAAAAGAATGATGAATATAACTAATTCAGAAAAGCATAAGAAGATATATCAACTGATACAAAAGGGAAGTGAATAGAATCAGGAAAACAATACATATACAATGATTCTAATAATAATAGCTCACATTTATAGAGTGCGTTATAGCTAGGTGGCACCATAGTGGATGGAATGCAAGTCTGGGTATCAGGAAGACTCATCTTCATGAGTTCAAATCTGACCTCAGACATTTACTGCGTGACCCTGGGCAAGTCACCTAACCCTGTTTGACTCAGTTTACTCATCTGTTAAATGAGCTGGAGAAGGAAGTGGCAAACAGCTTGAGTATCTTTGCCAAGAAAATCCCAAATAGGGTCACAAAGAGTTGGCCACAATGGAACAACAACATTCTTTCACCTACATGGGTCATGGAGAGTCAGACACAACTGAAAACAATTGAACGATAAAAGGTTTGTGAAGTACTTTACAAGTACTTTCTCATTTTATCCTATCAACAAACCAGGAAGGTAGGTGATATTAGTATCCCCGTTTTACAGAACTTTCCCAAAGTCACAGTGTAAGAGTTTAATGTGAAATTCAAATTCAGAATTTTCTGACTCCAGGTCCACTGTGCCACCTAGTGGACATTACTTGCAATACAGTAACATAAATGGAAAGAATCAAAAGCTGAGAAATTGTAATAACCAGATTTGGCCCCATAAGAGATACGAGATGGCATCTCCCTTTACTCATTTGCAGAGGTAAGGGACTGCGGGTGTGGAATAGTGCATTAGACTTTTCAGTATGTTGGTTAGTTGTGCTGAATTCACAGAATCACCAAATTTGATCATTGGAAGAGAGCCTTGTTGGGTGGTCTCATCATAGAGGACCACCTGATTTGAAATCTGGTATTCTAAGTCAGCTAGATGGCAAAGTGGATAGCACTCTGGGCTTGGAATCAGGAAGACCTGAGTTCAAATCCAGCCTCAGATACTTACCAGCTAAGTGATCCTGGGCAAGTCACTTAAGCCTATTTGCTTCAGTTTCCTCAGCTATAAAATGAGCTGGAGAAGGAGACCTCATTATATCTTCCCCATCAAGTGACCATCTTGCCTCTTCTTGAAGCCCTCCATGGAGGGGGAGCCCACGGCCTCCCAAGACAGTCCATTCCATTTTTGGACAGCTCTAATGGATAGGGAATTTTTCTTCGGTTTGTCTCTTTGTAACTTCGACCTTCCTAGTTTTGCTTTCTGAGGCCAAACGGCACAAGCCCAATCCATCTTTCACATGACAGGCTGTCAAATCCTCCCCTGAGCCTTCTCTTCATGCTAAACGCGGACAGCTCCTTCAACCCATCCTTGTAGACATTGGCCTTGAGTCTTGACCATTTGGGCCCAGACAGAAGTTTTTCTGAGAAGTTAGAGTTGGGAAAAGGTCAGGAGACTTTCGTGGCTGGTTTTAGGGATGAAAGCAAAAAGTAAGAAATAATGAACGCTATTTGAATGGTATAGACCAGAATCTTTTCAGGGAGTTCTACCTCTCACATCATCTGGTAAGTGCTGGGAAGTTGGACTTCGGTTGTTTTTAAGGGTTTTTTTTCCCTTTGTGATTCTAATGAAAATATGAATGTTAACTGAGATTCCATAGCGAATGGGCAAGAAGCCTCAAATACATAAAGATCCTAACAAGAGGGGGAGAAGGCCTGTGTTTTTATGAGTATGGGGTGCTCTTAGAGGAGGAAGCTCCTACCAATGGAGATTGGCACCTTCTCTTAAATTTGTAGTCTGAGTTACCTAGAACACTTAGTGCCTTGACCAGGGTCACAGGGTGAGTTTGTGTCAGAGGCAGGATCGGAATCCAGGTCTTCCTGGTTATGAAAATACTATCTCTGTATCTACCGCTCTAAATTGCCTGTTGTATAACTATTTTTGTTATTGTTCAGTGGTTTTTAGTTGTGTCTGACTCTTTACGATCCCTTTTTTGGAGATTTTCTTGGTAAAGATACTGGAGTGGTTTGCTGTTTCCTTCTCTGGCTCATTTTACAGATGAGGAAACTGAGGCAAACAGGGTTAAGTGACTTGCTCAGGGTCACACAGCTAGTAAGTGTCTGAGGTCAGATTTGAACTCAAATCTTCCTGCCTCCAGGTCTGGCACTTTGTGCATTATTGGCACCACCTAGCTGCCCTTTATTTACATAAAAGAATGTATAAATGTGTGCATGCATGTGTAATAGGAGTAGTCTGGTCTAAGGTGATGGGATGGGGAGGGGGTCGGAAGGAGCCAGTCTTTGAACTATGCATAGATATTCCCTGCCTGATTTCAGTTTAGGCAACTCTGTGGACATGGGCAGAGCCAATTAAGCCTCTACCTGTGAAGAGCTGGATGGGAAGGCTAGCTGGGCCTCTGGAGCCAGAATGGGCAGCTCAGGGGCTGCTGAGCCTCTAACTTGGTCCTTCATCATTCTTTTTTCTTTCCCAGCTCTAAGGAGGCAGTCCTGCTGAGGGAGTGGGCCACAGTCTCCCTCCAATGACTGCTCACTCTCCCAGACTGACAAGGTCACCAGACACTTCCTTCAGGGAAGAGCCATTCACCTAAGATCAGGAAAGAAGAAACTCAAAGAAACGGAGGCATCAGCTGTGACCAGGTGAGAGACGGGGTGGCTGCTTTGTGCCCACTGGAGAACCAATGTTCCTCTTAGTTGGGAAGGAAAGTAGGATAAAGGAATATGTGATAGCTCCCTCTTCTGAATACTTACTCACTTCAAGGCTCAGGGACCCCTGAGTCTGATGATTTACAACCAACGAGAAAGCTTTTGGTCACTGCCTACTACTGATAGGACCAGGAGCCATTGCTCCTTATGTCAATAACTAAGCCTTAGTTAAGCACCTACTATGCGCCAAGCCCTTGGGATACAAAAAAAGGCAAAAAAACCCCAAAAAACAAAAACCCAACTCAACAAAACTAGTCTTTGCTATCAAGGAACAAATAGGCTATTGAGGGAAGCAACATGTAAATACCTATGTACAAACAAGACAGATACAGGATAAATTGGAGATCGTGGTGGCTTGGCCTGAAACCAGGCCAGGAATATTCTGTGCATGCTCCAAGGACTAGCTCCCTTCCCCCTACCCCACAGGCCAGTCCGCCTATTACATATGTTTATGGATTGGAGCAAACAATGTTGATTCATTCACCCTCCTCAGGGAGAAGATGGAACTTGCAATTGGAAAATTCTAAGAAGCAGACGTGCCCTTCTGCACATTATTGGTAGGGGTATATAGACCAGACATGATGGAAAGCATTGCAGCAGTTAAAAGTGTTGGGGGTCTCATCGTAGAGGACCACCTGATTTGAAGTCTGGTATTCTAGGTCAGCTAGGTGGCAAAGTGGATAGCACTCTGGGCTTGGAGTCAGGAAGACCTGAGTTCATATCTAGCCTCAGATACTTACCAGCTGAGTGATCCTGGGCAAGTTAGTTAAGCCTATTTGCTTCAGTTTCCTCAGCTATAAAATGAGCTGGAGAAAGAAATGGCAAACCAGCCCGATATCTTTGCCAAGAAAACCCCAAATGGGGTCACAAAGAGTGGGACACAACTGAACATAAATTCACCTACACTGGGCTGCTTCCCCTAGCTCAAAGCACATTTCTCTGTGGCATTTATTGATTACTGATAACCTTGAGACCTGGAAATCTCCATTTTTGTTTGACATTAGATTCCTCTGTAATCAGTTGAGTTCAACAAATGTTAACTGGGTCTCTACTGTGTTCAGGATCTTTTTCGGGGGTGTGCTGGTAAATGTTTAAAAACTAGCTCTAGGGTGGGGGGAATATATAATATATATATATACATACATACATACATATACAACACACTTTTAAATTTAATCTATATTATTAACATTTTCTCTCTGGCTTTTTTTTTTAGGTCTGGGCAATTATCAAAACAATAAATCAAGCCCTGATTTGTAGCATTTGCCAATTTCTGAGGTGTAAATGTGCATACTGGAAATTTAACAATTGGCTCTCTGGGGCCTGGATGAGCCGGATACCTCTCATTGCTTGATGCTAGAGACAAAACTCCCTCCACAATCCCTACCCTCAAGTAGCTAGCAGTCTAGTGGAGGGAATCCATGTACACAAATTGCTATAAGACAAGTCAGAATGAGAAAAGTGTGCAGAAATCAGAGAGGACTGAAGGATTTGTGGAGATGGGGTAGAAGGGTGTATTTCCTTTAGCAGGGAAGTTAGGGATGGCTTTATGGAGGATTCGGCACTGGAGCTGAGCCCTGAAAGAAGAGCAGGATTTCAACAGGCAGACACTGGAGGCTGGGAGACCTGCCAGGGGAGGGCTGACGAAAGAGATGTGTTGCTGGTGGGGGCTGAGGCAGGGCTCTTGGTCATTCTGCAGCCTGCCCACTTGTTCGTCTCTGTCTCCCCCTAGTGTTCATCGTGGCATCTTGCACACCAGGCACCAGCATTTGGGGAAGGACCAAATATACACCCAGAAACAAACTCGGTCCTTCCTTCCTACAGGGTCCTCTTCCTCCTGCCTGCTGAGTGGCCATAGACTTTCAGGTGTCTCCTCCTTTCCCAGGATGGAAGAACACCTGGAGACCCTCTCTAGACCTCTGCCTCAGAGAGCCAGTTATAGGTGTTGGTCTGTTTATGTGTGCCCACGCCGATGTGAGGGGCGGCTAGGTGATGAGGTAGATAATAGTACCGGCCCTGGAGTCTGGAAGACCCGAGTTCAAATCCAGCCTCAGACACTTACTAGCTGTGTGACCCTGGACAAGTCACCTAACCCCGTTTGCCTCAGTTTCCTCATCTGTAAAGTGAGCTGGAGAAGGAAATGGCAAACTATTCCAGTATCTTTGCCAAGAAAACCTCATACAGGGTCATAAAGAGTGGACATGACTAAAACGACTCAAAAACAACAAACAACAACGTGCCTTTGTGAAAATGTTTGTCTGGGCACATCTACATATATGCTGGTGTCTCTGTGCATAATACAGACTCTGAGAATTTGTGGGTTTCTGAAATTTGGGCTCAGACATCCCAGGCTCTGCTTCCCTTTGCTGCCCATAGTTGCATCAAAAATAACTTTGTGCGTTGGAATCGATCAATCAACCGATGAATCAAGAAGCATTTATTAAGTGCCTACTATTTGCCAAGCACTGCATTAGGCACTGGCATCTTTAAAACAGGAATGATAACATCCACTCCCTACTTTATAGGGTTGTTAGGAGGAACAGACTTTGTAAAACTTAAAGCTAGAGAAATAATAAGGATAATAAGCATCATGACATTTGTGCAGTGCTTTATGGCTTACACACATTATTTCATTTGATCCTTGGATTCGGGTCTCATTGTCCCGTCATCTCCTGACTTTCTAGCCCCCCTCCCCCATGCCTTTGGCAGTAGTAGGTGGGCGATTCTGCTTGAGGCCACCAGCGAAGAGGAATCATGGGCCAGAGCTAAGGATAAAGGTCCCAGGAGGCAGAAGAGGAGAGGTAGATAAGAGATTGAGCCTGAAGGACAGAACGTAAGGTTTGCAGTTAAGTACTATAGGCAATATTTATCGTTTTCCAGTAGAACGTAAGCTCTTTGAGGGCAGGGGCTCATTATTTTGAGGGTGGGGTCCTTATGAGCATGTACAGCACGCTATGTCAGGCAATTCTCCCCATCTGCGCCTCCACATGGGAGACTTGGGGGATAGCCTATGATTCTTTTCCATCTGCTTACCATGTGTCCAAAGGGGGCCTTTTTGATTGGCTGCCTACTGGGGACTAGGTGTGCATACCAAAGATCTAACTATTCTTTCTTGGCGGTGATCTACACAATAAATGCTGTAAGCCCCTGGGTAGGGAGAGAGGAAAATCTAAAGCCAGTGGCTCTTCCCATCCATACTCACATGCATCTGTGAATAATAATAAAAAAAAACAAATAATGGCCCGTATTTATAGATCACTTAAAGATTTCCAAGGTGATTTCCAAATATCATCTCTTTTGTCTACACAACAACCCTGAAAGGTAGTCATCATTATTACTGCCATTTTATAGATGAGAAACTGAGCCTCAGTCCTTTGCCTCTGACTTTGTTCTTCCCTGCTCCTAGGTGATGGAGCATCAGAAACAGCTGGGACCTTGGGAGCCTTAAAAGGTCCATATTAGAGCTTGCCCTTAGAAGCAGAGCCTGGGGAAGACTTGACAACCCACTTGAAGAGCTGAGAAAGATCCCCGAGTTTGTAAAGGCTATATTTGGTTTTTGTCAGCTATTTTGATTAGCACAGCACCCTGAGCAGAGCAGGCTCTCCAAAGAGCCTCACATAGGTCACTGAACCTCCCATCTCTGGTGGTCCTTTCCATGCCTGGAAATTCCTCCCTGGCTGCCTTTGGATTCCCAGGTTTCTTTCAAGATTCAGCTCAGGTTTCTATATGAAGATTTTCCTGGTTTCCCCCAGGGCCATTACATTCCTCCAAGGTTATTTTATATCTGCCCTGTATGTGTTTTCTATGTACCGATATATGCGCAGGTTGTGCATTCCTTGAAAGTAGAAATGATTTCCTATTTTGTCTTTTTATGCCCTGCCTTGAGTAAAATGCCTGGAGAATAGATATTTAATAAAAGCTTGTTGATTGATAAGCACATGTTTAATCAAATCCCTACTTTCCAGAGGAGGAAACATTCAGAGATTGAGTAACTTTCCTAGGGTCCCAAGACTACTTAGGCATCCAGTAGAAAGTGTTAGAGAGATCATAGTACAGTTAGACTCCTCTAGGGAAGGTACTATCTTTTGTCTTTCTTTGTCAACTCAGAATTTAGCACAATGCCCGACATGTAGTAGGTGCTTAATAAATGTTCATTGACTATAAAGAGTGGCAGATTTTCAGCCATCGAGCAACTATTTATTAAGCACTTACTATGTGCCAGGCACTGTGCTAACCTCAGAGGATACAAAGAAGGGCAAACAGTGCTCCTGCCCTCAGGGAACTTACCGTCTAATGGAGACAACGTGAAAATGAAGTATATGTAAGATACGTGCCGAATAGACGGAAGGTAATCCCTGTGGCTCGAGGGATTGGGAAAGATCTAAGGGGAGATATGAGCTGTCTCGAAGGAACACAGGGAAACCAACAGGCAGAGATGATGGGAAAGCTTTTCAGGAGGTGGGGACGGAGGAGGGAGAGGGGCAATCTCCTCGACCCCTCCCGCCCCGCCAGCCAGAAGCACGGAGACCCGTGGATCTACAGCCTCTGTGGCCTTGAGCCACTTCCAACACAGACTCTGGGTATCAGTTTCTTTATCTATAAATGGAGCACCTGGACCACGTGCGTTCTAAAGTCCCTTCCAGAACTAGATCAATCATTTCAGGGCATGGATTGTTTTATTCATGTCTTCCGTCCCCAGATGCTAGCGCCATCCCGGGAGCATAATGCTGAATTTGTTGAATTGAATTGAATGCCAAGTTCAAATACAAGTTTGAACGGAATAGAAGTATAGACGAGCAGTTGTCCAGACCCCTTCCTGGTCTAATATTGTTTGGCTTTCTTAGACTCTGGCCCCAGACCTACGGTCTCACTCAGGTAGCTCACTCACCTGCCTCCGCCTCCGACCCTTGTCCCCAACTCTGGCCCCTGCCCCTTTGCTTCCCTTGGAGGCCCAAAACAGAATCGCCCACCGACCTCAGCGCACTGGGTAGTGGAGAATGGGGCTAGAGAAGGGAAGGACCAGGGAAGGACTGTGGGATCCGCTGCCCAGCCCTAAAGAAAGCGGGACTGGAGCCTTGAGAGCGTCCAAGGAGACCCGCCCCCCTGCACTGCCCCAGTCCTACCGGTTAAGCCCTTAGAGCCTAAATGAAGACCTGACCAGGTGACTCTGCCACTACGCTCCCCCCGGCCCCCACCTTCGGCGGTTGGTTGCTCCCGGCCAGGCTCCTGTTTGTTCAGTGGGCGGGAGAGAGTGGGTGAGGGGTGTTTTCTCAGTAAACACGGCGGGAATCCGGGTAACACACACATCCCCACCCGCTTCTCAGCTGTCCTAGAAGCCCGGCTCCGGGAGGAAGGAAGCCGCGTCCAAAGAAAGCTACTCCCTACGGCCCCCTGCCCTGCCATGGCGGAGCGGCCCCGGCTTCGGCCGCGGCTCCGGGATCTGGGGGATCGCCTGGTCCGGGTCCTGGGGGGCTTGGGGGGCCGGAGGGACAGGCGGAGCAAAAAGCCACCTCTGCCAGGAGAGCCAAGAGTCCCAGACAGGTGAGAGAGGTAGAGACTTGGCACTGGGGAAGGACTTTGTGTTTAGATGGAAAATCCCACGCGTAGTGCGTTGGAGTTGGTCTCGGAAGAAGGGGTCCCAGGGTCTGGGACGGCTCGGTGCTGGGATTCGAGGGCGGTGGCTGCCGGTGGTATGCACAGAATGTTAGATGGAGCTAAAGGGACCCGAGAACCTTAAATATTAGACAAACAATTCAGATCATTAATTAATTAGGTCGTTGGATTTTAGAACTGGCAGGGACCTTGGAACATAGAATGCAGAATCCTAGAGCTGGAAGGAACCTTAGACTAATTTCTAGTCTTTCATAGGATTTAGAGACTTTAAGAGGTTAAGCCCCTATAGCCTAAGAGAAGAGACTTTAAAGATCATAGAATACAGCTGTGAGAGGCGCATAGGGGTAGTAGATAGTGGTCCTGGAGTTGATTGGGTTCAAGTCGTGCCTGACACATATTAGTTGTGGGATGTTGCTTGGTACGGGCATGGGAATCCAAGCACCTGGCTGGGTTAAAATCCCTCCTGCAGGTGATGCTTATTAGCAGCGTCAATTTCTGCAAGTTGCTTAACACCTCCAGGACTCAGTTTCCTTATCTGTAAAATGACTAGGTCAGATTAAATGACTTCGGAGTCCCTTTTATCTCTAGGTTAATGATCCTCTCTGTGATCCAAGATAAGTCATCAACCTCTCAGTGCCCCCAGGCAATCCTCTAGGAGCCAGGGGTTCTCAAAGTGAGGTCTGGGGACCTGAAAGTCAAAATTCTTTTTATAATAAAAGTAAGACATTTTCAGTTCTCCTACTGTAAATATCGGTAGATATAACCCATGTTGACAAAAACTCCTTGAGGAATTCTCAATTTTTAAGAGTGTAAAGGGGTCCTGAGATAAAAAAAAAAAATTAAGAATTGTTCTTCTAAGACTATAAATTGCAGACTGATTGCTGCTCTGCATGGGGCAGGTAGATTTTTCTTTTAATCAGTTGTTCCCTACATAGATAAAATCACAGATCTGGGCCAAAAGGAATAAAAAAAAAAATCCAATTTCCTCACTTTACAGATGGGAAAACTGAGGCCCAGAGAGAGAAAGGAAATTACCAAAGAACATGTGGCAAGTTAGTTGCAGAACTGATATTAAAATATGTTCATTTTTATTCAAATTAAAATTAGAGAGTTTAACAATAATCATTTAAATTTAATAAAGATTTTTATAATTATTCATCTCTAGCTAGATTGTGTAGGGGACAAAGCTCTGGACTTGAGTTCAGGAAGATCTGAGTTCAAAAGTGGTCTCGGACAGGTGTGACCCTAGGCAAGTCACTTCACCTTTGTCTACCTCAGCTTCCTTACCTGTAAAACAAAGGTAATAGCACCTACTTCCCGGAGTTCCTGTGAGGTTCCAACAAGATAATATTTGTAAACATTTAGCACAGTGTCTGGCACAGAGTAGGTACTTAATAAATGCTTTCGCCCATCCCTCTACCTGAGGGACATGATTTTAAAAGACTGAAATCTTAGACATTAGAGAGGTATAAGGGACCTTGGAGATCATCTAGTGGCCTCTAGTCCAATTCAAGCCCCCCATTTTATAGATGGAGAAACTGAGGCCCAGAGAAGGGAAGCAATTTGCCCAGGGTCACATAGCCATAGGACAGTGAAAATAATAATAACAGCTGCGGCATTTGTATAGCACCTAAAGGTTTGCAAAGCACTGCACACGTGTTAGCTCAGCTGATCCTTACAATGACCCTGGGAGGTGAGTGCTATTATTATGAAAAGATCTATGGATCTGGCATCTGAAGTGCTGAATTCAAATCTTCATTTTCCACTTAACTGATTCTGTGACCTGGGCCTCAGTTTCCTCATCTGTAAAATGAGGAGTTGGACCAGAGGACCTCTGAGGTGCCTTCCAGCTGTAAATCTATGATTCTATCCCTGTTTAGTTTTTGAATTCCTGAACTTTAACCCTTTCCTCCCTCCTGCCCTAGGCTTGTGGGTGTGGTGGGAATCAGCATGGGTAGCCTTCAGCTCTACCATCCCTAGGCCTTGGTCTCTTTTGTCATAGTCACTGGGCTGGAACTCTAGACGTTCTAGTAATGCCTTTGCCACTGATTCACTGTGTGATCCTGGGTAAAGCTTTGTAAGGCAGTGGATATTCAGTTCAGTCCATTTACTCAAACATTTATTAAGCACCTCTTATATAACGGGTACTGTGTTAGGTGGGAAAAGACAAAAAGAATCCCTGCTCCTTGAAGGAATTTGAATTCTATTGGGGTGGGAGAGGACACAACCTGGACACAAGTAAGTAAATAGGTCCTTTCTGGGTCTAAATGTGTGATCTGGTAAGCCTCAGTTTCCCTGTACCATGAAGGAGGTTGGACTAGGTGATCTTCCAGTTACAACAGTCTGTGAATGTATGAGCATATCTAGCACCCAAGCCCCTTGTAACCTGAATTCTTCATCCTCAAAGCTCCCCCAACTTGAAGAAAAGCCCTGTACACAGGCATGGGGGTGTAAAGTATGCTTAGACTGAGAATGTTTGTATTCGGTAACAGCTGTAATTTGTTTCGATCTTATCTTGGGCCCCAGCTGTCATCAGGCAGCCTCCTGGCCAGCAGTGTGTGCTCTAGGCCTGAGGCTGGGATGAGGAGGTGGGGAGGAAAAGAGAAAGCTGGGAGGCTGAGACGGCTGGTCAGGATGTGCCCATGCCCAATGAGGAAGAGTCAGAGGGTGATTGGGCACGAGCTGAACTGGGACCTTCAGGGATAGAATATTAGCGTTGGAAGGGCCCCTGGGCCATAGAACATTGGTGCAGCGAGGGTTCTTAAAACACAGAATGTTAGAGCATTAAATAGCCTAATATTCTGTAGAGGGTTGGGGGCGTGGGGGGGTAGCTGGTGATGGGCACTGCCCTAGGTCTGGAGGACATCCCCCTCCCCCCTCAGGGCCTCCAGGGCCATCACGGGTAAATGCAAATGGAAGACTTTCCCATCTCCCTGGAAGCCAGACCAGTCAGACCTTTAACCCTACTGGCAGAGGGCCTACCCCACCCCCTTTGGCACAAACCGGGTGCTGTCCCTCTTCTCCACCTCCTGCCCCAATCTGGAAGCTCAGGCTCCTACCCCAGCCTACCTGTGAGAAGGCGGGGTCGGAAAGGAGTGAGTCAGGACCAAGGGAATTGGATGACAGGCTCTGCATGTACATACCTGTCCAAGGGTCTGGACCATGTTCTCATAAAGCCGTGGGAAGGCAGGGCCCTGGGCTTCCTATGGGCCATGACTCGGCTCATTCCCTATCCCAGGATCCCCAGGACCTGGTCCAGGCACAAGCCATGGAGGAAGTGGGCATAGCCAGGGGGAGAGGGTGGGTTTCTGTCTCTGGCCCTCTCCCCGTTCTTGTGTCCCTGTCTGTGTCTGCCTCCTCTCCCTGTCTGTGTCCGTTTGGGTCTGTCTCTATTTCCTCTCTGTGTCTCAGTTTCTAAATCTGTAAAATGAAGATGAACTAAATGATCCATAAAGCTCCTTCAGGCTTTGACATTTAATGTTCTCTTAGGTCACTCCCAGCTCTGACGTAGCATGTTCCAATGTTATTTCCAGCTCTGCCGTTCCACGTTCTAAGGCCCCACCCCCAGTTCTGACATTCTCTGTTCTAAGGTCACTTCTAGCAGTGACTTTTTCTGTTTGAGGGAACCTCTCAGCTCTGACATTCTGGGTTCTAAGGACCCTCCCAATTCAAACATTCTCAGTTCTAACCTTCCCAGTTCTGACATTCTGTGTTTTAAGGTCACTTCCAGCTCTGGCATTCTGTGTTCTAAGGGCCCTCCCAGCTCTGACAGTCTGGGTTCTAAGGGCTCTTCTAGCTCTGACATTCCCTGTTCTAAGGGCCCTCTCAGCTCTGATATCCTATGTTCTAAGGGCCCTCCTAGCTCTGGCATTCTCTATTCTAAGGTCACTTCCAGTTCTAACTTTTCGTGTTCTTAGTTCCCGCCCAATTTTGGCATTCTATGTATTAAGTTCACTCCCAGCTAGGACATTCTTTGTTCTAAGATCATTTCCAACTCCAACAATCTGTTATTCTCTTCCTCTTTCTGTTCCCACTCCAATCTCTGCCCAGATTTGAGTTCAGTGGGTCTGTAAGGGATGGAGCAAAGGCTGTGGGGGGGGGGGGGGGAAGAGGAGTAGAGGTAGAATTGTTCCTTTTGTGATTCCAATGGATCCAAGAGTCCTTCCTTATTGCTGGCTTTCCCTTGCCCACCTTTAAGAAGAAATAATACTTAGGTCCCAGAGCAGGGTCTCTTAACATTTTTTGCATCCTGGACCCCTTTCATAGCCTGATGGAAACTATGGACTCCTCAGAATAAGGTTTTTAAATGCATAAAATAAAATGCATAGGATTACAAAAAAGACCCACCTATCAGAATTTTTTTTAAGTTCATGGACCCTAGATTAAGAACCCTTGCTTTAAAGGAAGGGAGTGGAGGAGGGGGGTGCAGAGCTGTAACTAGCATAGGGTGAACAAGACCTTGTCCCAGGGTGCTTACACAGAAGGGCATGTATTTCCTCCATCTTAGAGAGTACTGCTGTCCCCCTTACCTCTGATGGATGCAACTAGTGCTGAACCATCCCCCTAGGTTCTCTGGCCATGGCACCCCTCTTTGGAACCCTGCCTTCCCCCCTCCCATCCCCAAGCAGGTAAGGGTTAGGCTATACTCAATGTTTGACTATTTTCTATGCTGCCCCAACACCTCCCCCCCCATCCCAGCCGCACCAATTGATTTGCCTCAGGTGAAAATACTCTTATGGGAGGGAGTCCAATCTTGAGGGATTTTGAGTGAGTGAAGGAGTCAAGAGAGACTGTTCACCCCTGTGTTCCCCTGGTGCTCTCTTCCTAGGCCCTGGGGAGGTCAGAGCTGCCCAGACCTGGTTCAGAGCGGCAGCAGCAACCACAACAGCAAGGTAATGGTCATGATAGCAGTTGTTATTTTAAATAATAATGTTAATAATAGCAGTAGTAGTAGCTAACAGGGCTACGTGTAGCTGGGCTCTGTTGCGTCAGTGACTTCCTACTGGCACTCTGGGGCACCATGGATGACCTCTCTAAGTTCCTACTTCCAAGGGATTTTGCTTGTTCCAAAATGCTTTCCTTACGACACCCTGGCAAGGTAGATAACAAAAGTTCTATTATCCCCATTTTTCAGGGAGAGAACTAGAAAAGGGAAGCTTCTTCTCAAGAGAATAAATTGATTCATCTCTTTGGAGGCTTGTGAGGAGGGGGCCTCACAGGAGAGACAGGGACTAAGGACTGGGACCTCTGGCAACAAAGTTGGCCCAGGCTAAGGTTCCCATGGGAGCCACCCGCATGGGCTGGAGAAAAGGCGAGGCCTTCAGTTTAAGGCTGCTCCCCTATATGCCTTCTGGATGGATCAAGCACTTATTAAGCCCCTCCTGTGTACCAGGCACTGAGCTAAGTGCTGGAGACAGAGATACCAAAAAGAAAACAGTCTCTACCCTCAAGAAGCTTCCATCCGATCCGAATCCAAGTCTTCCCCCAGTGCCTAAACTGTGTCCTTTCCTTGGAATTATTACTGCCTATATACAACTGTATGCAATCATCACCACCCCAGTTACAAACACCCACCTACCCAACATACACACACACACACACACACACACACACACATATACACCCCTTCAGTCCTTACAGGGCATCACCTAATACTGGCCACTTTGCCCATGGAGGGTTGGAGGGCTTTGTGATCCTTTCTGCCCCTTCACCCAGACTGAGGGTTCCCCTAGGCTACCTCTTCCCCCAAATGGGGCACAGATCTTTTTAGTACTCAGCATTGGCCTGAGATGAGCTCTCCCCTCCCACCCTGACTGAGAGTCCTTGTATCATTTCTGACCCTGACTTCCTGTGTGACCTTTGACAAGTAGGTAATTTCTTTGGACTGCAGTTCCCCAAAGCCAACCTACTCCCTGCCTGGAAAGAGCTGTGGTAAGGACTCTGCCTGACTGGCATAGGAATTGGCACCTCCTACCCCCTAACGACAACAACAACAACCAAACAGCAGCTAGTGGCTGTGGGCGGGAGGGCAGGAAGAGGAGCAGAGTCCAGGCCTTGCCTGTGGGGAAGGTGGGGCTATGCCTCATTAGTGGACAGGGCCAAGTCAGCCAGGACCCAGTCACTACCTCTTGGCTCAAGGCCCAGGCCCCTCAGCCCAGAGGGGACCAGCCATCTTCTGCCAAGGTTGTCTACCTAAGGGTCCCTTCCTTGCTTGGGTAGCTCTAAGGCCCGAGACCTGTGCCAGCCAGGAGGCAAAAGAGATAATAAGATCTCAAAGGATCTAGAACTCTCATTTTGTGAGAGTGTTGGTGGGAGGTGGGGGGCAGGGGAGAAACTAAGGCTTAGAAAAGGAAATGATTGGCTGTCGTACAGCCAAATGAGTGGGAGAGCTTGTGTTTGAACCAAGGTGTTCTGACTCCAATTTGAGCATTCCTTCCATTCCACTAGAATGGAGACAAGGACAGGAGTAGTGGGAGGGAGCTAGTGGAGAAATGTTGAGGGAAGTGTGTCTACACAGCCTCCCTGACTCCCATATATCACTGGAGAGGGAGGTGGTCTAGCTGGTCTCGACTCTGGCTCCTAATGCCGTCCTCAAGGACTGAGCGGGAACCACTGGAATCCCTCGTCTAAATGGCTGTCCTAAATGCGCTCAAGGCAGCAATTGTGTTTGCTCTTAAGGTTTCTCTTATCCAGGCTAGTCATTCCCAAATCCTTCAACCAAGTCTCGGATGGCAGAGACTCCGGGTCCTTCAGAATCTTGGTCGTCTCAGGATGAGGCTGAGCATATCAGGAGCTTCCCTAAAATGTCTCCCAGAATCCTGTGCATTCTGACCTGAGCTGTGAGGACAAGAAGGCAGGTCGAAGGCGCTGGCCCCTGGTGCCCGTGAGGCGTTGCGACCTGTGACTATTGTGCCCCCAGGTAGGCGTCCGGAGCAGCTCGGAACGGGACCTGCTGAACTGGGGCCTGGGCCAATGGCCCCGGAGGAGAAGCTTGGGGACGTCCGCTCCTTCCCTAGGACGGCTGCAGAGACCGGCTGTGGGCAGTGCCTCGGACCTTGCCAGCCGTGCTCCTACCCGACCTAAGGGCTCGGGGCTTGTAGGAACCCCAGGATCTCTCTCCCCAGTACAGTCTCAAGAGGGTGAGCCATCTGTATCTGGTCTCCTTAGACAAGACCCCTTGACCCGCCATGTGGTAGTTGGACAAGGCCAGGGGCCCTTTGATGCGCCTCCTTTGAGTATTAGGGGTGCTGTTGGTGAAGACCTCCTGGAGGAGGTGGACCCTAGTCCAAGTGAGGAGATAGTAGGCCCCTGTGCCCAGGGGGGCACCACTGACACCACCAACGCCCCACAGCCCCAAGATTCCCTGAGGTCTGAGCCTGCTCTCACCCACCTAGTTCCCCCTCGGCAAATAAAGAGGGACAGCTATCATGATCGCTTAATAGAGACCCCTGCAGGGGGGCCGGAGCCACCCCCTGATTGTCCGTTGCCAGCCAGGACCACCTGCTATCTTGTCACCATCACCCTGCAGGAGAAGAGAGGGGTGAATCCTGGGGAGGGCGGAGGGGAGCCAGAGTTAGTACCGTCAGTGCCGTGGGAGCTGAAACCGGCCCAACCAGCTCCTTACTCAGGCGGCTCTGAAGAATTCCAGGGCTGCCGGGCGAGGGTGCAGGCCCCTCCCCGGGAGCCACGCCCCATCACGGGGTGCCCCGACTCCTGGCCCTGGGAACCCCAGTTGAAACAGGACCAGTGCCCAAGGAGAGCAGGCAAGGCTGCTGGGAGCCAGGCCACTGAGACACCTGGATCTCTGGACGGAAGGTGAGTAGTGGAGGGCTCCGCTTGGAGAGAGATGCGTTTGGTTTTCTTTGGCCCTGTTCTCTGAGCCTTGCCTTCTCCTCCGTACTAGGGATTCATTCATTCCTTTCCTCCAGCTCTGAGCTCTGTCCTTCCCCATCCTACCCTCACCCCAACCTCCAGCCTGGGAACTGACCACACTTCTTTCTCTTCTCCCTTCCTGATAGCCCATTTATGCCATCTTTCCTTCCAGCTGACCAGAGGCCAGCCCCTGTCTTGATCTCCCCTCTGTGTGGCTGGCCAGGGCAGTGCCCAATGTCAGAAGGGAGTTACCCCATCCCCACCCTCTGAAGGGATCGGGCACCCAAATCCTGGCCTGGGAATCTGCTTCTAGTCTTATTTCAGCTGCCAAGGTGCTGGGTGTCCTGGGGCAAGTCGTTCAACCTTTCTGGGCCTCAAGCTGTCAAGTGGATTAGACACTTGGCTGGTAAGGCAATGGCAGGAAGATGCTTTGAAGTCTTGGGAGGCCTGAGTTGTGGGAGCTCTGGTTCAGTTGAGTGAAGTGAGAAAGGTTCTTAATTATCATTGAGCCCTGCTCCCTCAGTTTATGGAATGACAGGAGGGCTCCTCATCACAAGAATTATAATGACACTTATTAAAGTTAGCTATTGATGCTCTGGGCTAATGGAGGGAGACAGCGGTATCAAGGGCCCCTGAACTGAAGGAGGGGGGCAGCTCCGGAGGGAGAAAAGAGAGAGGAGCCTTGGAATTTCCTTTGACCAAGAGGAATCCACCTCAACAGTAAGAAACCCACCAAGCAAGATCATATAACTGCAAAAAAAATAAATAGAGAGCTTCAGAATAGTAATTCTCGTGAACCTTTGCATTCTCACGTTTCCTATCATGCCTGCCTGTCTTCATCAGGGATCTTAGAGACCAAGGTCATAGGAGAGCTGGAAAGGACCTCCATGTTCTTCTAGTTCAACCCCCTCATTTTATGGAAATTGAGGCCCAGAGCAGTGAAGCGATTTATCCAAGGGCACACAGGGAGTAAATGCCAGAGACAGAATCCAGAGGCGCAGATTTTTTCCCAATTATACCAAGTTGCCTCTCTAAGAGAAGTTGCTATCTGAGTTTCTCTGATTCCTGTTTCCATAGAGGTCTCAGGTCATCTGAGAAAATGGATGAATAAATGAATGAATGGAAAAAGAATTAACCATTTACTAGGTACTAACCACTCAAGGAGCTTATACTCTACAGGGGAAAGACAATAAGGGAATGGGGGCTGAGGAAGGGAGCTTTGACCCTAGAACCAACGTGGCTAATGGCTAGCATCCTGGTCATGGAGTCGGAGAGCTGACTGTAAATCCTACCTCACATGTTTACTAGCTGTGGCACCATGAGAGTGTCACTATACCTCTCTAATCTTAGTTCCCTCATCTGTAAAATGGGTATAATAATAATAATAATATAATAATAGCTAGAGTATTATTGCAGGGTTTGGGGGAAGATTGAATAAAATCACATAATAATAGAAATAACAGTTTTTATTATTATCTTGCCCATCTTTACCCTGGGCTAGGAAGCTCTTGAAGACTCCCTCTCCCTTATCCCTGTATTTCCCCCTTGACCCCAGAGAAGAGTACGTGAGTCTCTAAAAGACTTCTAGGTGAGAGGATTCTGAGGAGTTCTGGGTCCGAATCCTGGCCTTGACTCTTCCTACCTTCCCACCCACTTCACATTTCTGGGCCTCAGTTTCCTCATCTGTTCAATGATGGGGTTGGATTTGAAGGCTCCTAAGGTCCCTTCCAGCTTAGGATCTTTGCTCCTAAGTGCCAGCTGATACCAGACCGATACTCTTTCGTCTCACCCCTGATAGTGTGGATGGTGGGTGTGTCTATTGTTATGAAAAAAAGACAGAGATTATTTAATGATTCTATTCGTAATAAGAGAGCGCTGTTATCTACATGGCACCTTGAGGCTTACAAGAGACTTTCACATCTCATTTTGCAGGTGGGAAAACTGAGGCTAAGAAAAATGTTTTATTAGTGCTCTAGTGGGAGGAAAAAAAACAAACAAACAACAAAACACTGGCCTGGAAGCCAGAAGAGACCAAATTCTGCAAATAAATTGCTGTGCAACCTTGGATAAACCACTTTCCGTCTCTGAGCCTCAGCCGCTCCATCTGCAAAATGAAGATAGTAATACTTGTGCCATCCTTCTCACTGGGGCTGTTGGGAAAATCAAATGGCAGATTACATAGAGATTTAGAGTTAGAAAAGACTTTAAAGTCAATTGGTTCTCTCTTTTTCCTTTTTAAACATGAGTAATTGACCTCCATAGAGGTCTTGGCTTTCTCCAGATCATACAGACCATGATCAATGTGTAAGCACCTAATGACATGCCAGGTGCTCTTCGAGGTGCTTGGGATACAAGGATGGAGATGAGACAATCCCTGCCCTCAAGATGCTTGCATTCTCTTGGGGAAAGCAAACTATACATATAGCATGCCTACAGTTTATACAGGTATACTGTATACAGTATATGCATATACAATATATACATGTATACCATATACCATATATACACGCATACAATATACAGTGTGTGTATATATACATGAATATGTGTGTATTCATGTATATGTGTATGCCATATAGAGTATATACATATATAGTACATACATGTATACCATATACAGTATATACTTATATACTATATGCATGTATACTGTATATAGTATATACATATACAGTATAAACATGCATGGTATATACATGTATACTGTATACAGTATATATGTGTATAGTATATACATGTATACCACGTGCAGTATGTACATGTATACTGCCTACAGTATATGCATATATCATATATAGTATATACATATATAAATGTATGCAATACAGAGTATGTACATGTATGTCATAGTATGTCATGTATAGTATATACATGTCTGCTGTGTACAATATATACATATAGAGTATATACAGGTATACAATATACATGTATACCGTGTATAGTATATACATATATAATTTACACACATATACCATGTACAGTATATACATGTATACTGTATACAATATATATAGTACATACATGTATACTGTGTGCAGTATTACATAAAGAGTATATACCTGTATACCATATACAGTATATACATATATACAAGTATACTATATACAGTATATCCAGGTATATAGTATACAGTGTGTACATACACAGTATATACATGTATATAGTATACGGCATATACATGTATACCATATATGGTATGTACAGGTACAGCATATACACGTGTACATATATGCATATGGTATATACAGGTATACCATGTAGCATATACTATATATGTAGTGTATACATGTATGCCACATATAGCATATACATGCATGCTGTATACTATATATAGTATATACAGGTATACTATATACATGTATGTACTGTATACAGTATGCATACATACACAGTACATATATGTATACCATATACTGCATATATGTATATATAGCATGTACATGTATATGACAGGCAGTATATATAATAATACATGTATGCCATATACAGTATATACATATAGAGTATATACATGTATGCCATATACAGTATACACATATATAATATATACAAGTATACTGCATGATAATTTCTTGGAGAGGCATTGGCAGCTGGAGGAAGGTGGGGAATAAGAAAGGAAGAATGTAGGTTGAACACGACCAAGACTTGGAAACAATCTGGGGTTCAAAGAGGCATTGGTGAGGAAGGAGTGCGTTCTTGGTTTGGGGAATAGCCTACAGAAAGGCGCAGAGATTGGGTCAGGAGAACGAAGCACAAAGAACTGCAAGAAAGACCATTTGACTGGACCCTAGAGGGCATGAAGAGGGTTAATGTGTAATAAACCTGGAAAGGTAGATCGGAGCCAGATTATGAGGGCCTTTACATGCCAAATAGAGAAGTTTTGTATTTGATTCTGGAGGGAATAGGCAGCCAGTGGAGGTTATGCCTGCTACATGGAAGGTGGAGTGGAGTGTGGAGAGAGGAGGCAGGGAGATGATGAGGCAATAGTCTGGGTGAGAGGTAAGGAGAGTCTGAACCAAGGGGGTGACTAAGTAGAGAGAAGAGGAGGGTTGTGAAAAGTGTTTTTCAGGTAGAATCAACAAGACTTTGAAAACGAACTGGATATGGTGGTGTTATTGTCGTTCCTAAGAGAACCAAGGATACCACGAGGGTGATGGCTTGACTTGCACTTGCGTGTGAATTGGGTTTAAGTGAGGCAGAGCTGAGCAAAGCTGTCACCTTCGCTCTCTCCTCCGGCGTCTTGCCCCTGGACTTTGATTGGGATATGGAAAGTGAAGGTGAACGTGGATCGAGGATGTCATGAAGGTTAAGAGCCTGCTAGAAGCCTAGAAGGAGGGTAGTGTTCTCGACAGAAGTAGTAGAACAGGGATTCAAACCCAGGTCCGCTAGGCTTGGAGTCAGAGGATTTGGATTTGAATCCCGGCTTTTCTACTTACTAACTGTATAAATTACCAGATGCCCTAACCTCTTGCCCTCAGTTCTTCATTTATATAATGAAGGGATTGAAGGACCTCTAAATCAATATCTATTTATATTGTATATTATCTATGGTATATATAAATATATGTACGTTAATCTATTTATATTACATATCTCTTTCAAACACCTTGTGAGGTAGATAGAGCAAACATTGTCATCGTCCTCATTTCACAGATGGAGAAAATGAGTTCCAGAGAAGCAGCTTGTCTAACTAAGGTCATGCATCGAGTTTTTGGTAGACTTCAGACTGCAACCCCACGTTCTGATTACCACTCCGATGCCTTTTTTCCTCTCTCAGCCTTCATTTCCCCATCCGCAATATGAACTGGTTAGTTCAATGGTCTAGAAGCTGTCTTCTAGATCTGACATTCTATATTGCGAGGCCCTTCCCAGGACCTCCTTTCCAGCTCTAGTGTTCTATGAATCAACTTTCCCTTATCTGACAGGATAGAGGCAGGTGTTGGAGAAAATTCTGAAGGTAATTGCAATGGGCAACCCAACCGAAGAGATTATAATGTCCTTGTGTCCTAAGGCATCTGACGTTCTAAGGTCCCTCCCATCTCTGACATTCTACAAATGTTTTTTAAATGAACACTTTCGATTCCTAGGAATGTCCTGTTCTTTTTCTACTTCCCCTTCCTTTTCCCATGCCCACCTCCATCCCCAGATCCCACAGCAGGTGGTGATTGCTGGACTTAGGGCTGATCTTGAGTTGACCCTGGGTAAGGCTGCTTCTCAAATCATCTGGGATTCAGCTTTGGGTAAGGAGAGAGGAAGGTCAGGGAGAAGGGAGGAGAGGTCAAAATAGGGAAGAAGCTGGGGCGAGGCTGTGGGTGGCCCCCACTCAGTCCTTTCCCTATCTATTTTTGGCCCCAGGTGAGTAATGATAGACTCTGTGGAGTCCCAGCTGGAGTCTGCTGCCCCCTACATTTTTATGCCCCCACTCTGACAACTCCCCTGTGAAAGCCCTTGAGGCCGGGGTGGAAGGCATTGGAAATAGGAGAGGTGTGTGTGGTTGGGGGGGGGGGTGACAAGGACAGATGGGTTTCGGTTGGATCTGTAGTAGCGGATGGGTGTGTGAGTGCGGGTGTGCTTAGAGACTGGTTTGGCCCAGTTTGGGGGGTGACTCACAGGTAAGTTGAGGGTTTTGTTTGACTTGTTGGATTAGGCATCACTTCCCCACCCCCCTCCACTTCCCAATCCCACAGGCCATATTTTGAAGGTACAGGTTATCTTGTCCATCCTTCTTCCCCACCCCCCTACCCCGGTATGTCTCTCTAGGCTTCAATCCCTGAAGATGCAACCCATGGTTAAAGTGAGAGTGGGTAAGATTCTGAGATACCTTCCTGCCTCCTGCTCATGAAAGAGATTTAAACAGTCAGGAGGAAGCGCTCTCTCTCTCTCTCTCTCTCTCTCTCTCTCTCTCTCTCTCTCTCTCTCCTCTCTGTCTGTCTCTCTCTCAAAGCTGAGTGCCATTCCCTCACGAAGTCTTCCATTACTTTTATTGAACCCTCCCCCCCCAGCCTGAGCCCCCTTTCCCTTCCCCTTCCCCTCTCTCATCCCATACACTGATGGTAAAAGGCTCAATCCAGGAGAAGGCCTGATATATCATGTCAGCCATTGACTGTTCTCTCTTTCTGACCTTATGGTCTTCAAAGGCCATAGGAGATTTCCCCCCTATCAAATCTTCTTTCTCTTTGCTCCTGAGGCATTAGCCCTTCTCCTGGATTGAGCAATCTATTGTTAGTGCATGAGGTGGGAGAAGTGAAGGGGGTTCAGGGTAGGGGACAGGGTTCAGTAAGAGTAATGGGAGCCTTGGTGAGGGAATGGGACTCAGGAATATGAGGACCATTAAGGAGAGGGAGTTCAGTGGGGGTTGGGGGTGGGGATGGAGCCCCAGTGAATCAGTTCAGTGAGCTTAGATAAAAGTTCAATGACAAGGCAGGAGACTCAGTAAAAAGGATGCAAATTTTTCTTGGGGATCAAGGAGTCCAGCTGTACCCCATGCTCAGAGATTAATGGCCAGTCTCAGATGGTCCCCTTTCCTCTCCACCCACTTCTTTGAAGGCCAGCTTATTGCCAAGTAGATAGAGGCGTCAGGCTTGGGGCTGGGCCCATATCCCCTTTTTATTCCCCCCACCCCCCAGCCCTGGCATCTAGTCTGACAAGTCCTGAGGCTGAGACTGGCTTTCCACAGCTTCTTCTCTGCCCCAGCGCCTTTCATCTCAGCCCCTCATAAAATACTGACTCACGTCTGGGGACTGTCAAAGCAGGGCCAAAGTCCCAAGGCCCCCAGCCAGCTCTGGGGGGAGGGGGTGGAATGATAAGGTCCTGGGGGCAGGAAAAGGATATCCCTGGGATGGATCTGAGAGACTTGAGACTTGCTACAGGAATGACTGAACATATTAATGAAAGGCAGGTAGAGAGGGAAGAGATCAGAATGAGACCCAAAGAGGCGAGAAGAAGAACCAGAAACAGTCAAGCCACTTCTATCTGACTTGGGCCAAGGGGACAGACAAGATGATCTCTCAAAGCCCTGAGGAACTGTCTTGAAAAGGAGCCCTGAATTGAGCTTCTCAATGGGGGGGAGGGGTGAAAGGTGGGTGAGAATTTGGAATTCAATATGATTTTATTTTTTTAATTAGAGAAAAGAGGATCCCTGAAGGCAGGGAAATAAAATTGCCTCCCTGGGACAGGTCCACCCTGAGTTAAGCAAACCCAATATATGGAAACCCAGATGTAGGGAAGAGATAACCAGGAGCAGTGTATAGACAATGGGCCTGGGAGTCAGGAAGCCTAGGGTTTGACTCCCTCCTCTGACATGCTGGCCTTGTGATGCCTCATGAGTCACTTATCCTAGAAGATTAGAAGTTATAGGACAGTTGCTAATTTGCAAATCACTTTTCTTAAAGAAACCAGGAGTTTCCTCAATGAACTCAAAAGTTTACTCTGGACAATCGATAATGAAATGAGGGAGAGAATTCTTAATTCCCTTCAGGATTTTTAAGCATTAATGTCTATGGAACCTTTAAGATGGGTTTTGCTTTAATTATTTTTGCTGTTCAAATGTTTCAGTTGTGTCCGAGCCTTTGTGACCCCATTTAGGGTTTTCTTGGCAAAGATATTGGAGCAGTTTGCCATTTCTTTCTCCTGCTCATTTTACAGATGAAGAAACTGGGGCAAACAGGGTGAAATGACTTGCTCAGGGTCACACAGCTGGTGTCTGAGGCTGAATTTGAACTCAGATCTTCCTGACTCCAAGCCTAGAGCTCTATCCACTGGGCCACCTGGCTGCTCTTGGTTTAAAGCTAGCTTTGCTGTTTGGAACGTATTTTATAAATATTATCTTGTTTTATACTGATAATAACTCTGGGAGGTAGGTGCTATAATTATGCCCACTTTATAGGTAGGCTAAGTGACATCTCCGGGGCCATATAGCTAGTAAGCATCTGAGACAGGATTTGAACTCAGGTCTTTCTGATTTTAGCACTCTATCCATTTTACCATCTACCTGTCTAGTTAATAGGGAGGCAATGTTGTGTGGTGGAAGGAGTATTGGTTCAAAATCAAAGGCCTTGGGTTCAAATCCTTTTCGTGCTATTTGCTTGCTTTGTAATTCACCTTTCTAGCCTAGTTAAGAGTCGGATAAGATGGTGTTGGAAGGCTCTTCTATCTCTAACTTGATTCAATTCTGTTTCTTTAGAAACTAAGCCATTGTGTTAAGGCCAAGCTCTCAGAATAGAAAGGTACTAGCGATAATAATTGACATTTATCAAACTCCTTCTCATTTGGTCCAGAAAGGAGGTAAAAACTGGTATTATTATCCCTGTTTTTCAGACAAGGAAACTGAGCCTCTGAAACAGCGATGAATTCAGAGTTGTCCCATGAGTCAATGGCATGGTTTGTTAGTGGGTTAAGAATGGTTTTTTCCTACTGTGTGGGAGGTGGCGTACCAGGCCAAAGACAGTCCCTGCCTTCAAGGAGCTCACATTCCATTTAGAGGAGGGATCTTAAATTGGGTTTCTTGAGTTTGTTTGTGGGTTTGTTTTTGATAATTCTGTTTCGATAGAATTGGTTTCCTTTGTAACCCTACGGATTTTATTTTATTCATTTGAAAATCTTATCGTGAGGGGTCCAGAGACTTCGTCAGACACTGTCCAAGGGGTCCAGGCCCCAGTAAAGGCTGAGAACCCCTGATTTAGAGAGACCACAGTCATTCTGTCCTCCATTTTACAGATGAGGAAATAGGGGCCTGGAGAGGAGAGGGGTCAAGGCACACAAATAATAATGATAGCTGACATTTACATAGTATTTCAGGGTTTTTGAAGTGCCTTCACACACTTGGCACCATTTGAACCCTGCAATAGTCCGTGAATTCAGATCCCGCAGGAATTATTTCCATTTTACAGATCAGGAAGCTGGGATTGGGAGGTTAAGTGACTGGTCTACTGTCATCTAGGCAGTAAGTATCAGAGCTGAGATCTGAACTCAGTTCTCCTGATTCTGTGTCCACTACTTAAGTATAACATGGATATGTGCGTGCCAGGAGAGGGGATCACCTGAAGGGGGAAGCATGTATGTCTATATGTGGGAATCTACATGTGTTTTCTAGCTTATTCTTGCTTTTCTGTTTGTTAACCTTGGCTAGGATTTCTTCCCTGTCAGCCCTTGGGGGCCTCAGACACTTACCAGCTGTGTGACCCTGGGCAAGTCACTTAACTTCTGCCTGCCTCAGTTTCCTCAGCTGTAAAACATATATCATAGCAGCATCTACCTTGCAGGGTTGTTTCGAGGATAAAATGAGATAATATTTGTAACGTATACTTAGCACAGTGCAGGCACATAGTACGTAATACGTATAAATGCTCATTCCCTTCGTCACTCCCTTGCCCTTCAGCCTGGCTTCAACTCTCTCCCATCTCAAGTCTGTGGCTCTCTCATCCCTGTTCTTTATACCTGAAGACCTGAGCACCAATCCCACATCTCCCTCTACCCTAGGCAGGCTGGCCTCCTGATCTTACCAGCTCATCCAAGGTCCTCCCACCCAAATGGATTCTATTTCATCTATCTTTCAAGGTCACACTCGAAGTTCACCACCCCCAGGAAGCCTTTGCTAATTGAGGACACATTATGAACATCACTCTCACTTTCCAATATGCCTCCCCCACAGAATACTGTTATCCTGATCTATATCTGGCTACTGGACCCAGGTGGCTCCGGGGAAGAAAGTGAGGCCGGTCACTTTCCATAGCCCTCCCTCACTTATCCAATTCACTTGCAAGTTGTGGCATCTCCTTCCTGATGTCATGGTCCTCTTCGAAAGCAAAGGGCAATCAACAACAACTGTCTTTTGCAAAGCTGCAAAGCACAGTTAAGAACGACAAATTGAGCCGATGACCGTGTCTGACCACGTAGGCCTCGCCTTCTCTCTATTGTCTTCTGCCCCTCTCTGGAGCAGAGTGAGTTATGGGCTGTCATCGGTCCTTTGAAGTCAAGGCTAAGCATTGCCTTGGAGCTCCCATGCTTTAGGGACATTTGACGTTATTTACGTTATAACCCAGTGGGCTATACTGATCTCTTGTTTCTGCTTTCTGATGTAGCTGGCCAGCTCCTCAGAACTCCTCATGCTTGCTGTTTCTTATGACGTACAGTCCATCTCATTCACATACCAGTTTGTTTAACCAGTTCCCGATTAATGGGCACTGTCTTTGCTTCCAGTCTTTTGCTACTATGAAAAATATAGCTAGAAGTATTTTGATGGATAAGTAGACAGAGAGAGAGAGACAGATAAAGATAGAAAGATGGACAGATGGGCAGGTAGGTAGACAGATGATAGCTAGACAGACAGATAGAAAAACATATAGACAGACATAAATAGATAGATGGATAGGTAGACTGACTGACACACAGACAGATAGAGAGATAGAGAGATAGATAGATGTAGATAAATGGAAAGAGAGGATAGATAGGTAAATAAGATAATCAGATTGGTTTATTTGGATATATACATATACATGTATATGTATATACTGTAATTACATGTACATATGTATACACACACACACACACACACACACACACACACAGAGTTGTGGTATCCTCCCAGATCTTTCCATAGGCCTATGGCCTGGATTCCTTCTCTGGGAGCTTCTTCTGCCTCTGCCTCTGTCTTTCTCTCTCTCTGTCTTTCTTTCTCTCTGTCTCTTTCTCTCTTCCTCCAATTCTCTATCTTTTATCTTTTCCTCATTTTCTTCCTGCTTCTTCTCTCTTCCTTTGCTTGGTTTCTAAGTCCATTCCAACTCTACCTTCTTAGGGATTATAGGTCATTGACCAGCTGAGCTAGGAAGACCCTTAGAATATAGAATGTCAGAGCTGAGAGGATCCTTAGAACATGGAATATCAGGGCTGGGAGGGTCCTTGGAACACAGAATGTCAGAACTGAGAGGGCTCTTAGAACACAGAAGGTCAGAACTGGGGGGAGGGGAGCTCTTAGAACCTGGAATGTCGGAATTGGAAGAGACCGTAGCTTGTAGCATGTCAGAATTGGAAGGTTCCTTGGAAACCATCTAGTCCAAGCCCAGCATTTTACAAAGGAGCAAACTAAAGCTCAGTTCGATGATCCTGACTAAATGCCAACAACATGTCTAGGAGCAGGCTCTACGCCCAGCCTTCAGATCTGGGTGAGGCGCCTGGAGTCACGGGTGGGCGAGATTACTTTTAGAGCAGGCCATGTGTTAGCCATGTCACTCATTATTATTGGACGAGGAAACTGAGCCTCCAAGAGGTAAAGTGACCTTGAGGCTGCGCAGGGGAATCACCGACTGACCAAGGCCTCTCTCCTCTGCAGTATTCTGGGCGTGCTGAGCAGTGAGGAGCCGAGGAGCCCTCCGGGCACGGTGCCAGGCCCTGGCATGGAAGAGGCGGGCACATGCCCAGGCCGGCCAGAGTCTCGAGTGGTGAGCGCCACCCTGACCTGGCGGCATCGCCCCCCTGCCCAGGAAGAGGTCCGGCACCGCTTCCATAAGGTCTCCCTGGTCTCACAAGGTGGGGGTGCTGCTCCCAAGGAGGAATCATATGCATACACCTACCATCGAGAGGAAGTCAATGGCATCACCATGTGCGAAGAGGAGACTGTGGATTCTCGGGGGCCCAAGATTGGGGCCTCACCTGATGACCTAACTCCTGTTGACACAAAGAAATTCCTCAGTCATGAGCCCATCTTCTCCAAGATGTACACACCACTCCCAAAGGACAAGAGGCAGCAGGGGAGGCCGAAGGAGGCTGGGGGCCAGGTCCACGGCAGCCCCCCTATTCCTCAGGCAGAAACGTCAAGGTTCAGTGCCGCCGCCGGCACCAGGTCAGAGGGCCCAGTGTCAGGGCCCCGAGAGGCAAGCCCTCATCCTGGCCTGGGCTCCTCCAGTGAATTCTTTCAGGGATCCGAGGAACGGCGGGTGACTCGGACTGTGCGCACTACCACTATGGTGGGAGGGCGTGTGGAGAGGCGGACAAGCAGTAGCAGCTCATTGGTGACTGGGCCCACAGGGGTCGAAGGGCTACCTCGGGGCCGACATCTAGCCCGAACGGTCAGGGCTGTTGTGGTAGGGCCCCGTCCTGTGGACTCCCCCTCACCCAGTCGGAGCCAGGCCCTGGAAATCCTCACCACTCTAGTACCCCCCGAGCCTCACCCCCCAAAAGTTGAGACCCTGAGACGAAGCCGGCTACCCCAGGCCACCCCCAGGTTCCAAGGGCCCTCCTCAAGCCAAGCAGAAGGGCATGGGACTCAAAGACAGCCACCGAAGTTTGGGGAGGCTCCCCAAGAAGAAGGTAGCACCCCCAGGGCTACTGGCATCATTGCTGAGGCCCGTTCACCCAAAGAGAGGGAAGTACCAGCTACGAGGCTATCTGAGTCTGGAAGTGGGCCAACCCGCCTTGAGCTTCCTCCTCAGGGTCCCCCCAGCAGGACTTCACTTCCATCTTCCTCTGGATCCCAGCCCCTAAGCACCCTCACTGCCCCGGAGCTACCTACAGTGCATCATAGACCCAGTGTCAAGCTCTCCCTGGAATCTAGAATATCCCCTGCCCCACTGCAGGTGAAAAGTGAGGTTGTCCTGAGCCCTGGAGCTCCCCAGGACTCATCTTCTAAGAGGACCGGGGTTGTTATGAGTTCTGAAATGTCTCTTACACCATTCCCCAAAAGAGACAAAGTTGTGCCAGAACTTAGACCTTCTCTTACTCCACCACCCAAAAAGAATGAGATTGACCTGGGTTCTGGAGAAGCTTTTCTCCCATCTTCCACAAAGACTGAAGTTGTTCTGGGCCCTGGAACCCCTCTTGTCTCACACCCAACAAAGACTGAAGTTGTCTCAGGCACTGGAACCCCTCTTGTTCCCCCATCAACAAAGACCGAGGTTGTCTCAGGCCCTGAAACCCCTCTTGTCTCACCCCCAACAAAAAATGAGATTGTCTCTGGCCCCAGAACCCTTCTTGTCTCACCCCCAACAAAGACTGAGGTTGTCTCGGGCCCTGGAACCCCTCTCATTCCCCCATCAACAAAGACTGAGGTTGTCTCAGGCCCTGAAACCCCTCTTGTCTCACTCCCCACAAAAACTGAGGTTGTCTCTGGCCCCAGAACCCCTCTTGTCTCACCCCCAACAGAGACTGAGGTTGTCTCGTGCCCCGAAACTCCTCTTGTCTCACCCCCAACAAAGACTGAGGCTGTCTTGGGCCCTGTAACCCCTCTTGTCCCACCCCCAACAAAGACTGAGGCTGTCTCTGGCCCTGTAACCCCTCTTGTCCCACCCTCAACAAAGACTAAGGTTGTCTCTGGCCCTGGAACCCCTCTTGTCCCATCTCCAACAAAGACTGAGGTTGTGCTGGGGCCCAAAAGCCCTACTGCCCTATCTCCTTTGGAGGCTGGGGCTCCACTCCAGCTTGGGCCCTCACAGGTCCCTGCCAAGGATGAAGCCAGCCAGGAGTCTGTTGGAGAAGAAGAAGAAATAGCTCTGACTGCTGACCTGGAGCTTTTCCTGGACACTCTGCGAAACATGGAGGCCCCCGAGATCCTGCGCACCCACAGGCTGCCCCGGGCACCCCGCTCCTCCTATCTGGCCATGTATGCCACACTGCCTGCCATTGATGAGGACCAGGCCTCAGCCTGGACTCCAGGATCTGGGCCTGAGCTAGAGCCAGAGCCAGAGCCAGAGCCAGATCCTGAGTCAGATGAGGAGCCCGAGAACCCTTACCTCAGTGATGATGAGAAGCTTCAGCGGCGCCAGGAGAAGGCCAGCCCCGGACAGGGATTCCTCTGGGACACCCGTCCCTCCCGGAAGACCCCCGAAACGCGCTCTCCGCTGGACATGATGAAGCTGCATGTGGCTGATGTTCAGGGGTCACCTGCGACCGAGCCGGGCCCACGGCGGGGGGCTGCTGGGGCTCCTCCTTCCCGCCTCGAGGGCAGCCTCCTGTTTGGAGGAGGGGAAGTGGCACCTCCTGCCACTCTGGGTGCCAAGTTATCTTCCCTGCGACCCCACGCTTCACCCGCCCTGGAGAAGGGCCCTGGGCGCATACCCCTGCTGTCTAGCCAAGGAAAGCCGCAGGTCCGGGCTGAAGCCAAGGGTTCTGTTCAACTTCCTGAGGGCAGGGTAAGAGAATTTAATGATGATAATAACTACAACAGCCTCTAGCTGTTGTTATATGGCAAACCTTAGATTATTAGAATATAATATTGTTATATTACATGCAAATATTATCTCATTTCCCCGGGTAAATAAATGCAATTATTATGCCCATCTTACAGCTAAGAAAACAAAGGCAGACCAAGGTTAAATGACTTTCCCAGGGTCACGCAGCCAGAAAGCATTTGAGGCTATATTTGAACTCAGGTCTTCCTGACTGCAGGTTCATCGCTCTATCCGCTGCATCATCTGGCTGCCTAACTTTTTCTTTGGAGGCACTGCACTGAGTATTGGGCTAGCCATGGGACAAAGGGGCACAGGAGTCTGGGAAAAGGGAGTGAGAAGCTCTCAGCATGCCGAGGGGACTGGAGGGGGCAGGTAGAATCTCATTAATAGAATGAGAAAAGCATTGGTTTTTAAGACTTGGGTTTAAATCTTGGCTCTGGAGAGCCTCTTGTCCCATCCTGTGTGACCTTGGCCAAGTCACCACCCCTTGTGATATATGAGGGGATTAGTCCAAATCCAATGTTCATAACCTTTTCTTGTGTTGTATCTTCCTTGGAAAGCCTGTGGACTTCTTCTCAGAAGAATGCACCGAATAATAAAGTCCATGGTACTACAAAGGCCAATTAGATTAGATATCAAAATAATAAATTCATAGACCCCAGGTTAAAACCCCTTGACTAAATGATTCCTGAGCTAGCTTTCAACTCAAAGTCCTATGACCCTATTAGAGTGGGTTTGAATTTGGGCCCTACCACTGATTATCTGTGTGACCCTAGACAAGCTACTTCTCTTTGGATCTCAGTTTCCTCATCTGTAAAATGGGCGTACTAATATTTCTACCACCTCTCACAAAGGGCTTGGCTAACTTTTTAGTCCTGTAGAAATGGGAGCTGTTGGTATTATAATAATAACGTAGAGATCCTGCTTAGTGCTTGGGGGCTTTGTGGTCTTGGACTCTCAGGGGGAAGCCTCTAGGCCTAGGGAGGAAGGAGAAGTGGGATCACGGTTTGGGGGGGCCTGTCTGACAGTGATGTTTCTGAACGTCCTTTTCTTGTCTCCTTTCCTTACCTGGCTAGAGATGGGAAGAGAAGGAACAAGGAAAACTAAACACCAGACCAGGAAAGGTACTGAGGGTGAAGGGGGGTGATGGGAAGGCCTTGTGGGCAGGGACGGGGGTGGGGAAGGTCGTCTGCCCGGTCCGCAGTTGACATTTATAAATGCTTATTGATCAACAGATTAGGGGAGTGGGAGTGGGCCAATGCAGCAGAAAAGGGGAGGGATCAGGCCAGGCCAGAGGGGTCAGCGGGTTGAGCTTGGGGCGTAAAGGTTAAAGGTCTGAGCATAATGGAAGGTAGAGGAGAAGGGCCAATGGGCTGGAATGAGCCAGGATGGAGGGAGGGCAGGGTGCATGTGCCAGAGGGAGAGACGGTGACCCATCCAAAAAGGATTGGCCCATCTGTTAACGTTCTCTTCTCACCCCTAGATCATCCTTTTCTTGGAGCCCGGCTGCCAGGGTGAAGCCCGGGAAGTCTGGGATGATGTCACTGATGCCACAGGCTGGCTTCCCCCTCCAGCTTCTCTCCGGGTGCTACGAGGAGGGTGCGTGTAGGGGCCATAGCTGACGGGGGTGAGACTGAGGAGGGTTGAGGGCAGACATCGTGCCTCTGGCTAACTCCCCAGGCAGGACTCTGCAGAGGGGGCAGTTGGCGTGGCCTTGTTCATTGAAGGTAGGAGACAGCCACAACCCATTGTCTGCCCCCATGCCAGTCACTGACAGAAACAAAAGCGTGGGCCCTGTTGGCTTCCTCAGAACCGGATGGATCAGCCCTAGGATGGAGCAGTCTCTGGGTCAGGCTTTGAGGGAAGGCCCTTGTACCCCATGGGCCCCTTCCCAGGTGTCCGATGTGCCTGCAGGTGGGTGCTATATGAGAAGCCTGGATTCCAGGGCCAGAAGCTGGTCCTCCCTGAGGGTGACATGGAGCTCAGGGTGTCAGGCACAGCATGGAGTCCCGTGACCATCGGCTCCCTCAGGAGAATTGTCAGGGTGAGTAAAGAAGCTCAGTGGGATGAAGGGTGGGATGCCTTTCCATAGAGCCTGGGAGATGGGGAGCATTAAGTCTCAGGATGGCCCAAAACCAGTAAAGAGACATAATCTCTGCTTACAGGGAGCCCCCAGTCTGAATGGGAGACAAACTTCGGGTCCTTAGGTAGCTCCTTGTCTGAAGGGGGAGATGTGACTCCGCCCCTCACGCTTTTAGAGGTGAAAGTTGAAGTGGGATGGAGGTAGATACAATTATTGTCCCCATTTTATAGCTGAAGAAACTGAGTCAAGCAGAGGTAGCCTGATCTGCCCAGAGTCACACAGGTAGTAAGTATCTGAGGCTAGATTTGAACTCAGTTCTTTGACTCCAGGCCCAGCCCTCTAACCATTGTTAGGGAAAAGCATTGGTTTTTAATACTTGTGTTTAAATACTATGTGTAGCTAGTGCTACTTTGTCTGGCTGCAATTGGGGTGGGGGGTATCTAAGTATGTGAGCAGGGGTTGAGGGGAGGAAGTTGTCTCCTCTCTTTACCTGGCTAGAGTTGGGCAGAGAAGGAACAAGGATTTCAGGCTGCATATCATCCTATGTACCCTCCAGAAGTAATAAGGAATCACTATAGGCCCCCCGAGACTGAAGGAGCTGATTCAGTAAGTTGGGCAGAGCTCAGTGAGGGGCTGAGGTAGGGAAGAGGCCAAGAGGTCTGCATACAGGCCCTCATTGTTCTGGGCTGGGCTGGGCTTGGGAGACAAACCAGGGGAAGTTTTCAGGGGACATTTGGGGCAGAAGGAAGGAGCAGGAATACACTGTGATTGTCTTAGGGGCCTCTACAATGTGCCTCCCCTGTGTCCACCAGACTCCAGGTCTGTGATAAAGTCCGAAGGGAGGGGCCAGGGCAGGCCATTTACTCATTCACCAAATATTTGTGATAAACTTTTAATTTTAGAGGGGCAATGTAGCATAGTGGAAAGTGGTCAAGATTTTGGAGTCAAAAGTACCAGGTTGGAATCCCGAACTAGTTGTGTGACCTTGGACAAGTCATTTTCCCTACATGTAAAATAGAGATAATATCTCCCAGGGCTGTTGGGTGTATGCCTTAATTTTAATTTTTTCTCCATATCTAACTCAGTAGTGGGCATGGAGGGAGATACCAAGAGGGCTATAGCCCTTCAAAGGACCTACAGTCTAATTAGTAAGGATGGCAGGCTCAAGGGAGGAAAGATCCCATTTAGATAAGAGGATCAAGGAGAGTACAGGGGAAAGGCATCACTTGGAAAGGACCTTGAAGGAGGGGATAGTGCTCTAGGTATGAGGACCTTGATGAGCAAAGGCTCAAGGGAGGAAAGTAAAGTCAGGGTTTAAGGGATAGGGTGTAGTCTATTTGTGTGAATGAGGTTGGAAAGATAGGATAGAGCCAATTGTAGCGTGGCATCAAGTGGCCTGTGAACTGTTCCTCACACACCTCATTCCATGACCTATCTACTGTGCAGGTTGTTTCTCCCAGTAGAATATAAGCTTCCTGAGGGCAGGGACTGTTTCATTTTTCTTTTTCTATCCCCTTGGCATATAGTAGCACTTTTCTTTTTTACATTTAATTTTTATTTTATTTTTTCTCAATAACATATAAACAATTCTTAACATTTGTTTTTCAAAATTTTGAGTTCCAAATTCCCCCCACCCACCTTGAGAATTTGATACAGGGTATACACGAGGCACTTAAATGTTGGTGTATTTCTAGGAGTGGGATGGAAGGAGCATTGATTTTAGCTGTGTGACCCTGGGCATGTCACTCGACCATTCTGAGCCTTATTTTCCTCACCTGTATAATGGAGCTGTGTAGAATGAGTGCTGGATTTGGAATCAGGTGACCTGACTTTGAATTCCAACTCATCCTGCCACTTCTGCCTCTACAGGCCTCTTCTATAAAATAGGCATAATATCTTCACTGTCTGTCTTGGAGAAAATACGATGATTAAGAGATAACCAGTCAATCAATCACCATTTATTAAGTGCCTACGGTGTGTCAGGCACTGTGCTAAGGGCTGGGGGTACAAAAAGAAGCAAAAGAAGGGCCCTGCCCTCAAGGAGATTACGGTCTAACAGAGGGAGAGGACACACAAACAAACATATAGAGAGCAAGCTATATACAGGACAAATAGGAAATAATGAATAGAGAGAAGGCACTGGAGTTAAGAGGGGTGAGGGAAGGCTTCCTGTAGGAGATGAGATCTTAGATAGGACCTAAGGGAAACCAGGGAGGTCAGTAGTCAGAGCGGAGGAAGGAAAGCGGACCAAGCATGGGAGCAGCCAGAGAGAATCTATAATAATGGTAGTTAGGAAGCCCCACTGAAGTGGGATGAGGAGGGGTCTGCTCAAAGGCAGTGGTTGGATGTTACCGATCGGCGTCCCCTTCTTCGGTCTGAGGAGCTACTGGATCTGAGCGGTTTGCCGGGCCTTTCAAAGGTCATCTTATCCAACCCTTTGCCTCTGGACAAGATGAGCGCAGACCAGGGCCCAGGGAGGCCGGATGATTCTCTTTAGAGTCTACCTCTCATGCCTCTGCCTGTCCCCTAGGACTACGTCATCCCCGAGATCAGCCTCTTCTCAAAAGAAGGCAACGAAGGTGTCCAGGTGAAGCTGACGGAAGCCTTGGAGGATGCCCAGGGCCAGGGACAGCCCTTAATTGCATCATCTGTTACTGTCACTGCTGGATTGTAAGCCAGGGATGACTCAGGATTCCATTCCCCTCCCACTCCTAAATTCTATCCACCTGCCTGAGCCCCTGCCCGGAGAAGAACTCGGGGGACACAACAATGTTCATTTCTCTTACAGCCCCAGGATCTCCCAATGAGACTCTCGGATCTCCCTCTACCTGGACTATGACCCTCTATTTTGCTTCAGCCCCTGCACATTCCTTTGCCCCGTACTTCTGTATTTCCTGGGACCGCATCAAGGACACTCTTGTTCCTCTGCAGGTGGCTGCTGTATTCCAAACCCTACTATGCTGGAGTTCCCTGCATCCTGGAGCCTGGAGTCTATCCTACCTCGGAAGCCTGGGGTTCTTCTGACCCTCATGTCAACTCCCTGAAGCCTTTGAGACTGGTGAGGGCCAGACCCAAGAGAGCAGTACCCCATCAGCCTCAGCTGTTATACTCAATTATTGTCCCCTCCTCTCAAGGAGCGCTGGGTCTGGAGAGAGACACAGCCTGATCGTCACACCAAGAGGGATGGAGAGGGGAGAGAGAAGAAGGGAAGGGGGGAATTGCCCAAATGACGTGGAGAAGCTGGGGGTAGGCCTCTTCAACTGTAGGAAAAGCCTCCGAGGACCATCCACTTTGTCAAAGTAAAAAAGGCGAAAGGTCAAAAGAAACTCCCCAGGGTCAGCACCCAAGAGGTGCCCCTTTCTGTCCTTTCCTTGGTCTTGTCTCTGTTCTCTTTCTAGCCTAGGCTTTACTCTGTCGCCTCTACAGGGTTGTCCCACTGTGGAGAAGCCAGGGGAGCCCAAGGTAAGACCTGAAACCTACCTCCACACGGTCCCTCCAGGTACCTATTCTATGGGAGCTGTGAGGAAGGTGTGACCAGGGTGGCTTTGGATATAAGGGCTTCCCTGAAGGATGGAAGGGAAGAGGAATCTAGGGGTAAAGGTGCCATAGCATTGTGGGTAAAGGTTTCTCCTGAGCCCTCTGAGACCTTCTGGGAAGCTTCTAATATACCCAACTCAGGCTTCAGCAAAAAAATGGAACTTTCCAATGGGTGAAGGGCGCTTAGTGAGGGAATAGGTACTCAGTGAGAATGAGGGCACTCAGTGAAAAGGATGAGGATTCATTAAAGGAATAGATTCTCAGTGATATTAAGGATGGGAGCTTAATGTGGGGATAGGAGCACCCTAAAGATGGTGCGTGCGGAGGGTAATGGGGACCTAGTAAGAGGAGCAAGGTCTCAGTGAGATGTTTGGGAAGACTTAGCAATGGGATGGGGAACCCACCCAAGGCCTTAGGGCTCAGTGAGGGGGATAGGGGTTCAGAGAGGCAGGATGATCATTCTATATTGGAGGGTCATGGGCATCCTAGTTCTGGCCCTGAAGAGGAGACTGGGGGCTTAGATGCAGAACCATGATTGGGGTCAAGGCACCAATGTTTGATCCTCCATATAAGCCTGGCATTCCTGCCCCTCTTCCCAGGCCCTGGTGTATGAGGCCACAGACTTCCAGGGCCACTGCTGGGAAGTGAGCAGAGACATCTATGACCTGAGGAGGCCGGAGGATGAGCAGAGCCCCAGCTTGGCCACTGTGGGCTCCCTACGTATCCTTGGGGGCTGGTAAGGGTCTGGGCTCATGAGCTGGGGACCCATCCTCTCCACTCAACACCACAGAATGCTGACCTCTGACACCCCTGCTAAGCTTTCTTTACTCCTCCTACTTTCATACTGGCCACTTTCTCCCCCTATGCTCCTGATCTCTGGGTTTAGTCTTGGCCTCCTCCCCCCAGCCCCAAATGTCCCACTGTCCTCTGAGCTCTAGAGCCTGGATGCCACCCAGCTGTAGTGGCACTGGCTTCCCCAGTGACCCTCCTTCTGCTGACTTTAGTGGCAGAGGCTGTAGGGACCTGAAGGGATCTGTCTGTCTGTCTGTCTGTCTCCTGGCATAGCTGGGTAGGCTACGAGAAAGAAGGTTTCCGAGGACACCAGTACCTGCTGGAGGAAGGCGAGTATCCAGACTGGTCCCACTGGGGCGGCTATGATGAATCCCTGGCTTCCCTAAGGGTCATCCGCACGGTAAGGGAGCATCTCCAGGGGTGATTTCATCCATCCCCCTGCCTCCTCTTCACTTAGAGAGGGTGCTCTTGCTTGCACCTCTAGTCTCGCTCAGAGCATTGGTGGAGGTCTCATTGGTAGCCCCCTTCCCTATAAACAATGGCTTTCTAATTGGGCCAGCCTCTCCTCATGAGCTAGAACTATGGGGGAGGGGTGACAGGAATGGGAACGGGAGGGGCTGACTGTCTGTTTGTTCTCAGGACTTTTCAGACCCAGCTGTGATGCTGTTTGAGGCTGCGGACTTTGAAGGACAGAGCGTGGGATTGAGCGAGGCCCTGCCTGATGTGCAGCTGGCTGGACACGGCCTCACCACTCAAGCCATCCACGTGTTGAGTGGCGTGTGAGTGGCCAGTGGAAGGGGGCAGGGGAGGCCCAAAGAGAATGTGAGGAGAGGGTACTGGGGTGGGAGGGACCCTGGTGGCATGGACTGGCAACATCAAGCTGATGGTGTCTGATGGAAAAGGGCCTGAAGAGAGGTGCATGAGAGAGAGACAGAGACACAGAAAGAAAGAGACAAGGGGAAAGAGACAAAGGGAAAGAAAAAGAAGGGGGTTCTAGAGGTGTGTGGATGTGTGCATGTGTGTATGTGTGTGTGTGTGTGAGAGAGAGAGAGAGACAGAGACAGAGAGAGAAACAGAGAGACAGAGACAGAGAAACAGAAAAAGAGGCAAAGGTAGAGACAGAGAGGAAAAGGAAGAGACAGATAGAAAGAAGAAAAATGAGAAAAGAAAGGTAGGGGACCCTAGGGGGTGTGTGAGAGAGGGACAGAGAGGCAGAGAAAGAAGGAAAAGGTGAGAGCCGGACAAACACCGACAGGGAGAAGGGTGAGGGGGAGCATGTTGCAGTAGCCATGGAGCCAGGGCCTGGGTTCAGAACCCTGGCTTTGACATGTCTTATCTGTTTTACCTTGAACAGTTCTTTACCCTCCCAGAAGCTCTGTTTCTCTATCTGACAAGCCTGACAGACCTTGTACTACTTACCCCATGTGGCTGTGGACAAAGCTTACATGGCTTGGAATGAGCTCTTACCCCTTTCCCCATCCCCACAAGTCAGGTCCCCAGTTTCTCAGCAGCTCCATCATGGCCACTCAGTACTCTTGTCCAGGCCCCATACTCTCCCCATACACACACACTTTTGTGTATCTGACCCTTGGCTGGGTACCATCCCCTGCTCTGTCTAACAATCTCAGGGCCTAAGGCCTGCAGTCCTCCTTTCTCTTGCATTCTCAGGCTCTCTCCAACTCTCAGCCTCTTTTCACTTATAGGTGGGTGGCCTATGAACAGGTGGGCTTCTCTGGGGAGCAGTATGTACTCGAGAAGGGTGTGTACCGAAATTGTGATGACTGGGGGGCTGGCAACAGCACCATCACCTCCCTGCAGCCCATTTTGCAGGTCAGTGAGGTCTCTAGATGGGGTAACAAGAGGGTCAGCCCTCTTTGGTGGGAGGAGCAGGGCTGTGGGTGAGGGCTTCAAGGGATATTGGGGATGGGGCCTTTTCTAGTGGCCAGGCAGGGCTGAGGGTTAGGGAGTCTCCAGGCAGAAGGGATGGAGTTGGAGGTCATGCCTCTGAGAACCGGAGGCTGGGGAGGAGGCTCACTTTGGGAGTGGATGTCGCCTAATGAGCTGGGTAGGTGGAGAGTGTTAATGTGTGTATGACAGTGTGGGGAAGTAGAGTGGGGAATCCCCTCCTGCTTGGAGGGGCAGGGCCCAGGGTGAGGACGGAGTGTCTCTGGCGGGTGGGGCAACTATTTAGGAAGAGCCAGAGGCGATGGAAGGGACTGCTTCCTGGGAACCTGGGCCCATTCGGGTTGTTCTAGGAAAAAGAGGAGCCTCCCTTGGTTTGTGGACAGGGCAGTAGGGGCAGAACCTTTGGTTCGGAGAGGGCCATGACATGGGCACAGATGGGGTAGGCCAGGGCTTGTCTTGAAGGGATGAGACTGGAAAAGAGCCTAAAGCAGGAAGGGGGCTCTGGTGGGGATGGGGCTCAGAACAGAACCTAGAAAGGGCAGTAGGGATACTTATTGTGGAGGGAGAAGAGACAGCTGTTGGTCCTGCTGGAGTCCTGCCTAAACTTAAAGGCCCCTGTGTCCTCCCGATCCTCATACCTACCTTTCATTTCTTCCAGGTGGGGGAGCACAACCTACATTTTGTCTGTAAGGTAAGAAAGGGGGTCCTTGCTAGAGGGAGGGGAGGGAGCAGAGAAGCTTCTCATCTCCCCTTCTGAAGCTCTGTTGCAGAAGCTCCTTCCCCTACAGTCACTGACTGTTTGGATTGGACGAGACCTCAGGGCCCACCTGGTCCTAACTGTATGAGCAGGAAACCCTTCTATCCCCAACAAATGGCTCACACCTCGCTTTACCCTACCGATCCACTCAAGCTGTCTTCCCATATCCCTCCTTGCTTTCAAGATACTCTCTTAGAAAAAGCTGGCTGCAGTGGGTGCCCTCCCTTCCTCTCCACTCACATTTCAACTCCTTGTAAACTGGGCTTCGCCCACCTCATTCAATTGGAAGAGCTCTCTTCACAGTTACCCCCTATCTCCTAACTGCTAAGCCTGAAGATCTTTTCTCTCTGCCTTAACAGTCAATAATGCCGTTGACCTCCCTCTCCTCCTGACCTTCTCTCTGTGCTTTCATGACATTGCTCTCTCTTGGGCCTCCTAGCTGCCTGGCCAAGCCTCCTCAGGCTCATCCACATCTCTGCCTCCAATGGTGAGTGTACTCCAGGGCTCTGTGCCAGTTCTCTTCTCCATCCCTTGGCGACTTCATCAGCTCCCAGAGATGCTGTTTATCTTCTTCTCTGCAAAGGATTCCCACATCTAGCTAGCTAGCCCTAGGATCTTTCTTGGGTTCCAGTCCCGCATCACTGTCTGTTGGATGTGTCACAGGCATCTCAAACTCAATGTGTCCAAAACAGAACTCTGTTCTCCAAACTCCACCCCTCCTCCTGAGTTCCTTACTAAGTCATCACCCTCCTTCCAGTCACCCAGGAGCCTAGGATCAGAACCATCCTCAACTCTTCCTTCTCCTTAACTTCAGATATTCAGCCCATTGCCAAATATTTTTCTTCCTTCCTCCTTTCCTTCCTTTCTTTCTTCTTTCCTTACTGTCTTCCTTCTTTCCCTCCTTCTGTCCTTCCTTCCTTCCTTCCTTCTTTCCTTCCTTCCTTCCTTCTTTCCTTCCTTCCTTCCTTCTTTCCTTCCTTCCTTCCTTCCTTTTTTTTCTTTCTTTCTTTCTTTCTTTCTTTCTTTCTTTCTTTCTTTCTTTCTCTCTTTCTTTCTTCTTTTCTCTTTCTCTCTTCTTTTCTCTTTCTCTCTTTCTTTCTTCTTCTCCTTCTCTCTCTCTCTTTCTTTCTCTTCCTTTTCTATCCCTCTCTTTCTTTCTCTCTTGGAAATCAGGTCTAAGAGACTTGTCCAGGGTCACACAGCTAAGTATCTGAGATCAGATTTGAATTCAGGCCCTCATGACTCCAGGGCCGGCGCTCTATCCAATGTACCCCAAATCTTATTTTTAACTCCATGGCATCTCTCACATTCCTTCCCTTCCCTCCACTCACAAGGCTGCTACCCTGGTTCAAGGCCTCCATCATATTTCATCTAGATTATTGCAATAACCTCCTAATTGGTCTCCCTGCCTCTAGTCTCTTCCCTATTCAGTCCATCCCCTACACAGCTGCCAAAGTAATTTTTCTAAATTACAGGTTTGATCATCTCACTCCCTTATTCAATAAACTTCAGTGCCTTCCTGTTACTTCTAGGACCAAATCCAAGCTCCTTTGTCTGGCACTTGAGGCCTTTTACAATCAGTCTTCTGTTCTAGGTTTATCATTGCTTTACTCTATGGCTTAGGCAAGTCAGCTTTCTTGTTATCACACATGACAATCCATCTCCCACTTCTGTGCTTTTGCCCAGTCCACGCCCTCCCTCCTCACCTTCACCTCATAGAATTCCCCATCTCCTTCAAGGCCCAGGTAAACCACCACCTCCTACCTGGGCCTTTTCTTCATCCTTCCAGCTACCAGCGCTCCTTGCTTTTACACATTTTGCATATGGTTCCATGGGTATACGTTGTCTCATACAACAGAATGTAAGGTCCTTGAAGGCAGGCACACATTAAAAAAAGGTGTTTTTTTTAAATCCTGGGCTTAACAGTCTCCCAGTTAATGAGCATTCCCATATACATAGTAGAACAGGGAAAAGCACATCGTAGTCCTTTTATGTATTGCTTGCTTTTCTTGGGGAGAGTACTTTTCTCTTTGTCTTTGTATCTTTAGGGCCTGACAAATAGGGGGTATAACAAGTGTTTGTTGATTGACTGGTCACAGACTCCCTGCCTGGGGATCCTGCTTCCTCCTGAGATGCTTCATTCCACTTAGGGACGTCTCTGATTGTCCAAAAATTTTTCCTTAACCTTGAGCCCGAGTCTACCTCTTTACCATCCAGGGACATGATCTCTTTGCTATGCCTTCCCCATGATGATCCGTTTCTGGACTCCAAGCTTTTCCCACTGTGGTCCCCCATGCCTGAAACTCTGTCCCTCCTCGTCTCTATCTCCTGGCTTCCCTGGCTTTCTTCCAGCCTCAGCTACCTTCTGCAGGAAGCCTTTCTGCACCCTCCTTCTTCTTGATGTCTTCCCCATGAGACCACCCTCAGTTTATTCTGCCTGTCTGTTGTTTGTCCATAGCTGCTGGCACGTTCTCTCTTGTTAGATTATGACTTCCTGGAGGGCAGGGATCCCTTTGCCTTTCTTTGTATCTCCACAGCGGCTGGCATACAGTAGGTGGCTAATGAATCCTAGTCTATCAATTATATCTTCTGCCCATTGCTCTTGGCTCTGGCCTTCATCTAGGTACCTCTCTCCCCTCATCTTTCCCTTTCCATCTCCAGTGGCCTCCTCCTTCACTGTCTCCTGGCCTGAGAGTAGAGTGAATTCAAACCTCAATTCTATCACTAATGATTTGCCTGACCTCCAATAAGTCATATCTCCTCTCTGGTCTTTGGTCTCCTTGTTTGTCAATGAGAAAATTGTGGTTGTGAAGTCTGTGGTTTAACATTCCACGTTCTATGGGCTTTTCCCATAGGCTGACAGGTTATTTTCTCTGTTCCCAGATTCAACTCTTCTCAGGACCTGATTTCCTTGGGGACTACATCTCCTTTGAGGATGACCAGGCCACTTTGCCCTCCTCCTTCCAGCCCCAGTCCTGCCGGGTCTATGGCGGCAGGTAACAGGGTATCCTGGGAGAGCGAGGCCATACTTTCAGGTTGGGGCCACAAAGAGCTGGTTTCATGGGATAGGGGTGAGGAGGCCTCCCCAGAGTTTACCCTAAGACAAGGGCAGCAGAGGTAGAGTATGAGAAGAGAGCCTTCCCAGGGAAGGAGATGCCCATGCTCTTCTTTCCTTGGTTTACCTGGAGTTGGCTACTCTTATACTAATTAGTTCATTCTTCCTTGAGTCTGACCTCAATGCATGCTACCAAAGGGTCAACTTGACTGAACTAAGGGGTGATAGAGAGCAGGGCAGCTGGACCCCTGTCTTAGGACTGAAAACAGAAGCTTTCCCTACTCTGGGCCTGAGCTGGGGCCCTGCAGCCTCAGAAGAAGGACATCTTGGATGCTCTGTCTAGACTCTAGAGAGGCTAAGGTAGCTAGACTGAGACACCTCCTCATTTCAACAGCTGGATCCTGTTTGAGAAGCAAGAATTTGAGGGGGAACAGCATGTGCTCTCAGAGGGAGAGTTCCCAACACTTACAGCCATGGGCTGCCTGGCCTCCACTGCCTTGAGTTCCCTGCGAAAGGTCCCCCTGGTGAGTAGCCCCTCCCCTCCCAAGGTTCTCAGTTCCCTCAGGAGAAGAGGGAGAAAGATGTCATAGAACACATTGAGATGGGAGTCAGAAGACCCAACTCAGTCACCTTGGCTCATTTTATCTCTTGTTGGGTCTCAGTTTACTCACCTATAAAAAGAAGGGGTTGGATTAATTGATAAGTAAATTCTCTCTCACCTTCAACAGAGCCCTCCCTGCTCTGACGTTCTGTATTCTAAGGCTCCTCCCAGTTCTGACATTTCATGTTCTAAGGACCCCTCTCAGTTCTGACATTCTGTGTTCTAAATGTCCTCCCAGCTCTGATATTCTGTGTCCTAAGGGCCCTCCCAGCTCTGACATTCTGTGTTCTAAATGTCCTCCCAGCTCTGACATTCTGTGTTTTAAGAGTCCTCCCAGCTCTGACATTCCCTGTTCTAAGGGCCCTCCCAGCTCTGGCATCCTGTGTTCTGTGACTCTAATTTTGGAGGGACACCTCCTAGGAGCAGTCTCATTCCTCACCCCCAACTTCAGGGAGACCTGCTTGGAGGAGACAGGGCTGGCCTACAGTCTTTTCTCTCAGTCCAAGGTTAGGGGTGAGAAGACTGATAGAAGACATAAGCTCTACCCCCTCTAGGAACAGTATTGGGACTAGAGTTGGGACTTCCATTGGAGTAGACTTACATTGTGAGTGAAAAGTACCGCCTGGGCTGGGGGAAGTGGAGGTGAGGGTAGGGGGGTGTCAGTAGACCTTTGTTCTAGTGCTGGCTTTGACCAGTAACCTGCTGTGTGACTGTGGGCAAGTCACCTGACCACTTTGGGATCCAGCTTCCTCCTCTAGATTAATCAATAATCTCTGCCTTTTCTGGGTTCTTGTGCTAGAACACAGTTAGGCATAAAGGAATTCTACAAATGATAATAGCTCCCGTTCTAGTTAGTACAAAGCACTCCCCTCATAACCACCCCATGAAGTAGGTGGTATGATGATGATGTTGAAGATGATGATGGTGGTGGTGGTGGTGATGATGGTGATTGTGATGACGATGGTGATAATGATAATGATGGTGATGATGATGATGATGATGGTGATGGTGATAATGATAATGATGGTGATGATGATGATGATGGTGGTGGTGATGATGGTGATTGTGATGACGATGGTGATGATGATGATGGTGGTGGTGATGGTGATGATGATGGTGGTGGTGATGATGATGATGATGATGGTGATGATGATGATGGTGATGGTGATGGTGATGATGATGATGATGTTGATGTTAGCTAACGTTCATATAATTCATTAAAGTTTGGAAAGCATGCAAGGTGACTCAATAGATAGACTCTAGAGTCTAGACCCAGAGTCAGGAAGACCTGAGTCTTAGACCCTTAACCTCTGTCTGCCCTCAGTTTCCTCATCAGTAAAATGAGGGTAATAACAGCTCCTTCCTCCCATGGTTGTTGTGAGGACCAAATGAAATGCCATTTGTGAGCACTCAGGACTGTGCCTGGCACATTCCATGCCTTGAGAAATGCTCCATCCTCACAACGACCCTGGGAGATGGGTGCTATCATTATTCCTATTTTACTGATGAGGAAGTTGAGACAATCAGACTTTTCCCCAGAGACATAGAACTAGTGTCTGGGATCTATCTCCAAGTCCACAAATACACCCATTTTCCATACACCTGATAAAACAGGCTCAGAGGAGTTAGTGACTTGCCCAAGGTCATACCGCCAGTAAGTGTCAGAGGTGGGATTGAAGCTGAAGCCAGCATCGTTTCCACTGTGAGCGGTGGCTCGGGCCCTGGTTCTGGCTCTGTATCCGAGGCCCGGTCTCATCCTGTGCTTCTTCCACCAGCATTTTTCGGAGCCATCCATCTTCCTCTATGGGCTGGAGTGCTTCGAGGGAAAAGAGATCGAACTCAATGGGGAAGTCCGGAGCCTTCAGGCCGAGGGCTTCAACAACCATGTCCTGTCCGTTCGGATCAAGGGGGGCGTGTGAGTGGAGGGAGCCCTGGGGTGCTCGGGGTTGGGGAGGACAGAGGGAAGGAATGAGGGTAAAACCTTTGAAGGAAGCACAGGATGAGAGGAAAGGAATGAGTTTTTGTGGGATGGAGCTGGAGACCATAGGGGAGGGGGGGGACGGGACCCCCAGGTCTGAGGGATTCCCAAACCTAGGACAGCCCCACCCAAAATCTTCTCCTGCTCTATCCCTAAGGCTAAGAGAGGATCCCCTGCCACCCCGCACCTCCCTGTGCCTTTTTTAAAAAAATCACAGTAACTAGATTTTGACCTCCCCAAAGCTTGAGCCCTGTAGCTATAGAGCAGGGAGAGGCCTTGGTCCAAACTGCCACCATTGGGTCCCTAATGAATCAATAAACATTTATTAAGCACCTACTATGTGCCAGGCACTATGGTAAGCATGAGGGATACAAAAAGAGGCAATCCAGTCTGATCCCTCAATCTCAACACCCATGACAGCCGTGTCTGAGATAGGGTGCTTCCATTTTGGGGAGAAAGAGGGCTGACCTCCATCTCGCCTTTTTCCCCATGTCCATTTCGTTCTTCCTTTGTGTGCTGCTGCTTCGGTCTCCCCATCTTGGGTTACGGCCCCCAGCTGGGTGCTATGTGAGCACAGTGATTTCCGAGGTCGCCAGTGGCTGGTGGGAAGCACTGAGCTTACCAACTGGCTGACCTACAGTGGGACCCAGAGGATCGGCTCTCTCTATCCTATCAAGCAGGTATGGCCAAGGGCGGATGTAACATCTGCATCTAGTAGTCTGTGTGGATTTTGTGTGCACCTGCCTGTGACTCTGTTTGTGTGGGGGCCTTCATGAGAAACTCTCTGTGACTTCTTTGTATATCCATGTCAGCATGTGTCTTTGCCCCTGCCCGTGAATGAATCTGGGTGTATACATATGGGTTCCATTGGATAAAAGAGTGGGTGCATGGTACCCCTCATATAGGTGAGTTTGAAGATGGGCTTGGACCTGGCTACGGAAATGAGACTGGGGTCAGAGCTAACTCCAGGAATGTGAAAGAGGAGGCCAGGGGTATCAAGGAGCTCCCAGGGCTCTCCTCCTCACCCTATTCCCCACTTTCCTTAGCGCCGAGTTTACTTCTACCTGCGGAACAAAGGCCTGGGAAGGTGGCTGGCGGTGCCTGAGGACGTGGAGGACATGAAAGCTGGGAGGGTTGTGGTCTCAGAGACCCGGGCTGGGGGCAGCTGTATTTGGTACTACGAAGACGGGCTACTGAAGAACCAGGTATGTGAGGCTAGGAACAGGGAGGGTGGGCAAGCCTGGGGCCCCTGGCAAGGAAGCCTGTCTCACAGGCCTTTCCCCCAGGAGATGCCCAAACTAATGAGAGAGATCAAACAAAGCCAGGACAGGCTGGCGGGGAGACTCCTGCAGAATTTCTTCTGCGTTAGCTTACAAGATCAGGGTAATGGAAAGGACTAAGGTGCTGCTATACTGGGGTGAACTTAGGCCAGTTACTCCCCCCATGGGACTCAGCATCCTCCTGTCAAATGAGGGTGCTAGACTAGATCTTCTAGAAGGCATTTTCCAGCTCTTACATTCTATGTTCTAAGGCTCTTCCAGCTCTGACATTCTATGTTCTAGAGGAGCTCCAAGTTCTGACATTATCTGTTCTAAAGGCCCTCCCAGCTTTGACATTCTGTGTTCTAAGGGCCCTCCCAGCTCTGACGTCCTGTGTTCTAAGGGCCCTCCCCAGCTCTGACATCCTGTGTTCTAAAGGCCCTCCCAGCTCTAACATTCTGTGTTCTAAGGGCTCTCCCCAGCTCTGACATCCTGTGTTCTAAGGGCCCTCCCAGCTCTGATATTCTGTGTTCTAGAGGAGCTCCAAGTTCTGACATTATCTGTTTTAAGGGCCCTCCCAGCTTTGACATCCTGTGTTCTAAGGGCCCTAAGTATAGTGGAGGAACCCTGGGGCCCAGAGGTGGGACTTGGCAGTAAGAAGAAGAGCAGGGACTTGAGCTGCTCTGACTCCAACGAGGGGTACCAGGAGGAACCTCTAGAACTCTGAGGGTGCTTCCTTCCAGCTCTCCTGTGTGTCTTCTAAGGCCTTTTTCCTGAAATTCCTTCAAGTGCTAACATGCTGGGTTTGGGGAGTTCTTTTAGCCCTGACAGTCTGATAATATCCTTCTCAAGGAGCTAGTGAGCTCGGCTGAGAGTGGGGTTCTGAGCAGGGCTGGGAAGGGGATGGACCTTCTGCAGTTAGGAAAAGCACCAAATGGTGCACCAGGGATTTTCTTAGGACTCAGAGCCTTGGTTAAAGGATGTAATCACTTCCTGGGGGTCCAGGTGGCCCCAACAATGAGCCTGCAGGTGATTGGGCAACCCAGCCCTGGATCCAAGGTGGTGCTTTGGAGTGAGAGCCGCCAGCCCAGACAGACCTGGAGCATTGACACCTCTGGGCGCATATGCAGTGAGATGTTTGAGGACAAGATCCTGGATGTGAAAGGTGAGATGGGTGACAGGGAGGAGGCGTGCTCTGGAGGCTGTGGGCCCAAGATGGGGAAGGCACTTAAGCCTCTCACTGAATCACCTCCCTGTATCCCTGTAGGTGGCCGGGGCTATGATAGGGACCATGCTGTGCTGTGGGACAGGACTGAGGAAAGACCTTCTCAGATCTGGGATGTCCAGGTGCTCTGAGATCCTTCACTCCAGAGGACTTGTGGGGGGGGGGTTGGAATGGGGTGGGGGGCATCGGAACTGGGCCACACGTTTGTACAGATGTCTTTGTAATATAAGATGTTTTATAATGTCTCCCTGGCTCTCCTTGTGTTGCTGAGTCCCTGTATCAGGGATTTTGGGTTGTCTTCAGGCCAGGTTCCCCATTTTGTGGAATTCTACATTTCTCCCTGCCCTCTGTCCCCTTTTTTGTCCCCCACTCTTTCCTGGTTTGTTTGCTGCTGGGATCAGGGCAGGGTTCTCTTAGGAGAAAGGGCACTCCTTTTAGCCACTAGAGGGCACACACTACCCTGTGTGATAGTAGGGGGCAGGGAAAAGCAGGGACAGGGAAGAGGGAGAAGAAAGAGAGGGAAAGGAAAGGAAAGAGGGAAAAGGGGGGAGTGAGGAAAGAGAAAGAAAGGAAGATAGAGAAGGAGAAAAGAGGGAAAATGGAGGAAAGAAAGGAAGAGAAGAAGAGAAGAGAGAATGGAAAGGGAGAAGAGAAAGAAAGGAAGAGAGAAGGGAAGGGGAAGAGGGGAGAAAAAGAGGGAAGAAGAAAGAGAAAAAGGAGGAGAAAGAAAATAGAGATGGGAGAGAAGAAGAGAAGAGACAAATGGAGGAAAGAAAGGAAAAATAGAGAAGGAAGAAAAGAAGGGAAAGGCAGGAAAGAAGGGAAGAGAAGAAGATGGGAAGAAAGAAATATGAAGAAGGGAAGAGAGATGAGAGAAGTAAAGATAAGAAAGTGGGGAAAGAGGAGAGAGAAAAGGGAGGAAAGAAAGAAAGAGAAGAGAAGAGAAGAGTGAAGGGGGCAGAGAGAAAGAGGGAAGGGGAACAGGAGAGACTGGCTTCTACTCTTCTTAGGGAAAAAGGCTGCCTGGGGCTCGTGCCCTCCTCAGGGAGCCCAGGACCTGGGGGTGGGGTGGGCCAGAAGATTTGGACTCTAAGCTTTCTGTCCATCCCTCCGTTCTTCTTGCCAGGGGACTCTCCACCGGATGCCAATTCTCCCCTCCCCCAAGTGCCAGAGAAGAATCTTCAGGGTGTGATGAGGCCCTGTGACTGCTTCCCTCTCTGGGGAGCCAAGCCCTTGCTGTGAGAGATAAAGACAGGAAACCACTGGGGGCTGAAGGGTGAACAGAATCTATTCAGGGGAGACTAGGGCCCAACCGGTTTGGGGTGAAAGGGGTCCAGAAGTCTGAGAGCTGGGCCCAGAGCCTAACCTGACTGACAGTATATGGGGGGTCAGAGGTGGGGCATGGATTAGACAGGCAAGAGAGAAGGAGCAGGCAAGGGTGTAACCAAAGCAGGAATGGAGGCAGGGGAGACCGTAGCCCTTGCTCCCCAAAGGCTTACACTGTGAAGAACCATTCTTCTCCTCCCCCATTTCCCTCCTCAGACGCTTCTGGGGTGACTGAATTGGGGGGAACAGAGGCCCAGCTTTCAGGATGTTCCCCACAGATATCTGTCTGTGGGTATGGCTGTTTGGCTTGGTTCAGTCATGCGGATTTGTGGCTGAGGCAGGATTTGGGGGAGACCAGGAACTCCAAGTTCCTGACTCAGTGTAACCTTGGGCAAATCTCTTTATGTCTTGAGACCTCAAGAAAATGAGAACACCGGACTAGATAATCTCAAATCCTGCGAGTCTGATGGGGTTGAGGCTGAGCTAGGAATCTCTGTGGCTACCTTACCTGCTTCTTTCCCCTATCTAGTGAGTTCTGGGAAAGGGACATGCCTGGGGTAGGGTGAGCCCACATGCAAAGGGGGGGTCGGGGGGGGAAGGGGTAGCTCTGGGAAATGCTATGAGAAGGTGCTAGGCTTGGGCTGGGGAAGAGCAGGCCTAAAAGGGTCCCTGGAACAGGGGGAGGGTAGTGACAGGAAGATCGCACACTCAGGGCTTTAATAGCTTTATTGAGTCAAGCAGGTCAGTACTTTGCTCTCTCATCACTGTAACCCTCAGAGTATCGAGGGGAATAAATCCATGACCCTCGATGACAGGGGCATCAAGCTCCCGAGAAGGCTGTGGGATGCTCAGCGGCGGTGGGGGGTCAGGGCAGGTGCCAAGGTGAAGGAATCTACCATAGCCAAGAGGAATGGGCCCTCTGGGAGAAGAGGAGGCCGGTGCTGAAGAGTGGGTGAACAGGAGCCAAGGCTGGTGGTCTCCACGGTCTTGGCCCCAGGCCTCACTGCAGCCGAAGGAGGTAAGTCAGGAGCCCGGCGAGGATGAAGATGCTCCAGGTATAGGGTCCATGGAACGTCTGGGATGACGTTGTAGGCTTTACGGTTGTTGAGAATGAGGTTGAAGCCTGTGGAGGATGGACAAGGCTATGTAGTGGGGAGAGCCAGAGCCCACGTGCAGCTCATGGGAGTTGCCCCTTTTAAGACAAAGGCCCATGATGTGTCCTGTCATCCAGAGGACTGAGGGACTCAGCTGGCCTGATCAGCATGTGCTTCCCTGCAGCGTTATTGTTTGGCTGGGCCAGATTCTTTCTAGATCACATGGCAGCGGTTCAGCCGTTCTTCTGTCTTCCTACTTCCCTAGCCCAAGGGAAGCCCACCTTGGGGAGCTTAAAGAAGAGGAAGAAAGACTTCATCCCCAAACCTTCCATTTTGTTTAAATAATGAAAAGGCCCTGAAGAAGACACATGGAGAGCATGTTTCCCTTTGGGGTGTTTTAGAAGCAAACACATTTTGAGATGAGGAAGCCAGAAGTAGTTGGAAAAAAAATTTAGAGCTAGACACCCTGGGTTTGAATCCTCCCTCTGCCGGTTTGACCTTGAGCAAGTCACTTTTCTACGTCTTAGATTCCTATCTGTAAAATGAGTATGCTGAATTAAATGATTTCTAAGGTCCCTTACATCTCTATGATCATAAGGAAATTTGGGAAAGATGTTAGAGCAGAAAGGCACTGTAGAACATAAAATATTAGAGTTGGAAAGTGTAGAATTTAAGTCAATTTAATCGATTTATAAGTGTCTGTTATGTGTAAGGCACTGTGTTAGGTACTGAAAATAGAAGATTAAAAAAAAAAGAAACAGCCTTTGCCATCAAGAAATTTATATTCTGCTTGGGAGGGGTATAGCATGTATGTGTAAAGGTGATTAGAAGCTAATTGGAGAAGAGAGAGAAAGCATTGATGAGAGGACAGGAAGAGAAAGGAGGTGGAGGAAAGAGAAAGAGAGAGAGAGAGACAGAAACAGAAAGACAGACAGAAAGACAGAGGTGGAGGAAGGGTAGGTGGAAATCAGAGAGAGAGAGAGAAGAGGGAGGTGGAGAGAGAAAGAGAGAGGGGAAAAGAGACAGAAGAGAGGGACAGAGAGAGAGGGAAAGGTCCAAAGAGAGGAGACAGAGAAAGGTGGGGAAGGAGAGGGAGAGACAGAGACAGAGACAGAGACAGAGACAGAGAGGTGGAAGAAGGGTGGATGGGAATCAGAGAGAGACAGACAGACATACAGAGAAGAAGGAGGTGGAGAGAGAAAGAGGGAAAAAGAGACAGAGAAGAAGAGGGACAGAGGGAGGGAGAGATCCAAAGAGAGGAGACAGAGAAAGGGGGGTGAGGAAGGAGATAGGGAGAGAAGAAGTAGAAGGAGGAGGAAGAGAAAGACAAAGAAAGAGAAAGGGAAAGAGAGAGTGAGACAAAGCAGAGAGAGGGGAGAGAGAGACAGAATAAGGAAAGAGCCAGAGAGAGAAGGAGAGCATTCCCAATTGGGAGACTGAAAGAATTCAGGAAGTTAACACCTGAATGTAAGCTCCACGAGGGCTTTCGATCACCACTACCTAGCACAGTGTCTTAAACATAGCAAGTTCAATATAAATATTTGTTTAATATATCAAGTATTTGTGTAATATAAATAAGTAGTTATTGAATTTAATCGAAGGAAGGTAAAGATTCTGAGAGACAGAAGGGGAAAGAGAACCAGCGCTTTACAAATATGATCTCATTTGGCCTCACAGTAACCCTTGTAGGGAGGAACTGTTATCTCCATTTTACAGATGGGGAAGCTGAGGCTGAGGAAAGGGAAGTGATTCATGTGAAGTCATGTAAACTGATGCCAGGACTGCTCTTGAAGAGAGAAGCGAGAAGGGATTGCCTCAGTCACCCTCTCTGGCCTTCCTTGTCCCCTCGAATGGGGGACCAATCCCCTGGCATCCCCAGTCTTCCTCTTTCTCCACGCCCTCCCCTCCAGAGGGCTGACCCTCAGCCAACAGATGCCAGACTGGGCATCCAGAAGGCTGGCTGGCTTTGCCACTAGTTTTTTGTGTGACTGCAGCCGAGTCATTTCCATCTTCTGAGTGCCAGCTTCCTCATCGGTGAGATGGGAAGGGACTGCCCCAGGAGGCTGGGGCAAACTCTGGCAGTCATTGCTTCTCATCCGCACAGAGAACAGCCCAGCTGGTGCTAGGTCTAGCGTTGAGCTGTGGCTCTCTAACTGCCTAAGGCACATTTTTCAACAGGCACCTGCCAGAGCGGAAATCAGCCCAAATGAGGTCTTTCTGTTTGTGGCTCCTGGATGGGGGGAGAGAAGGGGGAGGGAAGGGGTACCCTTGTGGAGGGGGAGTAGTAAGGAGGAAGTAGGCTTAAGTGGTAGGGGAATCTGCCCATCAACTCCCCCACCCCACCCCCTTCCCCCCAACTGTGCTTGGGAAAGGAAAAATCCCTGTCCCTCCTTACTTCCCCAGGGATGGTGAAGCATGAAACAATCCAATGGGGCTCAAATGGTTATTACTCCAGTTTTCACCCCTTCAATCTGACCTTATAGGAAGGGAGAGAGAGAGAGAGATGGAGTATACGGATAATGGATATACAGAACCGGGCCTGAGGTCAGGAAGACTCTTCTTCCTAAGTTCAAATCTGGCCTCAGACACTGATTAGCTGTGTGACCCTGGGCAAGTCACTTCACCCCGTTTACCTCAGTTTCTGAATCTGTAAAATGAGCAAGAGAAGGAAATGGCAAACCACTCCTGTATCTCTGCCAAGAAAACCCCAAATGGGGTCACGAAGAGTCAGATGTGACTGAAAAACAACTCAACAACCAGGTCATAGAAACGAGGAGCAAAATGACCCAACCCAAGATACAGTTTAGCTAACTATGGGGACTCTAGCCTGATTTCCAAGCAGGGGTGACAACAGAATTCCCCTTTTGGTTCAGTCTAACCCAGGAGTTCTTTTTTTGTCGGGAATGAGGGTAGCCCCCCAACCTTACCCCTTGCAGGGGAGAAGACTGAGTCTCCCTGTCTCAACCAGACTAAAGCTGAAGCTACTATTCAGCCCTACTCCAAAGCTGTTCAGTCTGTAAACTTTAACCTGCTCCTGGGCTGCCCCTCCTCAAGCAGCCTGGTGGCCCTCCATTCCGAGGGGTCCCCACATTAGTGCCCTTGGCCCTCCTGCAGCTCAGTACTCCCAAACTCCAGAGATCTACCAGCCTCAGCCTCTCCCCTACCCCAGCAAGGATTACAGACATGGACCATCACACTGGCCTTCTTAATCTGGGATGCACCATTCCTTACTGGACTCCTGGGAGCCTGGGGATATATTTCAGGGGTCTGGAAGTAAGCTGAAGGAAAAAAAAATAACATCCTTATTTTTGCTCTCCTCTAGCTAAAACTGAATATTTTCTTCAATTATTTAAAAGCCTTATTCTGAGAAGGGGCTCACAGGCCTAACCAGAATGCCAGAGGGGTCCATGATACAAAAAAGCTTAAGAACATCTGGTCCAACCAAAAGATAACAGCCTTTGATGTTGGAAGGGATGTTAGAATATAGAATGCATTAGCTGGAAAGGGCTTTTACATTTTACAACGGGGCCCTAGAAAGGGGAAATGACTCATCCCGAGTCTGACCTGGGACCAGGGCTAGCATCCCAGGCTGGGTCTGGAGGCAGAGGCGGGAAAACAGGAAGAGGAGCTGCCTCCAACCTTTCAAGAATGCCAGCCTGACAGAAAAGAAGGACTAAGGACTAGAGCTGTGATTAATTAGCACCCCGATGAAGAAATTCCCTCTCCCGATGCAGCTCAGCAGCTTCTCTGTAGTGGAGAGTCATAGCGGCTTGCCTGGGAGGAAATCCAAGGGCAAGGTCTAACTGGTCTCCTTCCCTCGCGGGGTCTTTCTTTAGAGCTGCCTCATTCAGAATCTGTCTTCCCAATCTCATAGGATACTTAGCTCAGTGTTATAATCAGATACCCCTTTTGGATACTCAGCAGCCAGGGGGGATAGCCTAGATGCCTGGGGGTCCCGTCTAAATGTCTCATTTCATCCCATGTGGGCTGAGAGGGCATTAACTAGGCAATAGGGGAGGGGGAACCTTTTCCGACGCCAGGCAGTAGGAAGGATTTGGGAGCTAGTCTCCCTTCCCAGGAAAGACTCCACTGCAGCTAGAGATCAGAGCTGTTGAGCATCTCGGACCTGAAAGGACAAGGGCTGCCCTTACCTCAATCTCCATCAGTGCCCCAAGGCAGAGAAGGAGGAAGAGAAAGAATGCCTTCATCTCTGAGCTTCTGTGCCTGGCTGCTGCTCCCCCCGGGCTGGATCTGTGAGAAGCTTTTGCCTATGAAAGCAGAAGGAGGTAGATATAGCTGAGGGAGGGGCGTGAGCATGTGGGAGGGGCAGACACCTCGGTATATCAGGGACTCCCAGAGGGACAGTAGGAAATCGTCACCACAATTATGTACATGGTCTTCTAAGGTGGGCAAAGCTTTCTAAAGCTGTGATCTTCTTTGATCCTTGAGGGGAGACCCTGGGAGGGACTTTCTCCTTTTTGCAAATGAGAAGACTGGGGCCAAAAGAGGCGGGGATTTGGCCAGGCCACAGAGCCGGTGAGAACCCGAGGCAGGGTTCCAGGTCAGGTGTTCTTGACTCTAAATCCAGCACTGGATCTAAAATGCCAGGGGACTTCATTCCCCATTCGAGCGGACTTCAGAATACAGAACGTATTCTAGGCTGGGAGGGATCCAAGAGTATCCTTAGAACTCTGGAACATGTTCTATCAGAACTGGAAGGGACCTTTTTAAAATACAGAATGCCAGGGCTGGGAGGGTGTTTAGAACATAGGATGTTAGAGCTGGGAGGGGCTTTAGAACACAGAATGTCCTGGCTGGAAGTGGTCTTAGAACTAAGAATGTCAGAGCTGGGAGGGGCCTTAGAACCCAGAATGTCAGAGGTGAAAGGGACCTAAGAACCCAGGATGTCAGAGCTGGGAGGGCCCTTAGAACCTAGAATGTCAGAGCTGAGAGGGACCTTAGAACCCAGAATGTCAGAGGTGAGAGGGCCCTTAGAACCCAGGATGTCAGAGCTGGGAGGGGCCTTAGAACACAGAATGTCAGAGCTGGAGGGCCCTTAGAACCCAGAATGTCAGAGCTGGGAGGGACCTTAGAACATAGGATGTCAGAGCTGGGAGGGGCCTTAGAATCCAGAATGTCAGAGGTGAAAGGGCCCTTAGAACCCAGGATGTCAGAGCTGGGAGGGCCCTTAGAACCCAGGATGTCAGAGCTGGGAGGGGCCTTAGAACACAGAATGTCAGAGGTGGGAGGGCCTTCTAAGACCATTTGCCAAGCAACTCAAGTTAGAGAAGGAGAAAGTGAAGTCTAGAAAAGGGCAGCACATGGCCCAAGGTCATACAGCAAGTTAATGGCAGTGCTGGTTCAAGAATCTGAATATTTGATTCCCAACCCAGCTATCAATCCATGGAAGTTTTTGGTGGAAAAGGGAGAACCCTGGCCCAACAAATGGTAAATGCTTGTTGACTTGACTGCCAGGCAACCTGAGTTCCAGTTTAATTTATTCTATTAAATACCTGCCTGGCCTTGGTCGAGGTTATTTCCCCCTCTGGGCCTCAGTCCTTTTGTGAAATGAGGGGACTGATCTCATTCAGCTCTCTTGGTTTTGACCTGATTTGAGGTCCTTTTCAGCATTGACGTTCTGTACTCTAAGGTTTCTGTGCTCTAAGGGCCCTTTCAGCTTTAATATGGCCCGAGATCCCTTCCAACTCTTTCGACATAGAATGTTCTAAGCTCCCTCCTATCTCTGACATTCTTTGTTCTAAGATCTCTTGTAGTTCTGACAGTCTATGTTTTTAAGTCCTTGCCAGCTCTGACATTCTCTGTCTTGAGACCCTTGCTAGCTCTAATATTCCACGTTCTAGGCTCCCTCCTGACTCCAGCATTCTCTGTTTTAAAGTCCCTACAAGCATTCTGTGCTCATTTCAGGTTGCCACTCTGTGGTTTAGTGAAGGGGATGGCCCAGGCTGAAGGAAACTCGGTGGAGTTAGTCATTGTGGAACCAGAGCTGAGAGGGGGAAGGGTCTTGGCAGATATATAGAGGTGAAGGAGATTTATGTTCTTCGCTTCTGCCAAAGGGTCCCACCTCCCTGGGGTCTAAACCCCGTGCTATCCAGTGTCTATGCATTTGTCCCGTAAAGTGAAAGGACCCTTGGATTAGGTGACTAGCTCCACAGCCCATTAGGCTCCCGGATTTACTTTCTATATTATATTTGCATATGCTTGTATAACAAATGTGAAAACAGAAGCAAAATCTCCCCACCTCCACTCATGTGGGTTGAGTTGACTGGGGAAAGGATCTTGGTGGACTTTTGGGGGCCTATGTGCTTCCCTTGTGCCTGGGCTCTTGGGGAAGAAGAACTGAGACTTAGGAGTGAGAGAAGAAAGCAACAGGAAGTGAGCACAGAATATCCTGGGCCTAAGGGCGCTGCCTGCTGCTTGGGGAAGGAGCAGCATGGGCAATATTAGCCTCCTTCCTTCTCCCCTAAGACTTCTCAGCCTCCCCCACCCACCCCATCCCCCAAGACTGGGCCTGAAACTTCCTTTCTGGTGTAGGAATGGGTCTATCTACCCGTGGGTATTATTCGTGAGTGCCTAAGTGTCAGTCGCTATCTTACTTCTTTTGTCCCAGACCTAAAATTGAGAGGTCAAGGTTCAAGGTCCAGTTCCAGCATTTACTAAAAAATGTGACTTTATGCAATCACTTAACTTTGGTGAACCTTAGTCTCCTCTTATGTAAAACTGAGATAATAATACTTGGCCTCCCCAGTTCACTGGGTAATGGTGAAGAAAGGACTTTTTTGAATCTTAAAACCCTATGATAATATTAGCTGCTGCTGCTGATCGCTAGCATTTATAAAGTGCTTTCGGTCAGAAGTCAATAAACATTTATTAGGCTCCAACTATGTGCTGGTCACCGTGCTAAGTGCTGGCTATACAAAAAGACACAAAAGACAAGTCTGCCCTCAAGGAGTTGACAATCTAAGGTTTGCAAAGTACTTTGCACATGCTATCTCATTTGGTCCTGAGCATTCTATCCACTATTCCACACTAAAAATGTTTTTGCATATAGCATTCCCTTCAGGGCTTACTCTCTGAAGTCAGAGCTGGAGGGCCCTTAGAACCCAGAATGTCAGAGCTGGGAGGGACCTTATGTGGTATTAGTGGGCTGGGTCCCCAGAGGACTACTGATTTCTTCTCCCTTGGAGTTTCTAGTTTTTGTGGTGTGTGGTACTATGATGCATTAGCCCCCATCCACTGTACTTCTCACTGCCAATATCAGCTCATCAATTGATATCAATCAGCTTTTATGAAAGGATATTTACTGTATGCGGTAAATAGAATGTAAAGACTTCACAGGGAAGATATGTGTAAATATATATCTATACTTTGAAATGTTTAAAAATCAAGAAATAGGGAAGTGGAAAAATTCTGAGGCCTTGAGAGCCTGATTGCTCAGCCTCTGGAAAAGTTTCTTTCTTTTTTTTTTTTTTACCCTGAAACTTTTTGTTCTTTCTTCTGGTTCGGGTTTAAAAATTTGCTCAGTGAGAATAGGGTCACTGTGATCTGCATTCCTTTACTATAAAAGTATTGTAGAAAATGGAGAGGGCCTCCCCCTCCTCTTATCCTATTTTCCTTCTTCAGATTTATAGATGTCACCTCAGTTGTAATCATTAACTAAGGGAATGGGAATTGGAGTTTCTGTGCCTTGATTTCCTGGTTCTTTGTCTAGCTTTTTGAGCCTCCCAGCCAATGGTGAGAAGGTTCAGAGGTGGACGGGAATTCTCTTGCATTAGGTATAATTATTGGTCCTTTGCCCCTTGTACTTGGCCTCCCTTGCTAGATCTGTTCTGGCAGAGGATGCCCTTTCTCACGAGAAATTAAAAAAATTTTATTTCTGTTCCCATCCTGAGATAGCTCCTTATTAAAAATTAACTTGTTTAATTGGTGAGGGTTTTTCATCTCACACATTTACTGAGGAGATAAAGCAAAGAGAAAAACCCCAAATCAAAGGCAACCCTCTGCATATGCTCAGTCTCCGGGGAGAATGGGCTCAAACTAAGAAGGCATTGAGGAACATTTGGGGCTGAGGGCTACTAGACCCTGAAAGTCTTTTTCTCCCCTTGTTGGGATCTAAGCATGCTGGGAACCTCAAAATAAAGGGTGGGTATAGGCCAGGGATCTGCCTGGAAAGAATCAACCACTCGAGACTTCTTTCAGTTAGAGACAGGGTTTATTGACTCACCAATAGAATCTACATAATTGAATGGGAGCAAGAGGGACATTTTTATGCAGAAAGATTGTGGGAAGATCTGGATGGGATATAGGGATGGCAAGTAGGCTGGGGTGATCTGGAGGTAACAGACAAAGGGGTCTAGATGGGATTAAGGAGTGGCAAATAGCCTGGGTGGGCAGAGTTAAGTGGCAGGAAAGCCCTAGAGAAAGGGCAGTTAAAAGGATTATTGCCTAGCATCAGGTGAATGCCAGAGATCTGGGTTCAGGGGCTTTGGGGTCCAGGTTCCAAAGATATGGTCTTTTCCTTTTAGGTGTCCATCATTAGCCATCACCTTCACAGGGTCCCTGCCCAATTCATTTCTGGACAGGTCACTCCCTGTTTAGCTACAGTGTGTTTTGGCTGCTGCTGGTTAATCTACAGCTGAGTTGGGTCAAGCAGGTGACTTCTCCAGACTAGCTCTTCACCAGACTCAGCCACTGCTCTTGACTCAAGTGTTCTCAGCTACTGACTCAGGCTGCTGAGGGGATCTCTGATTCCTTCTATAACCTTTCAAAGATCACAAGGTCATAAGCTGGTCTACTCCATCTCTGGATACTCATTTACCTAAGATCAGGAAAGAAGGAAGAAAAGCAAGCGCCATGTACTCAGTGCCACATGGCCATCAGGTTGGAAATAGGACCTCTGCCTTCCCCCTGGCAGTGACTCTCCTCATTCCCAAAACCCCCGGGGGGAGAGAATAACAAAAAGGGTGGAGGGAGGGAATGTTAGGATCCTCTTATATGCAAATTGAATTTAATCCTTCCACCTTCCCCATCGATCCATTCAGCTCTGAAGGCAATTAAAAAACTCATTACGAAGGCTTGCCTTGTGTTGGACTGGCAGAAGGCAGGGAACATAATGCATGCTCTAAGGCCCCACTACATTTATTTTACACCAGACATGTGATTTCATTGGGGTAGGGCTTCCTGGTGAGGAAACTTCCTCTTCCAGTGAAGATTGATCCCTGCTCAGAGCATTGCCTGGGGCACTGAGAGTTGAGATCCTTACAGTGGATAAAGCACTGGCCCTAGACTCAGGAAGACCTGAGTTCAAATCCACCTCAGACACTTACTAGCTGTGTGACCCTGGGCAAATCGCTTCACCCTGTCTGCCTCAGTTTCCTCCACTGGAAAATGGGGATCACATTAGCACCTACCTTGCATAGTTGTTGTGAGGATCAAACGAGACTTAGCACAGTGCCTGGCACATAGTAGGTACTATATAAATAAACTAATCAAAGCTGGGGAACCTGCATTCTTGAGGCCGCAGGTTCCCCACCCTTGCTAGCTAGCTATTATTATTATAGGGCAGCTAGGGGGCACAATAGTGCATAGAATGCCGGGCCTGAAGACTCCCCTTTCTGAGTTCAAATCCAGCCTCAGACAATTCTAGCTGTGTGACCCTGGGCAAGTCACTTCACCCTGTTTGCCTCAGTTTCCTCATCTGAAAAATGAGCTGGAGAAGGAAATGGCAACTCCAGTGTCTTTGCCAAGAAAACCTCAAATGATATAACAAAGAGACGGACATGACTTATTTGCCCAGTCATACAACCAGTACATCTCAGAAATGACACAGAAATGAACCTCGGGCCTTCCTAGCATCCAGGTGAAGGTGCTACGGGGACAGGGGCTTGGGGAGGGAGATAGGACATCCCACTTCTTGTGAGTGAGGGGCTGGGGAGTGCTGGCTGAACTGAATTGGACTGCAAGGCCCGGGAGGGATACAGTTGGCAAGGGGAAAGATCCCCTGAGGAGGGGTAGGGGTCAGAGGGGGAGAAACTGAAGAGACTGCTGTGGGGACTGGCCCAGAGGCTCAGTCCTGAGTGGGGAGGGGGGGTCTCCTCTGGGAGGAGATGCAGGGTAGGAGATGTGGAAGGTGAAGGAATCAGGAAACTAGCGGGGTTGGGCTAGAGGAAAAGGAAAGGGAAACCAGGGGAATGAGGGGGTGGCCAAGGATGGGAGGGTACGGGAAACAAGGGGGCTCAGGGGGAGGTTAGGGAGTAGCAAGAGGAGCTGGGGGAAATTGGGGTGGGGATGGGAGCTGGGGGTGGTGGGAAGGGGGGGACAAAGCCCTGGTGGCCATAAGAAGGGGGAATGTCCGGTTGACCCCCATTGCCCCTTTGTGGGGCTCTAGCTATGAGCATCTTACAATCTTTCTGAGAACAGGATTCTGAGAGAGCTGGACGAAGGCCATCGTACAGGAAATTTCTATCTATTTTCCTTCTTGGCAGCAGTATGCTCTAACTGTAAGAGAGTATTGTGTTGTAAAGTCCCCAAGATGGGCCGCACTTTGCAGTCCTCTAGGTGATACTGACTCCAGACAGCCCTGCAAAACAATGTCAGCTTTTTCTTTTAAGTTCTTTAGAGAAAGTGATTGTTTTCCTATTTCTTAAGAGACGACCCAAAGGCGAATTTTGGGGAATTGAAAAGGATTGACCCATTACCGGCTTGGGGGTTGGAAGTCCCTTCCTCAGTAAAGGAGGATCTGGGAGTAAGGCTCCAGAAAAAAACAAACAAACAAACAAACAAACAAAATACCTGAAAGTTTTCCCAATTCCCTAGCACTGAGAGAATTGAGCATACATATGCTTCTGGATAGGGCATTGGTCCTTGTCCACTAGGCTTCTGAAAGTATGCCCAAGGCCTCAAACATAACCACTGGACCTGGAGCCTGAAAGCATCAGGCTGAGTATGAGACAGCCTCCTAGCTGTCTGACCTAATGAGACCTGAGAAGGCAGGCCAGAAAAGCACCTCCAAAATGCTTGGAGGGCAAGAAGGGGATAGGGAAAGGGGGAGGCTTACATACCATCCAGTCTTGGCTGGAGAAGAAGTTGAGATTAGCAGTTTTTCCCCATTTCAGGAAACCAAAATGTTGAGGTTTAGGGGTGCTCAGGACTCCAAAATACTGACACACCAGGTCCTGCCTGAATGAATTTGACCCAAGCCTTCTTTCAACCAAAGTGAAACAAAGTTTATTAAAGATCCGCCATATTGGGTAGACTCTTAAGGAGCCTGAGCATTTGTGTCACTAATGCCAGCGGGACAGATTGAATCTGAGCTAGATGGAATCCGAGTATCTTCATGGAGGTAAGATGGATGTTACATACAGAAAGACTATGAAAAGGATCTAGGGGTGGCCGAGTAGTCTGGGGTGACTAGAAGAGGGGTCCAGAGAGGATCTTGATGGGACTGGGGTGACTAGAGAACTCCGGGAATGGGGTTAAGGGTGGGAAATAGCTGACGGCTATGATGGAGGGCTAGGCTAGGTTAAGGGTACCAAGCGTGGGTGGGAAGTAGCTGGAGGTAGTCTGGAGGTAACAGACAATGGAGGGCTAGGCTAGGTTAAGGGTAACAGATTAGGGCATGAAAAGCTTATGGCCTCAACCAAATGCCAGATCAAGTGGGAAGATTCAAGGTGGGGTTCAAGGGGGTTCCCAAAGCCTATACCCCATCATATCCACTATGCCGTGCTTCCTCTTGCCTTGAATACAGTACATGCTTAGTTCACTGAACGGAACTGAATTCCGTGATCTCACCTTCCTCTGAATGTCTTCAATGTTTATTAAACACATCTAAGGTGCTAGTCTACTCTATGCCCCAATCACTATCGATCTTTTCCTTCCCTGAATTTCTCATTGCATTTTACCCCATCCTCGCCTCTGGGGCTGTTTTACAGTCTCTGCTCACCCCCACCCCCCACCCCATCCCCATCCTAGTTATTGTGTACATCCCCATTCAACACCCCTTAGATCGGCACCTTCTTGAGGTGTTATATACACCTCTGTATTCCCAGAGCTGAGCATAATTCCCACTTGGCATTTCTAGGATTTCATTCCTCCATCTTCTGATGAGGATCAGAATAGCTTTAAGAGACTGTGGTCTTGTAACAGCAACCACACTGGCATACCCAGGATGGCGGCTAGCGCAGGTTCTTTTATCTGCTTTACTAAGGAAAGACAACTGTGTAAGAAATGGGAGGAGGAGTTTTGTTTCCACAGAACTGAAGGTGTACTTTCCCCCCCTCCCCCACCCCAGCTTTAGCAGAAACCAGGCCTCAGGTCAGTCAGGTGAAAGGTCAGAGGCTTGTATGCATGCTTAAATGAGCCATTTGAGGAGAGCATGATGTAGGTAGTCAGGGGAACTAGAGAGGCCAAACTGATTGAACCAGTTCAAGCTTATCAAGGGTCTGGTCTTGGTCAAGAGTCCAGACCTACTGATTTGCATAATTTGCATATGTGAAAGAGGGAAGGTAGAGGAAATAAAGAACGTAGATTAATCCTAAACTCAGACAAGGAAAATCTAATTAACTTCACTTCTGCTTCTGTATCCTTATTATCCTACGTATATAAACTGTATAACCTAGAAAAACTATGTAAAAAGTAAAGAACGTAAACTAACCATAACTCAAGCAGGAGTGGAGGTGATGGTTACCGCCACTCCAGCAGCTGTATCAGTGTGAGTGTTCCCAGTGAGCACTACACCCGCTTTCTCAAGGAGTGTAATAAATGCCTTCCTCTGCCCACTCTGGTCCTGAGTTTTTTGGGTGAGAATGGGCAAATCTCATAGATCTTCCTAAGGCTAAGGAAAGGAAAGTAATGACCTGTGGAAGCACGTCTTGGGCTAACTTCCTGACCTTGCCTTGGGGAGTCCTGTCATCCTCACCACGGTGTTAAGAGGGGTACTACTTGGGATTCCCCTGGGGAACCCTGTGGTCTGCACGGCCTTCTTAAAGGGACATCACTTGGGTCTTCTGGCACTGTCTCAGGAGCCTTGTGATCTTACTGCCATTAGGTCCTCCTTAGGGTCTGACCCTAGCAAGCCCTGTGATCCACACAGATTAAGGGGGCTACCACTTGGCCTTCCTCTGGGAGTCCTGTGGTCTGCACAGCATTCCTTAGGGATTATCACAGGCTTCTTCCTCAGGACTTAGGCCCTGCCTAGAAAGTCCAGTGACAAATATCTGAGTGCCCTTGTTAAATGAAATTGTATGTAAAGTTCCAGAGGAGCAATGATGAAGCATGATTTCCACCTGGTGATAGAGGGGGTCTGGGTTAGAGCTACAGGAGGACATACGTTTCTGGACACAGTCAATGTGGGGATTTGTTTTATTTGATTATAAATATTTTTGCAAGGGTTTTGTTTTTCTGTTTTTTCACTTTTGGAGGAAGGAAGAAGGAAAGGGGAGCTACAGATGGGGAGAAAGAAGGAAGGAAAGAATCAAAGAAAGAAAAAGGAGTAAGAGAGGAAGGAAGGAAGAAGGAGAGAAAAAAGAAAAAGGAGGGAATTGATGAGGTATAGGCTGTGAGAACCCCCTTAAACTCTCTGAAGGCGCTCAGATTCAATCTGGCCTGCTTGTTCAATGCAAGCATCACAAAGGCTCAAATTCCTTAAGAATCTAGCCAATGCTTAGATTCCTTAAGAGTCTACCAAATATGGCGGATCTTTAATAAACTTTGTTTTTCTTTGGCTGAAAGAAGACTTTGAGTCAAATTCATTTGGGCAGGACCCAGTATGTTGGTATTTTGGGGTCCCGAGAAGCCCTAAAACCTCAACACGGGGAAGGAAGAAAGAAAAAAGAAAGGAAGGAAGAAAGGAAGAAAGGAAGGAAGGAAGGAAGGAAGAAAGAAAGAAAGAAAGAAAGGAGGAAAGAGAAAGAAAGGAAGGAAGGAGAGAGGAAGGAAGGAACAAAGAGAGGAAGAAAGAAGGCAAGAAGAAGGAAGAAGAAAGAAAGAAAAAAAGAAAGCAAAAGGAGGGAGGGAGGAAGGAAGAAAAAAGAAAGGAAGCAAGAAAGAAAGGGAAGTCACGAACCATATTTGTGCAATGCACTAAAAAAACAAGAAGTCATAGAAAAACAGGTTGGCTTTGGAAGCAACATGTTGAATTTATTCAAAAGAAAAGCAAAATCAGAAATGCACTTTTGTACAAAGCCAATGTGGGAATTTATTTTGCTTAACTATGAATACTTGTTACAAGGTTTTTCCTATGGGGATTTTTTTTTTCTTTTTGTGGGGAACGTGAGGAGAGGTAGAAGAGAGAGAGAAATAAATGCTTATTAATTGGAAAAAAATACAATTTCATTTTAAAAAAGGAGAAACAATAAAACAAGAGGGTTTGACTATGTAACTATTGACATTAGGCAAACTGTTTTCTTTCTGTTTCAGTTAAATCTGTTAAATGTGGAATAAAATGAGATAATGGCATAATAAGAGGTAAGAGAACAAGGGAAGGGCATAAGCCCTTACTATGTGTCAGGTACCATGCTAAGGGCTTTACAAACATCACATTTCATCCCAGTAGAGATACGTGACTTCATGTTCAAGGCTCTGTCTTTGGAAGTGCTTGTTTTAGTTGATGTTCACTAAGTTCAGAATTCAAAAAGGGGATGTAGGGGTGCAATGGGATGAATTATGAGTTTTGCTGTGGGAAGACAGACTGTGGGTTTTGAATCAAAATGGCTTTATTTTAAATCTCCCATCCCCTGTGTGACAGTATGGTAGAAAGTGCTTGCTGATAAATGCTTAAAAATTAAATGTAAATTAAATGTAACTGATTCTGTGTGTGCACCTGATAGAGGATGCATCTGATACCAGGTATGGCGTGGGTGGGTGTGGGTTGGGGTAGATATTTTTTAGTTCTTATTTTCACTTGAAACCTCAGGTTTCACTTCCCTGTCTCACTCCTGTACCCATTTACACCAAGGACAATAAGACTGAGCTGGGTTTGGGGGAAGGGAAGTGGTTTCCAGCAGGGTCACAGTGGCCTGTAACGGCGGAATCTATTGGAGGAAGGCCCAAGTCTGGGGACTGTCTGGGGACCTGAATATAAAAGGATCCAAGTCCTCTTCCGACTTTGTCATCAAAGCAGTTTCGTGAGGCCCCCACAATTACCAAATTTAATTTGAGAAATAATTGCTAAAACACCAGTTTTGAGGACTAGTGATAACTGTAGTGGTGGGAGGAGGAACAAGAGATTCAGAGGTAGGAAACAAACTTTGTTCTCAAAGAACCCAAAATAAAAATTAATACTATTACCAACTCACATTTCCATAGAGTATTTAACCATTCCAAAGTACTGTTACTGGAAAACCACCTGGCAAAAGAGAGAATGGGAATTTTGTCATCTTTGTTTTACTGGGGAGGAAACTGAGGCCCAGAGGAATGATGTGACTTGCCTCCAATCTTGCCTAATAACCAGCAAACACTCATCACATCTGTTGGGGGTTTCTATGATCCTGATAGTCTGAGGCAGCTAATGAGCGTCATGGCCTTAGACATAACTTCACCTTTAGTTGCCTTTGATATCTGACATCTGCAAGGTTAATGCGGAATAAAATCTTCCCTGCCCACCAATAGGCCTCATGTGGAGCCCATTAAGGGAAGCTTGCTTGCTTGTAGGAAGGCTTACACACCTTCTGTTAATTTCTTATTACACATTCAGCCTAAAGAGTATATATTCTGAGAGGTGAGCTTTTGCTTTGGGGGCTCTCTTATGAGAAAGATGTTGTGATTCCTTGGTGGAGCCTCTGAGGAGCCGTATATTCAGAGCTTCCTGACCCCTCAGAGATAAAGGCTCTCTCGATTCAGTGGTGGATGTAAAGCTTTGATCCTGGCAGAGCCATGTCTATTGGTCTTTGTTTCTCTTTTCTGTATTTTCTGTGTTTGAAAAAGAAAGATTGTTGACCCCTGAAACAGCTGTCTTTCCTTAGTAAAGCAGATAAAAGAACCTGCATTAGCAGCCATCCTAGGTATGCCAGCGTGGTCACTGTTACAACATCCTGGGTTCTAAGGCCCTCCCAGCTCCGACATTGCATGTTCCAACCTTTCTGGTCTTCTGTCCCCTCTCCCAGTCCCCAGCTCTAATATCCTTATTCTAATATAGGACCTTGGAGTGGGGGAGAGGAGATTTGGGAGCAAATTCCACAAATGCCCAGTAACGTGCATTGACTGCTATCCCCAGCCAGGGCCACAAGCCAGATTGTTGTTTGTATAAGAGTAGAGGTCTGGAGAGGTGCTTGTCAGTGGATTTCTTCAGTAAACCTGCAGGTAGAGTGAAGACACCATCTATAGAGTCTCTCCCCCCTCCCACTCAGATCCAACCCAAAACTCTCTCCCTAGCCAGACAGATTTCCTCAGTGTGTCTGGCATGCATGACTTCTGATTTCCTATCACAGGCACTTTGCTTAAAATGTTCTTCCCACCCCTGCCTCAGAATCCTTTCCTGCCTTTCCAAATTCTCTCATTGTCTGGAGCTTGTCCCAAGTTTCACTTCCCCTCAGAAGTCTTCCCTGACCACTGACTGATATATAAGCCCTCCTTCCCTGGTCTTCTCATAGCTTTTGGTGGAGGCCTGAGCTTCCTCATCCCATCTGATCCTCAGGAGAAACACAAAATCCTCCATTTGCTATTCAAAGCCCCCTCCCCTCTTCTTCCCCACGTGTCTCCATTCTTCTTACAGCCCACACCTCTCCACTCTTCAGTCCAGTGACACTAGACTCTCCTGTTCCTTCTGACTCCAGGCTTCTTCTCTGCTTGTCCTCTATTCGGAACACTCCCTCATCTCTGCCTCTGGCTTCCCTGATGTTCTTCAAGCCTCAGCTAAAATTCTGCCTACTACAAGAAGCCTTTCTCAATCCCCCTTAATTCTAGTGCCTTCCCTCTGTTGATTATTTCCAAATTATCCTGTATTTAGCTTGTTTGTACGTATTATTTACATATCTCCTCCATTGGGTTGTGAGCTCCTCAAGAGCAGGGACTGTTTTTTTTAACCTTTCTTTGTATCCCCAGAGTTTAGGACAGTGCTTGGCACATAGTAGGTGCTTAATCAATGCTATCTATCTATCTCATCTCATCTAGCACATAGAAGCACATTTGGTTCTGTCTTAGACCTCCTTGCAGTGTATATACAGAAATGACATTTTTTGTTGATTAGTCATTTTTTTAGTCATATCCAACTTTTCATGACCCCATTTGAAATTTTCTTGGCAAAGATACTGGATTTGCTTGTCATTTCCTTCTCCAGCTCATCTTTACAGATGAGGAAACAGAGGCAAACAGGGTTAAGTGACTTACCTAGGGTCACACAACTAGTGTCTGAAGCCAGATTTGAACTCAGAAAGATGAGTCTTCCTGACTCCAGGCCCCGGCATTCTGTCTGCTTTGACGCCTAGCTTCTGGGTTATTGTTTAGTGACTTTTCCTAGTTGGTTTCTAGAGTACTTGAACCATATCACAACTCCACCAAAAAAAAAGGGTACCGTTGTCTTCCTACAGCTCCTCCACAGAAGGTCCCTTATCACGTTTGCCAGTTTAATGAGCTGAAACCTCTAAGTTATTTTAATTTGCATTTGTGATCTGGAGCGTTATTTTAATATAATCTTTGAACGTCTGCCTTTCTTCTCTGGAAAACTTTATTTGTAGCCTTTGGCCATATATGTTCACTGGGACATGGCTCCTAGCCATATATGCTTTATATGCTTTAGCCTATAAGCCTCCTAGCCTATATGCTTTAGATACTAGGATGTTTCCCCCATTAGAATGTAAATTTCATGAGGGCAGGGACTGTTTTCCCTTTGAAGCCCCAGCCCTGGCACATAGTAAACTTCTGAAAAATGCCTATTGGTTGACAGATATAGATCCGAGGATATTTTTTTCCACTCTATGATTTCTCTTCTTCTAATAAGCCACGTTTTTCAATCCTCTAACGCAGATCGGTCCACATTACCCATTGGGTCAGAACCCCACAGTACAATTCGCTAGGGAAAGGGGGAAGAAAGGAGAAGGGCGGAGAAACACTATAATTGACAGACTGACTGTCCAATCGAATCAGAATGACTGTATCCTCTCTTCTCTTCAGGTAAGCAAGACCCAGAACAGAACTGTCTGGGATTTGCAGTCGCCCGAAACATCTGGGACCCAATGTAACCAATCAGATTTGATGACAGAACCCCACCAGAGTGGGCGTGGAGGGGCGTGGAAACAAACCGATTGACAGATGTTTTGTCCAATCGAATTTCCCTATCTTGCTCTGCAGGTAGGCAAGACCCAGAACAGTGGAGTCTGGGACTTGCAGTTTCCGGAAAGAGCTGAAATCATCAATCAGATTTGAGGACAGAGGACTGTACCCGCCTACGGCAGGCTCGTTACCAGGCGACCGCTCTAACTACCAATAAGAGTCACGGAGCCTTCGGTCGCCGTGGTGACCGCGTTGACAACAAGATGGCGGCGCTGCCAGGCGGGCTCAGTGCCCGGACGTGGTGAGTCCCCAGCCAAGGGCCTTCGCTGTCCCCCAAGCAGCCCGCTGTTCTCTCTCCCCGAGAGCCTGTTACCGGAGCTCACAGTAGGACTGAGTGAGTCACAGAAGCGGAGTTTGGGGCGGCCTCTAGAACTTTCTTCCTCCCCCCCCGAGTCCCGTCCGGCACAGCCGCGGGCTCTCCGTTACCATGACAACGGGTCTAGCGTGCTTTGAGGAGAGGGAGACTGGGCTCTACAGAGCTGAGGGAGGGGGGAGGGTTGGGGTCGCAGAGTGATGATGTCACCCCGCGATAGGACGCGTAATGGGGGAGGAGAGACAGCCCAGCGCTCGGCGAAGCCCAGCAGTCTGAGGGGAATCCAGTCCTGGTAGTCGGGACCTTCCTCCTTAGTCCCAAGGGAGTGAGGGAGTTCTTGCCCTTAGGAAGCCTTCCGTCTGATGAGGGTGGAAGGCACTATGTGTCCTGGAAGCTTCTGGTTCCTTGAGAAAGACGGGACCCACGCAAAGTACAAGACCTAAGACACCCCTAGTTACACAAGTACAAGGGGATGTAGCGATCGAGTCGATGCGCGGTGGAGGGAGCGTGGATTGAGGGAGTTTGGGGAAGTCAGCCTGCAGAGGAATCTTGTTGAGCACTTGGTCCGGGTCAGAACCTGGGATACAAAGCGGAAGACCTGGTCCCTGCCCTCTGTGGTCCAGCAGAGGAGTACAGCCAGTAGACAGACGCTCCTGCTAGGGGAAGAAGATGCTAAATAACGGCACGAAGTGTCGGTGGGTTGAGAAGGAAGGGATCGATTCTGACTAGGGCAGGTGATCAGAAGTCTTCCTGGAAGAAGCCGCTTTCGAGCTGGGTCGAGGCAAGGGGACAGACACCCCGTCACTGAATTGTGTGTTGCCTTAGGGTTGCAGCCGGGCAGAGGATGCTTTGGACGTAAATGAGTGTCTGGAGGGTGGGGCCTGGGGAAACTTTTGATTAAGTGATTAAGAGATCTGTTTGATCTCTTCTTCAAAACATCCTGGCCCCAAAACTTCCTGTTTGATCTGCTGAAGTCCTTTAGTAAGGTGGAACTCACTTTTTCCGTCCCGCAGTTCATTTCACTTTCGGCTAGCTCTGGTTATTATGAATTTTCCCCTACTCCATTCCCAAGTTTGTCTCTTTGCAACTTCAACTCATTCTGCCTTCTGGGGTTAAGAAAGACTGTTTAATTCCTCTTCTTTTTGATAGTCCATCAAAAATATTGTACCAAATGATAGCTATCTTGTATGTGTAACCTGCCCTCCCCCTCGTCCCTACTTACCCCAGGTTAAACAATGAGGGGTTGTTTCAGGAAGATTGAATTGACCCTGGTTCAACATAAACGGTTTACTATTGTGGTGCCCCCCACCCCTAGCCACTCTTTATCATTGTCCTTACTAAAAGCAGGCACAGGCAAGACCAGAAACAATATTCCAGATGTGGTCTCACGGGCAAAGGAGAGGACTATCACTTGCTCTCTCCTAATGCAGTCTACAGATAGTTAGGCAGTGCAGTGCAGTGGATAGAGTGCTAGGCCTGAAGTCAAGAAAGATTCATCTTCCTGAGTTTATATCCAGCCTCAGACACTTATTAGGAGTGTGACCCTGAACAAGTCATTTAACCCCATTTGCCTCAGTTTCTTCATTTGCAAAATGAGCTCGAGAAGGAAATGACAAACCATTCTATTATCACTGCCAAGAAAGCCCCACATGGGGTCACAACAATCTGAAATGACTGAGCCACAACAACTATGCAATCTACATTTTTAATAGCTTTCTTGGCTGCTGTAGTATAACAGACTCATTAACCAGTCATTCAGTAAACATTTATTAAGTGCCTACTATGTTCCGAGCACTGTGCCAAGCCCTAGGGATACAAAAAGAGGCAAAAGACAGTTTTTGCCTTCAAGGAGCTCACAACCTAACAGGGAGATGTCATGCAAACAACCATGTACTACAAACTATATACAGGGTAAATAGGAGATAATTAACAGAGGGAACACTCTAGAATTAAGAGGGGGTGGGGGAAAGCTTCCTGTAAAAGATGAGATTTTAGTTGGAATGTAAAGAAAGCAAGGGAGGTCAGTAGTCAGAGAAGAGGAGGGGGAGGCACGAAGGCCTTCAGGCACGAAGAACAGATAGAGAAAGGTTTGGGAGCCAAGATAAGAGTGCTTTGTTAGTGGAGCAGCCAGGAGGCCAGGGTCACTGGATCAGAGTACATATTGAAGAGTAAAGTGTAGGAAGACTAGAATGGTAGGAGGGGGCTAGGTTATGAGAAGCTCTGAATGCCAAGCACAACATCTTGTGTTTGATCCGGGAGGCAATAGGGAGCTACTGAGGTTTATTGAGTAAGGGGGTAACATGATCAGGCCTGGATTTTAGGAAAATCACTTTAGTGGCTGAATGGGGAAAGATCTTAGCCAGGCAGACCCACCAGCAGGTTAATGCAGTAATCAAGGCATGAGGTGATGCAGCAGGAACTAGGGTGGTAGCAGAAAGGGAAGTAGGAGAAAAGGGGGCAAATTTGAGAGATGTTGAGAGATTCTAAAGGTGGAATCAACAGACCTTGGCAGCAGCTTGGATGTGGGGGCTGAGAGATGGTGAGGAGTCCAGGATGACCCCTAGATTGTGAGAGATTGGGAGGTTGGGGTTATCTTCTACAATAATAGGAAAGGTAGATGGTGAGAGAGGATTTAGGGAGAAATAATGAGTTCTTCTTTGGACATGTTGAATTAAACTGGACATTCCATTTGAGATGTCTGAAAGGCAGTTGGAAATTTGAGATTGGAGGTGAGCAGAGGTCAGTGCAGGAAAGGTGGATTTGAGAAGCATTTTCAACTTGCCCTCCTATAAGAGCTTTTCAGATTAGCAGCCAAGTAGCACCTTCCTTCCTCACTTTCACTATTGATTTTTTTAGCCCAAGTATAAGACTTTATGGATTGCCATCTTTATCAAACTTGATCTTACTTCGTTTGTCCCCGTGGGTTAACTTGGCAAGATGTTTTTGAATCCTGACTGCTTTCCAGTGTTTCCTAGGGTTATGTCACCTGTACATTGGATGAGCCTCTGGCCCATTCCATTAAGTCATCCATTAAAGTGATAAACAGCTCAGGGGTTACCACAGCACCGTGGGGCCCTCTGTGGAAAACTTCCATCTTGACAACAAGTTAGCACTTTGTGTACTATGTGCTTAGCTGCCCCTCAGCTCGGTGGCAAAGTGGATAAAGTACTGGGCTTGGAATCAGTAAGACTATTTTCTGGAGTTCAAAGCTGGCCTCAGACACTCACTAGCTGTGTGACCCTGGGCAAGTCACTTGACCCTGTTTGCCTCAGTTTACTCATCTGTAAAGTGAGCTGGAGAAGGAAATGGCAAACCACTTCAGTATCTTTGCCAGGAAAACCCCAAATGGGGTCACAAAGACTCAGACATGACTGAAATGACTAAACAACAAAAAACCTGCTTTATCAATCTAGGCCACCTATCTTCATCTTTTCCACAATAATAGTGTGAAAGACTTCAAAACATTTTGCTAAAATCGAAGTAGTGTTTCCAATATTTGCCTGACTTACCAATCTGCTATTGTTGTTCAGTTATGTCCGACTCTTCCTGACTTCATGGACCTATCACAGGATGCCAAGGGCTTCTCTCCCCACTATCCTCAAGTCTGTCCAAGTTCATGGTCATTGTTTCCAGGACACTATCTATCCATGTCTGCTATCCCCTTTTCCTTTTACCTTTAATCTTTCCCAGCATCAGGGTCTTTTCCAGTGAGTCCCATCTTCTCATTATGTGGCTAAAATATTTAAACTTTAGCTTCACTATTTGGCCTTAAGCCTGGCCTGTTAAAAAAAAAAAGCAAACAAACAAAAAGGAGTCAAAGCAGCTTTTGGTGATCCCTGCACTTCCTTCTCTTGATTTTTCACTAATCACAATATGTTCTCAATTTTTTCCAGGAACAGAAAGAAACCAAGCTTATTGGCTTCAAAGACTTTATCTCTTTTATTAAAAAAAAAGTGAGGCATTTTCCATTCTCTCTTCCAATCTTCAGTACCTCTCCTGCTTTCTAGTTTTTCAGAGATTACTGACAGTGGCCCAGCAAAACCATTGACTAGTTCTTTTAGGATCCTGGGGTAGGGTTAGTCTGGGTCAGGGGACTTGAACTTACCAGATCTGATGAGTGGCACGCATCTATCTCTCTGTTTTTTAATGTGTAGTTTCTTCATTAAAATATCATCATAAATAACTTTTGTTAATTCCAAAAGCTAGAGACCAGCATAAACAATGGAGTGCAAATCTTTTTACATAATTAAACAAAAAACTCATAACAATGAGTCTTCAAAGAAACTTCTATCATTCCTACTTGGTTCAGTATGTTCTGAAATTAATAGTTCATGTTCCAGTTCCATCCTACACACAGATCAAAGTTTGGCAAAAAACATAGTTGATAGAGGCCCATGGCTGTGGGTAGTAACAAATCCCTCACTAGCCACTTTTGTTCTCACCTTTCCAATCCAAGATCATTTTTCTTGGCAGACTGTTTAACAGCCCAGTCATCTCTCTGTCTTCCATTGTTGTCATTCCATATACCGTCCTGCGCCTTCTCCGATCCTCCTTTTTCCCCTAACATAGCTCCAAAACCCCCTCCTTTTTGTTACCTTTTCTTACCCAGATTCAGCCCAGTGCAAGCATTGGCATTCCTCATAGGAGTCTTTAGAGAGCTATACCAGGATTTTATGTTCATTTTCTGTTATTTGCCATGTTTCCATCTTTTCTTCATGGCTTGAACATCTAAGTTGATTGGGTAGTTGTGCCTCCACATTGGTCTCAAATAACTGTTTTTCCTCCTCATTGGAACTGATTTTTCCTTTGTGTTTCAGAATTTCATTCTTGCTAGCTCACAGTTCTTCCTGGGCTCACTTCTCCCTGAGAATGTTACAATTCCTCTGAGATCTTTGAAATCCACTCTCCTGAAAGCTAGAATGCATGGTAGACCATTCCCAGCTTTCCTCTCCTTCTTTACCAGGTACTGGTCACTTCTGACCAAGGCTCTCATCATTTCTCCCTCAGCAGCCAATTCCTCCTTGTTGATGAGAATCAATTGTTGCTTCCTCTCTCCACTAGCCCTGATCTCTGTTGTGCTCAGTGTAGTTCTGTGTCCCCAGCAGGCATTCGGTGAGAGCTGATGAGGGATGTCGCAGACAGGCTGCTTTAGTCTCCATCCTGCCCAACAGGGGATCATTATCCAGGATAAAATGGGGCTTTGGGGCCTCCAAACTCCTGACTGTGAGGGGAATAGAAAGGATTGATTTGTGGGAAGAAACAGAAAAGGATGGGCCACAAGTTTACAGGAAGCTATCGTTTCTATGCATTCATTCAGCAAACACTTATGTGGGAGAGCATCAGCGGTGGTGATGGGGGAGACAGGGCCCTTCCTTCCCAGGGGCTCTGTGAAGTATGTGGTGCTGCTATGATCACTCCACTTTTACAGATGGGGCAACTTAAGCCTATAGAGGAAAGGTAAAGAGACTAACTTATTTAGGGGCTCAGTGGCAGAGCCAGGACAGGAACCCAGGCCTTCTGATGTCCAACCCAGTGTTCTTCTCGCTGCACCTCACTACTTGTCTGGAGATTTTGTTTGTCTGTATGTATGGTATAGGGACAAGGGAAGAGTATAAGGTGCTATGAGATGGGGGGATCATGACTAGCCGGGGAGAATCAGGCAAGGTGGCAATGGAGCTTCAGAAGACATGAGGGAGGAAGGAGAGTGTTTATTGGGTGCTGCTGTTTGTGTTTGGGGCCCTGTGATCATTGCCAGGTGTGGGGTTTTTTTTTGCTGGGGGTAAGGGGGAACATAACAAACATAACAGCAGTGTTCTAGCTTCGAAGGGCTGGTGTGTGTGTGGTGGTGGGGTGGGGGGGTGGGCAGGAGGGTGGTGTGGAGAGGTTGCTGTAGGTTTGATGTACGTGTGAAACACTTTTTAGTTTAGAGCAGCTCAGAAGTCCAGTGGGCTGCTTCACAAGGCAGTGGGCTCCCTTCCTTTGGAGGGGTCAGAGAGGAGATTCTTGTTCTAAATGACTCCAATGCTGGGTGCCCTCACTCAGAGATTCTGTGGCCTATGCAGCCAGGGCCAAGGGAAGAGGGGAAAGCTCCCCAAGGCAGCAGGGGCTGCTTCTCAGGAGATCGTTGCAGGGAGGTGAGCAGATATAGAAGGGGAATGAAGGAGGAGATGCCAGGCCCCCGGTCCAGGGTGCTGACTGTAAATCCCTTCATGTCCCCAGTGGTTTCTTTCACTTTCTGCTTTCAGGGACCTCCTGACAGATAGGATCTAGAGTAAGCAACCATGAGTTCCCCTCTGGCCTCACTTTCCAAGATTCGGAGGGTGCCTCTACAGTCAGACGTCCAAAACGCAGGGTAAGGAGGGCCCCAGCCCCTTGCTGCCAGGCACGAAATATCCTCAGGTTGGATGGGTATCCCCGTTGGAGCTGGGTGTGGGTGTGGAGCAGAGCCAGATAAGAATCAGATTCTGCTTCCTAAGCCTGATAAAGCCAAAAGAGCCCTGGTCTGGAAGTTCTCCTGGGTTACTTAACTTTCTGTGGGGCCTTGAGCCCTCTGTGAGCCTCTGCCCGTGGGCCATGTTCTTCTGAGGTCCCTATGACTGATCTGCAGAGATTTCAGCAGGCTGCCCATCCAGTGCTGAACAGTCCTGCTATCCAAAAAGTTCCATCTGCATCCGAACAGAACCCAGACACGGTCGCGTTGGCTGGTGTTAACAGCAACAAGAAAAGTTAACCCGTCACTATACCCCTCCTGCTGTCTCACAGGCACGGGGACATTTTCACTGCCTTTGAGAGATGTCCTTTGGGAGACTGAACTATCCTGGGGGGACAGAAGGAAATCTGTCTCCTCCCTCCATCTGAGGCTAACCTCTCCTCCCCTAGCCAGATGATGAGAGCGTCAGAAGCATTTAACATTGTTGTAGCGCTTGATTGTTTTTCAAAGCACCTCAGTGATCATAACTCACATTCCGATAAAACTTTACCTCTGTTTTCTCATGATTCTCTCCCTTAGTTCCCCACCACACCCCGCCCATTTTGGAGATAAAGAAACCAAGACTTAGAGAGCCTAAATGTGTTGCCTGCGGTCTGGGACTGGAACCCAGTGCACGTGAAGCCCATCCCACTTAGTGCTTAGAGGCTTTGAGTCTCCCGGTGACTGCCCGGCACCCGGCTCACTGTGTTTCCTGTGCCCCAATGCCTTTCCTCTCTTATATCTGCTTATTTGATTCTTATACCAAGTCTTCCCCAAGGAAGGGAAGGTAGGCGTCATCTCTCATTTTGTGGAAGAAGTCCACGCAGGACATGTGACCTGTTGCCATGGCAGGCCTTCCTCTGGTGGAGGTCTCTAGACTCCCCACCTATTTGTTTTTGAAGCTGCTTCTCAACTTTTTCCCTTGTTCTTTTAGATATCTAAGAGCAATCCAGGGATAGGCTGCCAAACCACCAAATCGGTCCTGTTTTTGTCTCCCTGCCCAAGCTTTGTGGTGTCCCCTGGGGTGGAGGCACTGGCATGTCTCCCAAGGCAGAAGGAAGGAATTGGCCTGCACCTTTCCTTCCCAGTTCCTTTGGATCCAGCACCATGGAGCCACTAGTCAGCAGGCCAGGGAGGGGGTCTTTTGCTGACTCTCCCCTTCCCCCTATAGCGTGGCGGTTTCTAACCAGCGTTTCCTTTTTGCACTTTTGGGTTTCCAGGAGGCGATCACTGCCTTCTCGGATGAAGGTCTTTGGTGGTGAGTGTCTGCCCAGCCTCGACTGCTCTTTATCTTCTTGCGCTGGATTCTGGTTGGGGTGGAATAGAGAAAATACAACCGGCTGAAGCCTAACAGCCCCTTCTCTCTATCCCTCACTGTGGTGGTCGTGGGAGGCTGGAGTTGTTGGGGGTTGGGGAGGGGACTTCAGTCACTGCTGGGCTGACTTATGCTGCTGTAGGGTCCCTTCCTGCTTCCTCCTTCTCCTGTCCCTGTCACATCTCCCTTCTCCTTCTTCTCCTCCCCCCACCCCCGATCTTTTTCTCTAGTGTCCGGTTAGTCAGCCATCTGCAAATCACCTTCCATGGAATGACTGGATGCCCTTTTCTACAGAAGTTCTTCAGCCCATCCCCCTTGTTCAGTTTGACCCCCTCGAAGTACCCATTACTTCCTTGTTCTCCCCAATCCCCTCAAACTTCTGCCTCAGTCTCTTCTGATGGTCTTTTACACCTCCACCCTTTGTCAGTTTGGGATGGACTCAACAGGAAAAATTACTGATTGAGTTCCTAATCCTAACCTCCATTGTGTCCTCCTTTTGAAAACCCCTGCTGGACTCCATAATTTATGATTTTCTAGCTCCACTCTTGACTTTCCCCCCGGGGACTGACCCTATCTTCTCCCTTCTCCCTGTCATTTCAGGCCTTCCCAGGAGCTGGCCTGTATGACTCAAAAGAAAATCCCCATGTTCAGCTTTGGCCTTTTCCTGGCATCCCCCTCACCCTACCAGCTTTCTCAAGAAATGACTGTTCTGTAGGACACCCTTTTGAAGATGAATGTTCAGCTAACTATCCAGTGGCTTCTCTCTCTGGCTCAGTCTCCTTGAGAGCTGGGCATAGCCCTTCAAGGAACTGGGTCCCCACCCTCTCTTTCCTTCAAAAAACCCTCATCATCTCTCCCCTTTCCCCATCCCAGCACCTTGAACCCTGACACAGTCTGGGTTCCAGAGTCTGCATCCCCCCCTGCCCCATTAAAAATAACCTCATACTTTTGGGTCTACAGAAGACGAAGATGATTTATCAAGTGATGGAGTTAATTCAGAAGAAAAGATTTTGGGCTGCTCCAGAGAAAAACCCTTCCCTCAGGGAAGATATGGTAAGAGCTCCTGCCTGTCTCTTGAGGCTCGAGGATAACATTATAAGTGGTCAGAGCTGGAAGTATACGCCTAATCTTCGGTAGCCCTGACCAGTCATTCTGCCTCTGCTAGGCTGGCAGCGAAATCCATTCTTGGACAGCTCTAATTGTTAGAAAATGCTGATGTCCACCTACTGGGTGGGAAGGGTAAAGGAATAAGCATGTATTAAGCACCAGGCACTGTGCTAAGCACTTTTAAAAGAATGTCATCTCATTTGATCCTTACAACAACACTGCAAGGGGGTACTATTAGGATCCCCATTTTACAGTTGAGGAAACTGAGGCTAATGGGTTAAATGACTTGCCCAAGGTCATACAGCTCATACATGTCTGAGGCTAGATTTAAACTTTCTGACTCCTGTCCACTGCGCCTTTACCATTAGTTCTAGCTCTACTCCCTGGGGTCAAGCAGGATAAATCTGATATTTTTTCCACGTAAAGAGGAAAAGGGGCCACTCATAGATTTCTGGGGACTTTCCCTCCTGAGTCTAGCTGCTTCTTCATCTCCCTGGAATGGAGGAGGAAGAACCTGCAGGTCTCAAGAAGCTGCTTGATGCTGGTAGTAGCTGCAGGGCTTAGGGTGGGAGAGTTGGAAGGAGACAGACTGGTTCTGCACAGGACTCAGAAAGGAACTGGGAAACCCCCGCACAAATCTTAATTGATGCAGTAACACTTGCTGCAGCTTTGTTATGCATCTGTGTAACCCAAAGCCATTCCCGGTCTGATGGAGGATAAAAAAAGCAGATATTATCCCTGGCCCGGGATGGGGTAACATTTATCTAAGTGGCTAGGTAAACTTCTCTGGCACTTCTAATGGGATTGGTCATGTTATATATGAAAACACAGAGGGTACTGTTGGGGGAGGACAGGATGGCATGCAGAGCTAAGCAGCCTGGGAAGCCTTATCGTGTGCAGGTCTCACCCTTTTAGGAGAGCCTAGAATCTATTTCCTTGCCCTCTAAATGGAGTATTAGCCCCTCAAGGAAAGCCAGGAAGTTGGGCTGTGGATGTGGGAAGGCAGCTGCTAAGGTCCATGATTTAGACTTTCTCCTGTACCAGGGCTACCAGGCAGACAGTGCCTCAAAACTGGGAGAAGTCTGTAGTGCTGGTGTTTTGGAGGCTAGCCCTCAGGAAGAGAGAGAAAGGAGACCGAAAGGATCTGTTGAGTCACACAGGTGTAGGGTCTGGGGGTTCCTCAGTACTTTCCCCTGTGTGTCTGGGTGGTCCCCTTTTGCTGTAGGTGTTTTCCAGACAAATCCTGTGTATGCTAGGTCATGCTACTGGGCTATAGGAGGTCTGAGCCACTGAGGGAACACTTCAGACTTTAGTGGGGCAAGAAGGTCAGCTACAGCTGGGTCCTGAGCCATTCATGCAGCCAGCCTCCATGGAAAGTACAGTGCTGGGCACAGGGGATCCAAAACAGAAGAATGGCAAGCTAGTCTTTATAGCATGTTTTATGGCCTACAAAGCACTTTATGAATATCTCATTTGATCTTCACAACAACATTGGGGGCAGAGGCTATTATTACTCTTATTTAACAGAGGAGGCATGTCAGATTCTCCACTTGAGACACTTATGTATTGAAGGAAAGGACACAGATACTAATAGCTGTGTTACTGCTGGTTGCTAAGTGCCCTCCCAGCATTTTCCTGCACAGGCATATCTAGAGCTAAGATCATCTGTGTCCACATGTAAGATGATTTCACCACTTTTATTGATGTTTGCTTCATGCTGGAATAGGTTGTGTCTGGGAATACTAGAATTATTGCACAAATCCTACTCTCACGGATGCTTGCCACACACCATGATGCCCACAGAGGGAAGTAACTCCACAGCAAACCATCTGATGGGGCCCCTGCTCTAACTACACACTAGGGCATTCCCAGAACACTGTTGAGGGCTAGAACTCTCAGACTTCATAAGTGATCCATATACCCTGTCACTATCTTTGTGCTCTAAGCATACACCACAGCAGTCACTGCCTCTCCCATGCTTGTCACACCAAGGCAGTCCCCCAGTCATCTAATGCCATATACAATAGGCCTCTGGCCACTTCCTCACACCCTTATGTACACTTACATCATGGAATGGCAATCTCCTTTGCCATCTCTCCCACAACAGAAAGAGTTTGAGACAGATATCTCCATAAGTGCAACATACTTGTGTTTGTGCTCTCTAATTATCCTTGCAGCATCCCAAGCTTCTGACAGATTCAAGAGAGTATTAGGTGTAAGGAGAGAAGGGAGTACAATCAATGCTATGAGACATTTGAGGCAAGAGAAGTAATGTTCATCAGGGCAATTTCAGAGAAGACTTTATGGAGGATTTAGCACCTGAGTTCCACCTTGAAAGGAAGGAGGTTAGGAGATTTGGGTGGGAGGCCTATTTCAGGCATGGGGGTAGTGTGCATAAAGTCAAAGGGCATGACAAAGGACAGAACAGTCTGCTATGTAGAAGATGAGGAGCCTGGATAGACTGGTTAGACTGTGGAGGGCCCTGAATCCAATCATGAATTTATCTTCTGTTGGGCAATGGAAGGACACTCAAAGCTTTTGAGTCAAAGGGTGATATAATCGGAATTCGGAAGATTGCTAGGGCAATGGTGTGAAGGATGGTTGGCAGAAGGACCAGTCTGAAGGCTATTATGATAGCCTAGAAAGGAATAGCGACTGGACTTAGGATTTCATTGGTATTTCCTGATAAAGAAACTCCCTCTTTCACTGCAGAGTGGCTCTTCTTAGAGAGTTGCTTAGACCAGTGCTTCTTAAACTTAAACCCCATGGGTTGTGACCCACAGTTTATAAAGTGCTGAAGGAGTTGAGAGTGGAAAAAGTTTAAGAAGCCCTGGCCTAGACCACTGTGAGGCTGATTTGCCCAGGGTCATGCAGCCAGTACGTGGCACTCGAGCCAGGTCCATAGCCATTGGGTCTTGCTGCCTCTGGTAGCCTAGGCAAGAAGACACTTAAAAACCTCCACAAATCTGGCTGGAGGAGAAGTTGACAGGCAGAGATGGATTCCGGGTTTATCTGATGGCTGGGTAGGGCTAGGGAGAAGCAGGTGCTTGGGTGGGCAGAATTGATGGGATTAGATTAAAGGTCTCTGGAAGCTTCATATTTGGTGGCACAGACAAGATACAATCCCAAGAAAGGAGGGACAAGTACAGATTATTGAAGTGCTTAGGTGAAGCTGGAGAAAAGAGAGGCAACTGATTAAACTGCTGAAATTAGTCAAGGAAGGCTTGATGGGAGCGTGGAGCCGAATTTGGAAAAGGGGGAAGGATAAGGGAGGTGACAGTGCTACTTACTGTCTTCTGCCCTTGTCAGATGACACCTGGAGAATGACCGAGATGGCATTTCAGGAGTGAGATTGACCGAGTAGACAGGGGCTTGAAACCATGCCATGCTAGTATGAGTTGAAAGGAACTAGAGATGAGAAAATGTAGTGGAATGAAAAGAGCACCAGACCTGGATTCCAAGTCCCCACTGTTCTACTTAGCTATTTAATCGTGGGCAGGCAGAGCCTCAGTTTCTTCCTCTGTAAATTGGGTACAATAATATAAGCACAGCTTGTATAAACCTTCCACTGCTGTAGAAATGTGAATTATCACCAGTGTTAAGTTCAAATTGTAAAATAAAATATCAGCGGTGGGAAGGAAATGTGTCTGCAGCCTTGCTGTCATGTTAGAAAAGCATTCTGATGCTCATTCTGCTTGACCTCAGATGGCAGAACCAGGACCAGGGGCTGGAGTGCCAGGAAGACAGTTTGGTTCTCTTTAAAGCAGTTTCTTCTACCAAGCAGGGCTGTCCAAAGTGGAAGAGGCTCCTTCCCCATCATTTGGGGCAGACCAGGGGGACCTGGCAGGGATTTGTGGGAAATGGGATTCCTGCTTCACCTTTATTAGTAAATTGCCACAGTCCCCTTTAGTGCTGAGATTCTGTGATTCTCAGTGGACTGGGTACTCCAGGGAGACCTGAACTTCTCCTAAGTCTAGTGAATAAGGATCTGGAAGGGGCGGGGCTGGGGGGTGTGGAGCCCCAGAAGATGGGGGCTGGGCAATGGTTAAAGGGTCTCGATGCCTAGCCTGAGTTTCCCAGTCCAGGGTTCTCTCCACTTGACCACTTCCGCTTGGTTACATATTGCTTCCTCCTTCCTCACTGTGCATACCATCTATTCCGGAGACTTTATGAATGCTTTTTTAGGAATGTTATTCTATCTGGGGCTCTTTAGTAGGATGGAGACGTTGGGTTTTCAGCAAAGGGTAGGGCTGGAGTGGGGGGCATGTCACCAGGAAGCTGAAGGGTCATTTAAGAAGTGGAGGGTCTAGCCGTGGAGATAGGCGAGTCACGGGCACAGGAGCAGCAGTCAGGACCTGAAGGTCAAACGAGGGCTGGAAGATCAGTCAGGATTGGGAGAATCAAGTCTTAGACAGTCAATAGGTAGTTTATCCCTAGGGTGTGACTGCTGGCACTGGTTAATTGAGGCCTGAGGAGGGGCCGGTCAGTCTCAGAGTGGTCAGTGGGTACCTGGGTAAGTCATTCAAAAGCTGGACATACTCTCTCTTTGGGTATTGGAAACCTTAGGAGCTTGGTGGAGTTGGGAGGATGTGTCCATTCATTTCCTAGACACACGGGCCCCCATCTCAGTTCTGCAAGCTGTGGCCTTAAGTCATTTTTTGCCAGGGTCCCTGCCCCATGACATGGGCCTGATCTCCTCTTTGGTGAAGAGGTTAGCTGAATTGGAACAAAAGGTGAAGAAGCAGACCGAAGAACTCAACTTCAAGGTACTGGGCCCAGGCTGAACCAGCTGCTGTCTGCTAGGCCATGGGTGGTTCCAGATGAGGCTAAAAAGGCATTCAGCCCCTGAAGGAAGCACCCAACACACGGGATCCTGTTCAGTTTAGTGGGAGGCTTGGGCATCTTCCCTTTGCTGTATTCCTGCCTGGGGTGTTTGGAAACCAGGGCCTCGATGACCCTGAGTCATGGCAACTGGGTTCCAATGGCTTTGTTCTGCCACTCATTCTGGAATCTCAGTTTCTATACTTGTGGGCCGGGAAGGAATCACTAGAGGCTTCCCAGAGGCACCATTCCCAGCTTCCTGAGTGCCAGGAACCGGTCTGGGGCTGATGTTGGTGCCTTGGTACTGCAGGACCAGTGGATCAAAAGCCTCAAGTTGAAAATCAAAAGCCTGCAGACAGACGAAGGTAATAGAATTCTCTGGCCAGAGTCCTGGCCTGTCTAGCTTCCCCTCCCACTCCCAACTCCAACCCTGAGCCTAAGAGGCTCACAGTTCTGAAGAAGAGACATATCATTCTTGAAGAGCCATGGGGGGTGGGGAAGGGAGGAGGGAGAGGGGAGCCTGGACACCCAAAACACGCAATATGGAACAATACGACCATTGTGTAGAAAAGGGACTAGACTGGCCTGATGGCCCCAGAGGGCAGAGCTAGGAGGAGTGGGAGGAAGTTGTAGAGAGGCAGCTTTAGGCTCCAAGATGCCAGCAAAAGTTTCCTCCTAGAGCATTCCAAAAACAGAGTGGCCTTCTGTGGGAGTAATTAGATTTGCCCTCATGGGAAGGCCTGGAGCAGAGGATGACCGCCCCACTTGTCAGAAGTAAAATCACATGGAGGATGCTTGGTCAGATGTGGAGCGGGTGGTAGGGTTGGGATGGGTAGGAGTACTGGGGAAGGGCACTGGGGTGTGGCCATGGGTAGCCCAAGGCTCCAGATCACTGGGACCCTGATACAGGGCATCCTGCTAGTCTCACTTCTGTCGTCAGCTCGGAAGTATAGACGCTACATCCTTAGAAAAGCAACTTGTAGAAGATTATTTAAGGTTTCAAAATATCCGTATTATTAAAATTCAAGATAACTGCCGTCTCATTCTGTGTATCACTCTAGTTAATTTTTGGACTTGGTAAACCCTTTTATCAGCAGCGGCTCAGTGACTGAAATGACGACATCTGCAATCCTAGCCTTAAGAAGACCGTAAGAACGAGGTGCTGACACAGACGTACAGCTTTGACGTTACCCCACAAGAGCAGTCTGGTGGAGCTAGGTCAGGTGACCCGGGCGGTCAAGCAAGGGGACATCCTGTGTATCGACCGGTCCTAGAAGGTGCTGTCCTGAAACGGTGGTGAAGCACAGTGCACACACCACAGGCTGCCCTGACTTAAGATTAAAATCTTATTATTCAAAATTCACAAAATCAATAAGTGTGAAAGAAATTTAAATAATTAAACTTGCACGAGGGAGTCCAGTTTGCAGCGTTTATACTTCCGAAGTCGTTAAGGCTTATAACTGCACTGAGACTTTGGAGACCCCTTGTGTACGGAGGTGAGGAATGAGCCTGGGCAGTACGTCAGTGGTTGGAGAGCAGACCTTTGAAGGGGGCAGGTGAGCAGACTATTCACTGGAAAAGCCCCGTGGGAAATCTGCCTGGAGACTTTATCATTTAAGATCCACACGGTTTACTTACCATCTCCTCCCTCTTCATCGCCGTCATCCACCCCGGTCACTACAGCAACTTCTCAATTACGTTAGGACCTATTTCAGTCTTTCTGTTGATCCCAGCTCCTCACGTGGCCTTCCGGGGCTTCAACGCGCGTGTTAAGGAGCCATTCAGCAAACTGACTTCTTGATTCGTCCACTTCAGTGACCCTCTCCGCCCGGCTTTAACTCCACACCATCGCGGGCCCACATCCAGCCACAATCATTTCCCAAACCGAACCACCTCTAAGATCTTACTTCCAAGTCTGTAACCTTTCTTCGAGGACCACGAGCTCCTCTCTTTCCTTTCTACCCATTCTCATGCACATGAGACCTACTCTTCACTCTCATCACGACCTCTGATCCCTCCACCCGTCTCTGTTCTCTCATTCCCCATCCCCCGCTGTGGCTTCACTTTTAATCTAATGCCCATTTACTGAATTAATATGAATAATCATTTAGTGCATTGTCCTGCATTGAGATGTTTCCCGAGAATTCCTTGCTCCCCTGACCGTTAGCTCGTCTTAACCTGGAAATCCTTGGGTAATAGTCACCACCGAAGCCCTCTGCTCCTGCTCTGGGACATGTAAAGCGTAGCCAGAGAAAGCTTCAGAATCAAGGCACCCTCTTCATCCATTACCCATTTATGTGCTATCATTTCAGCTGAGTCTTTGTTGTTGCTTGACACTTCTACCTTTCTCGATTCCTTATTTTGTTTGCTACAGTGTTTGTTCTTTGAATCAACCAAACCTTTATTAAGAACCTTTTGTGTCCTGGGGACAGAAAAACAAGAATAAAAGAAGTAGTCTTGGCCCCCAAGAGTTTTCATGCCCAATAGTTGATAGAGGTCTGGAGCTCATGAGAGATACTGGGGCTGGGTATATGGAGCTGGGAATTATCTACATAGAGAAGATAACTGACCCCGGGTGGTGGGGGGTGGGGGGGCAATGAGATTATCAGGTGAGACTGTGCAGAGAGAAAGAAAGAAAGGGAGGGAGGGAGGGCCCAGAAGATCACCTAGACACTTACTTCTCTTCAATCTCTTAGCCCCTCTCCTCAGATTTCCAAATATCGTCAACTATCCCTTCCTTCTCTCCTCTGGTCACAGAAAAGATGTCCCTACATCTTCTTTAATTACTCCACCAACAACTTTTTTGTTGGCACATCTGATGGTCTTCTCTCAGGCTTCATCTTCTCTACTTTTCTGCTACATTTGGCCCTGTTGAATCCCCCCTTCCCTTAGGTTCTCTCTCCGCTCTGGGTTTTCATGACACTGCTCCCTCCTGCTTCCCTACCTCCCCATCCGATCCCTCTTTCTCAGGCTCCTTTGCTCTTCCCATTGTTTCTCTCTCTCCTTCACTGATTCCTCATCCTCTTCCTGACCCCTTAAACCCTTAAGGTGGATGTCTCTCAAGGCCTCTTCTCAATCTCTCTTCTCCTCCTCTGGGTTCTTTCCCTTGGCAGTCTCATTCACTGTAATGGCTTCTGCTGGCCCTTCTATGCAGATTGCTCCCAAATCGCTGTCTCCAGCCCTGACCTATCTACTGAACTCCATATCCACATTTCTTTCAGCTATCAGGGCACATGCATTTCAATATCCGCTTACTACCTCAAACTCAGCATGTCCAACACAAAATTTATTTTCCTCTGTGAGTCAGTTCCTACTTCTGACTTCACCATTTCTGTAACTACGGAGTTACCCCATCTCCCAGGTTTGTTTCTTTGGGGTTATCTTTGACCCTTCCCGCTTCCTTAGTTCACATACCAAGTCCTAACAATACTCCTTTCACACCAACTCTCTCCCATTTCAATTGCTTTTACTCAAATAGAAAATATATTTTTTACCACCCACCAAGATGATTACAACATCTTCCTCCCATCAGTCTCCAATCGTGTTCTATCTCCACTCTCTCTCTTCTCCATTTCAGTCCTCTGCTTTCCAGATGAACTGTAATGAGCAACAGCTGCCCTTGGGATAAATTGAGTTGGGGGAGGGGGCCACAGTCTGACCACGGTTGTGCTGGGAGCCAGGGTTGGGCAGTACAGTGATAGGACTGGTGGTGGCCCAGAGACAGGTTAGCTTTGGGACTGATGGCTGCCTCAAGGAGGAACCTGGCCTTCTATGGGGGAGGTGCCATTTGTTAGGCTCTGCTCTGTTAGAATAATCTTTTCCTTATATAGACCTGATCATACCACTCTTTTATTAAATAATTTTCAGGGCCTATGTCTAGTGCTATTGAATAACATTCAACTGTTTTGCCTTGCATTCGAGGCTCTCTACACTTTGGTGCTACCCTGCTTTTCTAGCTGAATTTCATATAAAGTCCTTTCATGAACTTTGCATGCCTGTCAAATTGGGTGAATATACCCTGTGATTTCCCGTCTTCATGCTGCTGTTCATGATGTTCCCTATGTCTCCAATGCCTTTCAATCTCCTCTTTGCATGTTGAATTTCTATTCACACATTAGGGTTGACCCTAGAAGGTACCTCTTCCATAAAGTTCTCCTGATCCTACTATGGGTTATTAACAACCTTTTACCTTAGATCTCATATAGTGCTCTGCTATGAACCTAATACACTTAACACATGATGTGTTTTATACTTGTGTGTTTATTTCTCATCCATGTCTCATTGAAACTTTATACCCCACCCAGGGCTTGGGACATAGTAATCATTTAATGAACATTTGTTGTTTGAATGAATGACTCAGCAGGATTTAAAGAATACACAACTAGCAGAATTAGTTTGCCTCCAAATTTGGAATGGAATGTGGGATTCTGGTGTTTGGGGGTGTCGTATAAAATCTCTTTCTAGGTTGTGCCTGACCCTCGAAGGTGTCTCCTTGGGCAGCACTTGAAAGTCCAAAGTTGTTGGTCATGGAAGCCACTCTGAGCCCTGCATCTCTGCTCTAGTTGTTGGGAACCCCCTGAAACCATCCTATCTTTTCCAGAAGATCAAAGAAGTTTAAATCATACGGAAGAACTGGAAGCCAAGTGTCAGCACCTTCAGAATCAGGTCCATGAAATGGAGGTGAGACAGAGAAAGATGGGGAGGGGATGGGCCCCTGAACACAACTGGGGGGAGGACTTTGGAGCATCTCCCAACGGCTATGGAGGCTACAGAACTCAGAGGTCACGTGGGTCTTTTAACAGCCTCTTTCTCACCTATCTACCACTCCTAGTAGACCACCACTCATCCACACAGGATTCCAGTCCTAACTCTGATGCTACCTATGTGACTTCTCTGAATCTCAGTTTCTTTATCTGTAAAATGAATAGATTGGGCTCTAAATCCTATGAAATTATGGGAGAGCTCCTGACATTGCATCTCATGCTCTGTGCCTGCCTGTGACATGACTGATACTTATGGAAATGACAGCTGTCACCATCATCATCATCATTCTCAGAAACCCCCAGAGGAGACTCTGCCTTTTCTTTTGGCCACAGTTTAGCTGGAAGGAAGCAGTGAGATATGGGTCTTAGAGTCAGAGGGTCAGGGTTCTAATGTTGGTCCTGAAACTTGGGAGCTCTGAGACATAGGCAAGCCACTGAGCATCTCTAAACCATCCATGTTCAGGGACATCCCTTTTGTCATGCCTTTCAGTGGTATGAGGGAGGCCATACTTTGTCGGCCTTAAAGCAATGGATAAAAGAGCTATTATTATGAAACAATCACCTCCCACTTCCCCAGATTGATTGCCTTATGAAGGCAGTACCTAATTGCCAATGTCATAGCCTAGTTTACAGCCAGGAAGACAAAGCCCCAGACCTCAGCCCCCGGTGCACCATCAGCAGACTCCTCTTGTGGCAAAGACAGCCTTAACCTTGCCGTTCACATCTCATTTCCTGGTGCCTCAGCCAGGCAACACATGCCCCATTTAAACCCCTGTCCTGTGGCTTCTGGCAGTGTCCCTCCCTCAAGGAGAGGAGCTGGTTGGGGGAATAGAAGTCGTCTTTGGGGTCACAGGCGGAAGGCCAATACCCAGTCCTAAAGTGGTGTGTTTCTCCCCTCTTCCCTCCCTGTTTCTGTGCTGGAACTCAGGCTAGGAAGATAGGAGACCTGGATCTCATGGTCTGGCCTGCTGTATGATCTTGAGCAAATCCCTCCTTGATGGGCCTCAGTTTCCCTATCTGTGAGAAAAGAAGGTTTAACTGGATAGATGAGCTCTAAGGGCCTTCCCAACTAGTAATAACAGTGTGAAATATGCAGCCTTTATTTTATTTACTCGTGAGATCTGGGTAGAGTGAGCATTCTTATTTCCATTTTACAGATGAGAAAACAGATTCAGAGTGAAGTGACTTGCCCTAGGTAACACAATTAGGAAGTCAGAGCCAAGACTTGAACCCAGGTCTTTTGGCTCCAAATTTAGCATCCTTTCCACAACCCCACGCTCAGGGCCTCACCTCTGAAAGTCCCTGCTTTTACTATTGTGGTTAGGGAAACAGGATGAGGAGCCAAAGCTTCCCAGCTCTCCGTGATTCTGCCATGAACCTGTTATTCACTGAATCATGAAATCAGTCACTTTCACTGCCCCTTCCCTTCTTGGGTGCCTCTCAGGAAAGAAGCCTTGCTAACACCAATCTTCTTCTGTGTCCTCCTCCTGTTCTAGCGATTTCTGAATGACTATGGACTGGAGTGGGTAGGAGAACCATCAAAAACGGAGATGGAGATGGAAACAGACTTAGAGGCCAAGAAGTGGACGCTCAAGAAACTCTGGAAGCCAGGTAAAGAGGGGCTTCGAGAAGGCCATTTCCCGACTCCAACCAGGTGACCCGTACCTTGGGGCCAGATGCATCCCCCCTCTGGGACTTAGTTTCCTCATCTGTCAAATGAGGGAGTTGGATCATGAAGATACTTTGTAGCTATAAAATCCTCTTATCTTATGATTTGGTAGTCCCTCCCAGCTCTTATATTCTAGATCAGGTGTGGGGAACCTGCAGCCTTGAGGCTCTAGGTCCTCAAGTGCACAGGTTCCCCACTCCTGTTCCTGCTTCTAAATACCTTCCACCTCTACTACTCTGAGATATCTTCCAATGCTGGCATTCTGTGGTCTTAGATCCATACTAGCTCTGATATTCTGTATTCTAAAAGCCCTTCCAGTTGAATTGTTCATGAGGTTCCTTTCTTATTTTGTTTTCATGTTCTTCAGGATGGGAATGGCCTTGAGTCAGTATTTCTTGCCCATCAAATGACATGTTTTTCATCACTCATCTGATTTTCCTTGTCATTCCCCTTCCTCTCCCAGCTACCACCCTTTGTTCCATCTTTGTCTTGACCCTGTACTCAGGACTCTCATCCTTACCTTTAAAAACATTCTTTTTTAGTATTATGAAATTGACAGATATCAACTATTTGTCCCTCTATAAGGAACAGAAGAAGAGGATCGCAAAATGAAACCTGAATCTCCACTAGGTATTGTTTTTTAAGAAATAAATTTCCAAGTTATGTTAGTTCCAAAACTCCTCTGCTTGTCAGTGTCTCTTTCAGAATTTCCTTGTGCACTCTTCTATTTATTTTTAAGAGTGACTCATTGATGCTTGTTTGTTTTCTTCCTTTTTAAAAAAGGATCCTTATCATTATTCTCTTCCCACACTTCCCTTCCCCTAAATAAAAGCCGTCCTTTGGGACAAATAAATGTAATCATTCAAAACAAATCCACACATTTGCCGTGTCTGAAAACTTAGGCATCTTCTTGCATCTGTGAGTCCATTAGCTCTTTGCCAAGAAATGGAAAGCATGATTCATTACTGATCTCAGGGAGTCATAATTTGTTATTACGTTAATCAAGATTCTTAAATCTTTCACAGTTGTTTTCCTTTACAATGTTGTAGTATATAAATCGCTCCGATTCTGCTCACTTTACTTTGTATCAGTTCATACAAGTCTTTTGAGGTTTCTCCAATTCTGTCCTTTTTGTTAATTTTTATGGGGCAATAACATTCCATTACATTCACATGCCATAGTTTGTTTAGCTAATCCTCAATTGATGGATGCCTACCTTAATTCTAGTTCTTTGTTCAAACAAAAAATGCTACTGTAAATTTTTTTTACATGTGGACCCTGTTCCTCTTTCTTTGGAGCGTAGACCTAGTCATGATATCACTGGGTACCAAAGGGTATGCACAGCTGAAATATATTTTGAATATAGTTTCAAATTGCATTCCAGGAAGTTGAGACTTCTCACAGTTCCATGACAGCGCCTTTGTGTGCATGTCCTCCAAAGCTGCCCTGACAACTGTTCTTTTTCCTTTTTTGGTCATCTTTGCCATTTGAATGGTTTTGAGGTAGAACCTCAGAAGGGTTGGTTTTCTTTTTTTTAATTTTTTATTCTGAACTGAAAGCAAAAAAAAAGAGAGAGAGAGAGAGATGAGCATACACAGAGAAGATTGTATGTAAAGCCTTAAATCTTCATTTCATACCGCTTGCTTTTTTAAAAAAAAGATATGATACATTTCATATTTTATTTTCAAAATTGACCTGTTTGTGCTTCCTTCTGAACCTCCTTCTGTTCTTTTCTGTGCATTCGAACAAATGTTTCAAAGGCCTCCTTTTTTCTTAACATCATTTTTGTTACCTGCCTCCCTTCTATCTTCCACTCCAAATTAAAAATAGAGGAAAACCAACTAACTTTGTCACAAATAAGTATAATAAAACAAAACATCTACACACATGGCCTTGCCTATCTCCCCCTCCCCTCGAAGACCCTCCTCTCCTCCCTCTACCTCTTTCCTCACTTGAGAACACAAGAAAAACAAATCCCATTACAATCATTTATAGTCTGTCAGAACAAATGTCCATGTTGGCTGTATCCAAAAAGAGAATTGTCTCATTCTGAGTTGAGTTCTTCACTTCTCTATTAGGAGGTGGCTAGCAGGTATCATCATTAGTCCTCTGGAGTTCTGCTCGGTCATTGTGCTGAGAAAAGTCTAGCACGATAGTTTTTCCATACATTTATGCACTATAATTTGTCCCCATTTTACGGGCACTCCCTCAGATTCCTATTCGTTGCCACTTCAGAAAGAGCTATAAACATTTTTGTGTGTCCTTGGAGTTTGTTTTGCTAAGGACTCATCTTCCCCTTAATCTATATCCCTTTTTATTTCTTCCCCCCTTTTCCCCTTTCTCTCCTATTTTCCTCTTGAGTGAAATAGATGTGTGTGTATTCATATGTGTGTGTGTGTGTATTCTTCCTTCTTTAAAACAGTTCAGGTGAGAATGAGGTTCAAGCATCAACTACTCCTTGTACCCACTCTTCCTTGTTTACAGAGATATCTACTTGTGCACCCTGATTTTGTAGATAATTGTCCCTTACCTTCTGTTCCCTTCCTCCCTTCCCCTTTATTTCTAATCTTCTTTTTTAAAAAATTTATTTTTTGTTTTCAACATTCACTTTTATAAGATTTTGAGTTCTAAATTTTCTCCCCTCCTTCCCCTCCCCCATCCTCAAGATGGCATGCAATCTGATATAGGCTATGCATGTACAATCATCTTAAACATAGTTCCACATTAGTCATGTTATGAAAGAAAAATCAGAACAAAAGGGAAAAACCACGAGAAAGAAATAACAAAACAAAAAAGAGAGGGAAAATACTATGCTTCGATCTGCATTCAGACTCCATAGTTCTTTGTCTGGATATGGACAGCATTTTCCTCATGAGCTTTTTGGAATTGTCTTAGATCATTGTATTGCTGAGAAGAGCTAAGTCAATCATAGCTGATCATCACACACTGCGGCTGTTACTGTGTACACTGTTCTCCTGGTTCTGCTCCCCTCACTCAGCATCAGTTCATATCAGTCCAGGTTTTTCTGAAGTCGGCCTGCTCATCATTTCTTATAGCACAATAGTATTCCATTACGTTCATATACCACAGCTTGTCCAGCCATTCCCCAGTCGATGGGCATGCCCTCAATTTCCAATTCTTTGCCACCACGAAAAGAGCTGCTACAAATATTCAATCTTTTCTTAAGACCACCAAGACATAAAAGAACCACACCCTAAGCCTTGTCTAATTTGACTCCCTCTATGAACCCTCATGATGATGGCATGTGCCTCTCCCCATATTTAAATGCAAGCAGTTTGTCCTTTATAATTTTTCATTCGTGTTACCGTTTTAGTCCTCTCTTTATTTCTATGTTTTACCTTTCAAAGTTTCTTTGCAGCTCTGGTCTTTCCATGAATGCGTAGAAGTTCTTTTTTAATGATCCATTTTTTCTCATTTAGGATTATATATCCTACATATTGCTGGGTAAGTTATTTTTGGCTGAAGCCCATCTCCTTTCCCTTCTGGGATATCCTATTTCAGGTTCTCTGCTGCTTTAATGGTGGCTGCTAAATTATCTGTGATCCTGATTGTGGTTCGTTGGTACTCCAATGCTTTCTGTCTGCATACAGACTTATTTTTAGAATCTGGAAGTGCTGGATTTTGGTTATGATGTTCCTAGTTTTCATTTGGAGGTTTCATTCAGAAAGTGACTCTGAATTATAGATTCTCTCTATTTCCACTTTGCCCTCTGGTTGTGAGAAATATGGGCAATTTTCTTTTAAGATTTCTTGAAATAGGATAGGCTCTTTTTTTTCAGTCATGGTGTAGATAGTCTGATGATTTAAATTTTTTTTCTTCTCAATCTGTTTTCCAGGTCAGTTGTTTTTGCTGTGTGACACTTTACATTTTCTTCCATTTTTCTTTTTCCAAGCCTTTTGACTTTGTTTTAATGCTTTTTGTTCCCTTGTGAAATCATTGGCTTCTGTCTGATCAGTTCAGATTTTCAGAGAGTTCGTTGCTTAGGCAGTTTTGAACCTCTTGTGCCAAGCTGGTAATTCCTTGTCTAATTCTTCTTTCCATAGTTTTCATTTCTTTGCCAATTTTTTCCTCAAGCATTCTTATACCACATATAAAAAAGTGTTGTTGTTGTTTTTTTTTAACCTTCCAAGCTTTCTCTTGTAGATGTTTTGGAGTCATTCTTTTCTTCCCTGTTTGTATCTTCAGTGTCCCTACTGCCATAATAGTTCATAACCACTCACAGTACCTTTGTTTGTTTGTTTGCTCTTTCTTTTAACCTCCTTCCTGACTTGGGACTTGGTGTTAGGGCTGGGCTCTGCGTCACTTCTGGAGGGAAGGCCTAGGCCACGCTGTTGCTACTTTCTTGGGATGTTGAGAGTTGTATATATTGCAGGATCTCAGAGACAGGCTGGGCACCTGCAAGCTTTTGTTGCTCCCACAGTGGGCTGAGCCAGGGCAAAGTCTGATTGCTGCCCCCTGATCTGAGCTTTGCAAGTTCCTGACTTGGGTTTGGGTGTGAACAAGAGAAGATGCTGCTGGACTCCTCTCATGTCATCTAGTGTGGAAAGATCAATGGGTTTCAAGTGGCAGAATTTTAAGCTTTCCCTTTGGTCTGGGTTTCTTGCTTCAGTTATTTGTAGGCTGGCCTTGATGCTAGAAGTGAGATTCTGCCCTGAGCCTGGGGGCTGAGCCACATTGCTGCTGCTAGCTGTCTGGCTTCTGCACTGTCTCCTTTCTCAGTGCACTGCCCAGGCCTCCCTACCTGGCAACTGCACTGTGGCCTCACTGCGCGCAAGTCCCTTTCTCACTCTGCTCTGGACCTATGACCCAGAATGCTGTGCCAGTGCCCTGGTGTGGTTCTGAGATCTCTTGGTGCTTGAGTGCTGCAGGGCCCTGGAGGCTCCATGCTTCTGCCCCAGCCCCAACCCTGCCCTGGGAACTGCAGGCCTCTCCGTCTGCCCATGCTGACCTACGGGGACAAAAGACTCACTGTGGCCTTTTTTTCTCCTGGATTTCTCCATCAGGTTCGGTCTGGTGCATTTTATAGTGGTGTTTGGAGGAGTTGTAGACGTAGGCTCAGCTGCATGGCTCCCTTCTACTCTGCCATCTTGGCTCCTCCATCAGCTCCTATTTCCCGGCGTTCTCTGAAATTGTCTCATCAGTTATCATAGTAAAGGTAGTCCATCATATTCCGATACCACTATTTGTTCAGTCATTCCTCCGTTGATAGACAACCCTTTAACTTCTTTTTTTTTCCTTTTGGCCTCCATCCAACCCCCCCCCCCCCAAGTCCTTTCAGGTTCAGGAAGTTTGTTTTGTTTTGTCTTCCCTCTTAACCTCCCCCTACAACCCCACTCCCTGCTTATTTCTCTATTGAGCCTGATGTGGTTCTACAACAAACTGTGTGTGTGTGTGTGTGCACACATGCATGTGTGTGCACACATGCGCGTGTGTATGGTGTGTACAGTGTACTCTGCCATTCTTTGCTTCAGATAACAATGAAGCTCGTCTGAATTACCCCCCACCCTTTCCTCTGTATTTGCATACTCTTATTTTTCACATATCTCAATGATAAGAAATTGCAAGTTCCTCTTCTCTTCTTCCTTCTTTCTACATAAGGTTATATCTTTTACCCTCCCTTCCTTTTCTCCCTTTACAACAGAACCAATGCATCCCCAGGCCCTCTGCTTTTTAACTTTTGACTCCTTCAGTACTCTTTGAAAACATTAAGATTCTGAGGGGGAATTTGTTTCTTTTCCTTATGAGAATATTAGTAGTGAATCATCATAAGGTCTCTCCTGGTTGCTCAAAAAAATCTTAACTTTCTAGGTTTCCCTTGACTCTTAACTTTATATTTCCAAATTTCTACAGGTTCTAGGCTTTTCATCAGATATGCTTGAAAGTTCTCTGTTTCACTAAAGATACATTTCCTGCTCTGTAGAATCATACTCAACTTTTTAGGATATGTTATCCTTGGTTGTAAGCCTATATCATTTGCCTTTTAGAATACTGTATTTCAAGATTTCTTCTCACTTACAGTAGAAGTGGATCATGACTGATTCCTTGGTACTAGAACTTCTTTCTGCCTTCTTGAAGGAGTTTTCTTTACTGTAGATTGGCCCTGGAGCTTGGCCACGACATTCCTGGGACTTTCCCTTTTGGGGTTTCTTCCAGGAGGTGATCGGGGATATTTTTCTCATTTTTACTTTGCCTTCTGGTTTTTTTTTTGATCAGAGCAGTTTTCATTAATGATTCTTGAAATAGAGTGTCCAGGCCTTCTCTTTATATTTTGCCTCCATAGTAGCGCGAGGCATTGGATTCGGACTTGGAAACTCTCCAGGGTTTACAAAGCCCTTTCCTCACGGCACTTCTGGGAGGCAGGAGGCGCACACACTGTGTTTTCCGTTTGATAGGAGAGGAAATTGAACCTCAGAAGGATGAAGTGACTTGTTTTGGGTCTCACCACCAGGATGCATCCCAGCCTGCGGGTCCACCCGTGTTTCCCGATTTCCTTCTCCACTATTCTTTCCCTTGCTTCATGCTGGGTAGTGGCTCTTGGATGTATGTCCAAGTGCCTTGTGACCATAAAAGTGGAAATAGGAGTTACTGTCATTATTCTCACAGCGATATTAAAGGTGCAGCCTGGCCCAGAATCAGGGACATGGATCGGGTGACCTTTCAAGGTGCCAGGAGCCCTGGGAACTGGGAAATTTGTGACATGGCCCAAGGCCTGCACAGATATCTAAGAGGACCCCTGTCCTATCATCTGGCCCCAGCCCCACTGGGGAGTCAGACGTGTGAGCGGTAGATGGTGTGCTTTTCAAAGGGTCACCGAGTCACCCCTTGGTCACTAGGAGAATCCACAGTGCCTGCTCCCTCAGTGGACTTCGACGAGCTGCTAGAAAACCTACGAGATCTCAGTCTGTTGGCCGGGGAGGGGCAGTCCTTGGTACACTCCTCGTCCAGCATGGCGGTGCTCAAGACCCCAGAACCGGTGCCCTTGACGTTATATCAGAATGGGATCATCATGTTCAGTGGGCCCTTCCGCCCCTTCTCAGATGTCTCTACACAGGTAAGGAGCCCCGGTGGGCAGGAGATGGGGAGGGAGAAACCCAAAAGGCCTGGATTCTAGTCATGCGTCTGTCACTGATTCTCAGCGTGACCTTGGGCACATTACTCCTCTTCTCTGGGATGGACACAATACCCTTGAATGGCCCTCGACGCTGTGATGTGCTAATGGTGAGGTTTTGGAATGGTCGTGCGTACTCTGTGTGAAAACCCATGCTGACCTGGGGGAAGGTGCTGGGGAGGGGATGATGAGGGAGACAAAAATTCACATGATACCGTCCCTGTCCTTATGAAATCCACAGTCCAGGGGAGGGACAAAACCTAAATGCAGATCACTAATCCATTCCACGTGCTGCCCAAGGTCTGAAGGCAATCCTTATTGATTGAGAAGGGGGTATGGTGGGGCGGGAGGGAATCAGGGCAGCCTTCCTGGAGGGGCAGCATTCGGGTTGGGCTTGAAAAGCTGAGAGAGAAGTCACCAGGCAAAGAGAGGGAAAGAGGGCTTGGCAGGCATTGGGAAGAGCCTGAGCAAAGTCACACAGGGAGGGAGATGCAGGGGGCGTTGGGTGTGAGGGCCACTGGGATGCTTCACTTTGGGCACACAGAGCAGAGACATGTAGAGACAACATATGAGATGTTTACCTGCCATGCCAAGCACACCATGCCGTTTTCAAGGGGGACACAAAATGTTTGAGTCACTGGGAAGGCCTAAAGGTTTTGCATAGAGGCCAGGTGATAGGGGATGTGACTGTCTGTCCTCCGAGAATCAGCCCCACTCAGGGCTTCTGAAAATCTCTAAAAGTGGGAAAGTGAGGTGAGAAATCACAGGTCTTTGAAGTATTAAAGAAGGGGACCTTCTCTCCCCAGACAAGTGAAGATTGATGGTGGGGGGTACAGGTGGTGTGACCTACCTTTCTGTGGCTACCAGATGTGTTTTTTCCCTGCTAGTACTGAGTGTGGCCTCTCTTATGGGTGACTCTTCTTTCTGCCCTGACCACAGTGACCATCTACTGCATGCCAAGGCAGTCCTGGAGGTCCTGTGAGGGCTTAAGGTCTGGGCACCATATCAAAATGCCTCTTATAGCCCCCAAAACACAGGACTCAGGCTGTACTAAGGCAGGAATGTTCTCACCTGTGAGAGTGTCTTGGAGGGGAAGTTGAGTCAAAGCCAGGGCTATGGGACTCCTTGGTGTTAACCAGCTTAGCAAGGACTATGGGGTAGGGTAGAGGTAGGAGGGAATTGTCCTGGTCTGATGCAGTAGAAATCACTTCCCCACCCAACCTTCTGCCTTCTGCCTGGCTCCCCTGCAGCAATGCATCCAGGACATCCTAGATGGCTTCTTCCCTTCGGAGCTGAAGAAAATCTACCCCAATGGAGTCCCTTTCCAGGTAAGGAGCTCTCTACCCTCGAGGCCACCTGTGGCCCTCAAGGTCCTCGAGTGAGGCCCTTTGGTCAGAATTGTTCTGTGAAGTTTTGATTCGGTTAAAGGGTTGCACCTGAGGACCCAGAGGGCCACAGGTGGCCTCGAGGACACAGGCTCCCCAGTTCTGGAGCCAAAAACAGTCCTCGTCCTTGGGGAGCTCAGCCCATGCTCCAGGAAACTACCGTCCTTAGGAGGAAGACACAACATGCATCCAGGACACAAAAAGACAAGGAAAGGTTTTTCAGCATGAAATGGGGAGTCAGAGGATGGGAGGGAGCAGGATGACGTGAACAAGCCAGTTGGGAAGGCTCCCCGAATAGGCGAATCCACAGCATGGTTGGGTCTGGTGGAGGAGCGAGGCCTTGTCTTAGCTAAAGGCACAAAACTGTTAAGGAACAGGCCTGAGGGCGGGGGAGAGGTCCCAGAACCAGCTGCCTTCCTGGGGCCTCAGCTGAACAGGCAGCAAGAGCCCTCTGCTGGTCAGACAGAGGGATGGCCGCAGCAAGGAGGCTTGATTGCTTCCATTTAAATTAGTCTTCCCGTCCTGAGCCAAGCGTGCTAGGTTCGTGTCCTCATGAAACTTACAGTCTGTTTGGGAAGAGCCTTGTCAGTCAGTGAGACTCACAAATCAGAAGACAGCAAGGCGGAAGGGAAAGAGCCCTGGATTGGGAGTCAGGAGACCTGGGTTCGAGTCCTGCCTGTGTGACCCCCGAAAGGGGCAGGCCGCTTCCCTCTGAGCTCGTTTCCTTTTCAGTGAATTGAGGGGCTTGGACCAGATGACCTCTGAGATCCCCTCTGGCTCTGCCTCAGAATTATTTCCAGAGTCCAGCAGAACTTAAGCAGCTGGTAACAACCCCCTTTAGCAAGCCTTGATCAAACACCTGCCATCTGCTCAGCACTGGCCAAGATAGAGATGGAAAAGCTTCCAGTTTTGTGGAGGGGAACACATTGAAGAAGATGAATTCAGAGAAGAGGGCTCAGATAAGGGACATGAAAGGGGCTGGGCATCAGGGAAGGCTTCATAGAATGGGCAGCCCCTGGCAGGCTGCCAGGGGAATAAGGAAACAAGTCCATTTCATGCTTGGGCAACCAATGGTGTGTATGCGGAGCCCTGTATTGGGTACCAGGGCACATAAGAGAATTTAGATAAAACTTCTCACAGCTCTTGTCCTCATTTAATCAAGGCCATATAGAATACCCCAAAGCAAAGACAAAACAAGAGGCAGCTAGGTGGCTCAATGGATAGAGCCCTAGGCCTGGAGTCAGGAAGACCTGAGTTCAAATCCAGCATCACTTACTAGCTGGGTGACCCTGGATAAGTCACAACCTGTTTGCATTAATCCAATAGAGAAGGAAACGCAAACCACTTCGGTATCTTTGCTAACAATACCCTATGAACAGCATCAGTTCACTGTAGTCCATGGGGTCATGAAGAGTTGGGCATGACAAAACAGCAGCAAAGGCAGAGAAACAGCAGGCCTCCCACCTGGTTGTTCCAGGGAGCTTTCCCTCCATCATCTCGTTGTGTGTCGGGATGAGCATCTCTATGTTAGGAACGGATACTGAGGGCTAGTGGTGGGATGATGGGCCCCAAATCACCGTTCATGACTGTGCCCTCCACTCCTGAGCCAGAGAGAGGGACAGACTGGACTGGGGTCAGAAGATGTGGGCCTCAGCCCTGCCCAGGCTGCTGTCAGCTATTTCCCAGGGATGGTTCAGCACTATAGAAACGTCACCTGCCTTTACTTTTGTTGTTCCAGAGAGGCACCACGGTGTGGTGGGAAAGCCGGTCACCTTGATCTCAGTCACCTTGGTCTCAAACCCCAGGCCCTCTGCTCACTAGCTCAGAGACTCTGGGCAGGTCATATCTGTGACCTTCATTTTCTTCATCTGTAAATTGGGAATAACAGTACCTAGAGTTAGTAGTGCTCTAATCCTCAGTTTCTTGTGCCTGCAGAATGGGTCTAGATAACACTGGCTCCCAGAGCTGTTGGGGGGATGGTGCTTTGTTAAGTGCTGTAGAAACAAAAGGTGCTATTGCTGTTGTTTTCCACCTCTTCCCTGTTTAGACTCACTGGAAAGGGGTGGGGAAGGATGGAAGGCCCGGATCACCTCTCAGGGTCTGGCCCTATGGGGCCCAAGGGGGAGGAGGAGAGCCACCACCCACATCTCCACCTGCTGAGGGAGATTATCGGAGTCTGTGCACTCAGTCCTTCCCCACATCCTCCTTTCCTCCCCAGGTGACAGACCTGCGTGATGTGGTCTACCAGGAGAAGCAGCTTCCTAAGGTCTTCTCAGGCACGGGCTATGTGATAGGAGGGATGCATTCTAAGGAAACCAAAAAGCTGAATGACCAGTGGGGTGAGCCTCTGGCTGGGAGGGGAGAAGCCGGGTGGTTGGGGGGAGCTCTCTACCTTTCTGGAAAGTGCTTCAGAGAATATTAGAATTGATGGGGGATCTCGGAAGGCACTGAGGCCAAGCTAATCTGGACAGGCATCCCCAGCACACTGAAGGCCCTGACAGCCCTCCGGAGGCGGCCCACTTATTCTGCTCCACTTTAGAGTGCTTCTGGTTGTTAGAGGCCACCCACATGATAGTGCTCTTGATACTTGAAGGCAGTCGTCATGTCCTCCTCAGTCTCTTCTAGACCAAACATCTCCAGTTGTACCAACTGGCCTTTCTATGGCACTCGTGCTCTGTCCTTTTCCCCTCCTTTCCACCCTTTCTAAAATGTGGTGCCCAGAATGGTCAAGCATCTCCATGTGGTCTGCTTGGGGCCTCTCCCTTGGGATGGATGCTCTGCCTCTCTTAATGCTGCCACATTGGCTGGTGTGACGCTGCCTGGTCACTATTCCCCTCAGCCCTCATCTTGCCCATGTGACCCGGCTGCTGCCTTTCCAAGCCGCCCTGCCCTGGCCTGCATGCAGCCGATTTTACTCTTAAGTGCAGGCCTTGAATGATGCCCTGCTCATTTGATTCAGCCCATCCTTGGACCCAAGCAATGCTCATCTGTCTCATTAGCTCCCCCTTCCTGTAAATTTGATAAGCATTTGGTCTAGATCTAGACCCTCATCTAAATCAGTGATGAAAATGCTGAACTGAGGAGGGTCCAGGACAGATGCCATGTCTAAACTTCATCCCTCTGACAGCAACTGACAGCCCCCTTCCTTTCGTGGGGAACTCCTCCCAAAAGTCTACAATCACCAAAGAGCAGTTTCTGAAAAAGCTTCCTAAATTTGTGATCCGCCATGGGGAGGTGATTGAAGTCCGGGAGCCCATCCGGGAAACATTGGAGGTGAGTGTCAGTTGCCCCCTAGCAGTGGCCCCTGCCGCAAGGGAGCCTGGGACACACCCCGCCAGACTCTGGTGAACCCGCTCGTTAAGCGTCCGGTAGAGCAGTAGTACTAGCCCATCCAAGAATTCCCAGGGCAGGAGCTGTTGTTAGACAGAGGAGGAGGGAGGGAAGAATGCACAGCTGATCTCATTTTGGACCCCTCTGATGGGCAGAGATGGACATTCCATAGAACAGTTTCTTGGACCTCTTTAGACTAGAGAACCAGACACCCGTCATTGGGTGAAAAGTTATCTGGACCCAAGTGATCTGTGGGGCACCGCCGCCACCTCCCTGAGCGTTCCCCGAGCGGGGCGGCGGCAGCCCCTCCCCCTCCATGTTATGGTCTTCCTCTGATTCATGCTTTCACTGATCCTCTGCCGGGAATCCCCTCTGCACCCCCCCCCCCCGTTAGCACCCTGTCTTCTTCCTTACTTTATTTTGGTGAATGTGGCTCATATCCCCCAGATTTGGGGCTCCCTGTAGATAGACTATGGCTCCTTCCCGTAAGAACAGGGACTGTCCTCTGCCAGCATTCTCTACCCCTGGAAAGCCAGACTCATGGCAGAGTCCTCAGAATAAGGGTGGGGGGAGGCACTAAAGCCTCAGGGCCAAGGTTTTGCTTCCTTGCCTCAAAGGGCTACTCAGGGCCCCAGGAGATCTTGGTGGAGACTGAGAGGTGAGAATCCTGCGAAGGGGAGATGGGGGCAGGGCTGGTGATGGGGGGGTCCCCGAGGTGGGCTGGGTTGGGGAGGGAGAGGCCACTAGGCCCAGTCCAAAGCACCTACAGCCCTGGGCCCAGGGTGAGAGGGTTGGGGGCCCCAGGCTGACGGGGCTGGGGCCTCCAGGCTGAGGCAGTCATCCACGGAGATTCCCACCACCACTCTACGGATCAAGTCTGAGAATGGGGAGCAAACGTTCGTGCTGCCCATGTCGCCTGTAGACACCATTGGGGATGTCAGACGGTACCTTGCACGGGCCAGGTCAGTGCCTCCCGTCCCCTTTGCTCCCAATTGTCCAGCAAGTGCACCCCACTCTCACCTCCCAGCTGCACATGACCCTGCCTGGCTGTCCCAAGCATCCCTTCCTCCTTAGGCTCTTAAGAACACTCCAGAGCTGGAAGGGACCTTGGTGACTGATCCCCTTACAGATGGGGAAGGTGAGGCTGACAGGGTAGGAACTTGCCCAGATTGAGAATTGATGGCAGAACCATAACCTGAGCATGCATCTCTTTACTCCTAGGCCAAGTGTCCCCTCCCCTCCCTAAAAGAGGGAAATATTACTTGGACCCCTCTCCTCCCCTCCATCTGTAGTCTTGCTCAGAAAATGGACAGTGCTTTCCCTGATGTGATCCCTCTCTCCTCAGGAACATGGATCCAGCCATGTTTGAAATCTTCACTGTCTTCCCACCCACCGTGTACACAGATGATTCAAAGACGCTGCAGGCCTGTGGGCTGGTGCCCAATGCCATCCTGCTTCTTCGGCCCCCCAGGACTCCACACCCAGCTCCCCGTCTCTAATAAAATCACATTTCCCCATCCACTTTGGGGACTCTGAAAAATTCTATCTGTGCATTCTCTTTGCTCCAAACCAGGACCCCACCTACCCAAAGCTAGCTTCCTATGATGAGGTTAGGACCGCAGCTGGGCTGGGGGGAGGGGAGGAGAGCAGAGAGCCACAGCTGGGTGAGGGTGGGGCTGGGCCTTTGTCTAACTACTCAGAAGGATTCACTTCTCTTTCTTTGTTGGTCTAAGAGATCAGATCAGATCTTGGCTAGAGAAGAAACAGGGCCAAAAGAGTAAGCTGGAAGGTGTGGTCCAGCCCAGACTCTCAGTGGTGGTAGAGGATGCGGACTCAGCTAGCTGAGGGGTGGGGGGAAGGCGTTGCAAGGGGTACCCTCAGCCTTTTATGATACTAATACAAAGCTGACACCTTAAATCAGGCTGAATGAAGGACTACAGCTTCCATTGTCCAGATGGTCAAGGTGAGTCCCCCAGACAAGTGCCCATATACACCTAAACAGAAAGGCAGGCCCATACCATGCACAGGATGGTGTGTGCAAGCCCACCAGAAACACATGATGCATGACATACTCCCCACCCCCAAATGGCAGTCCTGAAGGGGCCAAAGGAGGGATGGAAAGAATGGCAAGGCAGAGGCCATTGGCCTTCACTGAACTTTCCCCTGGCCACCCCAAAGGACCAATCACAAACAGGTTCCAAGCCAACTGGAACTTTAATTGCTCCTCAGGAAGAGAGGCCACTGAAGAACAGGACCTGTGACAGGTCCCCAATGGGGCACTAGGCCCCACTGTAAGCTTGTCACCAAGTAGTCACCTTTGGGAGGGGTAGCAGCAGGAGGGAGGCTCCCTCCCTGGAGACCCCTTGCAGACTGAGGAATGAGGAGGAGAGGAAGAACACAGATACTTGGGGCAGTTTCTAAGACTGATGGGCACGGAATGTAGCCTAAAGGGAATGGAATGGCAGAGGTCCAGGAATGACAAGGGGAAAAGAGGTTGAGTTATACCCAGGAAAGGAGAGGATGGATCAGGGGAGGAGTACAAGGACATATGGGCACAGAGTCAGGGAGGGGGAGATGGGATCTAGGATTAGCTGTATGGGGGTCTGGAACTGGAACCTGGATATACAGTACAGGTATAGAAATTGGTCCCAGGGTCCTTCACGGCTGGGAGAGGAAGTGGGGAGAGGGAATGCTGGTCGGTCTATGAGGCTGGGGCGGGGGGTGTCAGTCCAGCTTCAGGAACTCCTGCAGGGTGTCCTGTTCCACAGCCTCCACGAAGAGTTCATAGTCCTGGGGAAGAAAGGGCACCCTGAGTGATGGGTTGTCGGGGGTCCTGCCTGTCTCTGCACCCCTGCAGCCCAGTCTGGAGTCCCTTACCCCACAATATTTGTTCCCGTTGCATATTTGGGGTGGGATGGCCTTGGGGTCCCCAGCCAGGGTCCTCATCTCCTCCCGTAGGGCGTTGTCCTGGGAGATATCCACCAGTTCGTACTGGATCCGCTTCCCATCCAGGATGCGGGTCACCTCGCTCTGCTGGGACTTGATCTAGGAGAGCCAAGAGGGGGTGGATGGTGGGGGCACCGAACCGGGAGGAGAAAGAGAAGCAACCGCGGGAAAGCAGTCAGGGGACACTGACGGTCCGCGTGTGCATGTGCGGGGCTGGGAGTAACGAGAACCTTGGACGCGGGCTGGGGCGGAGGCTCGCGACCACTGGGTGAAGGGCGTCCATGCCAGCTAGTCTGGGGAGGAAGGCGGCCGTGGGCACTGGCGGGGGCTCCCCAGGCAAGCTGGGAGGGGGGTGTCGGAGGGAAGGGGAACCAGAGCGGGGGTGGGGTCAGCACTGGCTCGGAGCCCCCAGCCCCGCCCCCTGGGGAGGCCCGGCCCCGCGGCCGGCGGGCAGCGCCCCGGTTGCAGGAGGGAAGGCGGGGGAGGCTCCCCGGGCTCCGGGGTCCCGCAGCAGCCCGCGACAAGCGGCCCCGCTCCGCCCCCTCTTTCTTCCCCCGCTCCGCCCCCTCTTTCTTTTCCTGCTCACCTCCCGGGAACCGGTGACCGAGGTGCTGTAAACCCGAAGGCCGCTCATGCTGGGGCCGGGCCGGGCTGGGCGGACGCGCGAGGGCGTGGACAGCGGGGCCGCTGCGGGGCTGCGCGGGCCAGGCCGGGGCGGGCCGGACAGACGGACGGACGGAGACCGAGGATCAGAAGCAGCAGCAGCAGCAGTAGGACGAGGCAGAGGAGGCGGCGGCCGCGCGGCGCTCGGGAGGGGTTTCCTTCCTGCCCCGCCCCGTGAGTCAGAGGCGCTCGGGACCAATGGGCGGGCCCGGAGGGCAGCTGTGGGCGGGGCCTCCCCTTCAGCCTCCGCGGCGGGGGCGGGGGGCACCGGGTCGCGCTCGGCCTGGAGCCCCGGGCAGCCCGGGGGGTGGGCCCCGCGGCCCCGGCCGGCCCGTGCCTCCGAGCCCCCTCCCCGGGGCCTGGAGGTGTAGAGGGGCAGCCGCAGGCACAGCTGGGCCGGAGCCGAGCCTCCCTCCCGGGGCGCTCCGGGCTTCGCACAAACACCCCCACCCTCCCCGAGACGGAGGCAGGGCTGCAGCGGCCGTCGGCCCCTTGCGCTGGACCCCCGGACCGTCTTGGGAACGCAGCTCGGGGCTGGGCCCCAGCCGAGGACTGCGGTGGTCACTTGAGGGAAGCCCCAGTTCCCCTTTCTGAAGGGGACACATCCTGGGGGCTCCCGAGCGGAGGCCACGGGAAACGGGTACGAGGCTCTGGGCCCCGGGGGCCCCCAGGCACCACTGCCCCCCTCCTCGGGCCTGTTCCTGCCCAAGCGTCCAGGGGAAGGACCCACGTTAGTTCTTTACGGGGGCGGGGAGGAAGTGAGGGAGAATCAAACCTGGGCAGCCAGTTCAATCTTTTTATTTTGTAATGAAAATAATACAAACCAGTCAATATAACAAAGATTCATATAAATACTTCATAAACTTTGAAGAATGGCCCTGAGCTCTGCCAGGTGCTCCCAGCCTGCGGTGGAGAACAAGTAGGCAGCTTAGCTTGGCTTTGAATGGGGAGGCAGCCTCAGCCCCTTCTAAAAATTAAACACAACTGGGGAAGAGGGTCGTCTGCAGACCAGAGTCTGGGTTGTGCAAGCTCCTGGAGCAGCCTGATCCTCACCCCACTGCATCACGGGCCAGCCCGAATCACACGTGTTCTCACGTGTACACCTAGGACAAGCACACAGAGCCAGGCACAAATGAGCATCGCTCCCCACACTGACTAGATTTTGAAAAAGGGGGGAGAAAACCCCAACATAACGGGTCTTGTGAACAACTGAAATTCATCCTGCACCTGGAACTAAAGTCAAAATGTTAACAGTTAAAAGATCTAGAGCCTGAGGTGCCACAGCCTGTGTGGGCATTGGTGCTGAGGGTTTTCCAGGGGAGCCAACACACTCAGGCCTTCCCTCCAGGTGGAAGGGGCTTTTCCTAACCCAACAGGGCAGGAAAGGAGAGGAGACTGGCCAAGAACCCAGGCAGCTTGCCCACAGCTTCCTGGGAAAAGGGAATCTGCCCTGGCTCCAAGCAGCTCTCGCCACACCCAAGCACCAGAGGAACAGATGCCCTGCTGAAGGATGGTGAAGACCAGCTGCACCACTCCCTCCAGGAACAGCATCCAGTCCCCTACCTGCTGCAGGGACTAGAAACAAGGACAAAGAAAGCGAGCAGGTCATTTGGCTGCTCCAGAGCTAGGGGCACCTACAATCCCAGGCTGAAAATATGGCCTGGTGGCTCCTGGGGACAACTTAGTTGGAGGTGGGAAGTGAGAGGGAGAAAAATTAAGGCACCAGAGTGGCAAGTAATCATCTTCCCCTTTTAGAGAGACTTGGCTAAATGAAAAGACCTGAGGCACTGGGGTTGCTCCTTGGGCCCACAGATGAGAAAGGCCCTTCCTTCCCCCTGCCAGATAATCTCATCTTAGTCAGCCCTGGGGGAAAAAGATGGAGATCTGTGTCTGGGCACCACAATCCTGAGCATGTGGCATCTAAGGCGGGGTTGGAGAGGCATGGAGAATCCTTGTTGTTAATGATCCGAGGGCAATCATAGCAAGTGTCCCAGGGACTCATTCTAGCTCAGCCTCAAAGAATGCTGTAAGCAAAACAGTGTAAGGGTGATCCTGGTTCCCATCTGCAAGGATGGGGTAGTAAGGCAACAGGCCAGGCTTCCTCTGACACGGGCCTGAGGCCAGGGCAGGGTTTTCCAGACAGCTGGTTGTGCCCAGAGAAGGCCAGTTAATGATTAACTCGCTCTTTTCTATCACCACTCAGGGGCACAAAATCAGGACTGCCAAGTGCCAATAAACATGTTTCTGAAGGAAAGACATATCCTTGGCAGGGGACTTTCTAAGCTATTCACCACTCCCTCACAGCGATCAAGAGGCAGCCACTGTCCTGGCCTCTCCTCCAGCTCTGTTGCTCCTATTTCCAAGGTTCTCACTGGGTGATACAATTGTCTCCCATATCCTGGGCATATCTGTCAGACATGGTGGTACGGATTTCCTCGATGTCACGATGCAATTGCTTGACTTCTTCCAACTTCTTGATAATCACATCTGGCTTCTGCAAATCTAATTCAGTCGAGGGGTGGGACACAGCTGGGGACGAAAAGATTTGGAAAGAAAGTTCATTCAGTAGGCCCATTAAGAAAAGCATGAAGAGACCCACAGGCTTGGCACAAGGCACTTCAAGGGGCAGCTTATCTCCTACCGAGGCCTGGGTCTACCTTGGATCAGACAAATCAGCATTTATTTAGAACCTATTATGTGCAGGAGTTAAAAGAGACTTAAAAAGCTAAGCCTTTAAATTCCTCGGGGAGGCACTTAGGCCTCAGAGGCCAAAGGCCTGTGACTGAGGCCTAAGTACTGCTTTTACTGGGTGGCCCTGAGCAAGTCCCTATGCATCTCTGGGTCTGAAGCAACTTGTGTGTAAAAGCTGATACTTATGATGCACCCCCCAGGAGCTTGGAAACCACCATGAGGATGGTCATGGCTCTAATTGGATCTCATCATGCCTGCTTAGACACTTGGTAAATCTGGATGACCGTGACTGGGCTGAAAGGCCTGACTGGCAGCTTCCTTCTAGTTCTGTGCTGCCTAACGAGGATCACTTCCTAACCAAGGCCCCAGCACCCACCCTGGCCCTGAGACTTACAATGGATGCCCAGGAGAAGGGATAGGTTGGGGTCTCGGCCCTGGGCTCTCTGAGTCACAATGCTGCATACAGCCTGCAGATCATGCAGGCAGCTGCCCAACTCCTGGTGCAGCTCGTGGGCCAGCTGGGCTGTGTCTGCAGAGGGCAAAGAAGCTGGCTGGGCTTGGCGAAGGTGCTCCTGGAGGGTCAAGTTCTTCTCAATCAGGTCCTGGTTCTGCACTGAAAGCTGAGCATACGAGTGAACCATGATTAAATCTAGGCTGGGGGCGGGCAGACATAAGGCTCTGAGTCAGCAGCAAGCAGCTAGGCCCTGGGCTGGGCCCCCAGATAGCAGGGTCTGACTCTATCCTCCCACCCGCCTGGAAAGGGAGTGTTTCCCTGTGATGCCTTGGCCTGCCACAGTAGCTGCTTCCCACAGGGGACCTGAGTCACCAGCCTGCAGGTTCCTATTCAGGAACCAGAGAAGTTATTCTCCACCCCTTGGAAATGCATCTGCAGCCAATGCCTCAGCCAACACTGTTAGCCAGGCCATTAGAGAAGCCTGAACACATACAAGTGAAATCTGAGGAGAACAAAACCTCCGCTGGAGATACTGGTTTCAATCTTTCCCCTCCACCTAACAAGAGTGGCTCTGGGCCAGGCTGGCTGGGCCCCATGTCTTTGTGAGGGAGGTGATGAAAGAAGAGGCAGCAGGAAGAACAGAAGCCTGGATGATCAACTCGTACCCAGGACCTTGGAAAGTACCCTGGAGACTGGCTTCATGCCCCAGCTTTTCCATTTGCTGTGTGACCTTCTGCTAGTCACTTAACTTTAGGGCTTCAATCTTCCCATCTATAGATGTATTTAGGCAGCTAGATGGCTCAGTGGATAGAGAGCTGGACCTGGAGTCAGGAAGACATGAGGTCAAATTCGGCCTCAGAAACTCACTGGCTAAGTGACCCTGGGCAAGTCACTTAACTTCTGTTTACCTAATCCAGTGGAGAAGAAAATGGCAAACCATTTCAGCAGCTTTGTCAAGAAAACCTGATCTGAGGTCACAAAAGAATCAGACACAACTAAACGACACAGAAGGTATTAGCAAGACCATGGGATCTTTTGAGTTGGAAAGAATCTTTGATTAGAGCTTCCAGCTTTCCCATACTTGGATTCTGCCATCTTGAATTAACTAGCATGCCAATCAACTGTCCAAAGCCTTTGAAAGTCCCCCAGCCCAACCAATCCCTTGTGGCAGCTGAACGCTAGACCTATGAAGGGTGGTAGCCTCAGCCTCTTTCTCTCTGATGTTCTCTGAGAATATGCTGAACAGATTTGCCCTCCCCAAGTTCCCACCCACTTTAGCCCTAACCTGGGGCTCAGCCCAGTTAAAGAACTCTTCACACTGCTGCCTGTTCAGATCACTGCAGAAGGCAAGAAGAAGAGAGATTACGTCCAGAAAACATTCTAGGGAGATTAAATCTGGTGGGGGGGAACGGGAGGAAGAGGTCTATGTGTGTGTACTTCAAAATATGAACCATTTTTGATGAAAAAGTTTCCAAGTCCACAAGTCCTGTTCCTGATCTCATCTCCACGAGCCACAACATCAAACAGTGGGGAGAGAGTCACTAAAACACAAAAGTCCAGGGGCCAGCCAGGGTTCTCAGGAGATAGGAAGGTCCAATAGAAAGGAGTCCCAACTGGTCTCCACCAGAGACTTCCTGGCCTCCACAGCCCCATTCATACTATGACACTAAAAGGCCCCAGACTCTTACCCTGTTCTCACCTCCTTTACTGCCAAGCGCAGCTGCTCCAAGGCATTTTCCCTCCTCCTGGCCTCCTCCTTCAGGGCTTGACCAGTTCCTTCTTCCTGGGCCACTTCTGCCTCCAGGCTCTAGGGGCCACCAAAGGGAGTGGAGAGAGCAAAGGATTACAAACCAGCAACCAGAAGCCGATACTGACTTCAACCAATTTTCCTCCCAGCTATCCAAGAGCCAAAGAAAGCCAAGTCACAGAGTGGGAGGATCAAGCAAGGCTTCAAGGAAACCTGGACCCAAGGAATGAAGGGGAGGTTAGCTTTCAAAAGGCCAAGGGGCAACAAAGAGGAAGAAGAGAAAGATGTTCTCTGTATAGTGAATGTGGGCAAAGGCCTGGAACCAAATCAGCCAGGGTGAGGTACAGGGAAAGGCAAGCAGCCACTGAGTTTCCAAGTTGGAAGGGGCCTTAGATGCCAACTAGTCCAACCTGTAGTAACCTGAACAAGAGTCAGCTGTGGACAATCTGACAAGGGCAGAGTCCAGTGGGACTATCACCTCCCTAGTTCTGGACCCCAGGCCTCTCTTAACAGCCTTAGATCGAATTAGTTTTCCTGTCTGCCTGGCTCATACTCAGCTCACAACCCACTAAAACCCAGAGATCTTTTTTCAGATGAAAGCCTGTCATCTCTTACTCATGCGATGGGTTTTTCTGAACCCAAGTGGAAGACTTAACATTGAACACTATCAAATTCCATCTTATCTGATTCAGGCCAACTTCCAAGGTGCTGCCAATGCATCTGTGGTCACACCCTGACCCCATCTGTCAGCCAGCCCTCCCAGTTTAGTGTCTGCTACAAATTCACAAAGTACTGAATCTATGCCTTTATCCAAGACACTGATAAGAATACTAAAGAGCTCAGAGCCAAGGAGAGATCTCTGAGGACCTCCTCAGGAGACCCCCTTCCAGTCTAGACACCCTGTCAAAAAAGGATCACGTGATAAAAGTGATACTGATGCTATGATCGATCACAAGTTTCTTTTCTAGATGTTCACCACACATCTCTTTAATGCTACATTCTGGAACTGTGCCTGGAGCCCAAGTCAAATTGCCTGGCTGACAGATTAGAAACTCCACACCCCCTTCCCTCCTTTAAATCAAGACATGCTGATTCTCCAGGTTTAAGACCCCTTGCTCTTGTTCCCCACACTCTTTCCAAGGTCACCAGCCTTGGCTCAGCATCACATCTGCCAGTTCTGTCAGTACCCTAGGATGTATTTTGCCTGGGTCTGCTCTCTTACCTTCTTTCTGCTCGTCTTGGGTTTCAATGATCCATTAGCCATTTGGAGCAGAGTTCAGTATGCACGAGGAGGAATTAACATGAGAAAAGGCTGGAAAGGTGGGTTCACACCTGGTCATGGAGACTCCAATGCCCAGAGAAGGAATGGGGATTTTGTTTGGAAAGGGTGTGCAGCAATTTTTTCTTTATTCTATAGTTGAGCTGATATGACCTAAAGGACTCCTGATCACTCTGCGATCAACCCCTTAGCCATGCTCAAGTCTAACATTAATAGACAGGCTGCTTACTATCAGATGTTCTATTTCATGACTTTGAGAACCTATGTGGTCCTTTCTTTGAGGCAGGTCATAACTTTTCCACATTAACATGGATGTTTCCGTGAGTTCCTGTGGTCTCCAAAATTGATCATCTGCTAGTCAGCCACCTCTCTGAATTCAGCAAGGCCGGTCTCCGGGCAGACGTAAAGTCTTCACCATTACCATGCTCCATGTCTTTCCAGCTGTACAGGATATGACACAGTCTGTGCTTGACTGACAATGCTTTTAAAAAACTCAGTCACTGCCATGCCTCAGCTAGGCATCCGCTGAAGGCGGAGGACAGTGAAGATTTGTTCAAACACGGGCTGCTCTCCCAAATCAGCTACATTCCTTAAAATGAGTTCTCTTTGAAACGGAGAATATGGAGATATGTGCATGTTTACACTCAATCAGGAAGCTCTCCCTAGTATGTGCTAATCACTGTGCTATGTTACAAACAGCACCAATTATAGGTCACACCAGGGTTACATGCCAGCCAGTTCTGAGGGGTGGGGGGTGGGGAGAGTAGGTGGGTGGGAAGCACGGGATGTACTTGGATCAGTACAATATAAATCAGGTCTTACTCACACCCCCCTGAGGATGGTTGGAAAAGGCATCATATGGTTAAAGACCTGTGCTAACTATCCAGAACAAGAATAAATAGAATTCTATGGTTTTTTATGGCGTCCCAAAGAGGCAGTAAGACTTCCCAACAAAACTGGCGCATTATGGCATTTTTATGCTTTAAAATGTTAAGAAAAGACCTAATTTTCATACAGGACACCTCTAAGGAGCTAAACACAAAGAGCCCAGACCACACAGTGACAAAGAAGCAGAGCAGGCTCTTAAAGCAGATTCAGGCATTATGAACTGTGATTTCATTATGTGGTGCGTGGAGGGCAGGAATTGTCCGAGTTCTGCTTACCTTCACTTGTGAACACAACTGGTCTATTTTCTTCTGTTGTTTATCCACGATCTAAAAGACAAAGAAAATCACTCCACTGGTTATAATTCTTCATTACAACTGGACTATTATGTAAATAAGTTCAAGGTGAAGGTATATGGAGAAGCTACACTGGATTACATGCCATCTTGGAGGGTTGGGGGAGGGGTAGGAGGGAGAGAAAATCTGGAACACCAAAATTGGTGGAACTGAGTGTTGTAAACTAAAAATAAAAGATAAATTAAAAAAATGAAATACAAAGAAAATAAAAGAAAAAGCCAGAGCTTATTTTCCCCACAGATGAATTTGCAACATCAAATGCCAGCAGGGCACTCACTAGCCCCATCGTACTACAAGTTTGGGTTGACTCAGGTAGAGCCAAGATCTAGGCTGTGGATTCTGACAGGGCGTCTCCTTCTTTGTTTTTGTACCCCTAGTGGTTAACACAGTTCTTGGCGAACAGTAGGCACTCCAGAAATGCCTGGTTATTGATTCTGGTGGCTCAGTTAGCTCAGCGGGGAGCTATTCTATGGGCAAATCAGGGCAAAGTCCATGGACAAATCCCATAACCTATGTTTCAGATTCCTCATCTATAAAATGGGGATATTATTTGGTTTCTCTACAACAGGATCATTGTGAGGAAAGTAAACAATATAAAGTGACTCATTATCTTGTGTCTCAGGCACCAGCTAAGCCAGGGCTTGGTGGCAACGGCTGCCTGTTTTTGTGCAGCCTTGAGCTAAGAATGGTTTTTATATTTTAAAATCAAGTTTTATGGTATTTAAAAACATGAAAACCATGATTAACTTGCAGGCTGCACAAAAACAAATGGCAGGCAGGGTTTCGTCCTGTGGCATGTAGTTTGCTGACCCCTGGTCTAAACCAATGATCTTGGTCATTCCAAATGAACGCTACTGATAGGAAAAGGAATGAACAGGGCAACGTGTTTGAATGCAAGATTGCCAATAATCCTGGGAGAAAAAAATCCTTGTTAGAGTGTAGCAGAAAGAACATTGGCCTGAAAGGGCTTCAGGGTTCACATCCTGGTTGTATTCTTCACTAGCTCTGTACCTCAGACTCCTGCTCTTTTTGTAAAATGAAGGCGTCAGACACTCGATGTTTGCCTTCAACAAATATTTACTAAGTGCCCACTATAGGCAAGGCACTGAGCTTGGTGCTGGCAATAAAAAACTTTAAAGGGGTTGGGGAAAACATTCAATTCACATGTACTTGTGAAAATCAAGCACATTATTTCTAAGAGGCAAAAATGACTAATAGCTGAGGATACCTCAATTCTAACTCACAAATGATTACAGCTGACATTGTAAATATAGTTAAAAATATTAATTAGCAGCAATTTGGCAATTAGGTTGCCACTGATCATTTACTGCTATTAACAGTATGACAACCTTCAGCGGTACCCCCTGCTCTTCAATTTGTCACTTCCAGTCTGCAAAAGGCTATTAAACCAGCTAACCCAGCATATTAGAATTGTGTGTAACTGAGTTCTGGTAGAAGGACTAAATCAGGGGTGAGGAACTTGGGGCCTTGAGGGCATATGTAGCCTTCTACGTTTTTGGGTGCGGCCTTTTGAGTAAGTCCAAGTTTTACAAAACAAATCCTTTTATTAAGGGGATTTGTTAGGTGAAGTTTGGATTCAAAAGACTGCACTTAAGGACCTAGAGGGCCATGTGTGGCCTCCAGGCTGAAGGTTCCCCACCCCAGAACTAAACTGAGAACTGGGAATGAGCTTTAGTGCCAGGACCTTGGTTGGCCAGAGGGTCTTATTTTTTTGTCCTTCCTGGTTCCCCAAAAGTGTATAACTAAATTAAAGTTATCAAGTGAGTAGTCTCTATATAATAAGTGTTACTATAAAACACATAAGCAGTTCCCTCCCTGAATCATATTGTGAAAACACAAAGAATTAGACAGAAGAGTTGTAAAATGCATTAGCTCAAATGAGGAAATCAGCTGTTCTGGTAGCCAGGTGCAAGGAGACCTGACCCACTGGCCTTCCTGACAGCTCCCCCACCTCCCCCCAACTACACCAGGGCACACACTATCAGTCACCTTCCTGAGGCAATCACACTCTTTCTGCAAAGATTCGCTCTCCACTTTGGGGCTTTCCACTTGTTGAACCAGGCTTCCACCACTGGCCTTCTTCGAACACTGTTTATCTTGCAAACTGAAAGACAAAGTGCCCGAACAGGTTATCCCATCCACATGCCAGCCTCCTGCCCTGACGGCTATTTTTACAGTAAGTAGGGTTGAGGTGCTTTGGCTCACTCACCCCTCCATCCCTCCTCCCAGCTCACTCAGGTGCTGTACTTCCTATCCAAATAAACAAGGGCACTGGGGGCTGGTAATGGGATTTACATGTCTGCCATCCCACAACTAGGCAGGGATAACCAGGGTGTCCACTAACTGTTACTAACTAGGGAACCACCTGCCACCTCCCAAGTCATCCTTCCCTTAGGTGCTGAGATGCCTTGTTATTTTGTTCCTAAAGCCTACTGTGGGAGTTGAGGGCAGTCCCAGGGCGGGGCTCTTTACCTCTGCACGACAGAGAGGAGTTCTTGCTCTCTCTGTTTCAGGCTCTCAAGCTGGGATTCCCGCTCTGTGCAGCCTGCCCGGGCCTCTTCAAGCTTTCTCTCCAGGTCCGTCACTTGCTCCTGAAGGTCTGAGTTCTTCAGCTCTAATTCCCGAAGCTAGAGATAGAAGGCCAAGCTCAGATCCAACAAGTCAGGAGTGCTTCTCCCCCAGGGATCTTAAGGTGTTTTCAATCCAACTGGCAATCAACAGCCCACAACTTTGAACACAGTGTACTCGGAATTTTCCTTTTAGGAAGCACAGAGGCTTGAGAGGTAGCATGGTAGGGGGAAAAGAACACTAGGCTAGGAGTCAGAAGACCTAGGTTTGCATTCTTGCTCTGCTACTACTAGTAAGACCTTCCTCAAGTCACCTGACATCTCTGGGCCTCAGTTTCCTTCTCTGTAAAATGTAGGGAGTAGATTAGATTTATCAGGTCCTTTCCCACTCTAGAGCCTATAAACCTGCTGGGTGACTCCATTTCCCACCAAGAGGTCAAATATTATTTCTACCTTCTGGCTCTGCTTCTGATGATCCTCCCTCGTAGGCAGGTCAGCCAGATAGCGCTCCAGGGTCTCAATGCGCTGCTGTTTCTCCCGATTCTGCTCCGACTCCTTCTGACATTTCTTTTTCAGATTGTTAATGTGTTTGTCCCGTCCCTTGACCTGTGTGAAGGGAAGTCTCAGTTGGCACATAGGTCTGGTTCCATCAGACCCTGAATGTCAACTTTCTTTCTTCAAACAATTCAAGCAATTACAACTGAGAGGTAAACCTGCAACCAGTAGCCTTTCCCTTGGGACTCAGGATGACGTTGCACTGTGATAAGGGCAGGGAACATGAGAAAGATTAACAGGTCATTTGAGACTGGGACACAAGTTACAGATTTATATTGCCAGCACTCTTCAAACAAGGAAAGAGAGGATCAGCAATCCTTAGGTGGCCTAAAACGCAGATGCATTTCCTGCCAAAGGCATTCATCCTGTCGGGCTCACCTGGGTAGACTGGCAATATGTCTCCCCCTTAAAACCCATCGGGTGGACGATAAACCGATCATTGGAAAAGGCAACTTCTACCTAAAAAGTCTAAGTAAAAAAAGCATAATGCAGTAGAAAGAGAACTCCGTTTACAATCTGGCCTTGACATATATGGAACTTTGGAAAGATTATTTTAATTCTCTGATCCTCCTCAGTTTCTTTGTCTATAAAATGAAGATAATATTACTTACACTATCCACCTTAAACACTGCCATGAAAAAAGCACTTTGTTATCCTGAAAGTACTGCAGAAATAGTTATTTTATTTCCAGAAGACACAACCAAAAAGGAAGCAAAAAAAGCCAGTGAAACAGAAACAGACCCAGTGATCTCAGAGGAAGCACTTGATAGACTACAGGGGAAGATATGACCAAAGAATGACTCATAAATGAGCTGATGGCACTGTCTCAGGTGAAACTATCAATATTTACAGCCAAAGAGGTGTTAAGTAGCAACTCCTATTTCTCTAATGGTTTATGGTTTACAAAATACTCTGGACACAACAAGCCTATGAGGTAAGAAAGTAGTGCGTTATTTACCCTTTTTTACAGGAGGAACCTGAAGGGCAGAGAAGGGGAAATGGGGTGCCATGGCCACACAGACATTAAAAGCGCCAGGCTCTGGGCCAGAGTCTCTTGCCTCAATGCTGGCCCACTGTTCTTTCTACTACTTTCTGCTGCCACTCTCTAAGAATACAGACACTTTAGGAAGTATGGATTAGGGGACTGGGAGAAAAGAGCCCAAGGAAATGAGCCAGCTTCCATGGTCTTCAGTTATCCTTCAAGACAAGACACTGACAACAATTCTAAGCTCTCCAAGTAGTTACGAAAGTAAACTTTTCTCCATTTTTAGTCCATGGGAGGAAGAAAACCAAGCAATTGGAACCTCAGGTGTGTTTAAACCCCTGAAAGCAATGACTAATGATGTAACTGCTTCTCTCCTCTGCCAGCTGGCAAGAGGTTTGAGAGAATGGGGGAGTGAACAGTGGGGAATGCCCAAGTTACTACTCTGTTTACCCTGCGGTAGGTAACCAGTCTGAAGAACAGGCAACCAGCATTGATGAACAGGCCCCTCACCCCACCTGGGCTCACATCTGCTCCTGGCATGGCCACCAGCATCATGGTCTTGGCAAGGAGAGCCCCAACTTGTCTCTGGCTGACTCCAAATCCTCTCCCAATCAGAAGGCAGCCCCATTATCACTCACTCTTTCTTCTTGTTTCTTTCCTTCTTCTGAATGTTTCTGCAATGCCACCCTGAGGGACTCCCGGATCAGTTGTGCATCCACTTCTGAGGCAGAGAGTTTCTTTTCAAGCTCCAACCTTTCTTTACTGAGAGCCTCTGTCTTCTGCGCAAACTGTGCTCGGAGGAAAGTATTCTCTCGCTGCAACTCCTGCCAGAGAAATGTATGTGTGACAAGTGCCTCAGTCCTGACTGTACGTGTGCATACAGACACACAGACACTTTACATTCAGATAATATAACTGTTGAAGAATCCCTTCACAGGAAAATAGGATTTAGAGATAGAAGGCACTTTTAGGGATCATCTAGTTCAACTCTCCTCATTTTAGAGGTGAGGAAATTGAGGTCTAGGGAAATGAAGTGACTTAACCAAGGTCAAAGAGTACACAGTACTGAGTTTCCAAGTTAATGTGGACGAATGACCAAGAAAATGTCCTGGACTCAGCAGACAGCAGGGGAAATCAAGTCTGGCTGATAGGTAACATAGAATCCAAAGGGCCTTGGCCCTGACGGGGGAGACCATTGCCCTTCCTCAGTTACCCGTACCTCTTGCTCTTCCCTCTTCTACCCTGTTTGTTTTGTCGGTTAAAAAACAAGAAAAGTGCAGCCAAGCCTGCTTGTGGTTATGCCCAACCTCTACCACTGCCTCCATCTGCTGGGCATCTGGCATAAACACAGATTTGGAGCCAGAGGCTCTTTAGAAGCCAACGTGCCCAACTTCCTCACTTCAGAGAGAAGCCACTGTGGTCACACAATTAGCAAGGGTATTGAGCAGAATTAGAACCCAGGTCCTGCGGATGCCAAGCCCAGTGTCCTGCTGCCTCAGTAGCTCTGACCTCCACGACTTCAGGGAAGTCATGTCCCTCGGGGAGCATGTTTCTTCACCTCAAAATGAGATACTAGTCAAAGTGTATAACACAGAGCCTGGCACTCAGTAGGAGCTATTTAAGTGCCTATTCCCTTCCCTCCCCCAAATATGTAAAACAAAAGGAAGTTGGGGGAGGAAGGTTAGTCAGAACGGGTCTCAAAAATGCCTTCTTCCAGTTCTAGGCCCTTCACACTATTCTAAAGGCCTTGCCTCCTCACTGCTAAAGCCACTGAAGCTCTCCACTGGCCCAGGGCTACTATCAAATCTGTTACAATACCAAATACTTTTCCACCCCTCTTAGTGCTGAGTACATGGCAGTATTTAATAAACACTGGGCTGAACTCTTTGCTGTGACCTAAAAATGCTTTCTAACCTCTGTGTCCCTGTACTTTGGCTCAGTTTCTTTCACCCAGAATGCCCTGGGTTAATTTCTACTCATCCTTCAAGGCCCAGTTCCTGAATCCATGCCTAGTATTCCACCCAAGAATGACTACTCCCTCCTCGGCGCTGCCACAGTGCCTTGTATTTTCTCCTACTGTACTTGCAAATTTTACTTCATATTATGGTAAAGAGTAAAGCCTTTGGCTGTGTGGGGTGTGTGCGTGGGGAACATTTGGTATATTTATAGCACTCAAAAGTTTGCAAAGTGATGTATATTTACTTTCCGATTGGATCCTCACAAGAACCTTGTGAGGTGAGTATTCCTTTATTATCCCCATTTTACAGATGAGAAAAGTGAGATAAAAGGTAAAGCTATTTGCCTGTAGTTATAATGGTAGGTGTTGGAAGCAGTATTTGAGCCCCACATCTCTCCCTGCCTCTCCATAATGTGAGTTGTTTAAGAGCAGTTCCTGTATTTTATCTTTGTAACATCCTCCCCCTGGAGCTTCCCTACCCCAGCTCCCATAACACACACACAGACACACGCACACGCAGGAGCTCCTACAACAGAGCCTCAAACATCAGCTGAACGTGTGACTCTCCGCGGTCAGTACTTACTTGGAGCCTCAGCATGCAGACATCTCCATAATGGGCAGGGCGGCCCAACAGGGCACTGTGGACCTGAAGCTCACTCTCACGGACTTTCTGTTCCAACTGAGAGATATGCTGCCTCTGCCTGCAAAGCCAACCACAGGCACACGTCAAAGTGACCTTCTTGAGTGACAGCCTGCTTGAAATCGGAGCCTTCCCTTTCACTAGGCAGATAGGAACAATTGTTCTTATTTAACTGAGATGAGAATCTTAAGGTCTCGCTGATGATAGAGGAAGGGAAGAAGGAAAAAGATTTCTGGGGGAAGGGACAAACAACTAAAGATGAGTTAGTTGGCTGTCTACATGAAGCACTTCCCATCAGCCCTCAAAAAGACAATATACCCCCAGGTAATGTTAGGCACACTCAAGAACAGGCTAGTTATCAACCCAGCTCCTTTGCCACTAAACACTGAGAGTATCTCAGAGACAAACATGAGAAGGCAGGAAGTTATGTGTTAGAATGGGCAACCCCCTCTCCCCTCCACCCTTACTTGTTGATAAGGAGATCCTTTTCCTTCAGTAGGCTCTCATTGCTGTTCAGGATGCCCACCCACTGGGCTGGCTCCAGAGCTGGCAGAGATGGAGCATAAGCTGCAGCGTGGTGGCAAGTGGCTCCGTTCTGGAGCTGAAAGAAAAGCAGGCCATGGGAATGGCTTAATGTCCCAACTCCAAACCCTTCAGGGCCTCTTCTACCCATCCGAAATGCAGTATAAACTTACATCCCAGCATTCAAAGCTTTCCACAATCTGACTCCCCTCTCCCTTTCCAGACATTTCTCATAGCTGGAAGGCACCGTTAGTCCAGACTCTACTTGGATAGCAATTCCTTCTATGATATCCAGGAAAAGTATTCATTTAGCTTCTGCTTGAAGATCTCTATTTAGGTGAGGGTTCCCCACGTACCAAGGCTACCCAATTCCATACTTGGACATAAATTTACAGGAAGAGGACAGCTAGGTAGCACAGTGAATACTGTACCATTCCTGGAATCAGGATGACCTGAATTCAAATCTGGCCTCAAACACTTACTAGCTATGTGACCCTGGGGAAGTCACTTCACCCTGCTTGCCTCAAAAAAAAACTTAAAGGAAGATTTTTTTCTATATAATGAGCCAAAATCTGCCTCTCTGCAACTTCTACCCACTCTTCTGGTTCTGCCTTCTGGTGCCAAAAAGAAAAAGTCCAGTTCTTCTTTTTCCACTGTAGCCCTTCAAACACTAGAACCAATCAGTTAATCAATAAACACTTACCAAGGACCCACCTTGTGAAGAAAGTTACCATGTCTCCCTTAAATCTTTTCTTCGGTGAGCTAACCAGCCTTACATCCTCTGAATATTCACACCAAAGAATCCAGTGACTTCCTCATCCTGGCCACCTATGTGAGGACAGGCTCCAGGCTGTCCTATGTCTAAGTGACATTCCAGTCAAACTGGACTGCCTCCTCTCACCATCCACTGTGTCTCTCTGAGGCTCTGCTCCCACTACCCATACCACCCCCCATGACCAGAAGGGGCTCCTCACTGCCTACTCAACGCCTTCCTTTCTTTCAAGGCCTGCCTCCTCCATAAAACCTTTCCATATCCCCCAGATGAACAATGATTTCTTTCTCCAACTTCTCAGTGCACATGGTTTAGGTCTATGCTTTGTACTCTACTAGCTCTGCCTTGGACCAGATATTTGTGTCTATGCCTATTTTCATCCCTTTACAGCCCCCCTCCACCGCCACCCCATTGCTCTAAATTCCCTAAGGGCAGGATCTGTGCCTTATTCTATCTTCTGGTCTCCAACGCCTAAACAGTGCACATAGATAGCACAGGTCCTTATTAAGCTTGTAGAATTGAAGTAACAGAAGAGCTGTGACAGGCACCTGGTCAACTGGGCAGCATGCTCTTCAGTTGAGGCTCTGTTTTGACTGGGCCTCAGAGAAGCCAATGTTTACTGGCTAATTTTAGCTCTCTTTCAGGATTGGAAGAAACTCATGTGGGAGGCTCTGACAGCAAGCTATATACTGCCCTGCCCCCAAGCAAGGCTCTAAGTTCTAAGGAAAGGTCAGTTAGGCTTTATCTGCTAACAGACACAAATCACACAGCTGAGTTTGTTCTTATCATGTAGGAGCTACGAATTCCTCTTCCCATCACCCCTACCCACTTCAATGGAGGAAGAAGAGAACTGGAAAGACACCAATGGGTCTGAAGTCTAAAAAAATGGGTTCAAATTTGGGCCTCAATCCACACTAGGTGTGTGACCTTGGCTAAGTTCAAGTGTTGGTTTCCTTATTTATAAGATGAGACTAAGAGCTCCTGTCTTTTCAGCTCACAAGGATGTTGGAAGAATCAAATCAGATAATTAGAAGAACTTTGGAAACAATATGGTGCATACATATACTTATGGCATCATCAGTCCAGTAGCATCTGGATTTCTCTGAAATAGCTCCTCTTACACCTGAAGCCTTTTTGTCTTTCTCCTATTAACTCTTTTCTTATAAACTTCTCCTATTAAGTACCAGGGGTCTCAAAGCTTTCCTTTGTCCAACTTCTCCATCTCCAGAATAAGTAAGCTTTTCTTCCTTTTTCTGACTATTCTAGGCGAACTCTAAGTTCTCAAGGCAAAAGCTAAATAGTTCAAGAAAGTGGACAGTACCTATGGCCCTAAAGACCTTTAATAAGTCATTGCGTCTCCAGCGATGCGCATTTCTAAAGCACTTTAAGGTTTACAAAGTATTTTTCTAGCAATGCCCTAAGTGGTGGGTGTAGGATCAGAGGCTTTAGAGATGGAAGGGACTTAAGAGATCCCCTAGACCAACTCCCTCATTTGACAGATAAAGAAACCAAAGCCTAGAAAGGAAAAGCAACCTAAGGGCACACAGCTAGTCAATGGCAGAACCAGAACACAAATTGTTCTTGTAGCTCCAAATCTAGTGCTCTTTCTGCTATACCATTAGTAGCACAACTAAGATTTCCGCCATCTTACAGAAGAGATGACAGGCTTACTGAGCGTTAAGTGGCTCCCCCCAGCTAGCTAGTAGGCATCAGAGCCAGGACTTTTAAACCCAAGTCTCTTGCCTCAAAATCCAATGTTTTCCCTATACCAGGACTTAGCAAAGATAATATTACAATAAGAAGAAAAGGGATGTTTACCTTCATTTGTTCCATTTGTAACCGAATTGACTCCAGCTGCTGTCGGCATGTGCTGAGTTCACAAGACTGTTCCTGGGAATGCCAAGGGTCAGGGCCTTGCAGCCACCCTTGTGACTGGAGAGGCTTTGGGAAGCCAGATGCTGCCTGAAGCAGCCCACCATCAATGGCATGGATCCCATTTCGTTCGCATCCAGCCCCAACACCTGGGGACTTCTTAGTCTCAGGCAGCACCTTGTACAACTCCTTGCCTGTCTCAGCTGTTGGGTTTTGCAGGTGTAATCGGTAGTAGGGATCTGAATACAATGTTTCCATCAGTACCGACTGGTTGAGGGTTGGCTCCATGTTGGGAGTATCAAACTTCCTCATCTCTTCTTCTCTTTCGTGGCCCAAAGCAGGAAACCAGGACTGCTCAATTCCATTTTCCCCAGGAGTTCCACAGAGGTACATGAGATCCCTTGGCAGGCCTGGAGACCTTTTCATAGTGCCGAGGTCTCCATTCCGGGGCAGTCCCACGTTTTCAGACAATCCTGACACAGGCAGTTTGGAGGAAAGGAACCCTGTATGAGTCGAAGTTGGCTTGATTGGAGAGGTCCCCAAAGTAGATGGTATCACATGGGCTGTAGGAATGGTTACTTGGCTTTTGATGGGCTGGAAAGATGAGTTGCCACTCGAACTGCAAAACTCTGGAGAAAGAAGAGCCTTCTGTAAGCCAGGAAAAAAGCATCAAGCCTTCCCAAGTTCAGCTGCTGCAGAGAAAGGGACATCAACTTAGAAGGGTGGTGTGAGTTCCAGGAGCTCAACTGCTACTTGCCAAGGTAAAGCCACAAAAGGCAGCATTGGCTGCTTCTAGAGAAGTATCTCCAGGCCTTCCTCTGAAGCTACATTCTACTCCCTATACCCCCAGAAATGGCATCTTCCTACCCAAGAATTAAGGCTATTAAAAAAAAATACTTATTGAAGGATCCCAAAAGGAGAAAAGGATTAGTTCCTCTCATAGATCAGCAATCACTAGATGTAACTCCATCAAAAAGAAACTTCCTCTAAATCCATGGCACAAATAAATGCCACATTGTCACCCCAGTGACTTTCACCACTCCCAGGTGAATGTGAGCAGGAAACTACCCTAGAAAATAAATGAAGCCTTGTCGCTTTCAGTGCCTAGGGCAGCAAGGGACATGGTGCCGGAGCCTGTGACTGTCCTGGTTCACACACCCCAAACCTGGCTTCACATGGAAATGTGAAGTTATTCTTAGTAACTCTCAGGTTTCACTCCAGCAACACTGAAGCACACTGTGTTTTTAATTTTGCTTGCCCATTGTCAGTGCACCAAAGCCTATGGTTGTGATTTTGAGCTTTTCCTCACATGGAATCTATTTCCCCTGACCCCAGCTAGTCTCTTGGAGATTTCTTTCATTTAATCTCTGGATCTGTTTCCACATATATAAAAAGAATGGGCTGGACTAGGCGATCTTTAAGGTGCCTAAGATCTCTAATGTCTAATTGTTCTATGTATTCTTCAGCCTGAGAGACTGACGAGGTCAAGATTACTGTCTTCAAATGTTTGAAATGTAATGTAAAAGAGGAATGAGATTTGTTCTAGTAGGCCTGACAATGACGAACCATTATCAATCAGTGTGAAGTTACAGGGAGGAAGGTTTTGGCTCAGTATAAACACTTACAGTAGTCAAAAATGGGGGTGGGAGTGAGTTGGAAGGTAAAGAATGAGATGACTTGGGAAGCAATGAATTCTCAGGCATTGGAGGTATCCAAAAGAAGGCACTGTCAGGGGATTTCATGTCTCAGGTAAGAGTGGGACTAGATGATTTCTGAGGGTCCAGTAAACACTCAAGTTCCATAAGACTATTCAATATGCACACGAGCCTAAAAAAAAAACTTAATTTTTAAATTCCAGGTAGCTTACAACTAACATTAGTAGGGGAAATGAAATTTTTTTTTTAAAGAAAATACTTGACAAGGTACCAGTTTCCTTATTAAAATTTGTGAATGACTATATCATCTTTTCATTCATTCTATCAGTATTCAATTGAGCCTACACCACGGCCAGAACACTCTACTTAGACATTAAGAGAGATCTAAAAGGAGTATGTCAAAGCCTCTGCCCATTAGGAAATTGCAATCATTATCACTAGAGTGGGAACATATAGGAAAAACTAAGCAACAAGGGTTATTACAAACCCCAATAATACATCCCCCTGAATTATTCCCACCATCACTCAGTAACTTGTCCTCCTCTGAGCTTCACACTAATTCTTATCTACCACCCAGAAATCACAATCCTGATAGCTGCAGTCTACCAACCCCACCCCCAGGTCAATCCTCTTCCTTCCTCAATGAATCTGATACCTGGCTCACAATTTTTTTCTCCTCCCCTCACACTAGGGGCCTTAACATACATACTGACTCAACTTCAAATGCCCTAACCACTCAGTTTCTCAACTTATTCCCTTCTCATGAGCTCCCCACCTCAGCCACACACACACATGGTCATAACCTTGGATCTTGCCAACACCCACAAATGTATCACCTTCCCCGTTCAAGAATTCCAAAATCCCCTTATCCAACCAAAACCTTTTAGCTTTTCACCAATCTCTCTGCCTTCCTTTACTAAACCTTACTCTTT